>CM076241.1:20888473-22088473 GCA_038380155.1 Pseudococcus jackbeardsleyi | reverse complement strand
AGTTTTCCTGAAAATCAGGGAATAGGAGATGAATCCGGAGTCGAAGTTGAACTGACTTCAACTTCGGATTGACCCGGAATAAAGGGGGAGTCAGAGAGTCAAGGCCATGGACTGACTCCGAAGTCGGGCTCAAACTGACTTCAAATTGACTTCCAATCCGATTTGACTCCAGAGTCCAGAGGAGTCAAAAGGTGAGTCAGAAGGCAAGGTCATAGATAAACTCTGGAGCCAAGGTGGGGTCTGGAGTCAACTTTCTTCATTGACTCCAGAGACGAAATTTCACTTTTGGTTCAGGGGGTGGAATCTATAAATTTTCCAAATTTTCCGTCCCCAAAAACATGTACAAAAACCTCGGAGTGAGCATGAAAAATTACGTAGGTGACAAATATTTCTTTAAAAAAACAAAGAACTTTACCAACTAGAAGCATTGAAAACGAAAAACAAAAATTCCTCAGTTTTTGTGCTACTTTTTTGAGTTGAAAAAAATTTTTAATATTTTCGAAAATTTCATTTGAGATGGTCACGAAGTGTTTTGATTTTCATTTACGAAATGAATGAATTTTTTCGCTTGAAAATATTGAATTTTCTGGGTTGAAAAATTCAGCCCGCCCGAGTAAAGCGAGGGGAAAATTTTTTGAAGAAAAAGGCAGTTTAAGCTAAAAATTTTTCATTTTCATTAATGTTTTAGTTTTTAAGGGGAGGTGAATTTTCATCAGCCCATATTTTTTCAATATATTACAAATTTTATGTACCTACCCCAGCGAAGCGAGGGCGAGGATATGAAAAATTGATGATTCCCAAAAAGAAAATAGTTCGTTTTGTAATGGTTCATTGTCTGAAAATTTTCCAACTGGCATCCCCCTCTACAACGCCCAATTTCCGCCTCTGATTGAGTCTGGGAGCCTGGTGAAGTCCGCAGCCTATTTTTGGCTCATTTACTCCATTCCCTGCTTAAAATTTATCTCAGCTCCAGAAAGTTTTCTCAAAATTTTACTCAATTTTTTTTTGAGAATCTAGAATTTTCTTCATTGAACTCCAACTATCAATATGTATTACTAAATTTTGCTGCCTTGACATTTTTTTTTTCAAAATTATTTTCTACCTGGGAATGTTTTCTGAAGATTTATCTCAGTTCTAGAATATTTTTTCATAATTCGATAGGTATATGCAAATCTAGAATTTTTTCAAATTTCAATTATTTTTTCAGCTAAAGAATTTCAAAAAAAAAATTACCCAAAATTCAAGTTCCAAATTTCTCCAACTTCAAATTTTTAGTATATATTTTTTTCAATTTTCAAAATTTTTCTTTTTAGAATATTTTTACAGATTCTTTCATTTTTGAGCAATTGATAGCTGAAAAATTATTTGAGAAAAAAAATTCGTTTTAAAAAGTTTTCAAGAATAAAATTCCAGAGTTTAAAAAATTTGTGCTCCAAAGTTCAATTTTTACTTAGGTACTTATCAGCTCTCGAAAGAGCAAAATATCGTTTCGCACGGATGTAGACTAGTCTCACGTCAAAATAGAGAGAAAATTTTATTTGTTGGGCGTATTAGGTAACTTCTACATGAACAGGAAGTGGAAAAGCACCGTTGTACGTTTCAAACCAAACGAAAGGGTCAAGCACTCGCCACGCAGCGGTGAATTAGCGTAGTGACGCGAGTTCTAATGAATAACCCATTAAGGATTAAGGATTAGGAAAAAAGTCGTTAGATGCGAGGGTGCCAGCCTTGTTTATACGTAGGGGCTAATCCATTAGTAAAAATTTAAGATCACGAAAACTTCATTTCGATCTTGATTTTCTAGTTTAATGTAGTGAATCAGAGACAGAGACGAGGGGAGACGACGAACGAACCGAGCTCGACGCAGGACGAAAATTATTTTTTTTTAATAACGCCAATCGTATCAGGACAAAAGATAGGGAGATATGGGATGGTCGATGTCGTCTATGTATAATTTTATTTTCAATATATAAAAAGCTGCCATAGACTCGAAGGGTTTCTGAAAAAAAGAAGACGAAAAAAAAAAAGCTAATGAAGGGATGGAATTAGAAATATTTTCAATATTAAAAAGACCAGCTGGTGTTGGCTGGCACATCGTTGGTGCGACGATTGCGAAATGAAAAATACGATTAAGAATCGGCCAGATACGACTGTGCACAGGTCGCATAAAACCGAAATTGATGTTTTTAAACGATTCGAAAACCGTATCCGAGTATTTTTTTTATAAACGGCGACGCTGGAAGGAGTGGGTGAGAAACTGAGGTGAAGATATTGGGACACGATGCGGATTTATTAAAAATTTTCCCAAGACGGAGAGGATGTCTCGCTGTGACTCATTTATTTGCAGTACTGTGAAGGAATTCGCGAACAGTTGCCGGTCTCCGGCGACGAAATATTGAAGAGTTAAATTGAATTTCACTCGAGGGATTGGTATACTCGGATGCGGCTCGCAATATAATTTCTTCGGGTTGCGGTTTTCGAAAATGTCTTCTTGGAATTTGGAAATGTGCCCTGTTGTCACTCTCCAAGTTCGTAAAGTGAGAAATTATTACGAATTGGGTAATGAACGAAGACAGCAGTTTTTCGCACTGTGTTCGACTCGTGCGGGTTTCTTTTACGTAATTTAATGTAAATTTCTTTCGAAGGAGAAAATATGGTGAAATTTTTTCACGAGAAATTTACCAACGTAGTAGGTTAAATGATGGAAATTTATTTGCGAATATTTCAATAAGTCAAAATTACCCTTTGATAAGCTGACTTCCACGTGTATTAAAGTTTTTCAATTTTGAATAAATGATGGCGGTCCGAAAAAAACTGTATACGAGACTTTTTAATATAAATCGTAAATTATGACTTACAGGGCTTTTTACAACTATAGACGCGAAACGATGCAAAATAAATTGATTTATTTTTATTTGATTTTACGCTTACTGGTTTTCAACAACTGACGAAATTATATTTAAAAAATTGCGCTGCTCTGAAAAGTACACGAACATTTTGGGCAAAATTGAATTTTTTCAAAATCATGGCATTAGCATCTCGAATCGACTTCTTTTTCTAGGATTGATGCAATGGCGTATAATTACAAGTCGATTTGCAGAAGCTTATTTAATAATCAGTTACTTATTTACTGAATTTTTTTTTGAATATGGCAGGAGGTTTAGGTAAGAGGAGGGGAAAAGAGTAAAAATTCCACGCGATTTCAGTACTTACTTAAAGAGTGTTTTTTTCTTATGATATGTAATTTCTTCAATTCGATACGTAAACATTAAATGATGATTCCAAAATTTTATTTAATTTTGACTAAAATTGGCAAAATTGTTCAATTTGAGTGGGAGATCTTGCAATCAAGTAGAATCCCTCGCCCCAGGGTAGGATGGAATTAGGGAGCTTCTGAATGGGATTATTTTTCTAAAAAATATGCTTTTTTACTTATATCTGGTAGTGTTATCCACTGGGAATCTCGGTCACTCATCTTGTTCTAAAAAAATGTGTTTTTTATTTCTACACCTTATTTCTCAGCCATTAACCTCGAAACTGGTTACCACTTTTGCCCCTCTCCCCTAAGAGAGTTGAAAAATAGCATATCGGAAATTCTGATTTTTTTTTTTTTAATTTTTACCAAATCAATCCCAAAATAAAGTTGAAAATTCGCTTTTTACCAAAAACAATTATTGATATTTTTCAAAAAATGTTCCTATTTTAGATTTTGATTTGCAGAATTTTCTCGACATTACAAAATGTTTAATCTGTGACTGGAAAAAATACCTAACGTTTTTTTGGTCTAGAAAAAATTTTATTAGGTATTCGTTTCATGCATTTTTTTTTTTTTTTTGTAGAATCAAGCACTGTCAACTAAAATTTTGTAAAAATTAAAATCATTAAAATTGAATTATCAGCACGTTACTAAAATGGGTGAAATTGATTGAAAAACTAGTTACCGGCTTTTTGATGAATTTTCACTGATTTTTCAAGAGATCTCATCGGTTTTTAGCTTCACGGATTTCCTAAAAAAGAGGTATCTCAATTCGAAGAAAAGTCTTGGGCCGAAACAAAAATGAAACGAAAGTATACTTTATGTAGAAGAATCTCATATCAAAAACTATAAGTAAATGCTGAAGTTCATTTCTTGAATTTTGGCGAATTTTTTCACTCTAAAAAATCACCTGACAAAAAATGAAAATATAATCCAATAATCAGCAAAAAAATCTGAGATGTGGTATACATACACCCTATTTCTCGACGTTGCACCCCCCCCCCCCCCCACGATAAGAAGTAGTTTCAAAAGTTTCGGAGCCTTTGAAATTTTTTTTATAATCGTAGATTACCAATATTGGGATCTACTTGATCCATTAAAGCATTTTCCAAAATTTGTGTCTTCGACTTCAAATCTACATAATTGGCCTAGAATTTTTTCCGGAGAAAATTCAAATTCACGTCCTATGCCACACGTATCTCCAAAACGTATCGATACTATTATTTTTTTTGGTAAATTTTATTCACTTTTTGACAAATTTTATCATTTTTTCTAATAAAAAACATCATTTTTTCTGATAAAAAACATCATATTTTCTGATAAAAAACCATTATTTTTTCTGATAAAAAAACATTATTCTTTCTGATAAAAAACCATTATTTTTTCTGATAAAAAAACATTATTTTTTCTGATAAAAAAATATTATTCTATCTGATGAAAAATATCATTTTTTCTGATGAAAAATACTTTTTTTCTGATGAAAAATATTATTTTTTCTGATGAAAAATATTATTTTTTCTGATGAAAAATATTATTTTTTCTGATGAAAAATATTATTTTTTCTGATGAAAAATATTATTTTTTCTAATAAAATAATTATATTATTTTTTTGATCAAATTTCACCTATTTTGTGAATTGAGGCAAGTTATTATTATTTTTTTGAATAAAATTTGGCAGGAAGAACGTGCCAACTTAAATTTTGGAAACTTATCAAGAGATCGTTTTAAAGATGATTTTGAAGTAGAACTGAAAAAAAAAAAAAAAAAAAATGGGGATTGAATTTTTTTCATTCCATTGGGTACTTCCTCTAATTTCAAGCTTCCATTGAAAGTTTCAATATTTTTTACTAAATCACATACAAGTACATAGCTCATTTTTTTGGAAATCCCCTCAGTTAACCCGTTCTTCCTGAATGGCCTTCAAATTTGCAAAAAATTAGGAAATGACGCTGATAAGAGCGAGATTTGCCAATTTCTTCAAGACCAAGTACTTGAATCACACCACAATCGAAGTTCTGCTGTTTCTGATCCATCGCGAGAGCGAACTTCGGCATCAATATAATTCCAACAGTACCTACCACGATTCCTTTAGAACCCAACGAATAAACCTCATCTCGCGTTACATGATGCAAAGCACTCATCACCGGTACACTCGGCGTACTACACGTAGGTAGCTAGGCTACCCGCTAAATACACGATCTTGATATTCGAGACTACTAATAAAGTAATAAAAGTGGCTTAATTACGTTTCGCGAATGAATATAGCATAAGAAAAGGGTAGAAAACGAGTATTTTAATAAGGGCTGTTCTAGTAAAAGAAGAGCACCACGCATTCGAGGCGAAAGAGGCAAGACGTAGGTAAAAATGAGGGCTCTAGACGACGAGGGGGCGTAGTACCAGGCAAAGAGAAGAAAAGGGAGAGCGAAATGTTTCTAAAACAATAGGGAGAAGACGCGTATGAGCGACTATATGGGAAACCCACATATACGTAGAGTAAGCGAATGACAAGACATGATGAAGGCGAGAGTGAGAGAGAAAATGAAGCTCGCGTACACTTGTATACGCATTTCATCAATCATATCGGCGACACGTGGAAAGGGTAGAAGATACGGAATGAGCGAAGGTGCCGGCGCTGCAATAACATGTAGATGTGGAGAATTTCCTCATTTAAAATATGTTCGTATGGTAAGTATAAGACAAGAAGATTCGGTCGGTGTATAAAACGCACCCCTATTGAAAGATACATCATCTTCGGGAGTCTGCCAAAGGGAGGAGGAATGTTACACAAGGACGTCTTTGTAAATAATAAACTGTTCGTTTTTCGCTTATTGTACTAAGCTCAGACGGTTATGGGAGAATTATAAAAGACAAAGAGGCAATTAGTATACGAAAGATGGTTTTTTTCTCTCCTTACAGTCGGAATTTATTAGGTCTCTTGCTATTTGATGTTATCATAATGTTTGTTTTACCAAATGTTAGGGGCGAATGATATTTGTTTCCATTTTTACGGGGACGATTTCTGCATATTTTTTTGGAATGGAGAGGGTGAGATGAGGTTTCAAAAGATTTGGGTCATTTTTGATGGACAGAATTTTTTTGGAAGGGAGGATTTCAAGTTTCTATTCTAAAATTTTTACCATTTGACAAAGATTAGATCAAGTTTCTTTTGGTTCGGATCCGGACCGTGCAGAATCATTTCGTTCAGCGAGCATTCGATTCTTTTTTACGTCTTATCACGTCTTATCAGTATCTGAAAGAGGGAAACTGGAGAATGACGAAATTAACAGTTTCCGATTTCGTCATCTTTTGTACTCGGAATGACTGAATTAGTATAAATTATCAAATATTATTCAATAATTTGTACTAATTTAGTCATTTCAAGTACAAAAAGTGACAAAATCCGAAACTGTTAATTTCGTCATTCTCCAGTTTCCCTCTTTCAGCTACTGATAACAGATGACCCGTTCACGAACGAAATGATTCTGCACGGCCCGGATGGATACTCAAGAGACTGCAGATTCAACAGCATTGGCATATGTGTGAATAGACTGGTATTCAAGTTTCACTTCGAGAATGCAACATTTATCAAGGATTCCATTTTTTAAAATTTTCTCAGCTCTTCCTGATATCTTTGGCATAATTTTGACCATGGGGATAAAGCTTTCACCACATTGAGTGTGAGTATAGTTCGGAGGAACCTTAGAATTACCATCATGTTTGTTTTCTCCACAGAATCCATAGATACGAATTTTTGATCAACAAATTATTGCACAGTGTCGTAATTTGAAGGATTGGTTAGAAGTGTATGCCTCTGAAATATCCAACCAAAAAAAGCCAAAATCATTTGCCCGAAACAGTGCTCTAAATACATTTCATACTATTTTTTCCAACATTAATGACTAAAAAAAAAATGTAGTTTGACATGATTGAATGGAGGTAAGGAGTGCAAAAGAGTGCTAATTTGTGAAGGCGTGTTAGTAAGAATGAGTGTGAACTCCAAAGAAGCACATGGGAGCAATCCCATAATGGAGTGTTCTGTAAAGGAGTAAGAGTGGGGGAGTATAAAATTTCAATATTCTCCGCTACAATTTTGAGGGGCAATAAAATTGAAAATAATGAAACCCAGTGCAAGATTAATTCTGGCTCCTCTCAGTTTTTACATTTTCTTCTTATTTTTTATTTTTAAACTAAAAAAGAAATTAGTTTTTTTCTCAATTATTGAATAAAAACTAGTGTTGTTAGAAGGGAAAAGAACTGGAATGGAAACGGGAACAAAGAACCAATATAACACTATTTTAAGGATACTCGTAGAACAGAATCAAACAGAAACAGAGAACTAAAAAATTAAAGAACGGAATCGGAACCGAAAACTGGGAACATAAAATACCGTTTTTAGAGACCCGAACCGAACAAAAAAATAAAGTGTAGAAAACAGGGCTGCAGGAACCAAAAAGAAACAAAAATTCAGAGAACAAGAACAAGAACAAGAAAAAGAACAATCAGAAAAAAATAAAAATAAGACCAATAATTTCCTTTTTTCCTTTTAATTTTCTCAACTAAAATGTAACATCTGTAACTGTGTCTGTGACTCCAATAGTGAAACATAGAAATTGATATTGACGAGTCCAGCCATATTAAATTCAAATTTCAAAGAACAAACAAAGAACCAAAGAAAATCAAAAATTTAAAGAACAAAAACAAAATTGAGAACCTTCAGAAAAGAATAAGAATAAGAACAGGAACAAAATTCAAGATCAAAAAAAGAGCGAAGAACCAAAGAAACCAAAAAATCTGAGAACAAGAACCAGAACAGAAGGAAAAATTCATCATTCTTTAAGCCCTGGTAGAAAAACCTGAAACAAAACAGAAACAAAAAACAAAACATTCTGTACTTACTTTTTTGTTTCAGTTCAATTTCTGAAAAGGGTCAAACAGAGATTTGATTTTGATTTTCAATTGAATGAATTTGATTTACACGAATGAGCAAAAAAATACCTTCTAAAGCACAAAATCCCAAAAAGAACGAAAAAATTGTTCAAGAACATAATCAAAAACTAGAACATGAAAAGAACCAAAACCGAACCAAAACCGAACCAAAATCAAGAACTTGAAAAACAAAAGAACTGAATGAAACAAAAAGGTCCAGAACATAACCCAAGAACCAAAACTGAGGACAAAATGATCTCTCAGAACAGAAACGGAACAGAAACCAATTGATTCCGTTCTTCCAACACTGATAAAAACTAATTTTTGGTACCTATGACTAAATCTACACGAAAGAGGCTTCAGGCACGAAATTAAAAATACCCTGCGAACGACTGAATCGTTTTTTTTTTCAACTGTATGATTCAAGTAATCCACTTGCTTTTTTCCAAGTTCGAAATTTTTCACTTTTTTTCAGAGTTCGAATTTTTTCTCGAATATTTTTTTTTCAAAATTGATATTTTTTCCGAGTTCGAATTTTTTTCTCAAGGCTAAGTTTTATTTTCCATTAATTTTTTAAAATTAAAAATTTCCTTCAAGATAGGGAGATCGAGATACTTAAACCAAAAAAGTAAAACACCAAAACCTGGACCTGTATTACAAACTTTTGATAATTTTAACGAATTTTTGAGTAAATTTTGAAAAAATTAATGAAAGAACAAGAACAACAAACATTATTTGTATTTTTTTTTACATTATCGAGAAAAAATTTGAACTCTGAAAAAAATTTTAATTTTGAAAAAAAGTACTTAGTCGAGAAAAAATTCGAACTCTGAAAAAAATTGTAATTTGGAAAAAAATAATCGAGAAAAAATTCGAACTCTGTAAAAAAAATAAAAAATTTCGAACTTGGAAAAAAGCAAGTGGACCACTTGAATCATACAGTTGAAAAAAAAAAACGATTCAGTCGTTCGCAGGGTATTTTTAATTTCGTGCCTGAAGCCTCTTTCGTGTAGATTTAGTCATAGGTATTTTTGGTTGTTTTGATTCAGTTTTGATTCAATGTTGAAAAAAATATGGGATTATAGGAGTGGGATGGGAATGAGAGTGGGAGTGATTAGAGCAATGGAGTGGAGTGGAGTGGAGTGGAGTGGAGAAGGAGTTGGAGAAACAAGCAAGTGAGAAGTGTAATGAGAGTGGAGTGGAAATGGAAAATAATGAAGAGTGAGAGTGAGGAGCACTACTGAGGAGTGTTTTGACAGTCATTCTCGCAAACCTGGTGGAAAAAAAAAACGAAAAAAATGAACAGTCAATCACACAAATGATCTCGTTCAAAATAAAAAAATATGTAGAATGCAGAATAAGAATGGAATGAAGAACGAAAACGTGATGAGCACAAAACAAATTTCAGAGGTACCTGAACTAGTGCTATCTATTCCGGCGAGAGAAAATTAAATGATGCAGGCTGTTTTTCATCATAGGAAAAGTCAGAGCCGGCGAAGTAAATTTTTCCCTGGTATATCGAACAAAAATTACAAATTTATATTTCATAAAAAAATGCTATTTTTATGAAAATGATTGAAAATCAAAAAACAATAAATTTTCATAACAAGTTTTCAGTCATTTTCACCACACTTTTTAGTGGTTTGGCTCTCGTACTACATCTTGTTAAGTCAATTTCGAAAATAGAAAATTTTATATTTTCAAAAGTAAGATGTTGATTTTCTGATACCAATTAATTTTGAAAATATGAAAATTGAAAATTTGTTTTCAAAAGTCAGCTTCTGAATTTCTGATATTTTACCTGTCATTCTGACTTTCTGATATTAAATTAAATTTCTAAAATAGCGTTAAATAAAAATATATCGATCTATGACTTTCTGACATTCTGACATAAGGTAATTTCGAAAATATAAAAATTCATGTTTTTAAAAGTCAGCATCGCGCAAAATAGCGTCTCAAAATTTTAGAATGATACCCTCCCCTCCTTCACCACAGAGGAAAAAAATATCCATGTTAAAATGAAAATATTTTTTCCTCGATTTTTCTAACTGGAAATCATTGTGTAGGGGGGGGGGGGTGTCACATCTCTCATTCCTCGCTGCAATCAAGTCTGCATCTTCATTTTACGAATTTCGAGAAAACGGCTCAAGATTTATTCAAAGATAATTTTGGCAAAGATGATTGATAGAGTTTTTTCAGTCTCGATGCAGGGTTCTTTCTCCTTCGAATGAAACTCGATCTTGAGACTATTTGCGAGCGTCTTTATTTGCCAACCAGTCGAATAACTCGAACAAAACCAACTTATCAAATTATCTCATCCCTGCTCTTTTGCTCATTTATGACGTTTAATTATAAACCATTCCGCGATGGTTTCTTTTTCGCTATCAATTTGAATGGCATACACGAATGAAACCGGAAACAGCCTGCGACTCGTTCTAGTGCACCCTTGAAAGATTCCGCCGTCTCATCAACTCACATTCGCCGGAGACGAAATTTTCTCAAATCAGATATTATAAAATTGCTACAAGAAAATTGTTGACAAATTACTAGCGACGTCAAAACACTACACGATAAGAACGATAGGAGTATAAAATCATCGTCATTTTTCGAATAAGGATCCTTTTCACGATGACGTACAATACACACCTACGTATTATTTTGAAAATTATAATTAGCAGGGTATTCCGAGAAACAACAAATATGTAGTAATAAGACTTATCTTTCAAGCGTATACCGATGTATAGTCCTGGTAAGTCTGCCTTTATACGTACTACGAATAAGTTTGCACAGAGAAAATGTTCCCTCCGGTGCGTGGCATTATTTCACGCCGAGTTGTAAGTTGAGATGTAAATCAACTTGATGGGAACTTACTGCGAAGAAAAGTGGTATTATTAAGTTACTCGGAGGCGACTAAGTGCCTTAGCTTTCTTATAGAGCTTCGTTTTTCATTATGAACCTTACGGAAAAGTATACGTAGTAAATTACTATTAAACGTAGGGTGAGCAGAATGCAATAGGTGTCGCCGACGAGGCGCAGCGTTTGTGATTTTCCTACTGTGTAAAAAGAATAACAAAATTTTATAATTGTTTTTACCCGCGAATAAGAGGGGAACATGATGCGAATTCAAAGAGAAAGTTTTAAAGGTAGCGTATTGTCTGGCAATAAGGTGGGCTATGGAAACTAAGAAGCGTTGAATTTCGGTTGTGAAGAGCTGGGTGGAAGTAAGTATACTCTTAAAGTATTAACTACCGAGTATTTTCATCATTAATTTAGGTTTTTTTTTCAATTTTCCATTCAGAAATGAGTATATTTTGTAGTGAAATAAATACAGCTTCTTTGAAAACAGATTTGATTAAAAAGGTCTTTGAAATAAAGCAAGTACCTGATGATATGAGACTTTTAAATTGAGTATACATACATATTTAAATGTACTTCTACTTATTTATAGTTGAAGAGACCAAAATCATGATTTTTCAACCAAGATTATAACTATTTTTTTAACTAAATGACTTTTTTTTTACAATTTTTGAAAAGCCCAACTACCAAATTGGAGTTTTGGAGGAAAAGCTTTCACTTTGAATGGTAGATACGTTTAGAAGTAAAATTATGACCTTTTCAATAAAATTTCAGTTTAGAGAGCTCTTTAAATCAACTAAGATGAATAACTTGTCGATTCAAAGACATTCACGACTTTTTGTGACTTTCACATGACTTTTCATGACGTTTTTTAAAGTTAGGTGCAAAATTTTCTCAACTTGAAGATTTATTCACAATTTCAAAATTAAATCATGGTTTTTTTCTTGATTTCGAGTAGAAGTCATGACTTCATTTTTTTTTTTTTTTTTATAAAAATCACTCGTTTTTTTTGCAGACAATATACTAAATAAAGAATATGGTGAACAAATCTGCGATGATAAATTTTCCAATGAAATTCGATTTTCATTGAGACTGAATCGTAATTTTCCATAAATTAAGCGGAGATTCTGCGTGAATTATCGGAAATTCTCCATAGGATTTTCCCAAAAATGATCGACTTTGGTTTTAATTTTCAGCCGATTTCTGATGAAGTGATGAGAATTTCACAAAAAATTGACTGGAATTTTCCACTAAAATATTCAAAATTTTCCACAAGATTCTTATTTTTAAATTCTGGACATATTTCAGGGGAAGAGACAATGGGTGTTATTTTCAGTCATCACGACCTTTTTTATGAATTTTTTGAATTTTTAAAATCAAAATAGGCCAATTCTTTTTGGTTACTTTCTCGGTACCGAAGTACGATTTTTTTCAGACAGAAAACTTCAACCTAAAACAAGATTTTCAATCTATTGCATTCTATGAATTTTTGGTGAATCACGAGCGAAAATTCTGATTTTGCAATTGAAAAGAGAAAACCATTCATCAATTGGTCGCTAACTCTCTTGCATTTTCTGAAAGGGCAAAATTTTTCATGATCTGAAAAAATTAACGATTTTATGATTTTTTTCTGAGTTTAATGGCTTATTCAGTCGAAGTATATAATTCTAGTTTTAACGAATCTTACGATAGATGAAATCGTGTTTTTCATGATTTTATCAGTAAAAATTAGGAGAAGCTTGAACCTTTTTTAAAACAAAAAATCAAGTTTTAACTCAAGTTGAGGCCACTCGTATTTTTCGACTTCAAGTAGTCAGCAGTTTTTGGTGTCTCTCAACTGTAACATTCAGGAAAAAATGTAAAAAAATCATCAGCTCTTAATTAAATTTGACGCAAATTAAATGGAATTTCGATGATTCAAGTCCAAATGTTATTCCAAGTTCACATTTTTTCAACTCCAATTTTTTTTTTCAATTTCTTCAATTATTTATAATTTTTTTCAAGGCTGTAACTATCTAATTTGAAAAATTTTCCATAAATTTTATAATTCAAACTTGATTTTTCCAACTTGCATTTTTTTCAATTTTATACTTTCATCAAATACCGAAGTAGATATTTTTTAGAATTTCTGCCAATTATTTATTGAGTAGGAAGAAACGTTGAAAAACACTTGGTTGAAAAAAGTTTTGAAACATTTTCGATCAAAAAAAAAAAAAAAAAATTAAGAAAAATTGTAAAATGAAGTAAAAAATTGCAGGAAAACTCAAAGCTGAAATCATTTTGATATTGAAATGTTTTCTGATGAATCATTTTTTTCAAGTTGAACTTATATGTAGAAAAATTTTTCAATAATTCTTTTTTAATATCACATTTTTTAAAAAAGTTTTTCATCTTCATATTTCCTGATTTCTTTCCAACTCAATAAATGTAAAAAAAATTAAGAAAATAGGCAGGAAAATTTCTAAAAAAATTCAAGTTGAATGAAATTTTGTTATTGGAAAAATTTTAAAATTGGATACAATTTTTGAAAAAAGTAGATTTTAAGAAATTGAAAAAATTCAAAGTTGAAATAATTTAGACTTACGATAATTAAATTTGGACTTGGACCGTTGAAATTCCACTGGCTAAAAAATTAATTAAGAGCTAGCAAAAAAATCCATAAGGTTTTGAATCTGGTACAAATATTCTCATTTTTCAATTTCTCGTTGATAGACTTAATGATTCAAACCGTAGCCATAAACTTTAGGCCTTAAATCCGGGATGTTTCAGCTATTCAGCTAAAGTTCAAGTTCAAGCTTCGTAAATAAAATTATCCAAAATTTTCAAGCTTCAAGTTTTTCATTTTTATTGTTCGGCTGACCACCACCGGCCCTGGCAAAAATAATTTTTTTTCCTAATTTTGAAGATAGATGAATCATAGATTATTTTTTCAATAATTTAATGAAATTCATCAATGTTTTCTTCACTTTAGGAGAAAAATAAGTATCTAAGCAACTGCCCATTGCGATTTATTTCAATTTTTTTTTAATGAAAATCGTATTAGCATTAAAATATCTCTTCAAGATTCGTAGTAGGTACATAAGTAGAGAATTAGAATTTTTGCTTTCTAAATATCTGGTCTTGTAAAAAAAAAAAATTAGTGTAAAACAATTATCTTCATACGTATCATATTTTCTCGAAATTTCATAGACCTGCAAAAATTTTTTAATTTTCTCATCACGAACCGCTGAAACATAAGGCAATAAGCCATCTTTGCTACCCTTAGTGATGGTTTAATTAAAGTCCATTATCACAATGACCAATCGGTTATTAAATTTCGATCATCGTCATCTCATAATCGAGCTCAAAATAAAGCACCAAACTTGGAAAAACATTACGATCCGATGAGGCACCACGGATACGAATAGCTCGCCGAATCTTCGGGATACAAAACGAGATCCCCTTTAGCTTCATCATTATTCGGGTAATGTAATAAACAGATTCGCTGATACAGTTCTTTGTACGGAGAAGCGCCCGTTTTGACGAAGTTATCAGAAAAGGTATTTACCCTACGCCGAAAAAGCGTATATGGTACAGGAATTCTATGGAAAACGACGACGACGATGGTTCCCTTCGACGTATTCGTCGTCTCGCGTAAATACGAAGGCTATACGACGACGACATCATACGAAAGCAATGCAATTCCCCGAGGAGTGTTCCCTATATATTCGGTCGGTATGGCCTAGCACACCTAACAAAGGGCTCCGTCACCGATCTAATAATGTTTACTGAAACGTGTCTTTAAAAATATACGAATACGTACACATACATATACTATAATCCAGTGGTTTCTAATCAGCCTTTTTCTTTATACTCGTGTATAGGATACACATGCACTTTGCCAACTTGTCCCTTGGCATTGCCGAGCGACGAATTTGCGTTAAATTTTATACGCAGAGGCGAGGCATTTTCTCCTCTCGCCGAACAAAAACACCGCAGATAAACATCTCGTTTCTCTATTTTTCCACCGAAAGAATACAACGAGCTACGATATGCCATCTTTTTCGATACTCGAGCTTTTTCAAAGTATGGGCGTACAAAGCCGCCACACTAATATGGTCCGAGTCCCGAGTGAATTTCGTTATATTCTACATCGGCGATCGAATGATTTCCTTTTTTGTGTTTATTTTCTCGGCGATGGCTATCGTCTTTTAACGCCTCGCCTTTTATTTGAACTTATTTTCGCGATTGTGGGATTCTACATGTGATTCGAAGGAATAAGTTTTTAGCAAGTTTTGTGTGAACGAGCTTCAGTTTTGAAATGAAAGATACAGATTTTGCGTGCCAAAATTAAGTTTTATTTTTTGAAAATCCCTGATTCCAGGACTAAAGCAGATTTCGAATTCATTGGAAAAAGGCGAACAGGATTTAGTTGAGAACTGCAAGAATTCAAATGATTAATTAGTTGAAAAAAAATTAAAAGTCTTCTAATTAAATTATTTCTGGGGTATTCCATACTAAAACAGGATAAAAATGAAGTCGGTTCTTCGGGTTTTGCTCAATTAGCATAGAAAACGTGTAAAATACATATCAACTGAAGAGATATGACAGGAAATATAGTGAATTTAGCCCTAGGAAGGCTATTTACTTGGGGCCAAATTGGTCATTTATTCTGCAGCATACCCTTTAGTGTACACGCTTTCTAAGCTTAAATTCTGAGTTATAAATCCAGCTGCAACTGGCTGCAAAACTTTTTTGGTGAAAATGAAAAAGCACATATTTAGGAATAATTTTGGGTAATTTTCATTTCCTGCAACATTATGCCTTGGAAACCAGCGAATTCAATAACCTAAATTTCAACACCTATCTTGAAATTTTGAAAAATTTTGGATTTTCATCCTCCTTTGTGGGCTTAATTTGGGTCCTGCACAAGAATGGTAGAAAATTTCGGAATCAGCGCATGCGAAAACCTATATTTTGACACCCATATTGAAATAAAGAAAAATTTTGAATTTTGACCCCCTCGTGGGCCCAATTTGGGTCCTACTCAAAAATGGATAAAAGATTTGAAATCAGCGTGATCGATAACCCATATTTCAACACCCATCTTAATTTTTTGGGAAATTTTGAAAAATGTTGGATTTTAACTCCCCTTGTAGAGGCCTTATTTTGGGGTCTACTCAAAAATTGTTGAAAGAATCGAAATCAGCGTCAATTTTTATCTTTAGAACCAAGTTTCTGAATTTTTATTTCAACTGGAACTTATGAAATTGATTTTTGAAACGCTGGATTTCTGATCTGGCCCACTGTGATATCGTTTGTTAGGTATTTGAGGGCGATGAGTTCGAATATTCGCTCATTTTTTAACCGAAAGATATATACGATTAATTCATTATGCGACCTGTAAAATCAAAAAGTAAGTCGATATTCGAATTCTACGACCTCAAATTAGTGACAATCGATATATCACACGTTATTTTAATTTAATAACATACCTTTCCCAAAATGGGGGGGGGTTAAGGGGCACTGTAGAATCAAATCTAAAAAATGAGAAAATATTCGAGCTCAGTGCCCTCAAATACCTAACAAACGACATGACAGGTTGCTCGTTATTTTTCATTTTTTTCGAATTTTGACCCTTATTAAGGGGGCTCATGGGGGGGGGGGTGGATGAAAAAACCAAGTACACATTCGTAATCAGCGCCTTCAAATTGGTAGAAATCGATGTGCTGCTTTACTTTTTCATTTTTTTAAAATTTTGGTCAAAATTGTGGACCCCTGTACCCCCCTCCCCCCTCACACACCCAGGATTATGAGGATCCCATTTTGAAAATTTTTGGTTGAAAAGAAGGTAAAAAGAGCTACTTACTGTAATTTTTTCAGATTTTTAAATGGTAGCTTTCATCTTTTGCTTCTATCATGAAAGTTGAGCTTTCACCGCCAAAGTTCAACTTTGAACTTTTCAAAATGTGATTATCTATTTTAAATCTCCTATTAATCCTCTTTCAGGCCCCGCAAACAGTTTTTCCTCAAGTACCACCTATCTCGGGATATGAGCTTTCAAAATTGAGTAATTTTGCGAAAAACTGTAATTGCATAAAAATTTCGAGGCCTGTCCCCCCGCATCCTTGAGGGTTAAGAAAAAAATGATCGTGGTTTTGTGAATAGACCAACAAGGGGAACTCGTAAAAAAAATTGAGCGAAATCCGAAGAACCGACTTCATTTTTGTTCTGTTTTAGAATGAAATAGCCCTTTTGTAATAGAAAATATAGATCTTACCCTGGATAATATTCGGAATTTATACTAGAAATTTTAACTCCGAGTTTCTTTGGCAAATTCCATTTACAATTTTTCAAATTTACATATTCTTGTTTGTTATTCAAATTGATCACAATGATATATTTCTTTTTACCCAGACTTCTGCAAATTGCCACCAGATAAGTGAATTTTAGGATAGGTATGAAAAACATCTTTGAAATGATTTTTCATTACCTCGTGAAAGAGAAGACCCATTTGGAAACTATGCAGCTGCTGTATGCTCCTCTTCGAAAAACTGGAGTCGATCTGAGTTTAACTAAACTTTTGTAAACTTTGTAGTGACTTCTTGGAATTTTTTTCTGATTTTCAAGATTTAATTGGTAATAATTTGGATTAACAGGTAACCAAGTTCCGGTTTTATTGCTTGAAAATCCTGTCAAAAGTTTTTGGAAAATTGAGGATGTGGATTCGATTTTTTAAAATTAGAAGTACCCAGTTTCAAGTTTCAGGCGATACCGGCATTCAACGAAGAATCCCATTGATAAGGAGTCCGTTCAGGGTCTCTGGGAGGATTGGTCTTATCTAGTATTTGATCAGGTCTCAATTTAGTATCTTCCATTCCAATTTCTTCGCCGTTATAGGTGATCGCTGTTCCGGGAAGTAGTAGCACTAGAATATTCATCAAGTCAATGGCGGCAGATTCGAATCGAGTGGGTACTCTGGGATTATCGTGGTTCCCAATCTGAGTATAATGGCGGAAAAATTTGAGATTTTTAGTCATGCAAGATGATCGAGGTTGAATGAAATCGATATTTTTGCAGTGTACATTTTACCTGCCAATTAGGCCATCTACCTTTGGGCATGTTATTTAACCACAAATCGGTGGTATTTTTGAAATCGATGGCATTGGAAAAATCGTTTAAATCAGTTACAAGGAATAAATTGAAAGGTATTTGCGATATTGGTTTCTTGGGTGTTCCATAATACTTGACTGTGTGGCTGATAGTTGTGTAAGCTTCTGACATTAATAATCTGTGAAAATAGGAGATGAAGATGAAAGGTATAGAAAATTAGAATGTACCTGTGGTCAAAATTAACTGATTAAAATCGACAAAATTGAGTCACTGTAGGAGTCAGTGAAAAAATTTATTGATTCAATCGGTGAATTTTCATTACTCAGTATTGAAAATAAAATTTCACTGATTCACTTGGTGATTTTTTATTGATTCAATCAGTGATTTTTTTTTTTTACTGATTTAATAATGAAAATTCACTGATTTCAATAAGTAAATTTTTATTGATTTCAATCAGTCAACTAATTTTTACTGATTCAACAATCAAAATGCACTATTCGAATCAGTAATTTTTCACTGATTGCCAGTAAAATAACGCAGCTTAACTGGGGAATCGGTGGAATTTGACTGATCATCAGTGACTTGATTTTCTATCTCATCAGTCAATTTAGGCATTTTTGACTAATTCAAATTAAGAGAGCAGAAATGAAAACTTGGTGGTTTTTTGAAAATAATCCCACGTTGAGGTTTCCCAATTCTGCTGTTCTCTTATGTGCTGAAGGACTGAATTTTTCAGGAGATCTCTCATTCAATATAAACTATCTGGGTAATTTTTGTAAAAATCCAAAACATGCAATTTCTTTTTGATCCTTCATAAAGTGTGAGAAATTATACCTTGTTGGACCACCTTTTGTTGTATAAGAATCCAATACTGCTCTAAATTCACTCAGAATTTCATACGTCTCTGGTTGATCCAGGGTATATATATGCTTTAGATTATTATAGTCCACTGCTAAAGTCTTATTAATCACAGGCTCGTTCCGAAACTTCCCATCTTCAACTAGAAAGGGCACAGCATCGGCTCGAAAACCGTTGAAACCTCTATCCAAGTAAAAACGAAGAACGTTCTACGAAGAAAACAGATGCATTTTGAAAAACGTCATCACATCGTTTCAAATGAATATTGGGCGGTGGCTTGTCATTGTTAAACAAATGTACCAACTTTCAATTCTTCTACTACGTTTCTGCATCGATAATTCAATTCCGGCTGTTGTGGCAAAAATTGACCAAGATAAAATTGTTTTCTTTCCGCAACATAATGCCAAGCTGAACCAGACACCAAACTTTTCTGCAATTAATGTTGAAATATTTCTGGGTAAATGCATTTTTTAACCAATATCGGCTGCGCCAATAATGAACCGGAACTTACCCAATTATTAGGAGGAATTGGAGTATTTTTATCAAGCCAACCTTTTGGATTTTTCCAAACATAGTAATTAGTATACGGCGGAATTTTTTTAACCGAATTTTCAAACCACGAGTGCTGGTTACTTGTGTGATTAGGTACAAAATCTAGGATCACTTTGATACCTACATACATCAGGGAGTAGGAAGATTACATTGTCAAAGTGTGATAAAATGATAAAAAAATCGTGGGATGGAAAACAATTAGTTTTGTATGGAAAAATCATCTCTTATTCATATTATGAAACAGTTAATGGATCGTTTTGATTTGACCGAATTACAAAGATTTACCCATAGATTGATATTTTTTTCTCAACAAAATCAAATCTTCCATTGTGCCAAAGATCGGATCAATTTCAGTATAATTAGAAATATCGTAACCGAAATCGACCTGGGGTGATTTGTATACAGGTGATAACCATATAGCCTCGATTCCAGCATCTTCGAAATGATTGGCTTTTTCCATGATTCCTGTAGTTATGAATTTGAAAATATTTAGATGACATGAATTCATCGAAATGATGATAAGCAATAGTTAGACTTTACCTTTCAAATCGCCAACACCGTTTCCATCAGTATCATAAAATGATCTCGGGTATATTTGATAGACGACCGTCTTCTGCCACCAATCCAGCCTTTGAATTCGACTTTGATGTGCAAAAACGCCGATAAACATCCAAAAAATTAACAAAATTTGTGCCTCGAGAAACATATCCGCTTGTTGAAAATACGTACAGCACGAGGAAAAATAGCACTAATACATCGCGACGAAAAAATTTAAAAATTTTCAAATCACTAAATACGATATCGCGTTTCGTTTATAAGTTGAGGTTCGTTCGCGAACGATTTCAAAATTCCTTCTATACAATTCAAAAAAAGTTATATAGGTTGTACTTTATAAGTGAATTCCTATTTTTTATAAAAAATTGTGAATCACTTCTCCATGGAGATAGTTGCAGTTGGGAATTGTGGTTGAAACTCAAGCTTTCGGATTATGAATATTGGCATAGGTATAGGTTTGTTTTACGATTGATATTCTAGGAAAAAAAAATTCTTATCGAAGTTCAAACACGTACGTAAGAAAATATTTATGACTTAAAAAATGTACCGACTGATAAATTTTAATGTCCAATGATAATTTTCCGAGTAGTCGCGGAAAACGTAAATATATCGGTTTTAATTGTTCCTACGAAAAGTAGGTAATATGTAAATAGAAATATTCCTTTCTTTACATCAACTGATAAAGTTATCAGTTTGAATGTCAGGGATCAATGAGTAAAAAAAATGGCACGCCGAGAGAGGATTTTCCAACTGTGAATCTTCAAATTCAATTTTTTGTACAAAAAAATATTTTCGAGCACACAAATTTTCATTTTTTGTCAACAGGGACGAAACTTGAGTAAAAATCTCGGAGTGCTAATATATTTATTTTCAACTTTGGAATTTTTGCTGGACTTCTAATCAATTTCAAGGTTTCAGAGTAAGTATATAAAATTTTGGAAATAAGTGAAAATTAAAAATAGATATGTCTTTTAATTTTAAAAGTACAGCAACTTCAAGGTCTCTGAGTGAGATTTTGGCTGAAATGCGACGCAAAAAATCCAGAAAAATTTCCAAACTTTACTACCGTTCTCGATATACACTAGGGTGGGCCGAAAAAACAATTTTTTCGATTTTCAAAAACATATCCCCCGCAAAAGTTGTTGGCTGACGAGACTTGAAGAATAAAAAAAAAATTCTAAATCAATTCATATCTTCCCATCGCGCATTGGCATTGAAATTTTCAAAAATTGGCTAAAATCCAATATTTTCAAAACTTTTAGAAAATTTTGAAAAAACTTGAAATTCATTTAAATTGGTTTTAGAGCTTATCTAGTGACTATTCAAACCAAAAAGCAGAATTTTTTGAAAAAAAGCAGAATTTTTTGAAAAAAATTCATATGCTTTTTACATATTTTTTATATTTTTTCTGCTATTTATTCGCATGAAGAAAAATCAAAAAAAAAAATAAATAAAAAACGTTGATTTTTATCAAAAAAAAGTGGTTTTTGGTGTATGTGGTCACTACATTAGCTCTAAAATGGATTTTAATCAATTCTGAATTTTTTCAAAATTTTTAAAATTTTGAATTTTTGCTAATTTTTGAAAACTTTAACGCCAATGCGCGATCGAAAGATATGAATCGATTTGGAATTTTTTAATTTTAATATTAAGTCTCATCACCCAACAACTTTTGCGGGGGTATGTTTTCGAAAATTGAAAAAATTGTCATTTCGGCCCCTAATGTAGAATTCGCAACCGAACCGACACCTTACGATTTGTGTTTTCATATTTTGTAGTACAGGAGGTGGTTTATCGCACCGAAAAAACATGAGATTTTGGTATAGAATACATATGGTATGGTACTCAGTACTGTAAGTCCAAAAATTGCCTATCATTAATTAAACAGTAATATCTATTACCAAACTGGTATACTGAGCACCTACCATGGCACAGTATTTATTCCCATACCTTAAGGTAAACGTATAGGAATAATTACTGCGTCATGGCACTTCTACAAGTTTTCTAATCTTGATCCCATTGCGGGACAATTTGAAGTTTTTTTTAAAAAAAAAATCCTTGATGGGCAATTGTTAGGCAAGCTCAAAATTGAATTGAGCGATCGCGCTCAAAAACACCAAGGCTCCTCAGAAATATTTCATTTGACCCCTAAATTTTGTGCTTCCCAGTTCAACTCCGGAAATATCCCTGTGTGCGACAGACGAAGCAATTCTTGTTCTTGAAGATTATTGTTTTCCAGATTCAAAATACTTCTCATCTTCGCTGATTGTCAGAACTGTTATATTCACGATCTCAGGCCAAGCAATAATTAAGACCTTTAAACGAATTATATATTTACATTTTGAATTACAATTACATTGCGAAAACGAATAATAAGAATATGATGCAATTAGAACGAATTATCAATCATCAGTACAATATCCTAGATAGCTAAGCCATAGATAACCAGGTAAGTTCGGCGTAGATGGTGGCGCTATCTAGTCAACTACTCGTACACAGCCAGGGACCGGAAGCCGATTGATAAAGCTTAGGCTTTCGGCTTTCGGCTTGTGATAAGGAGTATAAAGCTTAGGCTTTCGGCTTTTGGCTTTTGAAATTATATGGCTGTTACAGCTGGCTTTCAGCTGGCCAAAAATACGGCTTTTTCGGCTTTCGGCTTTTGGCTTTCAGCTTTCGGCTTTCAGCTGTCAGCTTTCGGCTTTTATTACGATAAATTTCAATCAAATTCAAAGTTTAAATTTTTTTAATCTGAAATGTGTAAAATCAAAAGATCTTAAAAGTAAAAAAATGAAAGAACACCAGTCAAATTCAAATGGTCAACTTCAAATAAAATAATGGTACATAAAAAACGAACATTTGCACCATTAATTTCAATTTTTAAATTTTGAAAAAAAAGCTGTGAAAACGCCGAAAATATAAAGCTTTCGGCTGGCTTTCGGCTGCTGAATTATAAAGCTGAGCTGACAGCCAGCTTTTCAAAAGCCTCAAATTATCGGCTGAATCGGCTTTCAGCTTCGGCTGGCTTTCGGTCCCTGGTACACAGCAAGAACTAGCGCGGCTTTTGGTCTGAGTGCGAATTCATTAGTGGAAATTGTTTGTCTAAGAGGAGAAAAGGGTTCAGTATTCAGTCATTCACAAATAATAAAATTCGAGTAATGCAAAGTGTTGGTTTCAATACCCAATTTCGTAATTAGAGTTGGCGCTGGGTACAACCACTTCCAAAGTATCTAGTGATGACGGACGTATTCCTTTCGACAAATTCCAATCACAGGTGGTAAAATTTACATAACTTTCCTCGTCATCCAAATTCATCAAAATTATGTACATTTCTTCGCCGAGGGTTCTGCGAAAAGACAATTCGATGAGTAAATTCTTCATAATTCCGTCAAGTTAACCACGAATAATTCAGCTACCTTCGGAAAGAAAACACATATTTGGATAAAATGCAACTATCGTAATCCCCCTTTTGAAAAGCTGGCTTGGATCTGAGATTTACTAAAGTTTTATAAATGTTGTAATGACTACGTGGATCTTTTTCCTGTTGCACAAGGTTTAATTCGTAAAAATCTGGATTAACCGGTAACCAAGTTCCGGTTTTATTTCTTGAAAATCCTATTTAAATTTTTGATAAATTGTGGTCTTATACTTGATGGATTTTGGTTGTTGATTACCCGGCGTGCAAGAAAAGCCTAATTATTCAGCCTTTTTCTGCTCGAGTCTGCTGATGATTTCTGTCCCTTTCTGCCATTTTTTCTGCCGAATTCTGCCTTTTTGTGAGAAATTATCCCAGCGGGGTATCAAAAATGGTACGTTCAACGTGCAGCAGGGCTTGAAATGAGCAAAAAGTGAGAATGCCTGCTCTTTTCTGCCTTTTTCTGTCTTTTTTTGCACACCGGGAAGGTAATGGTTTAACGCAGCACCTGCATTTAATGAAGAATCCCATTGAAACGGGGTACGTTCAGGATCCGCAGAAGGCATTACCCGATCCTGAATTTGATCAGGTCTCAGTTTTGAATCTTCCATTCCAATTTCTTCTCCTTGATATGTAAATGCAGTTCCTGGTAATAGTAGTACCAACATATTCATCATATCAACAGCGCTAGGTTCAAATCTTGTGGGTATTCTGGGACTGTCAGCATTTCCAATCTGTGATGTGTACAACATTTCAGATTTTTGTTTTCTTAATCAAGCTGAGCTGGAGAAAAATTTGTATTTAAGCGTTTACCTGCCAATTGGGCCATTCACCCTCAGGAACGTTATGTAACCATTTATTGATTGTTTTTTCGAAATCTACAGCAGAGGAAGTGTCGTTTAACTCTGTACGAATTAGGGGATTGACAGGCAGTTGCGCGAACGGGTTATTAACAGTTCCGTAATACTCCACTGTGTCCTTTACATCGGTGTACGCTTCTGCAAGAAGCAGTCTGAGGAAAATTAGGAAATATGTGATAAATTGTTGATAATTTCAACGCTTTGGAAATCAAACATGAATTAATATAGACATGGGCGCTGGCAGAGGGTAGCGGAGGTAGCAGTCGCTACCTCATAAACTTTTCGTTTTTTTTTTTGCATTGGATAGGTTTTCATTACTTTAGTAATTAGATTTCAGTCATTTCAGTCAATCAGTGAGTAGGTAAGTTTACTACTGTAAAACTAGACACACTGTAAACTTGATATCGAACAAAATATATTTTTTAATTTTCAAATTTTCATAACCAGTAAGACGGATGGACGATTAATAAGGCTGACAATAATATTTATAACCTCGAGGAAATTTTTTTTTCTGTATTTCTTTTCAAAAATTTTGGATGCAGTTGCATGAGCAAAAACATTTTTGCATGAGCTTCCGAAAAACGATCTGACTAACGATGAAATATAATTGGTCATATCGTCAATATAGTGGGTTTGCAAAAAATTGCCATTTTTTCCCTTTTATTTGAGTCACAACACTCAAATTAGGGTAGGTACTACTACTATGATCTATGTAAATTGAACGGGCATTAATAAAAAATTGGATTAGGCACTCGTCAGTACTTTTTCTTGCTACCTCGTAGGAAAATCCTGCCGGCGCCCATGAATATAGAAATACATGTGAATAACATTTGCACATACCTCGTTGTGCCATCTCGTTTCTTATACGAATCCAATACCGACCTGAACTCTCCCAGTATTTTGTACGTTTCTGGTTCATTTATAGTGTATATATGCTTTAGATTACTATAGTCTGATTCTGTTTTCGCTCCTGAGGTCCGATTAACCAGAGGCTCGTTCAGGAATCTGTCATCTTCAACTAGACTTGATACCGAATGTAATTGAAAACCATCTATTCCGAGGTTCAAGTAAAAACGAAGTACGTCCTGCCGGGAAAAAAGTCAAATTTACTAAAATTGTACCTAAATAAATACTTATTGCGAGGCAATTTAATTTTGGGTGCGTGTGTCTTTTTTTACCAACCTTCATTTCTTCAATAACGTTTTTGCTACGATAATTCAAGTCTGGTTCTTGTGGTAAATAATAATGATAATAGAACTGCCCTCGTGGAGAATTGAATGTCCAAGCTGAGCCACCCATCTTACTGGCCTGTTATACACATTATATTACACGTATTTCTTTGTCGATTATAGCAGATATCGACAAAGGTAAGGAGATAATCGCCCCCCCCCCCCCCAAAAAAAAAACCAATAAAATATCAAGATTTACCCAATTGTTGGGAGGTATTGGAGTATTTTCATCTATCCACCCTCTTGGATCTTTCCAAACATAATAATCGGTATATGGATCGATCCTATCCATGGATTTTTTAAACCATGGGTGCTCGTCACTCGTATGATTGGGTACAATTTCCAGTAACACTTTGATACCTACATGTATTGCAAAGGGTGAGACACATATTCGCGTGGTGAAACCCCGTTTCATAAAATAAATACGCCAACGTAAATTTTTGTCTTCGGAAAATGTCATCAATTGATGACATTTTCCGAAGAAAAATTGACGTTTGACGCAGTTAGTAAGTATGAAAAAATTACCCAAGGAATGTGATTTATTAATCACTGAAATGAAATCATCCATGGTACCAAACACCGGATCAATGTCGGTGAAGTTGGAAATATCGTAACCAGAATCTCCATAAGGTGATCTGAATATGGGCGATAACCACAAAGCATCGATTTTAAGATCTTTCAAGTACGATAGTTTACTTATAATTCCTACGGTTTGGAATTGAAAAAAAGGTATAAACCATTAGTGTAATTATAACTGAAGACGATGCCATTGATGAACTTACCCTCTAAATCACCAACACCGTCTCCGTTAGAATCTTCAAATGATTTTGGGTATAGTTGATAGATGACCGCAGTTTGCCACCAATCTAACTTTTTTTCATCTGCTTCTTCACATTCAACAGCGCCAAAGAACGCCAATAAAATCAACAAAGTCGGTATTTTCCAAAACATACTTATTTGTGGTTTCGTTGAAACTATTCAAATGCGAGAAGTAGGTAAGTCGGACTTGAACAATTTATTATTTTAAACAGTTTTCAAGTTGTCGTCAGGGTTATCGCGTTATTTTATTACAACTGGGAAACGTTCGCGAATGATTCTTAAAATTCAATTCGAACCACGATGAAGTAGCTAGGTACAAACAACCAGTCATGAGTATCGTAAGTACGACAATGTAAAAAAATAATTACCTATAGCTTGAAAAATATACCAAGTTATGACCTTCTATCTTGGTGATAATTCAAGAAATTTTCGCAAAAAACGAAAACATTTTTAAAGTTTTGAAACTAATTCGGCTACTCATGTTTCCTTTGAAGAATAAAACGGGTTTTAAGCCGGATTACAATAAAAAGTTTATTGCTAATATTTCGTTAAGATTAGGTACACTTGACTTCTTCAGAGCAAGGACACAACCTTGCTCTGAAGAAGTTAAGTGTAATCTTAACGAAATATTAGCAATAAACTTTTTATTGTAATCCAATATCTATTTTTTCAAAAAAATTTCATTTTTTTGAAAATTCTAATCGTGATTACTACCTATCAAGTCTTCCAGAAGAATCCATTTTTCGCTGCAAAATATTCAATTCTCTGAAATGGAGGGAAGGTCTGTAATTTAAAAATGATTAATGCTAATTTATGGGCCCGAGCGAAGTAAGGGTAATTTTTTTTAGAAAAGTGTGCTCAAAAAGTTGAAATTGAAAAAAAAATTTAATTTGGGAAAAATTAGTGACTTTTGCGATTGGTAAACACTCTGAGGGAGTAATTCAAGAAAAATTCGCGACTTTTGGGCCAATTTCGCGACTTTTTTGCGATTTTTGCGACCGATAGACACCTTGTAAAATGAAAATTTTCACAATTTTAGTACCTTGAAACTTTTTCAAACTGGAAAGAGAAAATAGCATTTTTACAATTTTTTAAAAAATTTTATCCCCGTTTAAAAAATGAATGCCTAAAATCGATACAGTCCAAAAGTGGATTTTCCAGCTCACCTCAGTAAATGGGTACTTAGCTACTTACTACTTAGGTACCTACTGGAATAATCAAAAGGATGCTGAAATATTACGCTACTTAGAAGGGAGAGGGTAAAGGTTTATTTTTAAGAAATCCCAGTAAAAATTCCAAAACTCTCCGATTTGTTCAGATTTTTCTATTTAAAAAAAAAATGAATTTTTATAGAAAAATTTAAATCATAATCACCGCTTCAAAATATTTAATTGTCTAGAATGGAAGAGAAAAAGGTTTATAATTTTAAAATGATTTACTTACGTTAACTTTTGAGCCCGAGCGAAGCGAGAGCAAACATTTTTCGATAACATGTTCAAAAAGCAAAAAATTTTCAATTTTTTTTTTGCTTTATGCAAAGCGAAAAAAATTCAAGCGGAAAAAATTCGTGACTTTTGATAAATGTTGGGTGACTCATTAGCCATCAACCATCACTTTTCGATTGATTAGTTGCGTACTTGAAATAAACAATACACCGATCCACATTTCTTCTCTACAAATAAACCTTCTCAAGCCAGTATAACTCAAATAAGACGAAAATCACATCCAAATATCATTCCATCTCACCCTCTCAAGGTAATTTGTAAAAACCCATAATATTCATTACTTTCCACCTGTATCTGCCTTCACCCCCTTGCAATTTCTTCCGCCTCGTTTCAAAACAACTTTTAAAAATTACTTCCAAGTTCCTTGGCAAACTACGCAGACCCTCTCTCTAGAGGGAAAAAATTCATCGTTATTTCTCCTCACAGCGAAAAAAAAAAAAAAGAGCGAAAATATCCACAGTCAGAGCACCACGAGCGAGACTGGGGGAAAAAAGCCCATACTACGAAAAACTAGAACATCATTTACACAAGCAGAAACCTTACAGATAAAAAGGAAAACGCATTCAGGGCGCATACCGTAGCACGAACGCGTTCATTTTCCAAACCATTAGTCATTTTCAAGAGAGGTACTTTTGACGTTAATTTTGTTTCTTGTCTTTCGGTTCCTCTCTCATTTTCTTCTAATTAGAAAGCGCAAGATTCACGTCTCTGTGCAACGCAGCGCACCAGTTAACCGCTCTGTTACATATTAAACCTGGTGCCGAGCAACAATTAATATACGATTATCCTTTTCAATTACCTTGAAGGATGTGAAAATTGGAAGAGGGTATAATATTGAAAAAATCCATCAAAATTGTACAAAATTTAAATGCACAATGTGACAATCTATAAATAAATATAGAAACAAACATGATAACTTGAGTAGGTACCTACATACAACCTATGCAAACACTATAAATATGGATAAGATAAAATACTTCTTATGTGATCGAGTTATCGGTACGTTTCTTTGAAATTAAAGAAACACTAATCCAAAGATTAACCTTTTTTCTTTCCATATATTTTTTATTTATTCAATTCCCCGAGGAATCACCGTATATCGAGTTACATATTCGTTATCCTACGCATATGACGATGACAAAGATGGCAAGATACGAGAATCGTGTAGATACCTTATTTTCAAAATGAGATGAATTTTTTACGAATTTCAACCGTCTTGAGATTTATTGTATCAGCGTTCTCATTCGATATATACGACGATGAGAAATTTCTTCACTTTGACAATATGCATTACAAATTTATATAAAATAAATAACGCTTGGCGTGGTTTTATCGTAGTAAAATTTCGTTAACCAAATATCGCTGTAAAGCTTTCATACAATTCAATCTACTTGTATAAACTGTTTGCTTGTTCTTCACGTCGCCAAAACGTAGAGAAAAAGACATTGTTACGTGTACTACAGGGTGATTCGAGAAGATTTCGGTTCTTTTGAAGCCTCGAATGGACATACAATGTAGCCAACAGTGGATAAGAAACATTGAAAAAAATGTTCGAAAACTTCATTTTAAACTCATTTCAAGAAAAATCTAAAAAAATGGGTCAAAGGCGAGAAATTCTTATTCAATATTTTCTAGTGATTTTTTAATCAGCTAATTTTGATGCATCTATCATAAAATAAAATTTTCTATTGAAATACTTGAATTGTTGAACATGATCAATATACTTCCAGATAAACTCGGGACTATGACGAAATCAAAATTTCAAAACTTTAGAGCTTTGAAAAAGGAACATTCAGAGAATATGAGATTATTAAAATTTAACATGAATAAAATTTGTACTTACGAATCGAAGAAAGAAAATTGTTGAGAGAAGTGGGTCATTTTAGAACAGCTTAATACCTGCGAACAAAAAAATAATAAGAAAAATTAAATTATAAGCATTTAAAATAATCAGAATCAGTTCAGGCTAATCGAAGTCCCAGTAAAAAAATACAGGACCTCATTTTTCCTTAAGAAATTAATAAACCTAATGACATTTTCAACGCTTTCTTTCTCTTTCAGCACATTCAATCATGTAAAAATTTTAAAAATAACAATTTTAGTTAAAAATTATTCAATTTGATGAGTAACTTTTTCAAGTTTCAATATCAAGTACCTACATATTATAATGTCTCAGTACCCCCTCTCCTAAGCGGTGTAATGCAAAAATGACCTCAGAAATGAATTTCTCGACCCAAAAAACCTAGATTTCGACATACATGTCGAAATTTTTCAAATTTTTGAGAAATGATGTCTCAGTACCCCCTCTCCTAAGCGGTGTAATGCAAAAATGACCTCAGAAATGAATTTCTCGACCCAAAAAACCTAGATTTCGACATACATGTCGAAATTTTTCAAATTTTTGAGAAATGATGTCTCAGTACCCCCTCCCCTGAAGGGTTAGCTCCAAAAATGACCAAATATTTGGATTCCTCGTAAAAAATCATTCAGAATTCAACTTCCCCCCCCCCCCCGTTGGAATGAAACATAATGAATGAATTGAAATGAACGGTTAATTTTCCAAAACGGTCCACTGTGACAACAGCTAAAATTTTATTGATGAGCATTTTTTCATACCACTAATTACTGACCATTTTTGAATTTCTTTGTTGTTCATTTCTTCGCATTTGAAAAAAATAATGATTTAAATGTTTGCAGTTTGAATTTTCTAACGCCACGAAATTTTCAATTTTTTGCCGATTTATATTTCAAAAAGTCCATAGGTGTATTGACCAAAAATACTTACTTATTGAAAAATATGCCAAAAATATTAAAAATACTGTATTTGCATTGCTTTAGCTAAATTTTCCAAGATTTTTTGATGTGTAAACAAAATTTTTCAGTTTTTTTTTTAAATAGTTGAATGTACCAATTTTTTAAAGATTGTCAATTTATCAAAAAAGTTGCAATTTTCAAGAAGAAAATTCATCAATTTTTTGAGGATGATTCAAATCAACTGGTACTCTGATTGACATTAGTCAAAAGTACTTCTATTTTTTTTTTTTTTCAATTTCTACAACTAAATCTTCCAGTGTGATTTGATAAACATGGGAAACAATTTTTGATCACAAACAGATCAATTTATCAGGGAAAAAGAGAAAATTTTGGAATTAATTCAGACTGATACAGGATTGCATCAACCATACTTTTTCGTCATTTCTTGCTGCAACATTAATTTTTTAGTCTCCATAATCATTGTTGATTTCAGGGTTCCAAAAATTCCCACTCCTTTCTCATTATTCACCAATACTTGGCTCTCATTTCCCTCAGAGTTATCATTTTTCTCTTCAAGTTTTGAAGTTAAGTAATTTAAAATTACTTCAGAAATTAATTCAAGAAGGTAAAAACCAGAAAATAAGGGTTGATTTTGGAGTTGGGAGTCAAATAACTCCAAATTGACTCCGGAGTCAAGAGTCAAGGTCATGAAGTAACTCTGGAGTCAACAATCAAGGTCATACAATGGCTGTGGAGTCCACAATCAAGGTCATACGATTGGCTTCGGAGTCAAGGACATAGATTGGCTTGGAGTCAAAAATCAAGATCATGAAGTCAAGAGTCAAAGTCGTGGGGTCAAGATTCAAGGTCACGGATCGACTCCGGAGTCAACAATCGAGGTCATATGGATCGACTTCGGTGTTGAGAGTTAATGCCATAGAGTGGCTTCGGAGTCAAAAACCAAGGTCATGGTTTCGAGAGTCAAGTTCATAGATTGACTGCAGAGTCAGCAATCAAGGTCATGAGGTCACAAGTCAAGGTCATAGATTGACTACGGAGTCAAGTGTCAAGGTCATAGATTGGTTTCCGAGTCAAAAATCAAGGTCATGGTGTCGAGAGTCAAAGTCATAAATTGACTTCAGAGTCCATAATCAAAGTCATGAGGTCAAAAGTCAAGGTCATAGATTGACTTCAGAGTCAACAATCAAGGTAATTAGGTCGAAAGTCAAGGTCATTGACTGGTTTTGAAATTAAAAACAAAGGTCATGGTGACGAGAGTCAATGTCATAAATTGACTTCAGAGGAAACTCAAAGTCATGAGGTCAAAGTCAAGGTCATAGATTGACTCAGGAGTCGAGAGTCAAGATCGTAGATTGGCTTCAGAGTCAAAGTCATAGATCAACTCCGGAGTCGAGATAATAGATTGACCATAGAGTTGACAATCAAGGTCATAAATTTTCGGAGACAAGGTGGGGTCGGGAGTCAACTTTTCGGCTGACTATGTACTATTCCCTGATAAAAAACCATACCATGAGACATTTAAGTAATAAATATCAAAATTTTTGAGCTTTAAAACGCGTCACTTTCAATGCTAGGAATTAGGGGTAGATACCAAAACCAAATGTGTATTTTTTCGAAAATTTAGGAAGAAAAAGATTATTAGAAGGTCATGTTTGTACATTCAAAATGATCTGATGAACATTTCACCCCCTCCCCCTCCCCTTATTTCTACCTTGGATGTTCTACTCGACCTTAAAAATCAGAGACGACCGCTTTTATGCATTCTTGAAAAAGTTCAGAAAAATTTGACAAAAATTTATGTATTCTCCATTTAGAACAAGTAACGGTGTTAACGAGGTCAAGTTTTTTGACGTACCTACGAAGCTAACTGATGAAAAAATTCCATTTTCACCCCTTACAGACACCGAGCTGCAACTTACATGAACAAAACATCGTTTCAAATCAACATCTCGCAAGGACCCTAATCGTTTTCGAATCACCCTGTATAATAAATACCACCGTACCTGAAATTTCCCAATTCCCATACACAATCTGGAGAATCTCATCAAAAAGCTGACAAAACTACCATAACCGAAACAAAAACAGACTCGCCAATCGCCACGATTCCGACGATAGAAAATTACCGCTCGAATACGCCGCCACAATGCTTTATCGCTTCGACTTAAAACAATTGTTTCGTTTGGGTAATTTGTAAGTGAAATTAAGACCGGATGAACACCCGATACTTCAGCTACCGCGGTCCGTCCTTTCTCGCGTGCTTTTCCGCTCCTTCCTTGCGCTTCTTTCGGTCGCAATTGCAACCTTATACCGTACCGGTGTATGCAGAAAACAGATACGAAAGGAAAATCGATGCCTGCGGACCTATTCGGTGGTTTATACGCTACTGGTTGTACACTTCTCCGATTCATAGGCAGGTAGGTACCATATAACGTAAAAAAAAACCTACGACTACGACGACCGCTGCGAATAAATAACGAAGAATTTAAAAATCAGCTACATTACCGTAATCTAGTTATAGCTCTAAAGTGACCCTGCGACTCGGAAGCCTTATACACTTTTCATCATTCGAACGGTATATTGAATATGGCAAAACGGAGGCGCTGTGTGCATATACGGCACTTCGCGTATAATATGACCAAGTACGGTACCGCACCCCCAAACTCCATTCTGTAGACTCTTTCAAGGTATACACTCGCTCTTTTTAGCTTCTTCGCTCTCTATTACCCATCGGTCTCTTTTCCATATACCTCGATATATCTACGTGTGTGTCTATCCAGCTCTGGATACTCGTATATATTAATGCACCAACGTAAACCCCGCCCTGGCTTCCTCTCCTGGATCGCGCCGCGCCGCTACTTGTCACTCTGCTCTCTTTTAACGTTTTGCAATACATCCATATCCGAATGGTATAACTTACAAAGAGGTTTATCAACTTTCAGGATTAGAAACGGAATTCAAAGTATCATAAAATGGTATCGCATAAAGTGATTTATTTCTTAGCGGCGCTTTTTTGCAATGAAATCGTTTAGAATTTCTTCTTCGTTCTCTCGTCGTCTCAGAAAACGATTCTTATTACTTCGTCAATATACAATTACTCTTTATCGTATCTTTTTTTTTATTTTTGTAATACGAAGGTATAGATGAGTTGCTAGGTGGCTATGAGTAAGTCATTCTACGATGATAGAAATAAATATTCGATTTTTTTGTTACTGTTGAACAGGTAGAAGTTGATTGCATGATTGTTGAATGATTGATTTAGAACGCTGGGTACTTCAGCAAGAAACACACAAAAACAGATAAGAGAAGTTTACCTTGCCTTCCATAAACAGTTCATTGAGAAGGAAGCTCCATTCTCGGGTATTAAGTTTTTTTTGAGATTTTTTACACATAATTGGAATTTCCATCTTTGAAGAACTATCCAATTTGATGAATAATGAAAAAAAATTGAGTTAAGAGGAATCTGAGACTAAAAATTCTGAAAATACAAATTATTCGAAATTTTTGCAGATAATTCTAGGAACAAAGAACGATTAAAAACTTTGTTATCTTCTTTCTTGTTCTTCAAGTAAAATAAAATTTTTGCAGTTCTACATATTTCTTCTCCTAAAATTATTTTCAGAATAATTTTTTTTCAACTTAGCCTACCCTAAATCAATTTTAATATTATTTTAATTGAAAAAAATTATAAAAAAATTAATATTTTCATATGGGAATTCAATTATTTTTGAACCTTAGATAGGAATATAAATTTAATATTAAAAAAGATTGGTGATTTTTAAATTTGTTCTTTTGTTCTCTTAAAATATGACCTGTTCTTTTGTTCTTTGCTATCATTCTCTGTTTGTTATTTCCAGTGATGGAAGATCCAGGTCTGAGAGCTCCTACTCTTGCTCTTGCTTTTGACTCTCAGTTGGTCTGGGCTCTCGCTCTTTAAAAAATTTCAATAATGAGTGCTCTCACTATTCAGCTTGGCTCTCTTGAATGATTCTTGCTCCATGCTTCTAGCCAAGCTTGTGCCATTTGTTCAAAAAGTGAACAAAAGTTTGTTCATGTTCATTAGGGCAAGGATGTACTACTATAATGGACTGCTTGAAGAACGTAATCTGGCAGATACAGCGTTGTTTGCAACGAAATGCAATAGTGTTAACACCAACACAAACAAAGCTACTTGTTACCCTTATAGAAAAAACTGCAAGTTTTTGTGAAAACTTGCAGTTTTACAGCCAAAACTTGCAGTTCTACAGCCAAAACTTGCAGTTCTACAGCCAAAACTTGCAGTTCTACAGCCAAAACTTGCAGTTTTACAACAAAAACTACAAGTATTTTTAAAAACTTGCAGTTTACTAGTAGTTATACTGTGAGTAAAACTGCAAGTAGGAAAAAACTTGCTGTTTTACAACCAAAACTTGTAGTTTACTGGTAGTAATGCAGTAAGTAAAACTGCAAGTAGAAAAAAACTTGCTGTTTTACTACCAAAACTTGTAGTTTACTGGTAGTAACGCAATAAGTAAAACTGCAAATAGAAAAAAACTTGCTGTTTTAAAACAAAAACTACAAATATTTTCTAAAACTTGTAGGTTACTGATACCTAGTTATTCAACAAGTAAAACTCGAGAGTTGTTTAAAATCTTGCAGTTTATTGGTAGCTGCACAGGCAAAGAGTCAGAGATATCATCAAATTTTCTAATTTTCCCAACCCCCACCCCCTCTCATCCCCAGATCTTCATTCCCATGAGCAAAAAATATTTATATTGTATGTACAGTTTCAAAAACATATTTCAAAATATATGACGCAAAAAAAAATAAAAAATTCAAAGTTTTAGGAGTCCTACTCCCCTCTCCTCCCCCAACCACAACCCTTCACTCCTAGTCAAAAAATATTGCTAAATTCCGATTCTACGACCTCGAAAACATTGATTTCGACATATAACTCGAAAAAATTACACAATTTGAAATTTTAAAGGTTGCACCCCCTCTCACCCCTAAACCTTCATTTCTAGGCAAAAAATATTACCCAATTTGGATTCTACGATTTTTAAAACATAAATTTCGACGCATAACTCGAAACAATATTACAAAATTCAAAATTTTAAAGGTTGCACCCCTCCTCTTTTACCCCTTTCTCCCATCAACCCTTCATTCCAAAGCAGAAAATATTGCCAAATTCGTATTTTATGTTCTCAAAAATGTAAATTTAGGTACATATAACCTAAAAAATTGCAAAATCTCGATTTTTCAAGTTTTACTTCTCATTTTTTCAATTTTTTGAATTTTGGGGCCCCAGCCCCCGCGTGGGGGAATGAAAATTCTCTGAATGTGTCCTAAAATCTTTTATTTATTATAAAGAACAAAATGAGAAAAAAATTTCCCCAATTTCATTGAAATTGAAAAAAAAAAATTTTTAGCTACATACTTATGAAGTCCTATCAACACCAAATCTTCAACCCGACATGGTGGCGTGCTCCTCTAAACCAAGACTTCCGGTCACTGCTTGTAAGTAAAACTACCTGACCATCTAGTATTACTTGTTCGAAATTACTGGTTGTAAAACTTGCTGATCATTTTTAGTAGTTTTACTACAAGAAATACTCCTAGTTTACTACTTGTAAAACTATGTACCAAGTAAAACTTCAAGTATTACTTGTTCGAATTTACTAGTTGGTAAAACTTGCAGTAAAACTGCAAGTTTTTTTCTATAAGGGTATTACGTTGATGTGGCGCATGCGCACAAGGATCTGTATCAGGGTCTTCCAGAATAGCTTCTTCAAAAACGCGTTCAAATCCCCGTGGAAGTAGCAGTCCATTATACTTAGTAGTACGTCGTTGCATTAGGGTGTTTCAAGTAACTTTTTTTTTTTTGAAATTTGGTCGTACCACCCTCTCATTTTGTTCCTCCTGATGAGATTAGACTTCCATAAAAATTTTACCCCAAAAAAATTATTTGAAGTGGTGGCGCAAACGAGCTGAAAATTTGCCATATAACACAATGTAAAAAAAGGTCTAAAATTTGACATTTTATTTGGTAGGTCAATTTTTCAAGTTAAAATTGAAAGTAGCACAAAAAACTGTTCAACAACAAATGACATAAAATATGTTTTCAAAAGAATAACGCAAAATCAATTTTATATCATTAAAAAGATTTACAGAACATTGCGCGTGTGATCACTAAATTCGCACGGTTGGTCGCGGTGATTCATGCAAACATCGGGCAAATTATATTCGTAACTTTACCTTTCTTGCGCCACCACTTAGTATCATTTTTTGGGCTGATTTTTGGTATTTCATCTTTTCTAGGTCCAATGAACATTTTAAGAGGGCTGCACGTCGAAAATATTGAAAAAAAAAAATTTCCATATAAAAATGAAACACCCTACTGGTGTGTATACAATTTTCCAATGCAAAAATTTTGACGATGAAAAAATATTTACTCATAGGATTTCAAATTCCATCTTATTAGCACATATTCAAACGCCTTATAGAAAATAATCTTGTTGATATTGACGCCTTAATAAATGAATCTTTATTCTTTTACAAAAAAGAAACTTCAGTTTGTTGATAATGGAAACATTTTGTTCTTCAAGCAGTCCAAGTATCCTCAGAATTCTACACCGGACCCAAATTTAAAAGGCATCAATACCTTTCTTCCACCTTCAACATCCATGTTCCCCACACACATAGGAAGACAGAGAAAACAAGCGACCTTATTTACCCAGCGTGCAAAAAAAGCAGAAAAAGGCAGAAAAATTAGCAGAAAAGAGCAGGCATTTTCACTTTTTGCTCATTTCGACCCCTGCTGCGCGTTGAACGTACCTTTTTTGATACCCCGTTGCACGTCGCGCATTGTTCTATCTTCTGGGATAATTTCTCAGAAAAAGGCAGACTTCGGCAGAAAAAACGGCAGAAACGGGCAGAAATTATCAGCAGACTCGAGCATAAAAAGGCAGAATAATTCTGCTTTTCTTGCATGCCGGGTACATTTTTCTCATGTCTAAAAATGTTTCTGCTACAAGTATGATGTTTCATAGTCTAGTCATTAAGCAATTTGGCATATTTCACCTCAAAAATTCAGAAAAGGCTTTCAAAAATTATTTTCCTCAAGTAAGTACTCAGATAAAATTTTCCAACATACTATTTTAATGATACTAAAAGATGAAAGGTAGAAAAATAGATACATAATATTAATTCCCTCTGAATTCACCTAGGGATAAATGTAGGTACTGCAGTTTGCATATAATTACTCAGATTCGGATAAGATCAGTAGTTCTACACAGACAAACCAAGTACATATAAGTAAAAAAAAATGTCTGGTAGTAGACTTCACGGTTAAACACGCAAACACCCGGTATAAATCAAAATGTTGAAAAATCAACGACCTTTGAGTTAGTGAATTTCCAAACTCTCGTCGCGTCGTCACAACAACATTATTTTGCTGAAAATGCGCCTCGCCAACTCCCCTCATTACTTCACCTCATCCACAACATTCGTCGTTCTTTTGTATGGTACACAGTACACATGGAGTAATAGATCAAAGTGAAAACAACGAAGTATATAGACGACGCAAAGGAACGATACGATTAGAAAGAGAGCGCGAGAGGAGAAAAAAATAAGAAGGATGAGAGATTAGAATGCTGGAAGAGGTAAAACGAAAGCAAGAAGGAAAAAACATCAAAAAGTGCAAACAGTTCGCACACATAGGAGAAGTAGGTACAGCTACATAGTACCTACAAACTACACAATTTTGAAACACCAGAGAGAAAAAAAATTCACGTTATAAGAGCCAACAACTACGATGGTTTTTATCAGATGACCTATTTGGTGTTTTTCAGTTGCTTTTTTTTATTTCTAGTCATTCGTACGTGTATAAGAGATAAGGTAAGCGGTGAGGTGGCTGGAGACCGTGTAATTTACTTCTTATTCGGTATTCCGCCATCGTCGAAATGCCAGTCTTGCTCTCGTCGTTTGCCATGTCGAGTTGAGGAGTTTCACAGTGGACAGGTTTAATTACGATGTAGCGAATTAAAAGCTGAATGTTGAAGTTTGTAATCCCGATGGTTGTAATTAAATCAGGTCGAGGAATAATTTATCAAAGTCAAAGGTCCGCTGAAATTGGAATTAGCGGATTAAGGATGTAAACTAGCTTTTCAATCCAGCGTGTATTTTTCTTTCGATGGTCGAAAATGTAATTTTAAGGTCGGTAGTCGACGAAAATTATGTTTTTTATTTCGATTATAATACCAAATAAATTACTAGTTGTTAGTCATACGAGTATTATTTCCTCGTTTTATTTTTATGCACTTATGGATTTGTAATTTCTTAATGATTCTTCGAAGTTTCAATGTGGTCGACAGGTGCCGAGAACGTAGGCATGGTGGACGAAATATTTCTCGAATGAAATTGTTTTCCAGACTCGGATTCCATATCTACTTCGCTGGTCGTAATCACCAGACCTGCTTTTGGTCTGAGTTTGATTGCATCAGTGGGAATCACTTGTCTAAAAAGTGAGGGAAAAAAATTCAGTATTCACGAATAATTCAATTCGAGGGACGCAAAGTGCCGATTATCATACCCAATTTTGTAATCAGAGTTGACGCTGGGTACAACCACTTTCAAAGTATCTGGCAATGACGGACGTATTTTTTGCAAATCGGTTATTATGATTTCACTTCCGAAATTGACGGTCACAATGAATGTAGAATGATCACGATAAGTTCTGAAGGAAAGAAACGCACCAACGAACAAAATTTAGGTACATACAACTTCAGGCCAGAAAAGTGAGAGAAAAAATATACTGAATTTTTTTTGTTTTCTGTTCTAAAATTATTTTGGAGCTGCCTGAACTGGGAAATTGATTTTTTACAATAGGTATTTTTCCGGCCCAGCTACCTTCATCCCCCTTCCGAAGCAAAAATTTGCAATCCAATTACAACTTATTCCTGTTCGTTGTGAAAGTTCTCAGTAATACGTTTTTGAAAACAGGGATGGAAAATTGAAATAATATTAGTTCCAGCAGTTTCAGTTCCATTTCTAATTCTCAAAATTTTTTAGTTCCAATTTCAGTTCAGCATATTTTTTAGTTCCAATTTTGAATTCCAGTTCCAGTTCCAAATACCAGTTCATTTTTTTTTTTAGGAATAAAAAATTAAAAAATTTTTGTAAAAATTGAACTTTGTGTTTTTTTCTTTTCTTTTCAAAGGACAGTTCATTTTTCATTCAAGCTAAACACAAAAGATTTCTGGAAGAAAGCTAGGAAGCAATCTTTTTTAGAAATTTTATAACCCCTGAATTCCTGAGCCCTGAATTTTTCAACAAAAAATGAGGATATTTTTAATTGGATGAAATTTTAAAATTCATCACAATTTTTTTATTCACTTTTCTATGTTAACTTTTAGGGTTATTTTGAGTCGTTTTTGTTTTCAAGTAAAAAATTTTCAATTGAATTTTGTACTTTAGTAGATTTCAACACCTAAATCTATTCTCTACTTTTTCAAGTCAACTTTTCAAAATTTTGAATTTTTACTGTTTTTTAGTCCACTTGAAAATTTGTTGAAAAAACTCTGAATAATTATTGGGAATAAATTGGTGTGTGATGTATACGGGAAAACGAAGAAAATATGATTTTAATTGGATGAAATTTTTTCTAAAAAAAAAAGAAGAAAAATTGCAATATTTTTTTAAAAATCCAGGAACTGGTATAAAACTGACATTTATTTTAGTTCCAGTTCCAGTTTCCAGTTTCCAGTTCTTAATTCTTATCATTTCAATTCCAGTTCCATGCAGTTTTTCAGTTTTAGTTCAGTTTTTTTCAATTTTCAGTTCTATAGTTCAGATTCCAGTTTTCCATCACTGTTTGAAAATGACGGGGGTAAGAACCCTTTGGGGGTGAAACCTGGGAAAAAATCACAAGGAAAATCACAAGGAGGGAGAAAATTAAAAAGTTGCCGACTAATATTATTGAAAAGGGGGGGACTTTGATGACTCAATTTTCAAAAAAATGAAAATTCCTCAAACAATCACAGAGAACAAATAAAAACACAAAAAAATTGTGTTTTTTTTTTCAAGCTGATTTTTCAAATTCTAAAGAAAAACTAGTTAATAGTTCTTTAATGACCACTTCCCTAGAAAAAAATCAATTTTTTTTGAAAATTCCGTTCTGTTTGAAATTGCCACCAAAATGGCTCTTTAATAAGGAACTGATTAGGTCCGTGTAGAAGTTCCAGATATCTAATTCAAAATAGAAAATTGCTCTCATATTTTACCGGAAAAAGACTAAAATCCAATCGTCAATTAGGTACGGCCATATTGAAATCGCCTTTTTGAAACACAATATTCTTTCGTAAACGAGCCAATTCCTTGAACACTTGAAGATGTGTAATGCGATTTGAAAGTTTCAATTCTTCCTGTACATTAACTTTCCAATACCCCGGATTTACTGGTAACCAAGTATGTAAACCATTTGTAAATCCTACGGCAAGAATATCAGAAAAAGTTTGTATGTATAGAAAAAGGAACATTTCTGTAATTATTCAATTTTTCGCAAGTATTTCAATAGATGAGACATTCACCGGCATTTTCCGAGTCATCCCAATGGAACGGTGTTCTACAAATATCTCGAGAATATTCCAAGTACCGCAGTGGTCCGAGATTTAATGCTGGAGGATCCACCGTTTGATCCCATCTTATAAAAGTATCCTCCATTCCAAGCTCATCACCATTGTAAATAATTGGCGTTCCAGGAAGGAGTAGTTGGATCATATGAAGTCCGTCGATCAAATATTGGCCATATCTACTAGCCGGTCTCGAATTGTCGTGATTTCCGATCTGGGAAGGTGCGAAAATGGCCATGTTACTTGTGAACTTTTTTCTATTGGCATTTGAAGTTTAAATTATTGTATAATTTAATTACCACCCAATTGGCCCAACCATGTGGGGGCATTTTCGAGAACCAAGTTTGAATTTGTTCTGCAATGTAGGTCGCGTTGCTGGACCTTTTAATTTTATCGACAAACATAAAGTTGAGTGGCAAATGCGCATTCGGTTTCTCTTTCGTTCCGTAGTATTTCATCACTGTGTCGATTTCGGCGTAACATTCTGACATCATGAATCTATCGTAAGAGTTGATCATTCATTACCACGATAAATATTTCACAATTTGGACATTTCAACTCATTCTAAAAAGCAAGAGGGTGAAGATAGAGAATTTACCTTTTCCTCCCAGTTTTTCTCGAGTAATGGTCCAAAATAACTCTCCATTCTCTCAATAAGTCATAAGTTTCCTCTTGATTTTTACTGTAAAGATGGTCAAGGTATTCGTATTGGTTCGGTCCAACGTTTGGTTTATTAGAAAGAGGTTCGTCAGGAAAATTCTTATTTTCATATACGAAATTTATAGCATCCAGACGGAATCCGTCAACTCCTTTGTCCAACCAGTAGATCAAAACATTCTTTTGAAAAAATCACAATGTGAATTTGCCTACCTATTCGTATGGGCTAATTTCAAGGGAAAAAAAGAAGAAAAAATTTACTTTCATTTCTTCATGGACAACGGGATTGCGAAAGTTCAATTCGGGTTGTTCGATTGTAAACTGATGTAGATAGTATTGTCCTCTTTTTTCATTCCATTCCCAAGCGCTGTTTCCAAACACTGAAATCTATAAGAAATTTTTTGCTACCAGAACTTTCATACGTTTTGATTATTTTTAGATCCTGTTTTTGAACAAAGTACCCACAATATTTCGGAAATGATTTTCCACGATTTTTTCAGCATCTCCAGGTCAATTTTTTCAGATTTTCTAAATAGTTGAATTTTCAACTTCAGTTCTAATGAAAGTTCACTTTTCTCTAAAATTTTTTTAATCCAAAATTTCTTCACAAAAATTTTCTATAATTTTGGTACTCTGTTTTTTTGGCTCTGAAGTTTTTTTCTCAAAGTACTTTACAGCTATAAACATTTTTAAAGAATAAAATTTTGAAAAAAATTGAGTTCGAAATACTTTTGAGAAAGTTAACGTAAAATTTTTTTGAGAAAATTACAAATTTCAAAAAAATTTCAATAAAAAAATAAGATTTTAGGGTCATGTATTTGAAAAAAAATCAGCATTTAAAAAATGTTTTGAACTGAAAAAAATTTTAGCAAATGAAAACTGAAGAATTGAAAAAATTTAGAAGCAAAAAATTGGAAAATTTTCAAAAAATAATGAAGTTGAAAAAATTAAAAAATCGAGAAAAAAAATTGAGAACTGAGAAATGTTTGAAAAAAAAAGATATTTAATGGGCGAAAACATGCATTCAAATACTTATCCATTTTTTCTATGGAATTTGACAAAAGTGAAGAGAGCACAAAAAATTTATGATAAAATGAGCAAAGAATCAGTTTTTGAATGATTTATCCTTCTTCTGATTTTTTTTTTTAAATTCCAGCGTAAATGTCAAATTACCCTGACTTTTCCAGGTTTTTCGAAAAGTCAACACTCTGTATCAACTATAAATTCGTTTTCAACAACGAACCTACCCAATTATTCGGTGGGTAACGTTTTCCATGCACGTATTTCGCATCTTTCCAAACGAAGTAATGCGTGTAAGGTCGAATTCGTTCGACTGATTTTTGAAACCATTCGTGCTTGTCGCTGGTGTAATTTGGAGCATAATCGAGTATCACTTTCATACCTTGGAAAAAATTAAAATTGAAATCGAATAATGCTAGCTAATGAACGATTTTTCATTTTGAAGCGTCTCAAAATTCATAGGAGTTACCTTGTTGATGCGCTTCACGTACTAGATTTTCAAAATCATCCATTGTTCCAAAAATACGTTCAATTTCCCTGAAATTGGATATGTCATAACCGAAATCTTTCATGGGCGATGAGTATATAGGAGATAGCCATATGGCCTCTACTCCTATATGTTTAAGATATGGCAATTTTTGCCTAATTCCTATGAAAATGATACACGATTTATGTTCGCTATTTCGCTTATTGAATAAAAATTTTTATAGTAGGTCTTGGTAATGGAAACCAACCTTCGAGATCACCAATCCCGTCTCCATTGCTGTCTTTAAATGATCTTGGATATATTTGATATATGAGCGATGTTTGCCACCAATCCAAAGTTCGCTTTGGTAATGCACATTCTGAGTATAAAAGAACTAGGGGGCTTCGCCCCCTGACCGCTTCGCGGTCCAACCCCCATTGCGGTCATCGCTTCGCTCAGACCGCCTCTCGCCTCTTCAGGGCTCACTATGTTAAATTTCACCGTATGTTTTTTCTTTCAAATATGGTTTGATAATAACACCGCACCGATTCTGTCAGTAGCTCTAGATTATTTTACAACTGCTTCCTCATCAGTGAAAAAAATATTTTTTTATCCCTTTACTCATTCATTTATTTGAAAAATTCTTTATGTTCGCACACACTCTTAGTTTTTGAAATTCCGAGTATTTCCCTAGTACCCTTTGTCTTGGCCAAATATCAACAAAAAAAAAATCAACATATACCTATAGTGCAATATCATTTGTCTGCATCAAATGACAAATGAATCTCGCGAAGGCGCCAAGGGATGAATGTTTAGAAAACCTCAATATAGAAAGAGTAGAAAGAGTCGTCCAGGTAAAACCGGTTTGGCAGTCGCAGTTCTTAAGAAATACATTGTGTTGTTATGAGGGTGGGTATTATTCACTACCACAAGGACAAAATCCGTGTAAATACACCACTAACATTTCTCTGCGAAGGAATCGCGAAATTCGTGAAAAGTGGTTGGATGTATTTTGATTATTTGTACATTTTGGCCCCAACTTTACTCCAAATATACATACAATTTTCGTTATGGTCTCTTTGGAAAGAGGATGAAATTTTCTACATTTCATTCGCTTACACTATGCACCAAGGACTTGTAGTTTTTCCAGAATATTGATGTAAAGAATCAAGTTTAGCTTTTGAAACTTTGGATTAAAATTTTGAGACAGTCGTAAGTCCTAGGTGCATAGTGTAAGCGAACGAAATGTAGAAAATTTCATCCTCTTTCCAAAGAGACCATAACGAAAATTGTACATAGAATTGGGATCGAGTACGGGCTTAAAATGTTAGGAAAATACAATTTTTCGAAACTTAAATTCAAAATTTGGGGGCTTTGAATTGATTTTTTTGCCCCATTCGTATTTTTCCCAAAGAGGCACTGTTCCAAGGAATCCATTAAAAAAAAAATTAGCTTTCTAGGTGCCATAGAAGAGGCTGGAGGTTTTTACTCGATTTTTCGTTTCTTGTAGCTTTATATATATGATGATGATGATGCTGAGGAACATTAATAGCCAATGGAATAGCTGATTCATTTTAATTTTTGCTGAAGAGAATGAATGAAGTTTAAATTATCTGATAGCTATTCAAGGAAATTGCTTATTCAGTAACTTAGGTAGATAAAGATAGCTTACGAGCAGGTAGGTATACGTACCGAGGCAAAAAAAAAAAAAAAATGTGAAGATGAACAATTTTGCCACTATGGTCTAAGGTGAAAGATGTCTTCTTACACTTAATACAATTGAAAAGTATCTAATTCACTATTGTAAACTTTCAATAAGAAATTCGCCAATATTTATATGGCCTTCGAGTGTTTATTAGAGGTAAATTGGTCGGAAACTTACTGAAATTTAATCCGGAACATGAAAGTGGTATTAACTATACCAGTCCTATCTGACACGCCATTCTACGACTTCGTTTTTATTTATTCGCTATCAAATCTCTGTGACTACTTGTAAGCATACTCGTAATTTCGGAATTGAGAATTGAACGATATAAATTTCCGTAGTAATGATAAATGTATTTGTAGCCCACGTGATGGATTTATGTAAATAGAAGTTGAGCAAGAGCGGAAAAATTCCACGGTACGAGTATCGTGTTTGTTTGTTTTTCTTATTTTTTGGGTAAATTGGTACCTGGTACCGATTCATCAATGAAAGTAATGTCCATTTCAAAATATCGCCAATAATGCCTCGCTTTGAGCCTTGAGGACTTGAGGCGTCGTGTATTTTAATCCGGGAATTTATTATTCCTATTTACTCAGATGGTATCATTTTCAAAAAATAAAAACTTTTATAGTCAACAAAGATATAAATTATATTGGGGAAAAGGAAAACTATCGGAATGGTTCCCTAAATAAACCCAAGAGTTATCATCGCCTAGACCTCCTGATAATTTTTTCATGAGGTCCAATCTCCAAAGAACTCCCCCTCCCATCTTGGAAGCTCACGTCATTTCGCCTCATCTCAGTCCTCAAACACAATACCACACCATTAAATAAAAACAAATAGTGTAGGTATTAGTATTTTTTTTTAATGGCCCGACTCTGAGAACTCTTAGCTTCTCATCAAAAGGCCAAAAAATTTCTAGGAGATCCCTCACTCAATGTAAATATACAACATGTGAGAGCCTGAATCTGGAAACCATCCTTAGGGGTAAAAAATTGGATTCGAGAAGGGGTTCCTCCCTGATTTTGCCATTTTCTGAATTTTTTTCACCTATAGAGATGGTTTTTATACTCAGGCTCACATATTTGAAAGGTAACAGAAAATCATTTTTTTTTTTTTTGATCCAAACGGAAAAGCGAACTTTTACGATTTTTTCGATCCTTACGCAAATGAAAATAATTTCCTACTCAGATCCCGTTTTACCCACAGATTTGCGTTTTAGGAATTTTTTTGATCGAAGAAAAATTTGAAAATTCACAAAACTAAGTATATGGCTAGGAATTTTCGCTCTATAAAAATGCTTGGAATTTTTAAAAAACCGACATTTCAATTTTTTGCAATTATTTTAAGCATTTTTTTTTCACATGGGTACGTCTTATGGTGGGGTTGTTAAATTTTGAAAAGTGTAACTTTTTTTTGTATTACAATGAGACGTTTTCATAACAAGACACAATGGCATCATATTAAACTTGAAAAAATATGGAAAACAAATTCAATGATCGATTGAATACTAAAATATATCGACATTTTGGGAAAAGTTATAAATTTTGATTTCAAACACATCTCTGTCTCTAAAATTATGACAATACTAAAATCTCCAACATAGGTAGGTACTTACATTATTTCTAAAAATAGGATGCATTTTGAAATGGGGAAAATAAGAATAAAAATGGAAAAGTGTTGGAAATTTAAATAAAATTATTTTCATTGAAAATTTGATAAAAAAATTATGAAGTTTTGTCTTTTTGCACACGAGTAAGAAACATTGCCTTAGAATTTTGTTTTCTTATCTGTAAAATTCCAAAAGTTAAAAAACAAATTCGCAAAAAATTGTATTCAAGGTGCCTCATGGCCTCATTGTGACTATGGCAAGCTGAAATAAACCTAGATATATTCCGAGAAAAGATTTGTCCTAATGTCCTCCAACCATGGCATCTGACGGATTTCTTTCCAGAAAATTCCCAACCTTTTCACTACTTTTTTCCATATATTTTTTTACTAATTTTTTTCAACTCGGTCCCCCTCTCCTTTCCCTAAAAAATCGCTCTTCCAGCACCGAAAAAAGATCAAATTTACTACAGAAAAAATTCAAATTGGAAGAAAATTTATCTCAAAACCCAAAAACAGGATCTTAGCAGGACGTTCAACATGACCTTTTCGAAATAGGTATAAATGAATTTTGTACCCCCTCCCCTTCACAAATCAAAGATTCATTAGAAAATTGAAAATTTTTCTTTGAAAATTTTATACGCCAGTGCAACCAATTGCTAATTGAGATATTCAGATATTATAAAATCGAATGCATTATTTTTTCGTCGAGTGATTGAATCAGTTTCTCCTCCCCATTAAATTTGAAAACATTTTCAAGAATTTTCCTTCGAGCAGATGCTGCAAAAGAGAACGCTAGGAACAGAAAAATGATTCGTAACTGGCTGCACTGACGTATAAAATTTTCCAAAAAAATTCCCGAAATATACCTGCTTACTTTTAGCGAGTGAAAAAAATATCTGCATAATATTTCCAAGCGAAAAAATGATCAATTCAAAATCGATATTGGAATTTTACGATTCGCTGTTGGCTGCACTGGTGTATAAAATTTTCATTTTTTTTTTCAAAATTCACTTTCAGTGAGTGAAAAATTTTTGTTCAATTACTTGATGAAAAAAAATCATTCCAGCTCAGTGAAAATTTCGTATTATTGGAATATTGCGATCTGCAACTTTTCAACCCCCTGGTAGCAGTCTGAATTTTGATCGGAGAAGGATGGCGTTGGTGATGGTTGAGGGAGATGTAGAAACTCAAATCGCATCTTCTAAGTGCTGTGTGACGACTTTCCTAACACAAATTTGATTTTCTAAAAGATAAAAAAATAGCATATTTTCAAAAGGAGGTGCACTTTGAGCATCCCTGCTCCCCTCCCCTTTCACTAGTGGAGGGGGGCTCAAATTTTTTTGAGAGGTTTCTCACTCAAAGTAAACCACTCCATCGAATTTGGTCAAAATTCGAGTAATTTTTTTTTTTTTCAATTCCACTCTAATGTAGTATTTCCTGAAGTCTTTCTCCTCGGAATGCGATTGCCATTGGGATTCCGATTCTTTCCATAATAATTTTTAAAATTTTTCACTTTTTCTGTTGACACGTTGGACGTTGCAACCAAGAGTGGGAAAATTATAGATTTCCAAAACCAAACTTTTTTTAAAGGTTAAAAATTTTTTAAATAAAGTTTACATTTTATATCATTTTCATGGTATCTAACGGATTTTTTCGGGGGAAAATCACTACTTATCTCACTACTTTTTTCCAAATATATTTTCAACTCGGACCCCCCCCCCCCAAAAAAAGACTTTTTCCAGTACCAAAAAAAATCAAAATTTATTACAGAAAAAAATCTATTTGAAAAAAATCTGAATTCGCGACTTTCAACATTTCCTAGACTTTTCAAAGCATGCTCCAAATTTGCTCAAAAGACCCCCCCTCCCCCTTGCATATACTCGTTTCAAAGGAAATTTTTTTGCCCCTCTCTCGCAAATACTCTTCTTTTTTATAGGAGATTTTAAGGATTTAATGAATTTTTCATAAAATATTTATTCAACACTTACTAAAAAAAACAATATAATGTTCAAAAAAAATTTTCAAGGACTATTTTTCCATTTCTAAATATTCCATTGTCTGGAATGAAAAGGGAGAGGTCATACCATAACTTTGATAATTATTTGCACAAATATAATAGAGCCCGAGCGAAGCGAGGGCGAAAATTTTCGAGAAAAAAGTATCCAGAAGTTGAAATTGTTCATTTAAATTTATGCTTTTTTCGTGCTACTTTTTTGACTTCAAAAAAAATTGCAATGAGTTCATCTTTCAAAAAAATTTACAAGTAAAACAATTCCATTCATAATTATTGTCTCACAGAATCATATTCATTGAGAATGACAATTATCTAGGTTAAAAAAGAAAGGAGCTTCATGCCATCATTTTGAAAATTAATTGTGCAAAGGTCGAGTCCGAGCGCAGCGAAGGAAAATTTTTTCTGATGTGATTAGGAAAAGGAAAGAAATGTCTTGCCCGAGCACAGCGAGGGCGAAAATTTTTTAAAAAATGAAACAAAGTAAGCAATTTGAGACAAATTTGTAATTTTTTTATACTTTTGCGACCAAAATCTGAATTCGCGATTATTTTCATTTTTTCACTACTTTTTTACACGTTTTCTTCTAAATTCACTACTTTTTCACTACTGGCATGACCCATTTTTCAATTCACTACTTTTTCACTACTTTCACTACTTTCACTACCCGTTAGATACCCTGATTTTTTACCAATCTTGAGGAGTAAAAAATAAATTTTACAGAAAAACAAACTCTAGAATTTCTTTAGCCAAAATAATCAAAAATTGAAGAATACTATTGTCAAAACGTAATTCAATGGAAATTGAAACGATTAGCTCAAGCGATGGTGCGAGCCTGAAATTGGAGCGGCTCATAGACGAAGCCCTACAGTTCTCCGAAAATTGATTTTTTAAAAATGTTATCCTCAAATCTTTCACAAATCACGAAACAATAAAATAATCAAAAACTTCATACCAATTGGAATTTAAACAAGTCATCAACTTCCTCGATCCTCCATCTTAATACGCCGGTCCGAAACCATAAATTAATTACCAACGCGTATTCGATCGAATCAATCAATTAGCATACGTTAACTAGCCGCAAAGTGGAGAGTAACAGGGCCGTCTATTCTTTCATCATTACGCCAACTCTTTTAATCGGTCTTTTCAATCAATCCATTAGCAACAATACAGTTTGTGAGGTTAACTGATGCTTACTTACTCCCCCATCTATCCTCTGGGTCCCGTTACCGCGATGAAAATCGACTTTAAATTCCAAAACTATCATATCGACAAGTTGAAGGCATGAAGAGTAAACGAGAAGGAAAGACGAACCTCCCTACCGTTGAAAAAGGGTACCACGCTGGCTAGACTGAGAAACGCGGGTGGGGGGAGCCCATGGCACAGGAAAAAACCACATAAAACAAAACGTGGTTTAACAATTTCCTGATCGGCTAATCTAGCCATTATCGAGCGTACGTTAATTAGGTACGTTTAAAAACAGGATATTGTAAGAGAGCAAGGAGACCCGTACGTAGAGCGACAACGAACGAGGCAAACATCCAGAAAAGTAGCTGATTGCTTGCATTTCTGTGTGTACCTTCAAGTACGCACTCAAATGGTACTGTATGCCCTATGCCGGTACACCAGTCTAGCAACCAGCACCGTGTATAACTCCAGCTCCATACACAGCGTACATAAGAATCGAATGCATATAGTAAAAGAAAAGGGGGGCTTTTTTGCCAAGTGGCTTTTCGCGATGGGGTTGCGAACACAGCGAGTCCGACATTTGAATAAAGTTACTCGCAGACTATGTCGGTACGAATATTAGCCATTCTTCAGTTACCCTTCTCTTATGCTATTTTATTATGCACGCATGTATTTTTACGTATATGTACCTACTGAAAATACTCCACCTTGTAACCCCCCTCCCGTTCGTTCTCGATTAACCTATCTCTCTCTCTGGCGTGGCTTTTTTTTTTTCCACATACGCGTATCTATTATACGCTTAGCCTGGCTCACATACGACGGACAGAGACAGAAGGTCGCGGCGCAGCCTAAGAAGAATATTGCTTCATGAAATATTGTCATTTCCCTCGATCTCATCTGGAAATGTACACACATTGTGAGCCTTTTCAAATACCATCGTGTATAGTCTCTGCATTAGCTAGCTAATCTTTCGACGGTTCATAAAAGACGCCTTTGTTTCAACCAACAAGCGTACAAAATGCCCGAACAACAAAACTGTCTCAGTTTTTATGTCGTACGAGCAGGCCTTCGTTTTGCCTGGAAATGAACTCGGGCCGGTGTGCGATTCTTTTTGGCATACGTGGTGTATTCTTCCTACTCCTCCGACAAGCTGGCTTACAACTATTTTATTTTTTATTTTGTTTTTGTTGTTTTCTTTTTTGGGTTTGTCAGAATAATCTTTGACGTGTATGGCGCAATTGGATCATTGTCGGGGTTGTATCGCTGCGCAAGATCCGCATTGGTTTTGAACGTTTCCTAGTCTGTGAATGCTTTTTTAATGTGAGTAATATGATATCGGTATTGAGGTAGATTGCTCTGTGTATTTTGTGAGAGAGCGGCGAATATCAAATTTGCAATTGGTAAAGGAAGCATGGGCAATTATGCCTGGTTTTATGGGTATTTGGTGTGGTGATTAGCGGTGGATTATTTGGGATGTGGTTGTCGAGATGATTGGAATTTGATCTTACGTGTCGTATTATGACGTTTTAGTGAATTTTTCGATTTTGTAACAGGGGAGGTATTACGGATAGAAAATTTTTGGATAGAAATAAAAATAGATCGATAATGCATAAAATTTGGAGCTGGGTCAAGCAGATTCGAGGATAGCTAAACTTTTTCCTCTTATATGCTGAGGAATTTTACTTCTGCACATATTTTTCTCGTTTGTGCTTCCACGGTAAATAAAATTAGAGTGGGAGATGCTGCATGCTTCCCGGCTTCATCAGGCCATTTTTAAAGCAATTTTTACTGAGTTGGAAATTTGGGGGTGGGGGGGGGGGGGTCAGAATTAGTGGTTTCGGGAGCTTTTTTTGGGGTGGGTGCAAAATGAAGACAAAGATGAAAAACTAGAAGTTTTTTGGGGGTGGACGGGGAGGGAAGTACAAACTTTTTTTTCATGCTTCAGCCTTATAACTGCGATTCAATTCATGCGAGGGCGAAACATCGAAAAAATTGGATATTTATGTCCAAAAAAGACATTTTGCAATGATTTTGCTAATTCACGAGCAAAGCGAGGGCAAAGCTTTGATAAAATTGTTTTTTTTTTTTATGTCTAAAAAAGGCATTTTTTACAAAAATTCTTCACCTCATGGGGGGGGGGTCCAGCACCTCTGCAGGGTTCCGCACGATTCGAACTGTTGAAAAAAATAGGATATTCTATGCCCAAAAAAGACATTTTTTTCATTGCTTTAAATGCTTTAATGCTTTGAAAAGACCAATTTTTTGAAAAATTTCGCACTCGTTTGATTGAGCGAGAACAAAATTACAATAATTATTGAACTACCTATTTGAGGCAACAATGTGAACAAACTCGGTACAAAGTAGATATCGAGACTTGGAATACCAAAAGGAGAAAACGGGAGATTCTTAGCAGCCTCAGAAAATAAATTAATATAACTATAATTTCTGTTAAAGCCCGAGCAAAACGAGGGCAAAGCTGTGAGAAAATGGGATTTTTTTAATGTCCAAAAAAGTGCTTTTTCACGTATAAATTCTGATTTAAAAATTTAAAAGGAAAAAATACGAAAATACCGAACGAAAAAATTTTTTCCATCGAAGGGGTGAGAATTTTTCATTGAATTTGAATCATTGGGGGAGAGAAGGAAGTTTCTAAAAATGTCATGTTTTTAAATACCCATTGAAAATAAATAAGTGGCCAAGTACCTACAAAAAACTGACCTAATAAAATTGAGAGAAATAATTTTGGAAAAAATACGAAAAGAAATTACTTCACAATATTACATATGAAATATGATTATTGTAAAACCATGGAAGGAAAAATATAATAAGGCCGAGTGCAAGGGTAGCAAGGCCAAAGTTTTTTTAAAAAAATATAATTTTCAAAATTTTTAGTTTCCTTGATTTTTAGCTTTTGTGTCTGCTTGGTAAATTTTGAAAAATTTGTTTCCACTGGGTGGAAAATTTTTTCCACTGTGTGGGAAAATTTCCAAGACTTATATACTTAAAAAATGGCCTGAGCCTCACCATATAATTGGAGGTCAAAACGAAGGTCGATCGTTTTTGTGCATCATTTGTGCTTCCTTTTGCACATATTTTTCTCGTTTGAGCGTTTGTGGGGATTAAAGTCGTTATGAGAGACGCTGCATGTTACCAGCCTCACCCATATGGGATGGGAGTTCTAAACCAAGGCCATTTGAGTTGAAAGAATGAAACTGAAGTCGAACGTTTGGCTTAATTTGGGCTCCATTTCAATCATTTAAAAATAGTTCATTTTTGAATTTTTCTGGAAAATTGAGTAAAAACTGAAAGTTTGTTGGTATAATTTTTTCGATTTCTCGAATCGATTGAAACGCTTGGAAATGATTTTAGAATAAATGGATAAAATAATCGTAAATGCTTACAGACCCGAATCATTGCCACAATTTATTTATTAATATTTTTTTTTGGTGCTGGAAATTTCCCAAATTTTCAGGAGGCTCTAAAACGTTTTAAAACTTCTTCCAATCAATTCAAGAAGTAGAAAATGGAATTTCTACCGAATTTCATGCGTATTTTTCATGGAGTTTTTCTTTTGAAAAATCACAATTTTGATAACATTTTTAGAAACTTTCTTCTCCCCACCCCCAATGATTCAAATTCAATGAAAAATTTTCACCCCTTCGATGGAAAAAAATTATTAAAAAATGAAACAAACTAAAGTCACAATACTTATCGAGCCACATGTATAAAAATTTTGATTTTTTTTTGAAATTGAAAATTTTCAAATTTTTTAATAATTTGTTATATTTCCACTTTTTCGAGAAATTTTTAAAAACTTTGCTTCAAACTGGTATATTCCAAAAAAAGTTTCGTAATTTTTTCTGGCTTACATCATTATGTAGCAAATTAATTAAATGAAGGTATTAAGTCCGAGCGAAGCTAGGACAAATATTTTTGTAAAAAACAAATTTCAGAAGCTGAAATTTCACCACTTCTATCTTAATTTCAGTCATCAGAAAATTCCCAAATTCCAGAGAATAATGAAATTTTTCAACATTTCCAGTTTTTTCAAAAAGGAGACACCTTGGTGACTTGGTGACTTTTTTTTTTTTTTTTTTAGAGCTGATCATAAATCTGACAACAGCAATATTCAAAGTTACTTGTCTTAGATTGGAACCAGAGCAAGGTTTTAGGAAACAACATATCTCTGTGGCTAAGATTTCAACAGCTCAGATTGACTTTTCAATTGAATATTTGCAATGAAAAATAATTTTTTTTTTCAATAGAAAAAAGTAATATTGTTTGGAAGAACGAAAAAGTACGAGTCTATCTAAAATTGGCCACTCAAAATTGAATTTCATAATTTTTAGACGCAGCACTTCTTGTGTCACAAGGATGAAGCTACCCAAGTTGATATTTCAATTCTTAGCGAATTTTCAGAACACTTAAAATCAAATTTTTTAGCAAAAATGTGATATTTTTGAAAAAAAAAATCTTTTACATCAAACTTGATGAAATTTAATGTCTTATCAAAAAATCAAGCTGCAGAGTCCAAATCTAGGCCTTTTTCTATTCTTTCGAGCTATATAGAATTCAGCAGAGTCCAAAACTTTAAAATACATACCTACATACAGTTTTCCAACAGATTCCACTTCGAAACAATGGGGAAACCGGGGCAGTGCGGGTCACTTTTCGGGAAAACGGTCATAGCTCTGGCTACGAAATAGTTAGCGATGCGCGGTTTGTTTTATTCGAAAGTTCAGACTTTTAGCTACATTTTCGTTTTTTTTTCGACCATTTTTGGACAACATGCACGGATTCTGTGTTGAGTTTAAAAAAAAGTAAAAATGTTCCGCTTTGCCCCAGCGCTCGGGGCAAAGCGGAACACCCCTCGGGGCAAAGTGGAACACATTGAAAATTATTGACTAAAATCGTATTTAGGGCTTTGATCACATTATCTTTGATTCAAATAGAGATCGGCATGTTTTGAACGTAATTTCTGACCATAATGGTCAAAATGAAATGAAAAAAAAAGTCGCAGATTAGTGTTCCACTTTACCCCATTCACGTTTTTTGACCTTTGAAGGGCAATATGACCACCAAGGGTTGCGTTTAAGGTAAAAACTATGAGTTCTCCGGATTCGCCATGAAATTCTCTTTCAAATGATATAAAACACTTTGCTGTTACGAAAAATAAAAAAATAATGCCGCCTGTTGAAGATTTCACAAGAGTGTAGGTTTTTGGTCGCTAAAACCACATATTTCGACATAAATCTGGATGATGGCAACTTTTTGGATATTTTTTTCAGTCAAGTATCGTCTCATCAGTGTAGTCAACTACCAAAACCGAAAAATCGCGATTTCATCCATACCTATTCAAACTAGAGAGGTGTTTCTCTTTGCCCCAGTGACCCGCACTGCCCCGGTCTCCCCTACGATTATTCATTAATTTATTTTATTTTAATGATTAAAATTTTTGAAAATTCTCAATTCGGTCTATAATGACCTTTCTTTTTTCACTCATCGCATGACCATTGAAAAATACCAATGCAAATTTCGTGTAAATTTGGAAACAATCGAAAAACCATGTCATTTACTTACCTCAAAGACAACAGAGACCATTCTCTCATCACCGCACAATACCCACGACCCGGATCTCAGGTTGATTGCATATTGTAAAGCATGGCGATGGCAGTGGCAGTCTGGCAGTTGACACGGTACAGGTCAATCGCATTGATTAATATCCCAGATCGAAGAACAATCGTACAGGTGCAAAAATAACTCCAATTTAAGTAACCTGAAACAACAGAAGTTGAATAATAAGACGTTGTAGATTGAGAGTGGTCCGAGTTGAGACCTAAATAGCGTACACTCGGACACGACTTGTTTTTAATACAAAAATTTCACGGTCATGGCGATAATTAAACTAAAGATTGGCCAAGTTATGTAGAAAAAGATAGAACAAAAAATTCGTGTAGTTGACTGACCTGTATACAGGCTCTGAGTCTACACAGCCAAAAAAAAACAGTAGTTTTAATTACCTGTCCAATAAATCCTAATGTAATAATCTTTTTGTTATAATTTTGGTGTATTTTTTTTTATAACGTATAAAATATTCACAGTGCCAAAAATGATAACATTATAATGTTAATCAATTTTCGTTATTTTTGTCGTTTATTTTTTTATACGATTATAAATCTTCATAGGATGTCTGAGAGGAACATAAGGCAGTGCGGAATTTCGCCAGTCTGATTTATATTCGTACCATTGAAAAATTCGTATAATTTTATGGGCCACACGAATAATACTAGTTAACGCTTCGGATTGTTTTTTTTTTTCTATCTATTTTCATTCGTTTCTTTTTTTAATATAAATTGCACATAAGGAGGCTGTGCGAGAAAAAGACGGAGATATCTGGCGATAAAATCGAACCTGAGAGAAAAGGAGAATAATGTAAGCGCGTTCGAGAAAGATAAACGTTTATGAACCACCCGCTATTTAACTGGATTGATTATTTCGAAAGCAGAAGTAATAACTATAAATTAGCCCATTTAACAGATAAACAAGTAATATATTAAAAGTTAATCGTTAGTCGATTGGAATGTTATCAAGAACTGAATGAAGCGTAGCCTGTGTGCGCCGCGGCCTTATCCTCAGACTTCCAAGACACACTCTTTTCGTAATACGAAACGCAACTGGAATATACATAAATTTCATATCCGCTACTCCGGCTGCCGCGGAGCGGCGTGTACGTCTTCTCTTATTGGCAATGGCGCGTATGCATCGCTTTATTCGGCGCTTCAAAGTTGGACGGGGTCGGGCCGCACCGCGCGCTCCGGTCGTAAAAAACGACAGCTTCGTATCAATTCGAGTAACATTTTTCTTTTTAACGTCTCATTTAAGCCGAACCGAGTAACTGGAAGATTTGTTGCTCACGCAAATGCAACGTACAGTATTCGTACTTATCTGGATGCGAATAATACACGTGGGGTGAGGAAAGGGGGGAAGTTCGGAATGAGATTGCACTTGCAGGGTTAAAAAGGGAGGAGGGAAAACCAAAAATTGAAGAATTTAATTCAGATTGCACCGAAGAAAGGACAACTGAGACGAGAATCTATTTGGGAAATTTTAAATTTAAAAAGTCATTTCTGGATGGTGACGTCGAAAGGAATAAACAGATTTGGTAGTCCCTCAAAATTCACCAAAATCGGCCACATGACATAATATCAAGCTCCAATGTCACAAATTTCAAATTGCAGGTCATTAAAATATGAATCTGTACGTTGAACTACTCTCTCAGGGTGAAATATTGGTTTTTGAATGAAGATTATCCGACCCTTTGATTCTACCAGGGGCTTGCAGATGGTTACAATTTCACCAGACATTTCTTGAAATTTCGGCCACCCACTCACCCCCTCCCCCCTTCACCAATGAGAGCAAAAAAAGCAATATGAGAATCAAAATACTGGATTTTTTGGAAGGATTGAATAAATGCAATATTTTGATTTGGACAACCACAATTGTAAGGTGCCATAGACTTACTTAGGGCTTAAATTTTTTCCCTAGGCAATTTCATTGTATGTAGAAAATATTTTGTATGCAGTTTTTATATGAATATGAGAGAAATAAAATTGGCCCGAGCAAAGCAAAGGGGAAAACTTCAAAAAACCTCAAATTTAAGGTGTAATAACTAATAAAACAATGTTCTAGATTGGTATAGGTTCCTCAATAAACTTGAATGAAAAATAATCATTTTTACTTCAACTGTAGAAATATGGGTAGGCCAAGCTCAGCCAGGCTAAAGTTTTTGTTTTGAAAAATCTGATATTCAAACGTCAAAAATGAATTACAAGATGCGAAATGACGCCAAAACATGTAGCTGGGGTCCATAGCTTTGAAATAATTTTGAGCCAAAAAATATTCGAAGGATCACTTTTTGCGATTTAAATTAGGTATGTTGCGTTTTGCAACGACAAATTGACAAAGCAAAGGCACCAAGTGCAGTGACGCCAGCGACCAGCGAGGCCAAAGTGTTTGAAAAATTTCTATTTGGGAGGTAATTTTAGTGATGGGATTGAAGAATTGTAATTTGGATTGTGAATAATTTCAGAGTTGAATTATGATTTCTGAAATGAGGTTTTCAAAAAATCTTTCTGAGGACTTGAAAATTAAAAATCCAAGAAAATATTGAAAACTGAAAAACCAATATTGAAAACTGGTAATTTTATATCGAGAATTATGGAAGATGGAAGATTGAAGATTGAAAATTGAAAATTAAAAATCCAATATTGAAAATTGAAAAAACCGATTTCCCAAAATATTTCAAGAATTTACTTATTGAAAGAATTAAGACTTGATTGAAAAAATTAAAATAGAGTTGATACAAATCATTAGATCAAAAAATTTTACACATCAAAATTGAATGTTTCAACTTCTTGAAAAAATTAAAAATTGAGAAAGTTTCGTCACTCTTGATTTTTATCTTACAATACCTAAATTTTTCAAAAGAGAGACAGTTCTAACAAAAGAAGATATCTCAACGGGAAATAAGCTTTTAAGCAAGAACAAAAATCAATCAAAAGTAGAAAGTACATCATAAAACTTCAAATACAAAATTTCTGGGGATTTTTTTGGGCGATGCGAATGAGCAAAATACCTGTTCATGAAATCGTATTTTCATAGAAAGATTCCAATAGGAAAAGGTTCATATACCACAGTATCTTCACATACTGAATTCAAAATTTTCAAAAATGTTTCTCTCAAACCTCAAGGAGGACGGTACTGACACCCAATTTTGAAAAAATTGAAAAAATCGACACGGGTGTGAAATTCAAGGATTTTTTGATCGAGGATTTCAAATTTGGAGTTATTTTTTCTCTCATTCCGCAAGGAGGGCAGTACCATGAGAAAAATTGATGAAATACGATATGGGTATCAAATTCTGAGGCTTTGAAATCGAAATTTTCAAATTTGAGGATATTTTGTCTCTCAATCCTTCAGGAGAGGAGCTAACATCAAATTTTCAAAATATTGGAAAAAATTGATGTGTTTTATTGGCATTTTTCAATAGTTACGATTGTTAAATAACTGAAAAAACACGCCTTTCCAGCAAAAAAAAACCAACAGGCATTGTTTTACTCACACTTCAATGCACAATTTCATGACATTGATTTTTTGGACCAGAGTGGCCTAAGAAACTTTGACCTATTTGCAGTGCTGCCAGTCGTACTGGGGATTTGACTCCAAAAGTGGGGAAATTGAAGGTTTTGTTTGAAGCAGTGGTGATTTACTGGTGATTTTTCTATTTTTTTCAAATGTTTTATCATTTTTACAAAGTTATGATGGAATATTTGATGAAAAATCGAAACCAACGAATGAAATTTTATGGAAATTTTGTTGTTTTTTCGGTTTTTTGTATAAACACTGCTTCACTCATTTGATGATTTCATTGATTTCCGTAAATTTTGAAAATCGATGACTTTTTTTTTTTGCTTGTAAAATTGTTTACCCGGCAAATTTCCCTCGATCCGTCCCTCATAAGCCTTGAAAAAGAAATTGGTGATTTTTGGAAACTTCGAATTGGGGATTTTTAGAATTTTCATCTGGCAACACTGCCTATATTTGGTCCACTGTGGACGTTGCTGAATTTCAATTTTTTCTGAAGGATCCGAAACTTCTTAAAACTGCTTTCAATCGATTTACCAAGTTAAAAATAAAGTATGCACCAAATTTCAGTTCTTTTTTAGTTGATTACTCTCCCATTTATAAATCACTGAAAATTATCGAAAATCACTGAAAAACAGTCAGAATTTCAGCACAGGAGAAAATCAGCGAAAAAAATTTCACTGAGAAGTGAAAACAAATCAGTAAGAAAAATCACTGGGAAATCAGTGAAAATTCACTAAAAAGGTCAGTAAAATTTATAAATTTTGTTTAAAAATCAGTAAGTTTTGCTGATTTTTCCTGTGCTGCAATTCTGACTATTCAACAGTGACTTTTCATAGATTCAGAATGAGGAAGCACCTACCTGTATCAAAATTTTATATTTTTTATGCAATAAAACAGGTAATTTTAAAATTTCAAAAATTCGCCAAAATTGGAGATTTAAATTTTGAATAATGAAGTTCATTTATAATGCTCTTCGATTTCTTTTTGTTTCAGCCCAACATTCTACTTTCAGTTGAGATACCTCCCTTTTGAAAGAATTTTGTATATTTATGACGATGTGTCTACATAAATTTCGAAGATTCGAAATGTATTTTATTCTCGTTGAATTTTTCGAATAATTGCTCAAATTCTAAACTCTTGAGTGTCTGAGTTCACTTGAAGAAGTGAGACTCCCCTCGTCACACCTCTAGATAATTGTAAAAAAATGAAAAAATAGAAGTAATTAATAACACAGGTCGACAAAAAAAAAAATGTTCTGTTTCTGGGTTCTCATGCCAAAATTCTGTTTCTAGACATCAAAATACATCACCTTGCGGAATCCTGGCTTCCAAAGTTTGCTTTGGGGGGTGGGGGGCCCAAAAAACTGATTTTTCGAGGGCAATAAACCTGAGAATTACAAAAAAATTTGAAAAAAAAATTTTTTGGACCAATCTTATAGAAAATTTGACGGCGAATCCAATGCCGCAAACCGCAGACCTCCATCTCTTTTAGAAAAAAAGTTACAGCTCATTCTTTCCAAAATTTTGTGAAAAAATCGTATTTTTTGGGGTATTTTTCGCAAAAAAGTGAAATTTGAGAGAAAAGTAAGGGCTTTAAGGCCATACTGACCATAATGAGAGTTGTAGAAAATTTCACGGCGAATCGAATGCCGCAAACCGCGAACCTCTATCTCTTTTAGAAAAAAAGTTACAGCTCATTCTTTCCAAAATTCTGTGATAAAAATCACATGTTTGTACCCTTCTCATGAAAAAATGAAAAAAATGAGATTTTTTCACAGAATTTTGGAAAGAATGAGCTGTAACTTTTTTTCTAAAAGAGATAGAGGTTCGCGGTTTGCGGCATTCGATTTGCCGTGAAATTTTCTACAACTCTCATGATGGTCAGTATGGCCATAAAGCCCTTACTTTTCTCTCAAATTTCACTTTTTTGCGAAAAATACCCCAAAAAATACGATTTTTTCACAAAATTTTGGAAAGAATGAGCTGTAACTTTTTTTCTAAAAGAGATGGAGGTCTGCGGTTTGCGGCATTGGATTCGCCGTCAAATTTGCTATAAGGTTGGTCCAAAAAAATTTTTTTTCAAATTTTTTTGTAATTCTCAGGCTTATTGCCCTCGAAAAATCAGTTTTTTGGGCCCCCCACCCCCCAAAGCAAACTTTGGTCAAAAAAAATATTTTTTCGTTCATTAGTTACATAAAAGTGACCCAAATTTCACAAGTAGGACTCAGAAACAAAAATCGTGTCGACCGGTGTAATCAAGCAAATCAAAGTTGAAATTTTTTCGAAAAATAATTCCAGGAATGCAAAAATATCGGCTATTTGATCAGGAGGGGAAGGTCTACACAGCTGCATCTTTGGTTTGAATTTTCCAGTAAATATTTTGAAACAGCAATTATCATTTAGATTTCTCATACCCGAATCTTCAAAACATGATATTACTCCGTGTAAAACTATAACTATTGCAAGTATTGGACTAATTTCAACATATTTGGCTCAGGCCACAGGACGAAAACTGTTATGCTCACAATAAAAATACATATTTACACGAACGCAGGCAGCAAAAATACGTAAAACCTACATCCACAATAGAACAAATCCTTTGACACCTTGTCCTACTTATATTGCCCATTCTGACACCAGAACAAACTTAAAATATCCCGAAAGATCCCCAAAAATCCACTTCAACAATCCATACAATGCGATTCCTTCTCATATCAGGCCATATACGCGGCAAGACGACAAAAAAATAGCGGAAACTGCTACAGGATAGTAGAGCATTAGGAGATACCTCGGCGTACATTGTATTCTACATTTAATGGACAATACGCCGGTAGTATTTTTATCTATTTTATAACAACGAAACTTGCAAGGTTTTTCGTCGGCCACCGGAAAGTATTACATTTATAGCGAGTCAATTGCTCGGAAGATATAAATATATTGTATAACTGTGGATATTATCGAAACTAACGTCGTATGGTCGACACCCTTCTCTCTGCGTGTACACCGCTTGCCTTCCATGGCGCGGCGGATAACTCTTTCAATGGCCGCGGAGAACAGACGTTGGAAAAAAGATGAAAATTGATTTACGTTTACGGTAAAAGCTTCGACGGTGGTAATATCCCCGATGCGGTAATGTCCGGTAAATGTCACGCTTGATTACGTTCGACGGCGACGACGTTGGTGGTGTTTTCTTCATCTTCCTTCTCTTCGCCGCCACTGCCGGATTTTCCATACGGGACTCTCTCGCGAGGTTTTAAGTAAAACGTACCGAATACAACGAAATAAAGTGAAAATATTTTCGTTAATGTGTTTCGTCGACCGAACGAATGGAGAGGGGGTGAGCCTCCGACATATTGTCGCAAATACGAGTACAATTTGGTGGTTCCAAGTTTCTTGGCGAATGGATTCGGAAGGTATGGAGTGTCTTTCGCATTGAAACGAACGAACTGAGACCGGTATCGTTTAGATTGATGGTATTTATACTTGCAATTGGGAAATATTGCAGCCATAAATGCTCGCTAGCTAAACCACGTAAACGATAAAGTAAACTTGCCAGTTCGGAGTCTACCAATAAGGCGAATTGTATCCGGTACGACGATGTATTTTCATCTATTACAAGTTGCAATTCGATTAGTCAACAAAGGAGATACTAAACGCATCGTAGGCGAGAAGGTTTTATACTGCAGGATAGATGAAATTTCGCCCACCTAACAGGATATTTGATACGGTATCGGTTAAGCTAGGAAAATTATTAAGCTTTGCAATCGGCATGGTGACCGGATAGACCCCTTTTGTGATTGCATCGAGGAATGGGTCTGCCATGTATAATTTGAGAGGGATGAGCAAATTGAGGTACGTGGAATGCGGCTGGCTCAACGTAATCGGCGAGTATTTACCCATATTCTCAGCTCGCGTTGCGCTACGTTTTGGGGTATCTACCGTCGTACGTACGGTCTCCGAGCCGCCGTCGAATAATCCGTTACAAAGTAAACCAATCACGATGTACAAACACGAAATTGCCAGCGTAAACACGCCTTGTCGTGTTCGTTAATTAACCTCCGAGTTTGTCTTTTTACGACCTTAACTCTTTCGCTGTTGCTTGGTGAGGTTTAAGGATAGATTCGGGTACCTTTTGGGAAAGAGATCAGGACCGGGGTTGTGTGGCGTGTGAATTTACTCTTTTGAGAAGCTTTGGTCTCCGTGTGTCTGGGTTTGATGTATAGTGGTATGAAAATGGTGAAGTTTGGAAAAAAAAAAAGGTAACCAAGTTCAAAGATCAATTTATGCTTTGACAAAAAATATTGGGCATTTTAAAAAACCTTTACCCCTTAGTTTAGATTCAAATTTCATTCGCAAAATTCATCCATTCGATTGTATCAAAAAATCACGCCCACAAGGTACCAAGCAAAACACTTCAAAAACGAAAAATTGAAATTTCCAATGAGGATACGGATGGGGTAATGATATGTCCCACACAGTTCTAGAATCGGTAATTCTATGGGTAAAAATTATACAATAGGTAATTTCACCACGCATGTAAAAAGTATCAAAATGTGGCAAATAATATAGATAGAGATTTTCCATCAAGATTACCGTTTCTAGAGCTCACGAAAACCTGTAAAACTGTGGCGAATTTTACGGATAACAATTATCCACAAGATTCACCACGCATGTAAAAGGTTTCAAAATGTGGCAAATGAGAGATTTTCTATCAAAATTACCGTTCCTAGGGTTCAGGAACACCTGTAAAACTGTAATGAATTTTATGGATAACAATTATCCACAAATTTCACCACGCTTGTAAAAGGTTTCAAAATGTGGTAAATTTTTTGGATAGAGATTTTCCATCAAAATTACCGTTCCTAGGATTCAGGAAAACCTGTAACACTGGTGAATTTTATGGATAACAATTACCCACAAATTTCACCACCCATGTAAAAGGTTTCAAAATGTGGCAAATAAGATTTTCTATCGAAATTACCATTCCTAGGGTTCAGGAAAACCTGTAAAACTGTGGTGAATTTTGTGGATAATTTTTATCCACAAACTTCACCACACATGTAAAAGGTTTCAAAATGTGGCAAATAAGATTTTCTATCAAAATTACCGTTCCTAGGGTTCAGGAAAACCTGTAAACTGTGGTGAATTTTATGGATAACAATTATCCACAAATTTCACTCCGCATGTAGACGGTTTCAAAATGTGGCAAATAATATGGATAGAGATTTTCCATCAAAATTACCGTTCCTAGGGTTCACGAAAACCTGTAACACTGTGGTGAATTTTGTGGATAGCAATTATCCACAAGATTCACCACGCATGTAAAAGGCTTCAAAATGTGGCAAATAAGATTTTCCATCAAAATTACCATTCTTAGGGTTCAGGAAAACCTGTAAAACTGTGGTGAATTTTGTGGATAAAAATTATCCACAAGATTCACCACGCATGTAAAAGGTTTCAAAATGTGGCAAAAAAGATTTTCTATCAAAATTACCGTTCCTAGGGTTCAGGAAAACCTGTAAAACTGTGGTGAATTTTAAGGATAACAATTATCCACAAATTTCACCCCGCATGTAAAAGGATTCAAAATGTGGCAAATAATATGGATAGAGATTTCCCATTAAAATTTTCGGTTCTACAGCTCATAAAAACCTGTAAAACTGTGGTGAATTTTATGGATAACAATTACCCACAAATTTCACCACGCATGTAAAAGGTTTCAAAATGTGGCAAATAAGATTTTCTATCAAAATTACCGCTCCTAGGGTTCAGGAACAGCTGTAACACTGAGGTGAATTTTGTGGATAACAATTATCCACAAGATTCACCACGATGGAAAAGGTTTCAAAATGAGGCAAATAAGAGTTTCTATCAAAATTACCGTTCAAAGGGTTCAGGAAAACCTGTAAAACTGTGGTGAATTTTATGGATAACAATTATCCACAAATTTCACTCCGCATGTAGACGGTTTCAAAATGTGGCAAATAATATGGATAGAGATTTTCCATCAAAATTACCGTTTCCAGAGCTCACGAAAACCTGTGACACTATGGTGAATTTTGTGGATAACAATTATCCACAAGATTCACCACGCTTGTAAAAAGTTTCAAAATGTGGCAAATATTTTGTATAGAGATTTTCCATCAAAATTACCGTTCCTAGGGTTCAGGAAACCCTGCAACACTGTGGTGAATTTTGTGGATAACAATTATCCACAACATTCACCACGCATGTAAAAGGTTTCAAAATGAGGCAAATAAGATTTTCTATCAAAATTACCGTTCCTAGGGTTCAGGAAAACCTGTAACACTGTGGTGAATTTTGTGGATGAAAATTATCCACAAGATTCACCACGCATGTAAAAGGCAAAAAGTGACGAATTTTGAAAAAGTTTGCATCAGTTGTTCAATTAGGTCACCAATAATGGTAATCCGCGAATATAGGTGCTGAAGTTCATATTGACCGTTTTTATGAGCTTTTCTTCAGAGCTGAAAAGAAGTTAAAATTTTCTGGTGGCTCTGAAACGTCTCGAAACCGTTTCCAATCGATTTGGCAGGTCTAAAATAGGGTGTATATCGAATTTCAGCTTTTTTCGTTGATCAGATCAAATTTTCATGATTTACAGGACAATGAGGTAATTGTGGAATTTCAGAAATTCGCCAAAATTCGAGAAATGCACTTCAGCAATTGAAATTTCAAAAATGGAACTTTTTTATGATGTACTTTCAATTTATGATAATTTTGACTCAAAATTTTACGTTGGGTAGGGATACCTCGCTTGTAACTACAAAAAAAGTAGTAAAAAATCACGTTTTTTTATTGGTTTTGAATTTTTTTGACCATGTTGCACCTCGTTTTGGGGTCCAAAAAAAATATTATGTGATACATGACCACTTGGTCGAACTAATAAAAAAAATTCCAGCCATGTACCCCCCTCAACATTTTTTTTGAAATTTTTTTTAAAAATTTCAATGGGAAAAAAATTCAGGGTATCTACATAACTGATTTTTTTTTTGTAAAATCACTACTTTTTCACTACTTTTTTCACTACTTTTTTTTAAATTTTTCAATTTTTAACCCCCCCCCAAAAAAAAAAAAAATCGACTCTCTTTCCAACATACAAAAAAAAGATCAAAATTTTTTAGAGAAAAAAAATATAAATTAGAAAAAAATCTTTATTTTAAATATAATAAATGAAAAATGAACCTATAATAATATAGTAAGGTATCAATCAAACTAAAACCAACAAAATGTAGTACCTACAGGGTGTCTACCAATTTTGAAAAATCGAAATTCGCGACTTTTCGCGATTTGTTCCAGACTTTTTACACCGTGTTCCATTTGAAAAATTCAATTTTGAAACTTCGAAAATGATTTTTTTAGAAAAAAATCAAGTAATAAAACTGTCTGAAAAAAATCACTTTTGCAGCATTCGGTTCATTTTGAAATTATGAAAGGAAAAATTTAATAAGGCCGAGCGAAGCGAGGCCGAAGTTTTAGAAAAATTCTGATTTAGAGAATAGGTAAACACATTACAAAATATCACAAGACCGAATTTAGTATAACAACAACAAAAAAAAAAAAATGTATTTTCAAATGATTTCTCCCTCTAAATTTTCAAGAAATCCTAGTGAAATTAAAATAACTACGATTTTCTCAATTTTTCAAAAAATGGATACAAAATGTCCATTTTTTCAAAAAATTTTTTTTGAAAATTCTAATCGCGATTGCTATTAAGTCTCCCAAAAGAATCCATTTTTCGTTTCAAAATATTCAATTGTCTGGAATGGGGGAAAGGTTTGTTATTTAAAAACGATTAATGTTAATTTATGAGCCCGAGCGAAGCGAGGGCGAAAATTTTTAGAAAATTGTGTTCAAAAAGCTGACATTTTAAGAAAAATGTAATTTGGGAAAAATTCGCGACTTTTGGGCCAATGCTAGTGAGTAGTGACTACCAACTAAACGTAACTGATGATTGAATTTCGCGTCTTTGGAATTTTTTCATCACTACCGGCATGACCGGTTTTTCAAATCACTACTTTTTCACTACTTTCACTACCCGTTAGATACCCTGAAATTGGGAAAATGTGAACCGAAAATTTTCAAAAAATTCTCATTTGTACTACCCAGTAAGATGTACAATCTGTGAAAATTTCAAAATTTTTTACCCACCCCTTCCAGAGATATCGCGTGTTGAAATTTCGACATTAAAAGTGCGATAATTCCGAAAGGGGTGGGGGTAGGGGGTCAAAAAATTTTTTGGAATGTTTTTAGACCATAAGTAACCTTTTGAAACCATTTTGACCGATTTTGGGTCAAGGGCCGTTTTTGACCCTTATTAGGAAAGGCTCTTTGTCGGCTCTCGCTAATGTCCTCACTCCTGGTTCCTCAAATCTGGTAATTTTTATACCATATATATGATAATAGCAGTATTTATGTGATTCGAAATGAATACTGATTTTTACTTTCGTCTGGTTTCACATTCTAATTTATAACCAAGCAATACGTTCATTTTGTCTCAAACAATGTTCTTTTGACAGTTTTGACTACTTTACAATTTCCAAAAAATCAAAAGTAATCTCCGTCTTCGGCAAAACATCTGTTCTCCAAATTTTTACTCTTCTTGCTTCCATTTACCACCGTCACCTCATTCCAAATCCTATTCGGTAGCTGCGGAGAAAAATGACAAAAAATATTTGGCATTCCACTCCTCACACAAAAAAACGATCCACGACTAGAACACCTATTCCGGGACACATTTTCGACGCATTCCAATCGATTAGAACAAATAACCAACACAAATCGAGCACAGCATTAATCACAGATGAAGAATCCGAACACGCGTGATGTATTCGTAAGAGGAAAATTTCACCGTTAGCATCAGAATCAACATACAAGAGGCAGAAAAGGTGTCTAGCATGGTCGAGAAGGAAGACACAGACGTGGTTGTGCGCGGTAGTTATCTTGAAAGATCGTATAATTGAAGGTATAAAAGCTTAGCGAGATTTGTTAATGGTCGTATTAGTTACTTAAGCGTCCTCCCGTTTCAGGTAGTCGCCTTTCGAAGAAATGAAACCATTTTCATGCTCGCATATAACATAAGTCAGCTATATCGCAGTTATTCCTAAAATTTCATTATAGCTTCGCTATCGCAGCATCATTCGGTCCACACCAGCGATGGGAAAAATCCCTCGAGTGTTTAATTCGGTTACGGTTTTCATCACTTAGCTATTTTTTCATCTGCATTTTTCGTTTCCATAAAAAGCAACCGAGAGAAAAAAGAGAATTCAGTACGACGCGCCAATTAACCGAGTACCTTTGGAAGTCGCTGGCTGGGTAAAACCGGCGGAAAAATTTTGACGAAATTAATTATTTTTCGTCTTTTTTTTATTTTTTCTAGCTCGGTTCTGAAAAATTATACGCGATCGTACGACAACGAGTCGTTAGCCGAGAAACTATTCCACTCTTTTACAATGCAGAAGCAGCTTCGCAGTACCTATCTACACTTTTATAGCATATTTTGCGACTAGAGTACAAGCTCGTAATTGCAATTATTTTTACATTTAACCAATTAAAAAACTAGCGGAGTAAATCAGCTCATTCTTTGTCAAAGAAAGCTATACAAAATTATAAAAGAGTAAAATAAACATAGAAGCGGAAAAAAGATGGCGAAAAGTGCCAACGAACCGATCAACCGTGAACCTCGGTGTACTTTTTTCTCTTCTTTTTGTACCTAGCTAAGTCTGATGTGAAATTAAATTATAACTCCTCCTTCAATAGCTCTCGCCTTCCATGGCAGCGAAGATCAATAGAACAGCGTTAATTACAGAAGGGAAAAAGTAGTGGAAAATGGAAACAAGAGGTTTTTTAAAATTAAATTAAATCGTCGGCGTGATTTTTTTTTGAAAAAAAAAACAAAAAACGTTATAGTACATTTTTTCCTGCATTTAGATACGATATTATTTCTTTTATAGATGTATGGTAAAAACACATACCAGGTATGCGAATCGAATCGTAAAACACTCGAGTAATTACCACCTAAAGCGTGGAAAAATAATCTGAGAATCCCTTAAAAAACTTAACAGACGACGGTTGCATTGTGGGAATTGATAATAACTTAATGTAGTCACGGCGACTCATTTGAAGAAGCCGCATTACCACTTCCAGCGAAACTTGCACCTTTTCCAGTTCACACTAATCATACCGCCGCGCTGCTAATCATTAAACAATAATCGATGATCATTAGACGATTTTACGTACTTGGTCTAGGTTCCTATACCTACACCAGTATGCGATGGGGAATGATTGCTTTAAAGGTTGACTAATTTTTTCTCACCGCGTTCCTCGACCAGTCTGTAGAGCCGAATGCTGGTTCGGTTACTGTAGGTCTGGTAGAGCTACGTACGTAAATGTATACAGGATATGGCGTCGATGACTCCCACGTTGATAGGGTTTTTCTTCAATTTAATTTTTTTTTGGTATGAGCCTTACGATTAAGGAAAAAAATACTGGGTAGAGTATTAAAATCGATGACATTTCGTGTTCAGTGCACAATGACGTGTTCGGTGTTGCGGAAAAGCGACAATGCAGACCTATTGCTCGAGTTGAGGATCGACATTCTCCTGCCATTTGGTATGGATTATTATCGAAAAGAAATGTTTGTGAAAAATTAACGTGATTGAAGCTCCTGAAAGAGAATTTTAAGAGGACCGAACAGCAGAGCGCAAGGGAAAGAAAAATTATTCAATATTTCCATTTTTTTTATGTGATTTTTTTTTTTGTAAAATCACTACTTTTTCACTACTTTTTCCACTACTTTTTTAAAAAAAATTTCAATTTCCCCCCCCCCCCCCTTAAAAAAAATCGACTCTCTTTCCAACATACAAAAAAAACGATCAAAATTTTTTAGAGAAAAAAAAATGAAATTAGAAAAAAATCTTGATTTTAAATGTAATAAATGATAAAATGAACCTGTATGGGCCTATTTTAAGGAAAATTTGGAACTACACATGTAAGCACATTTTACCACTTCCCCCCTTCGCACAGTGGTCCAGGAGACCCCTCAAAACCCTTGAAATGGTGAAAAAAAAATCACCGCCATTCGATTTGAAAATTTCACTAAATTAAAACCTGAATACCCAGTACCTAAAAACAAGCAACTAAATTTTGTTACCCCCTTTCCTTTAATTCTGAGCGCGTGTTGAAAACTGTGTTCGCTGCATAGCCTGGTAGTGCTTCCACATGTTAATCTTTATGTGCCGATAACTCGCGTTTAAAATGGCGTAATTATAAAAGTAAATATTGAAAAATATTCCTCAAAGTATGTACTTTTCAATGCCATATTTGGTTTTGAGCTATCAGGGGCCATAATTTCATAAAAATGAGTTAAAGTAGAGGATAATTTTGCAACATTAGAAACATAAATTGGACCAAATCTATATAAAGTTCGCCGAAGTTCGATGAACTATATGGCCAGATTGATGGTGTTGGATGCCCTAAACACGACTGTGGTGTTAGTTTTTGCGGAAACTTGCGGAATGAAGATCTAGAAAGGAAAACGTAGCTCAGAGTAGTCTAGGAGACCTTCAAAACACTTGAAATTCATTATCTGAAAAATTTGAGATGAAACTTGGTGAAATATATTGTAGGTGTGGTTTTCGAGGGCATAGAATACAAATTTGACAATAAAATTTTTTTTCTGAGGTAAAGGGGAGGGGGAAAGGAGGTGCTGAAAATTGAATTTACTCAAAATATCGTGTAGCATATCGAAATCTAGGTTTTCGAGATCGTAGATTACGAATCTGACGATGAAATTTTTTGGGGTAATTGGGAGGGGTGGGGGTGAACAAATTGAAATTTACTTAAAATTTTGTGTAGCATATCAATATCTAGGGTTTCAAAGTCGTAAATTACAAATTCAACAAGATGAAATAGCAGTTTGAACTTTTTTTTCACAATTCTCACGTACTATATTTGTGTTCATATGGGTACAAAGTACAAACACACCGTGATGATGAAAAAAAACTCCAACGGGTGTAATTATTTGAAAATTAACAACGTTTTCGTTCATAAATCATACTTCTGTAAGTTTTTCCAAAAAGTAATATCACACTCATGTTTTACATATCTGAAACCATACTTCTAGCTATATAGTTAGATTTACGGTCGTGTACTTTGCATGGTTTTGGTCCAATAAAATTACCAATTTTTGACAAATTTAAATTTATGTACCTCCACCTCCTTCTCATTGTCTCAGAAAAGTTTTCATCGTCAAATTCGTAATCAACGGCCTCAAAACCCTAGATTTCGAAATACTACACGATATTCGAGGTAAATTTCAATTTGTGCAACCCCACTCCCTCCCATTGTTTCAAAAAAAATTTTCATCATCAAATTCGTGATCTACGACCTCGAAAACCTAGATTTTGATATGCTACACGATATTTTGGGTAAATTCAATTTTTAGGACCTCTCCTCCCCCTCCCCCTTAACTCGGAACAAATTTTCATTATGAAATTCGTATTCTACGCCCCCAAAAACCATACCTACACTACATTTCACCAACTTTTATTGCAAACTTTTTAAGATAATTAATTTCAAGGGTTTTGAGGGGTTCCCTGGACCACTGTGCTTCGGAACGAAACGGGCTCTGACTGGGGGGGGGGGGGTGAATAGCACAAATTTGATGACCAAGCTACAATTTTAGATAATTTTCCCACTTTTTTATTTGTTCCTAGTGGTTTTGGAAGCTTTTTTGGAGAGAGAATAAAAAATGAGTACCATTGAAATTCCAGAAGGATTTTCGGGGGAGGTGGCATAACGTGGTATTTTTTCTCGCTGTCGCTCCAAATAATTTATATAATTGGTATGTTGTTCATGCCCGAGCGAAGCGAGGTCGAAGGTTTGGAAAAATGAAGCTTTTAATGCCTAAAAAAATCGTTTTTCCCATATTTTTTTTAATGCTTAGAAAATTCCTATCTGATGAAATTTTTTGGGAGGGGGGTGGTGGTGTACTATGTACTTCTCGTACCCTATCTTCCCACGCCACTATTTGTTCTCAATGAAGCAAGAACAGAAAATTTTGAAACAAATTATGATCAAATTTCAAAATTACATATTGTGTTTTAAGGCGAATATGAAAGAAATTGAATTTAACCCGAGCGAAGCGAGGGCGAAAATTTTTGAACCCCTCAAATTTAAGGTGCAATAAAATATTGTTTTGGATTTTGAAGTAATACTTGAAGTTGAATAAAAATTCGGCTACTTTTACTGTAAAATAATTAAAGAGGAACAAATACAAAAATGCCGAGCGTAGCGAGGCCGAAGCTGTTGGAAAATTGATTTTCGAAAATAAGTTTTGAAAGAGGGAAAAATAACATAAAATTGGTAATTATGATCAGGATACGAAAAAAGTCACTTTTGTAGGATTGGGATATTTTTCATTTTTTCACTACTTTTTTCAAATTTTCGTCTGAATTCACTACTTTTCCACTACCGGCATGACCGGTTTTTCAAATCACTACTTTTTCACTACTTTCACTACTTTCACTACCCGTTAGATACCCTGGTATGTGATATAGCTTCAGTTGGGAGTGTTTCAGGAAAATTTTCAATCCCCCCCCTCTCCATCCTGGGAAGTGAGCCAAGAAAGTGTATTCTGTGATTTTTTAGAATTGCCAAAATATAAAATTGATGTTTTTCACAATTTTTTGCAACTGGTTACTCTCAACCCCCCCCCCCCCGGGAAAATATACAATCTAATCTCAATTTCCTCTTTGATCTGAAAATTTTCAATATTGAGGTACCTAAGTAGGATATTTAAAAATTATGAGGGTAAGAATCAAGGATGAAACTTGAGCCAAAATTTCGGATAGGGGAGTGAATAATTTGGCGACTAATATTAGTTTTGAAAAATTGCTGACTCGTATTGAAAAAATATGAAAATTTTCCGACCAGTGGTATTGAAGACTAGAAAACAAAAATTCGTGCTTTCTTGAGTTACTTTTTTCACTTGAAAAAAAATTTGGACTTTTTGAAAATTCCATTCGATATATCGCCTCCGAGCCCTTGAGGAGGGGCGAGGACCAAATTTTTTATGTTCAGAAGCTGAAATTTCTTCATTTACATTCTTGCTTTTCACGTGCTACTTTATTGGATTCCAAAAAATACGACATTCTCGGAAGATTTCCTCTCTTTCCAAAAAAATTGGATTTTTTTTTGAAAATTCCGTTCAAGATTGTCATCAAGTTTCTTTAAGAAATGTAAAATGCATACATTTTTTTTTAGTAAATTTGAAAATATTCAATTGACTGGGTTAGAAGGTAAGAAAGTTCATACTATTATTTTGAAAATTTTGAAAATGAATTGTGTATTGTACTTGAAGAACTCGAGCACAATAAGGGCGAAAATTTTTCAGGGAAAAGCATCAAAAAGTAGAAATTTTTTCAATTATTTAATCAGAATTTTATTACTGAAAGGGGGTAGTTTTTTCAAAACTGTCCATTTTTTTTTTTTTTTTGAAACTCTTCAATACCTAGATTTTTGGAGCCACCTCAACAGAGCTTAAAAATCCCTTAAAATACTTACCTACTGTATCACCTACCTGGTTACAAATTGCATTCGCTGTTAAGAAATAATTCTTTAATAATTTAATGGGCTTTTTAGGACTAAGATTTTAAATGTGCTTGTTTTCCTTTTCCTTTCCTTTCCTTTCCTTTTTTTTTGGATGAACAAAAACTTTGGAAATGTGTCAGAATGGTTTTTTCGGAACTGATCAATTTTTGTAAATTGATTGGATTTTCGAAACTGATTTCCATACAATTAGTTTGATTTTTCGATTGCGGTTCTTTTTAATCCTCTGGGGGGGGGGGGGAGATCAATGTTTTTTTCTTCATTGAAAAATTAAATTTCGAGAATTTTAGCAAAATGAGTTCTGACGCATGAGGAAATTATCTGACCTGTTGAACATGAAAATCTAAAGCTGGTTTCCTATTTTGATAATTTTTTCCCAGATATAAAATTGAAAAAATCATTGATTTTCGTTGTTTTGTGAAAGTCTTTACAATCGAAAATATACAAAAAAAAAGTTTTCCAACATGTTGATAAATCTTTCAGAAAATCAAAAAGTTTAAAAATACCCTTTTTGTAATCACATTTTGGTGTTCCTGCATTTTGGTTTGATTTTTGCCCTAAAACGATGCTTTCTCAATATTTCATCTCACTTGGATTTTTTTTTTCAGAATTTGATCCAATTTTAAAATTTCTCATTCTTAAATCTTCCCAATTCGTAAAATAATTTTTCAACGATATTCAAAGTTTTTTTTTTTTCATTTCCTGTACCTTTATAAATTTTTTTATCAAATTTAAAAAGAAAATATTTTTCAACTCATTTTTTTTCAATTTTTTCAACCTTAACTCAAACTAGAAAAATGATTGTTGAATTTGAAGCTATGGTTGCTGAATCGAAAAACTTCAAATTTTTTTGGTTGTATGCCCCTGGTCTACAACAAAATGCTATTACTACTTGAAAAACTTACGCGAAGCCAAATTTTTAAATCTGGAATATTTAAAACTGGTCGAATTTTTTCTGGTTTGTTATAAAATTCAAGCGCTAGTTGAGATGCCTCCGTCGTACTGTCAGAATTGAATACAATCATAAAATAACGACTTATTTCTTTCAAGTACCTAATTAGGATTGAAAAGAAAACGTTTAAAAAATCCTCTGGCGATTTTCTCAATTTTCACATCGAATTCCAATAAAAGCACATTCATTAGGATATTTCTCAATCAACCATTCAAAAACCCATCCAGCTCACCAAATCGATACATTTCTACACACAACCTCATTTTATACAGATTCGCATACATCACAAAAAGAAACCCTTCAATCCGCCTTAATATTTCGAACTCACCAGCCGTCGCATCGCCTGCCTCAACATTGTTGAATGTATCTATCGGCACGTTTTAATATTCGAAACACAATTCAAATTTCAAATTAGCCGCGTATTATCGGTTTAAAATGGCATATTAGAACTGCTCGTAAATACACAGCACACGTTTCTGTTATCGTGCTATACGATGTACCGTATGTACGCACTTCGATTAACGAGAATTTCGCTTTTAAAAGCATCCTATGCATACGCGAGTATGCGGTCAGTTAATCAACATAGACGTCGAAAATATTCAAAACGAAAGGCCGTCATGCGTGATTATTTTCAAAACCTCCGTTCTTTCGGCCTTTGAAATTTAAATTTCACTCGTTCGTCAAAGGAAATAAAATTTTCGTCGAATTGAAATATTTGTGGTAGACTAGCGAGCCAGACTGAAACGTGCGTTTGGTATTCGTCTCGCATGCACAGATGTACAAAAATTCCACCAGCTTCAATTAGCTGTATGTACATATTTTTTTTTGCATTTTTAAAATTTATTTTGATGTGCGAATAATTCGATAAATCTGCAGCTGGTGTGATGCTGAAATAATAATTTATACCTTTGAACATGAGATTTAAATCCATCAATGTTGTTCGTATGCAAATTACTAAAAATATTGATAGATATTTAGAAATATAAACTCGCAAAAAAAGTTGAAACGTTAATTGAAACATGAGTATTCAGCATGTTTACAAACCATGAGAACAAGAATATGTGAGCCTGGATATAGAAACTGCCGTTAGGTGTAAAAAATTGGCTTTTGAGTTGAGGTTCCTCTTTTATTCTATTCAGTCTGAAAGGCCCAAAAGCAGTTTCAACTCAAAAATCAATTTTTTACACCTAAAGGGTGGTTTCTATATCCAGGCTTACATATGTCTGAAGTATTCTCTTGAACAAATATTCATGTCATAAATATACCTACTCGCAACATTTCCTCAATATGAGGATAATATCATTCAAACTTTTATCGCCATAGAAATTTCTCAGCCCATGCCACCATAATTTTTCACCATGACAAGGCTCTCAATATCTTGTGATCATGTTTGCAACATTTTTTCAACATCATATCGACGTTTCAACAATATTTCTTCAACATTTTTTCAACATGTCAACTTTTACGACATTTCTTCAACATTCCTTGGCATTTTTTCAACATGGCGTCATTATTTTATCCACATGGTATCAACATTTCTTCAATATTTCCTCAACATGACGTCAATATTCCTTCAACATCCCCTCAATACGACGTCGACATTTTTTCAACAGGAAATCGAAATTTCCTCAACATTCCTCAACATGATTTCAAGATTTATTCCACATTTTTCAAACATGACGTCATTATTTCTTCAATATGACATCAATATTTTCTCAACATGGCGTCAACATTTCTTCAACAGGAAATCGAAATTTCCTCAACATTCCTCAACATGATTTCAAGATTTATTCCACATTTTTTAAACATGACGTCATTATTTCTTCAATATGACATCAATATTTTCTCAACATGGCGTCAACATTTCTTCAACATGACTGGATCATTTCATCAATATGACATCAACATTTCCTCAACATGAAGTCAATATTCCTTCAACATCCCCCCAATACGACGTCAACATTTTTTCAACAGGAAATCAAAATTTCCTCAACATTCCCCAACATGATTTCAAGATTTATTCCACATTTTTTAAACAAATGACGTCATTATTTCTTCAATACAACATCAATATTTTCTCAACATTACGTCAACATTTCTTCAACATGACTGGATCATTTCATCAATATTGCCTCAACATGAAGTCAACATTCCTTCAACGTCTCCACAAGACGACGTCAACACTTCCCAAAAAGAGTTCGACATTTTCAAAATATCACGTCATTGTTTCTTCAATATGACATCAGCATTTTCCTAACATGACGTCTACATTTCTTCAACATTTTTTTTTTTTTTAATTCAATCCATACGATATCAACATTTTCTCAACATGAAGTCAACATTCCTTCAACGTCTCCCCGACATGACATCAACATTCCCCAAAATGATTTCAAGATTTCTTCCACATTTTCTAAATATGACGTCATTATTTCTTCAATATGACATCAGAATTTTCCCAACATGGCGTCATCATTTCTTCAATATGCTGCCAACATTTCTTCAACATGAAGCCGAAATCTATCCAAAATGGCGTCAATTTTATCTTCTTCAACATGCCATCAACTATTCTTCAACTTGATATCACCATCTCTCCAATGGGGCATCAAAATTACTTCAATATTTCCTCAACATGACGTTAACATTTTTTTCAACATGACGTCAACATTTTTTCAATATTCTCTCAACATAGCGTCATCATCTCTTCAATGGTACATCGATATTTCTTCAACATTTTCCCAATATGACATCAATATTTCTTCAACACTTCCTCAACATAACCTCAACATTTCTTCAATATTTCCACAACATGGCGTCAACATTTCTTCAAAATTTTCTCAATGTATCATTACCATTTTTTTTCTCAACTTTATATCGCCGTTTCTACAATACTTTTACAAAGTGGTACCAACATTTTTTCAACATGATGTCAACATCTTTTCAACAGGACAACATTTTTTCATACGACATCACCATTTTCTCAATTAATTTTCACAAAACTTCTTCAATATGATTTTAACTAGGGGAGACCCGGGCAAGATGAAACACCATAGCTAAAATGGCTCTAGCTCCTAAAGTTTTGACCCAAAGGTGATGGTAAGGGCATCATTCGAAAGAGGAAAGATCAGGCTATCGATTCATCATAAAGTTTTCCAATTTTGAACCTTTTTTGTTGCCAAAAAATTTGATTGAAAAAACGTCATTTTTTAGCTGTTCAAAAAAACCCCCGGGCAAGATGAATCAGCGCTCCGGGCAAGACGAATCACCCGAAAAAATACGCTATGAATGCTGCAAAAATGAATAAATTCATCAAAAACGAGTAAATTTATACTTCGGAAACTTCAAAAACACTTGATTCCCAAAAATTAAGGAGATTTATAATAGACTTCTTATAATTATAATTGACACTAAAATCACTACATAAAATCCGTCGTTATCATAGCCCAAACAAGTTCAAACACGTATCGTGTGCCCCGACGTGCATTTTCATCACTTTTTATGGTCAAAGATCAATTTAAATCATATATTTTACATTTATGTCCGAAATTCCAGTTTTCAGTTTCATTATGTGAAGTAAAATGGTGATTCGTTTTGCCCATTGCAACTTGCCCGGTTAGCACACTTTTAATATTTTTGCATTTTTTGAAAGTAAGGAGAGGAGATAGGTGAAAAACAATTACAGATTTGTAATCTACATGAAATTTCCTACAAGATGATGAAAAACCAATCTCATTTTCAGTCTTTCATTGCAAATCATTCAAAATCTTGTAAGCATGATTCTTTGAATCAAAAAGTACAAAAACACATTATCACTCCTCAGAGACAAAAAATTCCAGGTACACCACTGCAGTTGTTTGCCATTGATAGAGTAGCCAAATACCTACCTTTGAGCAGTGGTACCAACTTTCCATCATTTTAAACAAAAAAGTTATGAGGGTGATTCTTCTTGCCCGGGTGGATCATCTTGCCCGGGTCTCCCCTACATATTTTATAACACGATTTCAACATTTCTGCGATATCTTATCAATACGTCTTCAACATCTTGTTCTCATGATTGGGTTTCTGACATTTTCTCAACAATTTTTACGAATTGGAACTTTCTGCAAGCTGCGTAATAATTCACAAGTCGATTTAAGTACTTCAGCCAGTCATTCGAATTGTTCAGTAACACATTTTGCAGACTTTTTCAAGATGTTTTTTGTAACATATTACTACTTATCATGTTCTTGATATCCTTATTACTTTTTTACCCTCCCAAAGACTTCTACAAAAGACGACGTTTGAAATAAATCTGATTTTTTTGCTTTAATAAGATTTCACCAATTCCATACTTATTGATCAAACATCCCTGGCAATTTCAAAATCAGCAAAATTACCAGCGCCGATGCAGTCCGGATTACAGAATCAACTTCTAGAAGGCTATAAACCATGTTCAAAACATTGGAAATGACTCTTTCACGAGTTGAATTTTTCGTAACGCTGGCGCAATTTTAGATACACCTCGAAACTCCGCTTGCATCATCTTATAAGCTCCGAAGAAAAGAAGCTGGTAATATCAAACTGTAAAAAATTATCGCATTCATCGCGAGAAGTGAATAAAAATTCCTATTAGCGTATTAACCTTTTACCCTCATGTCTCCCGAATTAAATATTCATTAAAATATCAGTATATAACTAAAATTATTTACGTAGTTCTCGTGAATTCTCCATATATACACGAGCGCGTATTCCCGCAGCTATTACATACACGCCGAAGCGCATCGCTCGCGTACAAACACACACATAGGATAGCCGCAGCTCTTGGGTATTCAAGTCTTCAGATTCTTTAACCACTGCCAAGCTGAAGGAGTACATTCCTTTGCAAAGTAATTGCTGATCGTTATCACAATGTATAACATATAAAAGTATACTACTTAGCGGCTTTTGCGCTTCCTATACATGTACGAGATATGGCAAGGTAGGAAAAAAAAAAGTGCAGGTTATCTTTTTTATTTTTTTGTATGTGCGGTTTGTGGTTGGTTTTTTTACACAAATATTATTCTCTCGCGATGTAGGTCAACTGAAAAACCTCTTCTTCGGGTATCCGTTAGTATGGCTACATTAATCTTACTTTGAGTTTTTAATAATTCATCGTTTTTTCCAGCTTATTTTCTTGGAGAAAATATACTTTCTCAAACATTCTCTGCACTTTTCTTTAAGAAATGAGTTAATACCTAATACCGGGTGTGAGGTGAAATTTGCTCGCCGTTCAGGGGTTGCGAAAGTGTAACTACGTAGATAGCAAGGAAAACGAGTTGGATTTTTTTTTTCGTTCGCTGAGAAAGGTTTTACTTGTACGGGTTTTCAAATTTTCATGAATATGAGATGTTTCAAAATTTTTTTCGATGTTTCTCAGATAAGTTGATGAAGTTGAAATATTTTCAGTTCTGTCCAAGATTCTGAAATCACTTGTCAGTCTTGTAATCCTCATTCGAAATGAAAATACATAAGTAAAACAGTAATTTTGAGGGAAATTTTTTTAAAAAATCGAATCGCATAAAGAAAGTTTATAGGTACCTGTTTCCAAAAAGAAACCAATTTTCCATCAAAAAAATGGTGAATAATAATTTAAAAAAAAAACAATTGCAATTTAGGGATAAAATAAAAAATAAGTGCATTACTTGGGAAGGATGAGACTAAACAATAATCTTCTACTCGTGGAATTTTAGAAAGATCATCTGCTTTTATGTCTCTCCTTCTCCTTCCCCTTGGAAAGTAACGTGATTGAACGTCAAAAAAATACTCGAGTGATGATTACAAAAAGTTCTATAATTCAAAAAAAAAATGAGTTGGAGTAATTTTCAGTGGAACGTTGCTACCCCAAAATGAAAATTAATTTTTCCTCAAAATTTCAAAATTTAATGTTAATCTAATCATTGAAACGTTTGAATTGAAATTTTCTTAGAAACCATTCAGTTTTCTTATTATTCTGTTTTTTTATTTTTGATTAATTTCAACTCAATCGAACCGGTTTTTTAGGCTTACTTTTTCAGTTTGAATCAGTGAAGAGTCACTTAAAAAGTCATAATTGCAGCACAGTGAAAATCAGCAAAATTCATTAATTTTCAGAAGATTTTTGCTGATTTTTCAAAGAAATTCACTGATTTTTTAAAAGAATTTCATTGATTTTCCAGCAAATTTCAAATATTTGTATTTTCAGCAGTATTTCACCAATTTCCAAAATATTTTTCTACCATTTGCTTCACTTATTTATAAATGAGAGAGTAGGTCTTTCGATTTTGTTCAAAATTTTTTCATCGGGTCAAAATAAGTTTATCCCAATAATTTGAAAAACCGCCGCGTCATCTCCCTGGCACGTTTAGATGGCATTGCTGTGTCAACAAAAGAGGTTCTTTTTTCATTTTTTCGGTCAATTTTTACAGAAAATATCCAACTTTTGAGAGTTTTGTAGATCATGAATATGTAGTAATATTTGAAGTGAATTTGTTTATGTTGTTTGAAAAAAAAAATTGAAGCAGATTCAAAGCTACCGATTAAAAATTTTCCAAAGTTCAAACGTATCTATAAAAAAATAATGGAAGAAATCTGATTAAATATAGTTTTTGTTTTGGGATTTTAGAACAATTTTGTAACACTGATGAAATGGAACCTTGAAAAAGCTTGTCTCAATTCGAAGGGATGAAAATAATTTCTGAATAAACTTAATTTTGATCAAAAAAACAAAAAGAGACAAAGGAAAATGGAAAACAAATTAAAAACCAAATTGTCGTTTGTTATATTTTTGACACTTTCTACGGAGTTCGAAAATTAATTTTTTGATTCCTTTTTTCAACCAGTTAGGTACTTAGTCCTTCCGCTTCCTTCCCAGAAAATCGTGGGAAATTAAAAAAAATCATCTGGAATATTGTTGGTATGCTTTTTGGAATTCTGAACTCAAACATGGACCACTTTTTTCAGTTGGACTGATAAGGGATCTGTTCTTTACGTTTCTCAAAAAAGTCGAGAGATGAAGATAGTTTTTAACAAATGGCGACATACAAGATGCCTCACTAATTTTTCGAATTGAAACGACGTATTTTTTGCAGTAATTTTGACAAGATATTTCCACTTCAAATGATTTTAAATTCTTTGATGCTTTAAAAATTCGTATTTGTTAAGTGCACTTGAGGATTTCACGGAGAAAATAAACAAAATCATCAGAAATTTCAATGCAATAAAAAAGCTGAGGTAATTCCAAGAATTTTTCAATAAAATTAAATCAATGTTTGCTCATGAAAAAAATAGAGATGATGATTGAACCAAAATTATTTTTCTCCACCGGAAAAATAACGACGTTTGCCAAAATTTTTTCAATTTTCTTGCCAAATTTTTTTCAATTTTTTTGCCAAAATTTTTTCAATTTTTCTGCCAACATTTTTTCAATTTTTTCCAATCACAATTTTTTCGACAGAATTGTTATCAAATTGTTCTTAAAACCAAAAAAAGGCAAGAATTTTCCAAAACGTTTGCATGATATCGATTCAAAAATTTATCAACTTTTCACTCAACACTTTTTGAATAGAAAAATAATGCATAATTGATTGGATAATAAATTGAAAAAAAAATTTAAGATGTCTATTACTTTTGGACAAGAACTTCCAAAAATTCAATTTTTTCAAATAATTAAAAACAAATCGAAAATTTGTTTCGAAAACTTGAAATACTTAAGCAACTATTTTATCAGAAATAGCAACGTTTCAAATTTTTTTCAGTTCACCAGAGGCGGTTCGAGCATAAACTTTTAGGGGGGTAATGATGTTCAAAAATGCCGACTAAAAAATTCAAAATTGCCGAGTAAGAATTCTGAAATTTTACAATACGAGAATTTTTTGTTTCAACAGATTAGTTTCGAAGATTATATTATGTAGTTTTAAGGAGAAGAGGAGTTAAATAAATTTGTCCCGAGCGAAGCGAGGGAGAAAATTTTAAGCGGAATACTTTCTTTAATTTCAAAACCAATAAAACAATGTTATAATATAAATTTATTGATTATCTAACGCGAGTAAAAAAAACCGACCACTTGTACTTAGAAAATGTTCAAAAAGAAAAACAATAAGGTCGAGCGTAGCAAGGCCAAAGCTTTTGAAAAATTTAATTTCTTGACTTTAAAAATGAGTTTTGATGAGAAAAAATTTGATAAAACAAGTTGAAATAATGTAGGGGAAAAATATCATTTTTGTTGAATTTGGATTGTTTTAAAAGTATGAAAGAAAAAAAAACCAATGAGGGCGAGCGTAGCGAGGCCGAAATTTTTCGAAAATATCGGTTCGGAAAATAAATAATTTTGAAGTTGGATTGTGTTTTATGAAAGAGGACTACAAACTTGAAATTTAGAAAGGCTCAATTTTTTATTGATTATGCTGCAAAATTTCTAAAACTTTTTCAATTTGCTGACATTTCTGAGATTTTGCCGACTCACCTTATATTTCCAAAATTTTGCCGACTGAAAATTTGTCTGGGGGGTGTTACCTCCCCCCAAACCCCCCCATCGCGCCGCCCCTGCAGTTCACCTTCACACCTGTATCCTTGAACACTGAATTTTGTGCTCTGTGAACCACCGAAAAAAGGTACTTCAAACTTGAAAACTATCAAATATTCTAAACTTCGACTCGTTTAGGAATTCACATCGCAGCCCCAATTTGCAAACTCACTCCACGTTCAAACTATCGCAAAACCTTATATCTTAATTTCGACTCGAATTCTCCTCCGAGTTCCATTCGATTAATCGAGATCACGTTGTAATAAAATTGTTGCCTGAGAAAAAAACCACCTCCCTCGGTACCCTCATCGAGCTTTATTATCACTTTGAAAGAATACCTCGAAGGAATACTCAGTTGGAATGAAAAACGTTGGTTTATAATCGCGGTACGTATATTGGTAGCAAAGAGCATCGGATCGGGGCGTTCGGCGTGACGTTTTCTACAAGCTTGAGTGACATTATCATAAACCAAGAAAGAGTCGTCGTTTTGAGCACCGCGCTCTGCCTCAACATCCCCCGAAGGGTCTTCCAAAGAGGTTATCTTTCCATTCGAATTTGCCTACTAACTTATGCAATACCGATTGGGACACGTTTCGGAGTAAAAATATATAGATACCAATGGTATCGTTGAAATTATACCAAAAATGCTCGACGGTGTCGCCTTTCGGGTGCTTTGCGTTTCTATAAAATGCTGAAATACGTCAGCATCGTAAATCTAAATCAAATACTTGGTATACTCGGGTTGGTCTTTACGTCGCATAGAATTAAAGTATAAAATTCTTGAAGGAAAAATGTCTTTTTTTTGCCTTCCAGCTGGAGATATACAAAGATAGTATTTTTATGTACAGATTCAATCGTGCTGGGTCAATTTGTGAATCGGATATAATTAAGGCGACCGTAACCTTATTCGGAATCATTTTTTAGATCGAGAAACACGCCATAAACGAAGTAGACGACTGCATCTGCATCTGCGAGAATGAAGATTTTGCAAAGATGCGGTAAAATGAAATGAATCTAGAACGGTACCATTTCCATCTCCGTCATACCGACAACCGCGCCTTCGACTCTTGATAACTTATACGAATATCGTGTAAGAATTATCACAACGTACCGTGCGTATATGTACCTTAGATACATCGCCGAGCGGCCAGATAATATCGCCTTTTGAAGCATGAACTAAAAACACGTAAAGTTTCTCTGTATTTTTTTTCCACCTCCCCGGCCCAGTCTGCGGAGCTCTCGTTGTCTTCATATTATTTCTATCTTTTTTCTTTTTCTTCTTCGAGTTTTCATTCTTGACAGTTAAAAACTTATTTCGCCAACGTAAATCTTTTAGCATGATAAAATAAATGTTGAAAGTTATATACACAAGTTTGGTTCTTCTAGCCAGCGTCTTACATAGCCGCCGATGCCGCTCTGTGGTCTGCTACATAGTCGCTGGATGGTCGCTTCATATTCTACCGCGTACACACGATTTTCTTTTCGTTTTTTTTTTTTGCCAGAGTAACTTGTGCCATCGATACCGATAACGTTACGTTTTTGTAATATTTCATGCAAAATATCTTTTTCGTGTGTGCGGTTTTTTTGTAGCTGAATCGTAGCGTTTCTTTATTTTTTCTGTTAGGTGGTTACTTCTTTGTTTCTAGTGAAGTGGATTTTGGTCAGAGGAAATAAAATTTTCGTTTTTAAACAGATTCGTGATTGAAAAGAAAAATTTGAAAAAAAATTCATGAATTTGTCAAATAGTTGGAAATTTTAACAAAAAGAGCCTTTCTTAATAAGGGTCAAAAACGGCCCATCAACCAAAAATTGGTCAAAATGGGCCCAAAATGTTACTTATGGTCTAAAAACATTCCAAAAAAATGTTGACCCCCAACCCCATACCATAACATCCCATCCCATCCCATCCCATCCCAAATTTTTTCCGACTCCCTAGCCCCATCTTTTTCGAAATTATCGCACTTTTAATGTCGAAATTTTAACACGCGATATCTCTGGAAAGGTGTGGGTAAAAAATTTGAAAATTTCAGAGATTATATTTCTTGCTGGTTAATCCTAATGAGAATTTTGTGGAAATTTTTGGTTCACATTTTTCTAATTTTTTCCCATTGAATTTTCAAAAAATTTTGAGAGGTACATAACTGGAAATTTCACCCCTTTTGGAATCATAATGTCGAAATTTCAACAGACGATATCTTTGGAAAGGGATGGATAAACATTTTTGAAATGTTCAGAAATTATACAAATCTTGCTGGGTGGTACGAATGAGAATTTTTGGAAAATTTTTGGTTCACATTTTCCTAATTTTTTTCATATTGAATTTTTCAAAAATTTTGGGGGACACATGACTGGAAATTTTTTTATTAGTTCCGCCAAGTGGTCAATTGGTCATGTATCACATAAAACCAGTTTTTTGCCTTGTTGTGTGAGCAACGGGTGTGTTTTTAAATTTTTTGCAGGAAAATTTTAAGCCAAAAATATGAATTCGAACAAAAAGTTACGAATTTTGGAAAATTGTGCATCAGTTGTTCAATTAGATTACCAATGGTAATCCGCAAATATAGGTACTGAAGTTCATACTGGCCGTTTTTATGATCTTTTCTTCAGAGCTGAAAAAACGTTAAAATTATCTGGTGGTTCTGAAACGTCTCGAAACCGCTTTCAATCGATTTTGCAGGTCTAAACTAGGGTGTATATCGAATTTCAGATTTTTTGGTTGATCAGATCAAATTTTTATGATTTACAGGACAATTAGGTAATTTTGGAATTTCAAAAATTCGCAAAAATTCGAGAAATGCACTTCAGCACTTGAAATTTTGGAAATGGAATTTTTTAATGATGTACTTTCAATTTATGACAATTTTGATTCAAAATTTTACTTTGGTTGTCACTAAAAAAAAAAAAAAAAAAAGTAAAAAATCACGTTTTTTTTTGGTTTTGATTTTTTTTTGACGATGTTGCATCCAAGTTCAGAATCCAAAAATATATGTCATTGTGATGCATGACCACTTGGCGGAACTAATAAAAAAAATTTCCAGCCATGTACAACTCCCTCAATTTTTTTTTGAAAAATTTGATGTGAAAAAAATTGAGAAAATGAGAACCAAAAATTTTCAAAAAATTTCCACCAGCAAGATGTACTAATCTGTGAAAATTTTAGAATTTTTTTCATTTTTTATTTTCTTACCTTCACTAATTTTAAAGTTATATGCCAAATCATATCAAAAAGTGTTCAATATTACCCCGAATTAAGGTACATAAATATTTAATTGATTTTTTTATTATTTGAGTGTAAATAATAATTATTTCAAATTAGCTGATTCTGGATTTGTAGTTGAGGGCAATGTCAAAGGAGATATTAATATCTGAATTGTACGTTTGTAAGAATCATGTTTTGGAATTTTCATCATTCTCACAACTTCTTCTAGATTATTATCCTTTAATACTTCTGGTAATGAAACATCACCATGTCCAGCCCGTTCGTTTCTCTCTTGACATATCTTTTGGACACATGCAGCAAATAAATCATTGGTTAATCCTGCATTCGAAATCTTTTTACGTAATTCTTGAACCTGCAGGGTTTTTAGCTTCAAAATGTCTTTCCATCTTGTATCACGTGGACGCTTTACCAATTTCACATCTGATCCAGCAGTCAATATTTCCTCTAAATCATCTATTCGATGACCAATTCCGAGTAACACTCTATAAATATCACTCCTTTCCTAAAAGAAGAAAAAAAAGAAGGGATGCCAATTCACACACTTTTTTACCAGCTAATCACCAAAAAATGCAAAGATTGAACTACCTTATAAGTTTCCAAAGCGCCTAGTTCTCTCAGCATACCCTCTACTTTATTTTCTGCCTTAATTTTGTCTTCCAATTTACTTTCCAATTTACCAATAATTCTTCCCCTCAAAAATTCACCTGCTTCATCATTTGGAGCATTCTTAAATCTTTCCAAGAGTTCAATAAAAGAAATTAGTTCCTAAAAATAAAAATATGTTTGTAATTTTAAGTATCAAAATGTAAGTTTTTGAGAAAAACCAAAGATTACTTGATTTACTGCATTTTGAATAGAAATAGTTCCAGGAATGGTTTCCTTATTTTCACCAAAAACAATTTCAGGATGACATTGTAATACAAAGAAAATTTTCATCAAAAAACACTCTTTCAGCATTTTTAATAGCTCTCACATATCAACAATAATTTGAAAAATATGAAATTAAATTCAACATTACCTACCTACAACAGTTGTAAAGAGAATTTCAATGAAGAAGAGAATCTAATAAGTCTATGGTATTTCATAATTAATAGGTAATCTTACTCTCGTTATCTTTTTAAATTTATTTTCTCAAGTGCTCCTATCATAATTTAATTAGATGAGTAGGTATACACATGTATAAAAATTTTGATTACTCGACTTTGAATTTTTATGAAAATATGAGAAAGCCTGTCAAACGTGAGTCTTAAGCATACTCTTTCGAAGGACGATTTCTCTCTGCGTGGTGCACTTTTTATTTATCGTGAATAACAAGATAGGACCCCCCCCCCCCATCGGTAATATTTTCTACATTATTAATCAGTATAAAAATTTCTCAATGTTTTTTCCAACTCCAAAATTCAACACGTTTTTTTCAACTCTTTTTCTGAAGTATATCTAGGTAATGCTCATCAGCTTCTATTTTTTCAAATTTAAATTTTTTCTCAACGATTTTTCAACTCAATTTTTTTCAAATTCATTCAGATCTTCACAGTAAAATTTTTCGTCAATTCCAAAATTTCCGGAAAAAATTTCAACTCCAAATTTTTTCAAACGAATTTTCAGCCCAATTTTTTTTCTAATAATTCATTCCAGTTCCAAATTTTTTCGGAAAACTTTTCATCAAATCCAATTGTTTTCTAACCGCTTTTTCATCCCTCAATTATTTTTTCAAAGTACAATTTTTTCATTTTTTTTTCAACTTCTCAATATTTTGAACTTTGTTTTTTCAAAACTTTTCAGCCTAATTTTTGGAGTTGGGTGATAGAAATGAAAAAATTGAATTTGAATAACCTTTATAAAAAAATTAGATTTGATGACAATTCTGTCAAAAAAATTATAGTTGGAAAAAATTGAAAAAATTTTGGCAAAAAATTGAAAAAAATTGAAAAAATTTTGGCAAAAAATTGAAAAAAAATTGACAAAAAAAATTCAAAAAATTTTGGAAAACAAATGCAAAAAATGTTGGCAAAACATTGAAAAAAATTGACAAAAAAAATTCAAAAAATTTTGGAAAACAAATGCAAAAAATTTTGGAAAAAATCGAAAATGACATTTTTTAGAAAAAATTGAGTTGTTGATAATTACTGTAATAAATTTTGGAATTGAAAAAAAATTGTTGAAAAAAAAAGCATTCAAAAGCTAAATATTTTTTCATTTTTTAATCAATATTTTAGAAGGTATCCAAAAAGGAAGCAAAATCTCAAATGTCTAATTTTTCAAGGAAAAATGGGATATTTTTGGAATTTTTGAAAAAAAAAAATACTGACCTTTCGGATAAATTAGTCAAAAATAGTAGACACCCTGAAATAGTAAGGACTTGAAAAAAAAAAAAATAAAAATACGCGTCTCCTATTGTCCATAAGAAATGAAAAGTGCACCGCACAGACAGAGATCGTTCTTCGCGTAAGTTTATTTAAGAAAAATCATACCTTTCTGAATTTTCCGATCACAGTCATTCGCCAGCTAATATGCAAATATTTTAATCACATAGAGGAGTCGAAACTTTCTACTTTTCAGTTCATTCCGAACATTTTCCACGTTCGCGTATGCAATCTTCATAAAAAATTGATAATCGACACCGCGGTGCAATTTCCCAAGTGTGGTAGAAAACTTTCTACCATCAGAAGGGGTATGGGTCCTCGGGTAACCTCCAAAATAACCAAATTTCCAGCTTGTTATTAGATTGGATAAAAGATTCGCAAACACCTCGTATCGCGCTCTCCGGCGAATCTAATTTAGACGATATTTATCGCGCGTCAGGCCTTCGTAGGCGAAAATTTTATATAAATTTCACGCGTTTTATAAAGGAACGACGACGATAGCCGGAGAAAGCGTAATATAATAATTTTTCCGTCGAGCTATTCCCTTTATTCTTTGCTGTTTTCTAATTCGTAAAGAAAACGTGTACAACACACGTACCCACGCTCGTCTTTTTAGATTTTTTTTTCACTTTTCTTTTTTTCCTCCTCTTGACGGTATCTTACGGGCGTATATTAAATTCGGCGCTGGAAGTTATCCTTTTTTGGAAATAGACGCACGTAGGCACGTTTGAAACTTTTCCGAGTTTCGCGTTTATTTCGTTTGCGTGTGTATTGTCGAACGATCAAGCACATCTCGGCTAAAGAGGAAACTCTCTCGTCGTCTCGCTGATACGTTTCCATACTCGGGTACGTCGTATACCATACGAATAAGGTATAAAATTAAATGAAATTTGTTACCGTGTGTAGGGTTTGCAGTTTGACAAGAGGAAATGTACACGATGTTGAAGTTACCTCCCCTTGGTACGAATCTTTGCAACGTTTTTCGGTAAAGCAAAGGGAAAAAAGTTTACGAGATAATTTTTATATGTGGTTTTTTTTCCTTCTTTCTGCTCTGGGATGGCGTGTTTGTGGACTATGTTCGGATAAGAATTAGAAGAGTGAGTTGGAGCAAGAAAAAATTTCTAAGGTTCCCCTCGTCGGAATGTTGGACAGGTGGGTGAGGAATTTATGTGATTACGTCGACGACGCGAGTATGTGTATGGTGTACGCAAGAGCTCGCACAGGACGTGAAAAACATTTTAAAAAGTGCTCCGAGACTTTGACGAGTTTGGAATTTGAAAAAACACACGCGACCGATAATTCGTCGAAATTTTTTCGCCATTTTGAATCAAATAGGTACATGTTTGGGAAGGTGTCAGTGACAAATGCTGCGAGCTCGGAAGTTTTTTCATTTGCTAACCGAGTCGACGATATTATTTCGAGTTGTGGTTTTCCGCACTCGTCGCAGATGCAGAAGTAGATTTTCGTATAGGGAACCGCAGCGTGACGTCACAGTTTTATTTGTGTGTGTTAACAACGATATTGTGTGCGTAAATACACAAACTCGTTTGGTCCAAACCGAAAACGTCGTCCCATTTAATCGCATGTAAAATTGCGAGTTTTCAATTTCAAATTTCTTTGCATTCAACACAGCGATTTTATTGAAACAAAAAAGATTTTAAAGGAGAACGATTCTTCTTCAACATATCTAAGTTTCAAAAAAAATCGCTGAGTTTAATACGAAGAAAAATTAATTTGAAAACTCACGATTTTACATGTATTTAAATGGGACGACACTTTCGGTTTGTACCAAATGAGATTGTTTACTTACGCACACAACTTTAGGCTGCGGTTCCCTATAGCTCGGTCAAAGGTTTGTTTTAATTAAATAAAAAGCTTCCGTGAAATGTTTATCCTTTTATTTGCTCCCCCCGCCTTTATCATCGGTGGAAAAATTTCCTTAGGTAAATTGGACGACGGTGGAGCAAATCTATGTCTGTAGTTCTTTTTTCTGATGCTGGTGCAGTTTAAAAGAAAAAAGGGTGCGAGGGGTAAGAAGGGAGGAGGACGTTTGGCAGTGTACGAAAGTAGCGTGTATATAATAGCGAAAGATATAAGCCCGACAGGATTTATTGGCCTCCTAAGATTTACCGGGAGTGTAGCGTCTTTTTAGTGAAGCGCCGTGCCGCGCTGCGTCGCGCGTGTCGGGGCCTTATCTGGAAAACTTTAAATTGCCAAAATGTTAACGGAGCGCGCGATCTTTCGCAAAGCTGAAACAAAGTGCCGTATTCCCAAGGAATACGTTAAACTTCGCCCGAAATGCAATAATAATTATTTTAAACGCAAAACCCGCTCCGCAGCACCTTGCTTTCGACTTGGAATTCAATAATGAAATTCAAATTAATTCCGAAATTGCGCTGTGCAGCGTTTTTCTCTGTATATTTTAAAGGTGTCGTCGGTGGGTTCTTTCAGACCGGATCGTCTTTTATAATGAAGGGAATTTTTTTCGTTACCGCGATGGCGTTCGATATGGCGAATAAAAATTGACGAAAAGTTGGACGATATTTTTTACGAAATTTTATTTTATATTCGTGACTCGAACGGTGTAAGATGGGAGGGGGTTAAGGGGTAAATTTGCCGAAGTTTATACGAAATTCGATGTTTGGAACTGGGTGCCACGAGTATACGTAAGTTGGATGATTTATTACGGTTCAAGAGGCTGTACCGAAGAAGTATAAACTGAGTGATAAGCTACGAATAGGAATTTATGTCCAGGTCTAAGGCGAAGAAAGTCAGTTGTGTTGACCCCTTCGAAGTTCTAGACGCACGATTTAATCATGATAGGTGGCAAATGCCATTTTTAAAAATTAAGGAATAGAAGAATGAATTTTTGAAGTAAATAACGAAAAATTTGTATAGGAAAATGAAGAGAGAAGCGGAGAAGAAATCCGGGTTGGGAAAATTTTAGTCCTGCCGGCCAATTTATCCTGAAAGACTCGAGCTAGCTCTAGAAAAAAGATGAAATTTTGTCTTATTTCTTGAAAGTACAATCTAATTAATGCCTCCTCTTCCTCCTCCTCCTTCTTCCCAACAAAAAAAGTTTTGAATCAAAATGAATAATTGATAAAAAAAAAACCTTTTTGATGATATTTTATTTATTTATTTATCGTGACAATATTTTGATTTCCAACTTTTAGCAATTTTAAATCTTCAGTATTATGTAAGGTATATTCGTAAAATTTTGAAATTCTGCCTTCGTATTCATTTTTTTGAATCAGTGAAAATTAAAGGAATTCACTGAAACATCATTAGAATTTCAGTTCAGGGACAAATCAGAAAAAAATCACTGACAAGGGAGAAGAAGCTGAAATTAGGTAAACGCTCTAATATTGACCTCGATCATCAATATGGGTTAATGAGGATTACAGGTTCTAAAATACAAATGTGACCCTGCCGTAAAGAAGGAACCTTGTGTACTCTCTTAATTTGAATCAGTCAAAAATGATTGATTAAAATCGACAAAATTAAGTCACTGTAGGAATTAGTAAAAAAAAAGTACGATTCAGTCAGTGAAATTTCACTACCAAGTCAGTAAAAATGAAATTTCACTGATTCAATCGTTAATTAATTACTGATTCAATCAGTGAAATTTTTTTTCACTGTTTCAATAATGAAAATCCACTGATTTGAATCAGTAAATTTTTACTGATTTCAATCAGTCAACTAATTTTCACTGATTTAACAATCAAAATCCACTATTTGAATCGGTAATTTTTCACTGATTGGCAGTAAAATAACGCTGATCAACTGGGAAATCAGTGGAATTTGACTGATTATCAGTGACTTGATTTTCACTATTTCACCAGTCAATTCAGGCATTTTTGACTGATTCAAATTAAGAGAGTAAAAAAAATTTATGACTTCATTTTTATGTGTTTGGACCGGATTCGGTGTCATTTGGACCAAAAACGTGAAAAATGAGACATCGATTTTTTTTTACACCAGGTCCCTTCTTTACGGCAGGGTCACATATGGAAAATCTTTATGAGTTTTGAGATTTCATTTCCACTGTTTTTTTATTATTTAATTTATTCAATGTAGGTATTTTCAGTTCATTTTCTGTTTCGACTGAAAATTTCAATTCAAGTGGAGATAGGTATCTTTGTTGTGGGAAGAACTCATTTTGAAAAATTCACTGAAAAAGAATTATTGAAATTCGGTAGAATTACATAAGTAGGTAAATTTTTTGATTTTTTCAATGCTGCAATTTTGACTTTTTATTAGCAATTTTTTACCAACAACGCTGGAATAAGAGCAGCTTGTATGAAAATTTCAAAACTAATGTTTTGATCAGATCAAACCAGATTTGTCAAAATATGGAAAAGAAAGAAATCAAAGATTATTTGACAAAAATACGTTTTTTTTTCTGATTTTTGATTTGAATGAATAGGTACAAGATTTTCTCCATTTTCATCTACATAAATCGACGCAAAATCACCTCTCTCCCTACCTCCTTCCTGAAAGAAGGGTCGTCACAATCGAAACTACTTTTTACTAAAAAAAAAAAAAAACCTGCCCCTCTGTCCATTCTTGTTCATTTAATCAAGACTTAGTTTTTATATTTTTCTGGTAAATAATTTGAACTTTAGTTGATTTTTGGCGATCATCGATTACTAAAACTTTTAAAAAAATTGTTTTCAATCTTTTTAGACGAGATTTTGTGATCTTCAAAATGAATAATGATTTTCAGAATAACATTTCAAAAAAAAAAAAAAACTGAAATATTGAAATATTATAGGTAGGTAAGTTTAAGTACCAACAATAATTACACTTTATTTTAATTTTTTTGTCCCTTGAAAATGTTCTCGAAATTACATATTCAATTTCAGTCAAAAATAACCGATTAAAATCGACAAAATCAAGTCATGATGTAGGAATCAGTAAAAAAAAATACGATTCAATCAGTGAATTTTCACTACTGAATCAGTGAAAATAAAATTTCACTGATTCAATCGTTAATTAATTAGTAATTACTGGTTCAATCAGTGAAATTTTTTTTACTGATTCAATAATGAAAATTCACTGATTTGAATCAGTAATTAATTTTTACTGATTTGAATCAGTAATTAATTTTTACTGATTTGAATCAGTAATTAATTTTTACTGATTTGAATCAGTCAACTAATTTTTACTGATTCAACAATCAAAATTCACTATTTGAATCAGTAATTTTTCACTGATTGGCCGTAAAATGACTCTGATTAACTGGGGAATCAGTGGAATTTATGACTGATTATCAGTGACTTGATTTTCTCTATTTCATCAGTCAATTTTTGACTGATTCAAATGAAGAGAGTAAATATTCTATGTATGGAGATTACTTTTTGTTTATTTTTCGCCGAGTCGTTAGATTGAAAGATAAGAATTAAGAAGCAAATATGACACTGTCAAATACTTGAAGTTGAAATTATTGATTTTTCAAGTTCCTGTTCGATGAATTTTTGAAAATCTGGCAATATTCGATCATTCATTTTCAAAAACATATCGTTTAAAAACAATTTAATTCAAATTTTACAAAAATGGAATCATTTAAAGAATCCTAAAAAAATCAATGGATAGAATAAAACGAAGAGATGAAAAAAGGGAGTGACAGGGAGGAGAAAAAGAAAGGAAACTTGAACTTTACAATGAAGGTTTCAAAACATCACATAAAAAAACTAAAACTCTGAATTTTGATTTTTAATTTTACCAATCGAAATCCGCAAGTTTTTACAAATTTTCTGTCAAAAAAAGTCAACACTCTTTCAACATCAGGCATCATAGTGAAATTCTAAAAAAAAAAAAAAAAAATAGCAAACATGAATCGGTAAATTTTTACTGATGAATAAATGAAAATCAATTTACTGATTTTATTAGTGATTTTTGGCTATTTCATTAAATCTATTATTTTTGATTGATTTAATTAATGAATAATCACTAATCATCAAATCAATGGTTATTTTATTCATCAGTAAAATCACTGATTCATGTTTAAAAGCAATTTTTACCTATTTACCAACAGAAAATTTTTGAACTAGAAAATTTATGAAGTTATTTATGTACTTTTTCCCTTACTTACACTTTTTAGTCGCGATGACAGTGATTCAACATCAGTGAAAAAAAAGTGAAATTGAACGTAAAACTAAAAAACAATAGACACTTGTAATTTTTTACAAGAAAAAAGTATCAATTTTTTTTTTTAAAATACTAACTCGGTAAAAATTAGAATTTAACAAAAAACAAATATTTTCTAAATCTGCAGAGGTAATCAGGAATATTTCTATTAATTTTTTTGAAAATGGACACAAAATCTTTTGATTCTGGCTTATTTTGAAAAAAAAAAATAATAAAAAAGTGCAGAATTCTTCAGATGTGCTTTGAACTGATTTCTGCAAAAGATAGGTAATTTCTGTAATATTTCAACACAATAAAGTACCCCGAAGAAAAATTCCAAGAGCGCTCGTCTCTTGATCGACAATACCATCCAAATATCTTCACATCCCATAATCTGACATCATACCCTTTCCATTCAAAAACAAATTTCCGAACACCATTTTACATTCAGCTTCCTCTCATCAGACCGACAACCTCATCGTATTGTCTTATTCGCATCATTGGTCGCGAATCAAAAACACACCGCGCTCTCGTGAGGACCGCCCCTTCCCGAAAAATCTAATCGTTTCTAATACGGTTTGCACAGCAGCCAGCAATCGTCTCCTATACCCCTCGTCGTTTCCAATTACAATAAAAATTTCAACTAGATTTTCAAGTGCTTTCATGTCGTCTTAAACAAAAGCCTGCGTCGCTCGGCCCCCCTACTGAATCCCACATACGCGGCACAACTGTCTTTTTAATTTTACTAAATTACCACCCAATCGTCTACACAGTTTCCGGACGACGGATCAAAATGGAGGCACGACGTTGATTAGCTTCGATTCAAATGACCTCGAGACTGGAACAAAAACAAAAATTCGAGAGAAAACTACCGCACTGTGGTCCCTCTTCCTCTTAATTTAATACCAAGCATAGGCTACTACGTCAACCAAACAAAGTCGTGCTTTCTAATTTGTTTTTCGAATTAGCTATTTTTTTTCCTACTGTTTCTCTCTTTTCATTACGTAGCATTTCTTATACGGGTTTCCTCTTCTCGGTCGAGTTCGTCGGGCTGCTGAACGTATAGGTACCTACGCCATGCCACGACGACGAGACGTTCTTCACTTCTCTCTTAAGCCACTAACAGCCACTTAATCGTCCGCTGACATGTATGCCGTCGAGCAAAAACAGCGTACTTGAAATTTCGCGCGCGGCCTTCTTTTCTTCTCATAGTGGGTGCACCTTTAGTCCTCTACGTACCGAAAAAATCTATAAGCCAGACGTCACCCGCGACGACGAACGATATAGGTACTACAAGTACTTAGTCCGGGGTATTTTTTTAAATACGTCTAACATGATGACTTGCACGGAGAAAAGCAGCAAAAAAATAACAATTCTAAATTTTTACGAAATTACTGTACTTAAAATATCGCGAATATACCCCCATAGTCTCAGTTTAATGGGGCTTTTACGTCGACGATGGCAAACATACCGAGCTCTACTGGTGGAATTATTTACCCACCTTTTCTTTATTATTAGCCTTGTGGGTATTTTGCCATTATTTTGTACCGTAGTTCGTTCTTTTTTTGTTTGATGACAAAAAGGTTGCATAATCGGTTAACGGAAGGATGAGTGATGTTATACGTCGTATTGCTTGTTTAAATACGTGTACATTTCGCCGTTGCAGGAATGCAAAGGGGGAGAATCGCAACCTATTCTATAGGGATGTCAAATAAGTTGCCTATCCTTTTTTTGAAGTTGAATATTAAGGGTAGAGAACATTGGTTTTTTAACATGGATTTTCATGGATCGTTATAAAGAAGTGCAGGAAAATTTGAAAAACAACAAAATTCAACTTGCTTGCACGGAAGAAACAGAAGTTATGAAAATGAATACATTTTACCCCAAAAATAATAAATTTTATCAAAAAAAGGATAGATTTTATCAAAAAACTTGATAAATTTTACCAAAATAATAAATTTTTTATCAAAAAATAATAAAATGTATTTAAAAAAATAATATTTATCATCAGAAAAAATGATAAAATTTGTCAAAAAAATGAATAGATTTTACCAAAAAGAATAAATTTTATTCAAAAAAATGATAAATTTTACCTATTTTGAGAATTGGGACACGTTATTATTTTTTTGGATAAATTCTATTATTTTTTTTTCAGTGTGTGATTACAAAAAAAAGTAGAATTAATCAAAATTTAGTTTAATCAAAAATGTGAAATGACCCAAGTTTAATCTGAAGAGAGGTCAAGAAGAAATGATCGGAATTCAACCTGAAGTGCATTGAAAAAAGAAATTAAATTGCCAGAATTGACGAATTTTACCCCCAAAAAATTATAAAATGTCCCATTTACAAAAAGGATAGGATTTATCTTTGAAAAAATAACATTTACCTACTAAAAATGTAATATACCTACTAATGCTTATCGCAAAATTTGATAAAATTTAATACTTTTTCCAGAATCAGGCTGGTGTTTTTCGCAAGATTGCAAGAACGGGAACGGAATGGAACGGAAAAATTATTTTTGAAACGGAATGAAACGGTAATGGAACGAAACGTGATCCGTTCTCGCAACCCTGCCTTTTTCGTTCAAAAAGATGATCATGAACAAAACATAAAAATAAACTAAAAAAAAAAAAAAAAAAAAAAACGAGTGAACCAATTTTTGAAAAAGAACTGAACGTGAATGCTGAATGGTTGAAGAAAAAAATAGAACATGAACAGGGGAAAAAAGGAACAAACTAAACCAATTAATCTGTAAAAAATAATCGGAAAAAATGATTAATTGATTAAGTGAAATAATCGTCCAAATTTTTATCGACTAATTCATTACTGAAAAAATTCAAGTCCGATTAATCGATTATTCCCAACACTGATGATCACCCCTCTCCTAAACACTCGAGCCTCACATATACCAAGGACAATAGGAGTGATTTGTAAGATTAAAGTTTTCATCCTAAAAATCATCAATTTTCTGCTTCACATTTTAGTAAACCCATAGGATTCTTTTGAGAATTAAAAATTCATCCAGGATGGAGGATGATTTTTGAAATTGATTTACATTTCAAATGTCATTTCACTCATTCACTCAAAATTTCTCAAAAAAATCGTGGGATAAATTTTAGGTTAAATGTCCATTTCAAGAGTCCATCTCTGGATTTTTGAACCTTCATCAGTTTGAAGAAAAGAGTGACGCGATTTTTAAAAATGATTTTCATTCCAGAAGTCATCCTACTTCGAAATCTCAAAAATCATTCCAGCTTTAATAGCTCGAAAAAGTGATTACTTCGTGAAAATGTATTTTATTCTAAAAATCATCCGTGTTAAGAAAAGTTGTGGTATGATTTTTGGGATGGAAATTCATCCCAGAAATCATGCCAGCCACGGAAATTTGGAAAAATCATCTCAACCTCAACAGCTTGGGAAAGATGAGGATGATTTTGTAAAAATGTTTTTCATTCCAAAAATCATTCCAGAAAATTTTAAATACGCATAAAATATTTTTGGTCAAAATTTGGCAAATACCACAAAATCCATTCGACTATGATTGGGAAGGTTGAGAAAATTTGCATGGAAATAAATTATAGTTCAGAAGGGGTCAAAAAGTGGATTTCAAGTCGACACTGCATGGTTTTGGACTTTTCAGAGGTGAACCTCAAACAACCTAGATCTATAATAAATTTTGATAAAAATAATTAATTTTTTGTTGCGAGACGCTTCTACCACGAACGTTTGAAGTAGAGAAAGCCATAGCTTGAAAATTACCCAAAACATCAAAGGCTTACTAGGGAGCCAAATAACCAAGAAAATTAAAATTCGATTGTGTTAGTTGCATCAAAATAAATTTGCTTTTCCCCAAATTCTTATCAAGTCTGATTTAAAAATTGAAGTGCTTAGTCATCAGCAGAGAGCCAGTCTCCTGCCATCTCCACTCCATCGCATACTTATGTATTTCTCAATGTTTTTACTTCTTGAGATTATTTTAATACCAAACCAAATAACATAGACGTGAAAAATTGAAAAAAAAATAATAAAAAATGTATAGCTAAGAATCATCAGGTTTAGAAAGTATATAATTTTGGATCCTCACTTTCAAACGAAAATATACAAAACTGATTTTTCTTCCATCTACATTCAGTATCAGCCCACACAATCAAACATTCGATTAAAATTATAGAAAATTTCGAAAACCCATAGTCTAGACAATGTTGGCGTATCACATCGTCATGTCATACTCTAGAGAAAAATCAAGTCCCCTCAGGGCTTTCTTCTCATCTCACCACGTATAAAATTTTTCTGCGGTCGTGTACAAGAGATAAAAAAATACACGCGTCTATTCGTTTTTTTGCTGTTTGTACACACTGGTCGTGTGATGGCTTGATTGTGTATAGCAAAAAACACTCCGAAAGGTTCGAAATTGCTTAGACTTTTTCCGCCAACATCGAAGAAAAATATAAAAGATTGTGCGTAGAAAAGTACAATTCCAGAGAACCGGGGAGATGGAACGTTTTACAAGGCACACGCACCAGCCACCAAAGGTATAGCGGAGCGAAAAAATACCGGCGTAAATCCCCGCCATATATAACGTAGGGATACTTGTCGAGGAGAAAATTTCTCCTGGGAACGAAGCTCGAGCTTAGGAATTATGATGTCGGGTCGGTTCATAATTTTTCGACCTCGCAAACCTGTCAACGCCTTTTTGGCCGTTATATCGGCCGAATTAATGTTGGCATGGTCGTGTCCGGTCGTCCGTGTCGTCTTGTACTAGTACATGCTGAAATTGTAACTTTCAACGGGTCTTGTTGATCGACTGTCTTTGATGGGTGAGTTGACATCGAAGGGTATGAGCAAAAACTTACATACCCACAGAGAGTACAAATATGTGAGTATTTTGCTGACAAACTGGAATCTCTCGAATATTCTGTGAAATTCTCGTTTCTCCAAGTTTCGAGCAGTTAACCACCAACGCGATTTTTTTTAACTTTCATTTCTTTGGCAATTTTATGGTGAAAAAATATAAGCCCTGGAGCGATCGTGCACGCGAGAACAAATTTCGTTTCTGTACCGTGTCTCTCGGGTTTTAAATGTTAAAAGTTTAAGTAGTTAGATTGTGAATTGGTTGGTGGTTTTCTTTTATACGTCTGCATGGCTTTTTATACTTTTTTTCTTCACTTGTACGCTTGCAGTGGTTGGAGACTAGATGAAGGCATCAGTACTGCGTCGCAGAGCACTTGGCCAAGAAACTAACCCAAGTGAAAGTTTTCTAGCAGCATCTCGAAACGATCAATGGAATAACATCGGCAAACTTTTCAGATTAAGTTTTATGCTCAAAGGTAATTGAAGCAACGAATACGTGTACCGTATTCTTGGCAATTTCATTACATCAAAAGCGTTGAAATCCGTCAAGATGGAAGAGCTGGTGCGGCGTGACGCCATTTGTTACGTTTTTTTTTTCTACGGGAAGCTTTTCCCGTCCTGTATCTCTGGCTATTGTTCCTCGTCGTAGTAGGTGGAAAGGTCTACTAGCTCATTGCTCGCCCTTATACGATATCTCGCCGAGCACGCGGTAATTCGGTTAATTAACCAAGGGTTCGTTTGTGTACGTGAATTATTCAAGCACGATTAGTGTCCGATGGAAACTCATAAGTTAAATATTGTTCCGCCAAGTTTTCCGTGTTGTTTTCCGCCGCGTGTATACCTGCGGTAAAATACATGTTGTGTGGTAGGGACCGGGTGAGGCGGAGTGAGAAGAGTGTGCTGCGAAAGTATATTATTATGAGTACCTTGCTGTAAATGCGTTTGCTGGGAGCTCCCTCTTCTGTGAACTTTACTTCCCACACGAGTCTGGTTAATTATAAATTATAAACCGAGAAAGTAGTATGTGCTTTTATTAAATAAATTTTAAATGTTTGCTTTAATTTTGATTTCTATCTGTTGCATGTTTGTTCTTGGGCAGCTGGTGGAAAATTAGCTGAGGAAATTTTGCCAGAAATTGAAATGAAAGAATTCATTCGGTAAGTTGGTATAGGAAAGTACGAATATATTTTGGTTTGTGCCATGGGCTTGTGTTTAAAATTGTTGGAGTCGCATGAAGATCGTAATTAAGGATAGGAAGGGTTCTATGGAACAGCTTTAGAAGGGGATTTAGGCTCAGAGAATTAAAGGTGTATTTAATTTTGGAAAACTCCAATTTGAGTTTTAAAAAAATAAAAAAATGATATTTCTACTAAAAAAAAAAAAAAAAAAACAGCTGAAAATGATTGATTTTTTGCAATGAAAGAAAACTGAAACTAAAAATAATGTCGAAAAAACTGAAACAGAAACTGGAACTGAAAATAAAATGATGAGAACTAAAAACTGGAACTGGAATTGGAACTACTGACTGTTTTCAAGTCGACATCAAACATTTTTTGTAACAAACTAAAAATTTTTAGAAAAATGAAATGGAAAATCTACATACTTTTTTAAAAATTTGATTGTAAAAAGTCAAAATATACTAAAAACTGGAACTGAAACTAAAAAATTTTGAGAACAGAAACTGAAATTAAAAAATACAGAGGACTGAATCTGAAACTGATTTATTTTTTTTCCTTCCCCAAGTTTGTTATCACTGAACTGTCAAGGTTGGAAAATTGTTTTAAAAAATGACTTGTAATATTCGTAGAAGTATCTCATAATACTTTTCTGCAAACTAGTATTGTGGATAACCAGTGGTTTTGACTGGATATTTTTTTGGAAAAACCTTCCCAGCGTGCAAAGAAAGCAGAAGAAAACAGAAAAATGTAAGAATTCGGTGGAAACCCAGCAAAAAATTGCAGAAATTATCAACAGAAAAAGCAGGAAAAAAATACCTACTTCCGCTTTTCTTGCACACAGGGTTACCAGAGAATAACTGGTGAAATGTTTTCTAAAATGACAAGATTGAGGGAAAACTTCTACTTGTTATGCAAAGTATAAACAAAAATCAATGATAAAACAGGGTTTCTAACAAATTCTGAAAATCCATGGGAAGGACCTTCGGCACGACCTTTTCAAAATGAAAATTACCCCCCCCCCCCCCCCTCTCTTCAAAAAAATCAAACTCATTTTAGGATGACAAATTCTGTTTCAAAATATTTCATTGTTCAAGATGGAAGAGAAGAGTTTTTACAATAATTTCGAAAATAAAAAATCAATGAGCCTAAGTGAAGCGAGAGCGAAATTTTTTGAAAAAAAGTACATCCAGAAACTGAAAAATTTGTGTTTTTTTTCGTGTTTTGTTTAGACTTTCAAAAAAAAAAACAATCTGATTTCCTTCCAAAAAATCAAAACATTTTTGAAACTTGCAATCGAGATTGTTACGAGTCTTTCGATAAATGAAACAGATAACCTTTTCACTTGAAAATATCAATTGTCCAGGCTGAGAAAAAAAGAAATTTCATAGCATCATTTTGAAAACAAAACTGCGTGAATTTACTAAGCCAGGGTGTCCACTATGCTTCAGAAATAATTTTCCCTGACTTTTCCAGGTTTTGCAGACTAATTTTTAGAAATTTTCCAGACTTTTTAAATATGTTATTCCTGAAGGATGGAGGAGGAGGCGATTTTTTGGTGTGTCCACATTTTTTTTTTTTTTTCAAAAATCATATCCTCTAACGAGATTATTCGATGTTCTCTTTTCTAGCCACAAAAACAACTTGAATTCAGTTTTGGAATTTTTTTTGACGCTATCTCCCTCCCTTCTCCTCTCTTGCAATTCGGTACAAAAATTTGAGACCTTGATTTTATAACCGAAAAAGTTTCAAATGAAAAGCAGTCTCGAAATTCAAAATTGTAATTCTCTTCACAATCCAATCCCCTCCCCTCCCCAAAACAGCACCTCAAATTTATAAATTTCAATAAAGACTTTCTTTTCAGCTTGGAATTGTATAAATAATAGATCGATAAGGAGTAAAATATAAAATATTTCTATGAAAAAATAGACATGTGCTGAGCCCGAGCGAAACGAGGCTAAAAATTCTAACGATCATGACTGAAATTCCGCCAAGAACAAGTAATGTAATAAGTGAGCTTTTAATCCTTAGAAGTTTGAATTGAAAAAATTTGAAACAATTCAACAAAATTTGTCCTTCAAAACAGTAAAAATATTTGCAGTTCTTCAGCCTTATAAAAGATGTACTTACAGGAAAAATGATCAAAATTCTGTGGGAGGGTGTTGGAGAAAAAACTATCAAAATTCATCCAGAGAGAAACAACATGAAAAATAACTAAAATTCAACTTGAAAAGGATTTCAGAAAAATAGGTTATAAAAATTCTGCAAAAATTAAGAGAGAAATTAAAATTCATTTTTAAAAAGAGAGAACAAAAAATTGGAATTTCTATAATTTTATCTCAAAAAGGTATAATGAAATTTAAAATGACCAAATCTCACTTTGGAGAGAGAAAGGGCACGAGAAACATTTGAGTAATTTGAAATTTTACCAAATGCATCTTGGAAGGTTGGCAGAGAAAAAAAACAGACCAAAATTTAGCCTGAAAGAAAACGTATAATTTTCCAACTACATAGAAGTACGGATCTATGAACTAAAAATGAAATTCCGTCGCGAATTTTTTTTCGTCAACGATGACAAAAGCTCACAAACAAAGAAAAAAATGTCGCATCAATTTTAATATACACGAACCAGCCAAGTCGACTGAAGAAGGAAAAAAAGCCGAGAGAATATGCAAAGTCTAGCTCGTCGCAGACAGTGCCTCTCGTTTTGCAGATACTTGAAAACTAATTCCGCAACATTTAAATCAGAAAACGTACGCTGAAGGAGATACACGTTGAAAAACTTTTTCAAAAGGGTCATAGTCTGTTTAAGATGGTGTCGTAAGAACACAGATATAAAACGTAGACTACACTACAGCTTATACAATTAAAATAAAGGAAAAAATTTTAACGTTGAAAAAAAGAGGTTAAAAGCTGTTTCATTATTTTCATTTGCCGAAATATCGCAGCGTTCTCTGTTCTCTTTTTTTCTACCTTTTTTTTTTTGGCAGTATACTTTTTTATATAACAAGTGAACGGACAAAGTGCTTTAACGGATTCCGCTACTTGAAGCTTTTGTGCCTTAACTTCAAAGGAAGTAATTATAAGAGCTTTTAAAATTTCCACACACATAGCGTCGTCTTAAAACGTCCGTAACGTATAATAATTACAATATTCTGTAAAAAGAATTAAATATCAAGTCGAGTTCAGGTATTAAAATTTATAAGCTGAGGATAAATATACAGAGTGTCAAGAGTAACACCCAAAGCGAACGCAGAGTGAGATTATAGAAAGCGAAGCGTGGTATTTTCTCTTTTTTTTTCTATCAAGGTTTCAAATTGTAATTTTAAATATTACTACGCGTGGTAATCATTTTTACTTTCAATTTTTTGCAATGAAAATGTTTCATCTTTCAAAATTCGAATTACCACGTGTCATGTTGGAATATCGAATTGGAAGGCGATGAGAGTACATAAATTATTTACAATGAAAAGTTTAACGGTGGAAAATTTTCCAATTTACTTTCAATAAAACGCCTTTTTTCATCTGGGTACAATAAATTATAATTTATTCGTTATGTTGCGAGCATCGAAACGGTGGAAATTTCAAATCAAGCATTTTTGTCTGGTTAGGTGAAATTTTTTCTTTTGAAAAAGTGTAGCACCGTAATTTTTCGCAATTGAAATTATTGCTGTCGTTGTTTTTATTATTAGGTTCATTTCAAAACTTGGGAGAAAAATTCTGGTACAAAAAAAACAATAATTGCAACCCATTCACTTTTTTTTTACTGTAGATCTGGAGCTGATGATTTTCTCAAACCCTCACCACCTCCAGCCTGAATTTTGTGCCTTCAAATTTCTTCTGAAGCCTCTTTGATCCATAGTATTAAATTTTGATAGTTCCAAATTTTCTCTTGCACCTCCCTTCAAAAAGAATTTTGATAATTTTTAATTCGTCACGTGCTCACCACTTCGAATGAAGGATCCAGCAAGGTAAGAAGGGAGACCATAGGCGAACCCAGGGAGGGACAGGAGGCTTGAGCCCCCCCCCTCCTAAGCTCGGGGAAAAGATTTTTTTATTCCAAAAATATTTAAAAAGTGCTTTTTTTTGGTTTTGCAAACAGTATTTTTTCGAAAAATGTTCGCCCTCGCTTTGCTTGGGCAGTATTTCAGTCTTTTTATATTCAAAATTCATAATTTTTTTACCAATTTTCGAATCAAAAATCACTAATTCCTCAATTAATTCCCAGTTTGTCAGAAAAAATTAATGATTTTTGACTGAAAAATCAATGAAAACTGAAAAATGATCAACTTGAAATTTGACCCCATCCCCTGATTTTTCTTAAATTCTTAGCCCCTCCCTTAATTAATTTCTGGATGCACCTATGGGGGAGACAGTCCAAGATGACTTTTTCAATTTTTCCCCAAAAATCGATTAAAAGTAATGGATGATGATTTTTGACCTCGAAAAACCTAATTCCGCCCAAAAAGACGTGATCTTGAAAATTAGGTGTTTGCTTAGCGTGTGTCATCTCAGGCGTTTTTCAATTAGATGAAGCGAAATCTGGCGAGAGATAGGAGGGCTAAGAAATATTTATGAAAATTGAGTTGATGAGGGGAAAAAACTAAAATTTTGACAAGAATTGGTGACTTGGTTCATTCTAAATGGAAGAACTCCGAAAATTGGTACTTTTGATTATAGGAATCTAGCCCCCCCCCCCCATATCATGATTTCAGTTTCAACATTTCTCTGAATCATGAAACTTTTGGAATAGAATGTCATTATTTGTCCTCTACCAGAAGACTATAAAGTTACATACTTGTTGAAATTTAAAGAATTTTAGAATTAATTCAAAATGACTTTGAAATTGAGTCAATATTTTTTTGGCTGCCAAAAACGATTTTGAAAGATTTATTTGAATTTTAATGACAAAAAAATTGTTGGCTAATTTTTCGACACTGAATCAACAACTTGAATTTTGTGAAAACTTCCTAAATCAAAATGCTGCTGGCCGCACAGCTAAAATTTTATCAAATTTTAGGTGACCAAGAAAATGGTTCAATTTTGAGGTCTTCAGGTGAGTGCTTATTGGTGCTTACTGCTTAGTCCTCAAATTCACAATCTGCAACATTCAAAAACCTAGGTAGAGGGTAAAAAGCGGTATCCAATTCTGAGGCCAATAATCTTATATTTTAGTTTTGAGGGGTAGCCGAAGTTCCAAGCACATGGCAACTGAACACATAAATATGACAAAATTCAATTTTTTTCAAAAATTATCCCACTTCAAGGTATATTTGCTACATTCCCCTCTGGATTGAGGATCTCAAAAATGTTTCAAGAATTACGTCGCCAATTTTTATCAAAATTAATTTTTTCTTCTAATAAAAGTCCATAAATTTTCAAATTTTATGAGCCCGAAAAAATCCTTGAAACAGGATTTTTAAAATTTTGAAAGCCCCTGAAAATGGCAACACGAAATGGAGAAAAATCTCACGTTCATTTTTACTTTTTGAAGTACCTAGAAATTGTGATTAGGTAATCAATCAAATATTTATTTGTTGGGCCAGGATTGCCAACCTACGATTTTTGAATACAGAAATCCTAGGAGAGATCTAAAATTTTTCGATCACCCGGTATTCCGCCTCTTTTCTAGATTTTCCAGGTTTTTTGAATCGCTGTAAAATCACCTTTTTTTTGAAATGGTAAAAATTAAGCTTTATTTCATTTTTGAATCCAAATTGACGATAAAAAATGATCAAATAATAGAAATAGCTGCGCCAAATTCGTGTTCAGAACTAAGTCAAATACCTAACCCTTTTATACACCACTTATTTGAGCTGCAATTCAGCTCGAAGTCCGAAATTCACGTTTTTCTTTGATTTTCTATGACCAATTATTTTTTCTTATGCACGAACGATGAATTACAAATTGAGCAACGTTGGCACGTTTCGAAACCGTTGCGACAACACGAAGATCCCAAACTATCAAGTTCGAAAACCGAAATGTAATAAATAACTCCAGCGAAGCTGTAAACTTCATCAGTACTACAGGATCTATTTCGATTCCAAATATCTCTGGAGATTTGGAATGACCATTAGCATTGCTAATTTCGGGTAACAAATTTTCTCAAACCATGCTATTTTCACTTTAGAAAAATAATCGACTGGGTTAGTTTCATTGCTCGCATCTCAACCAATGCAGATTTAGAAAGTATCTAAATATCCACCAAACCAGTTTTTCACTTTCAGTTTCACTCGACTGCAGGTTTCCATTACCAACTATACAATCAATGAAGTTCAGGTACCTGTACCTAGATATTTAACAATAATAACACGACAGATAAGTAAACCAGAAAAGTGTATTCGTTAAAACTTCGAAACTACTCAGCTACCCCATTAGCTAGTTTTAAAAACCCAAAGGTATATAACTTGCAACTTCGATACTTTAAATCAAAATACGTTAGCTGGGCAAATAAAAAATTCCCTTTGATTCTCGTTACCGGCGACACACACGAAACTGGGAAAACCCTCGCAGATTTCCGAACACGTTGGGTATACGTTCATCGACATCACGTACTAGCATTTCCTTTTGAAAATTTATTTCGCCTTCGGTAATAAAAGGAAAAGGAAACGTGAACTTTCGACTTTTATACTTTTACTGTCGTTTATAAATAGATAATAAAAATATACTACACGAAAGTATCTTAGAAGCAAACCTCCGCTCCGCCCGAAAATAAATAGTCAAAAAAACGCCAGCCAGGCATCGAGTGAAGAAAAAAAAACAAACCGAGCAAGAAATTGAAAAGAACTTTCGAAAGTATTCGTTTTTAAATCGGAAACTGCAAACTGGTAGCTGCTTCTATGAGGCGATTTTCTATCGATTATTCGCTATCTGCTGCGAGCATCTTCATTATAAAACGCCCCGACTGATTTATTTTAATAATTGCCTTAGTGGCCTTTTAAATTGTCAATTTACGGTATGCAGTTTGATCGTTAACGAAAGAAACCTTCTATATTTTGAAGCAGCGGTATATTTTGCAACCATCAATGATTCTCAACGTTCAAGTTTTTCCTTCGCCGAGATTAAAACTTGTAGCTTGCCGGCTCTTTGGAGAAAATCTAACGAAAAGTTTCAAAATATTTACTTTATTCGAGTACAGTACTTGTCGCTTGTTAAAGCGTACTAAGCTGGTATTATGCGAGATCGGTTCAAGAATTAAAAACACGGATTAGAGAGATGAGTTTCATCGTAGTAGACGTCTCGTTTACACTTCGTCTTATTGCCATCCTTTGAATCAACTTTTTAGACTACATAAGTAATTCAAAACGATGGGGTTTACGTTTAGCTTTACTATGGCAGACCGAGTTCATATTATATGCATTTAATAACCATAAAACTTACTCGACGAATGTACTGCGAACGAAGGCTGTAAATTTTTCCACCGGCTGGAACGCTTCAATTAAACAATTCATAATGGCGATGGCGAGTAGAGAGTAGATTAACGTTCAACGAAACATACCGCAATCGCGAATTATTAATTAATTTAATGAAATCTACGGTAATTTGTATTCGAAAAGCCGCGAACGAGAAACGAATTACGAAAACTCGAACAAAACTGCAGAACGGAAAAAAATTTGAGGGCTGATAAGATGAATATTGCAAGATGATGCAACCATTGCAACCGAAAATCAGAAGCTCTTCCTTCTTCACCGCTCCTCGCCTGTTTTTTTCTGAGTTGCAAAAACCAATCAGAATCCAGTTTATCATTGCTCCGAATGACGTCAGATAGACTTTATGCTCGTCAGAGGAGGGGAGGAAAGAACAAAAGCAGGAAATTTAATAATTTTTGTTTTTGAATATTGAAATTATTGAACCAGATAATAAAAGAAACCGGTTTCGTATAAATCAGCTTATTATTCACTTATTCAGATTGAAACCAATTTTCTCAAAACCCAACACTTTATTAATCGGATTTAGAAAAAAAATTAAAATTGCGATTCTCAGAATCATTCATTGAAGTGTCTGTTTAAAAAAACCGCAGTCCAAATTTGGAAATTTTTTTATTATAGTTTCGGAATTTATTTAAACTTTTAAAAATGACGTTAACAATTTTTCTGTGTTTTTTAAATTAAAGGTTTTCGAGCTTTTTGTTTAAAAATCAACCATTGTCCATCAGGTTGATGCTGATTGATTGTGAGTAATCAATCAGATTTCACTCATTTCAGCTTGTGGGCTATGGTTGTAAGCTCGAAAACTTCGATGACCTGTGATTTAGAAACACAAGGGAAAATTCCCAATTTCTATTTTTGAGAACTGGAGGAAAATTTGAAGGGTCAAACTTGTCTTGTAGGCTATTAATCCATAAATCTTGAAATAAAAAATATTTTATCGGACCTAATTTTTAGTCGCAGAAATATTTTGACCATATTATTTCACTCGATGCAGTAAAATTCCATTTTTGGGCCATGGTTGTTTTTTCAGATAAAGGCTTCAATTTTCAAATTTTAAGCTTCAAACTAGAAAACGGAGAAAATTTTTGAAAAATTTGAATTTTAAATATTTTAAAAATCTGAAAATTGAAAAGATTAAAATATGCTCCATTGGCCAACGTTTCGTAAAAAATTCAAGTCGAATTGAAACACGCTTCAAAATGGCTTTTTTAAAAATTTGATCTGGAACATTTTTGAAAAAATTCAACCTTGAAAAAATCCTTCAAAATGTACTTACTTGATTTTAAAAAAATTTGGAAAACGACGCCATTTTTTGAAAAGAAATAGGTACCTAATTTCAATTTTTTGAAAAAATTATTAAAAGAAAAAAAACAGCTGTTTTTTTTTCTTTGTTGACTAAGTATATAATCATCAAACAAATGTCTTTCAGTTTCAGCGACAAAAATATCTCCTGCCGCCCAAGGTCTCAAAACTTACCTATTAAAATGGAGAAAACAATTTCTTGGAATTCTGATGGGAAGACTTCGTCAAAAATTCCTATGAAATGATTTAAAAAATACACGGTAATTTGAATTTTATGTATTTACTTTTTTGGCAAAAGGTCAAAGTAAAAAGGTCCGAAATTCTAACTTGAGAAAAACGATTACATACTTTATTTCGATTTTGGAAATTAAAGTTTACTCACGAAGAGAATTATTTTTTTTTATAATGACGAACTTTTATTGCCTATTTCAGTTGTACCTAGATCCTCGGTACCTAATCTAATAATATGGCCAATCGTCAACAAAAAACAAAAAGTAAAATAATCGATTAAATTTGGAAACCAGTTTGTGAAAAGGGTAAAACAAACTACATACAGACTAAAAAAATTCAAATTTTCAACAAGTATGTCTTTTCTACTAAAGTATCTCACCTTCCCTCGGCAAAAACATTCTCTTGGTTCATTCCACGTTCCTCCACGCTCCGTTCTGCGTCTTTTGAACCAATTCAAAATTTGATCGATTTCACCAGTGAACTGAACTGCCTCAATCATGAAAAATTTTAAACACTGATTTCTGTTACTGACTCTCATACGAATTTAAAATTTCGCGAAAAAATAGAGAAAATGTTTAGAAGACAGTACCGTGCTCCTCAGTGACAGAGGAAAATCTCAGTTCTAAAAAATCGAAAAATTTTTCTGGAAAGCAATTCAAACTTGTAAGTGTGTGGGACTCTTCAGTAAGTGATACTTTTTTGAATTCTTGGTAAAATTTCGATCAGTGAACAATATTTTTCAAAATTAATTTTTTATCAAATCGTCAATATTACAGCTTCTGAGCTCATGTTTCTTCATTTTTCATTGATTTTTTTTCTATTATTACCACAAATCCAATCAATAGGTATTTGATGGACCAGTATTTTTAGAATCATTCTGATTGTATTATTGTTAGGTACTACAAAAACTACAACGACAATTCTAGATTTATATTGATCGATTTTTTAGTACATAGAGGAACACCAATGTTAAAAAATTCCTTGAGAAAATAATACATCATCAGCTATCTTGTTTTAAAGTTTTCATCACTGATGAAATTGAAAAAAAAAAAAAAAAAAAACACTTATAAATTATTACGTATAAACGAACAAAAAATCCATTTTTCTGAACTATTCACACGTATCGAGAACGTAATCTAGAAATGCCATGGGGTTTCAACAATAAAAAAAATCATTACAACTGCAGAGCTAATTTGAAATTACACCGCTTAAAAAACTAACGTACAAAATCTAATCTAGGTACTTCTAACACGTCACAACAATGACCTTACTCAAAACACATAAAATCTGAAGTATTATTTTTTCGACACAGAGCAAAAGTAATTTTACTCGGAATCTTCAGGATCAGCGTGTAACTGCTGGAGTAACTCTTTACGTCTTCTTTCCAACTCTTCATCGCTCAATTCTTCCGATTTGCTGGTGTCCTTCTTATGTTTAGAGGATTTCGAAGGAGTATCTTTTTGTTCGACGAGTTCATTGGTTACAGATGCTTCATCATTGACCAAAGCTGGGTTAACCACGTCCGAGGGTTTTTCAGGTTCGATACTTTTTTCACGAGTATTTTCATCTCTGGCTTCGCGACGTTCTTTTTTATCGTCTTCACTGGATTTATGTCGGCTTTCGCTTGTTTCTTTATATTTACGATTGGAATGAGCCTGTAAACATACACGATTTGGTGAATTTTCACGGTTATAGAGTGAAATATTTAATCAAAAGAGCAAAACTGGCAAGCGAACATATGTGGGATTATTTTCGAAACAGTTTCAACCGTTGGCGAAACTTTCCGCCAAGGTGAACATACGAAAAAATTCAATTTAACAATTTGATGGTCTGCGAGAAGAATTTCCAATTTAGAAAAATTCTTTTCTAGAAATATCGAATCCGTTCGGTTAGTTATAAAATTCTCGTCATGGTTGATCCAACGTAACGAATTTCAACGGATTGAAAAATTTCATTCTACGTTCTCAGAATTTCAAGGTTTTTTTCGATTTGCTAGGAGTTCTCAAGATATTGACTGGACTATGAATACGTCGAATTCTGGAAAAATAAACCATTGCCATTTTCTTTTACGTATGTAAGAAAACAAAATTGAAAAATTGGCTCAATTCGGCCGATAATTTATTAGAATAGTTACATATCGACGATAGTGTATAAGCATAATAAGGGTGAATAAATAGATAAGAAAAAAATATAATGCTTAAAATAAAAAATCAAAAAAGCAAATCCGTCCATAAAGGGAATGGAAACAGGAACACGTGTTTGGTAAAATAAAAATGGAATGAAAGCAAAATACCATGATTAGTGAAGAAAAACATGAACCGATAATGTGAAAGGAATATACAATTAAAAATAATTTACAAAAGACGTTTACTTTTCACCCTTAAAATACCCTTCGGTTTGCAGCTTGACCAGTGTTTTTCGCATTCATGTCCAGCCATTTTCTTTAAGAACTCCACGTTTCATCACATGCACTTACTACTTTAAAACTTTTCCAACGATTATATCGTCCTGAAAGTTTCAAGGCTCGTTTTAAATCGCGAACCGATCGAATTAAAAATTTAGCTTACAGGAGGCGAAGGCGATTTCGCTTTCTTCTTCTTTTTCTCTTTCTTATGCTTGGAACGAGAATGATGATGATCCGAGAACGAACTCTCCGATACGCTTCTCGATCTTCGTTTAGTCTTTTTCTTATTTTTACTACTTTTCTTACGGTAGTCCGAATCACTATCTGAGGCCTGAAATTAAATTCAATGGGTTTCAATAGGTCGATATTGAAACGCAAACAGGCGAAAATAAAAAATCAATGCAACAAAATTCTACCGGAGAATGAGATCGTTTCTTTACTTTCTTAGGTCTCTTTTTTTTCTGCCGATGGGCGTGCAAGCAAGCTTCTTCTATCATGTACTGGTATTCCTGCGAGCCAGATCGTAATATATTAATAAAGTGCTGAATGTAAAAAGCTCGTTCTGTTTTTTAACCCACCTTATACAACCTGATTCGCTCGGATTCCAAGGTAATAGCTTTGAAAGCGCTTTCTTCTTGTAACTTTTCACGTACTTCTTCCCATTCTTGTTTATGATCCACGTTCAAGTCTTGCAGCCATAATAAAAAGGCTGAATCTAATTTTTTCTGTTTACGAGCTTCTTCCCTGAGACGTTCTTTTTCTCGAGATTCGGCCTGTAGGAAATGTTCTCTTTTTAACGACGAGTTTTACTTTTTTATGTGAATGAAACTGTCATTACCTTTTCTAATAATGCATTATAGGTCAACTTGACATTACCAGCGTCCAACGTAGCTGATCGTGTATCTTCGCAGACGACGGTGGCGAATTGTTCGAAAGTTGTGGATATCTGAAAAAAAAAGAATGAGAAGATTACCTACCAAGTATTTATTATTTTGATTTTTTTTTTTTGAAAAATAAATACCTCAACTTCGAAATTCTTGGCTTTTAAAATTTCTTTGATTATTTTTCTTTCATCGTGGAAACGAGATTTCAGATCTTCGACGTAGAATTTAAACAAATCTAAAGGTGTTGATCCTAAAACAAATGAAAAATTTTCCATTTTTGAGTACAATTCATTGAATATAGAAATTACTTGGTTCTGAAGTAGAATTTCAGCTTACCACTTTGACCTAACATGGCTGAAAATCGGATATCGGTGCTGATAATTGGATATAATTCGACCCAAAGGGACATCGACGTCAATTTTCCCTGTTCATGAAGTTCGTCAAGAAGAGCCTAAAAAATATCAATAGAAGTCAATTTTTGTTCAAAATCGGCATCGAAGTTGGTTGAAGTGAAAAAATAATAATAAAATTACGCTAAAATTATCTCGATTCTTCCTCTCTTGTCGTTTTCTCCTACGTTTCTCTCGTTCTCGATCTTCTTCCTCTTCTTTTTCCAATTCTCTGATATGATCTTCGAAAACAATCAGCGCGTCTTCTTTATCCATAGCTACTGAAAAATCGTAATTAAGCACGGTTTATTGTACACGTATTATTACTGGAAACCTGCGACTGAAATTTCAAGAATACCTAATAAATCTGGATTATTGATAAACTTGGGATTTTGCAATAAGAGCTGTTGAGCTTGGACCCAGGTAGTTCGATAATCGATATTGGTCATGTTATCAAGTATCTCAGTCAAATCTCGGATATTCCTTTTCTTTTTATTTTTCGCTTCTTCTTTTTCTCGTTTGGCTAAATTGAATTTCACATCTTCGTAAATATCACGACGATCAGGATCACTGACGCTGGTCCAAATCTAAAAAAAAATAGGAAAAATAATGAAAATTGTACCAATGAATAATTTAAAGAGACTTTAGAAAGCTGATATCACCAACTCAACAAAAAAAAAAAATTGATTTTTTATTCGTTCAATGATCAGCTCAAATTTTTGTTCCAAAAAATTTCAGATACCTGATCAAATGAATTGGAAATTTTTGTGATATCAATTTTTAGACAATATGTAAGGCAATATGGCGACTTTTCTTGAGTTCTGATGATAAGAAAATGTATTTTTCAATTTTTTCAACTAAAAATTTTATTTTGTACAAATCAAAAAAAATCTTCTCAAATTTTTGTACTGAAACTTTTCCTACAATATAAAATTCAACTTCAGATCGAATAAAGAACTGGAGGGAAATTTGACGAAAAATGAAGTTTCAGATTTTTTCAAAACTGTTTCGAGTTTCGATTTTTTTTTTCAACAAAAACGATATCAAGAGGAACCTATTTAGGATGCCAGTAAATCGAGCGATTGAGATGAAAAATATGAAGCTTACTTCCAAATTGCCAAACATCTCTTGGCATCTGTAGTATCTAATCGTAGAATTCATTCGTTCCGAAGTCATTAAAAACTCTTCCAAATCTTCTTTCGCTTTTTTAGCCCTCAACCGTTGCTCTTCTCTTTCTTCTTTTAATTTTTGCGTCTTATAAGCATTGAAAGCTTGCTTTTTCTCGTTCAGGTGTCTAAATCCGGCATATCTTTTGTCTTTTTCCATTATTTTTACAGCTTGTTCCCAAGAAGAATTGCTAGGAATATCCTGAAGAGAAAATACTAAGTTAGAATAACATCAGAATATACAAGTTAATTGAGCAATGAAATTATGAAACCTTTTCTTTCAAAAAATCTTTGAAAGCTTCGATAGCTTCTTTCTTATCTTTAAATACTCCTTTATTATCAACACTTGAAGAATAGGCGGTAGGACTAGAGGTACTTCTATCGTCATCTGCAAGTAAACAAATACAGAATAGATTAAATTATCACGTCGAGTATTTTCAATTTCATGAAAATGGAATAAATCACATACTAGCAACATTTTTGGTAGCCATTGTAGCTAATGTAGCAGCCATGGCATGATCTAAATTCGAGCCCACCGCACCAGTTGTTGCTCTTGGTGGTGTGAGAGATCCTAAAATTGAAAAAAAAAATAATAATATCTAAAATTGTACGTAATTCTGATTCTAATACACTGTAAGCTGACCAGCAGGTGGTATAACATCACGAGCTTGTTTCGGATCTCCAGAAGCAATATTGGCGATAGCATTTTTCACAGCACTGCGAAAAATAATACGTTAGAAATTATTTATACATCAAAATCAAGTTAATTAACCTTTAGGCTTACTTTTTAGCTTGGTCAGACGTAATTTTAGCCTTCAGTTCTTCTAATTCTTTAGGCATAGTCCACGAAGATTCCTTGGTGTTTATATTATGATAATATAATTTACCATTTTCTGATTTATATTCTTTCCAAGGACATTGAGATAACAACAACTGTATTAAAGTTCAATTATTAGTATTAGAAAAACTGATGAAATAATGAATTACAAATTTTCAAACCTCAGCAGCATCTTTTAATTCATCAGGTTTCTCCCATAAACTTTGTTTGGTAACTGCATTATGGTAGTAAGTTCTACCATCGGGTGCCTTATGCTCTGACCAATCACTTTTCTTTTCACCGGTTGATCTGTGAATAAAATTCAACAGTTCGGTAATAAATTTATAACCGGTACAGAAAAACACTTAAATAACGAACACATACTTGATTGATTTCTGTGATTTAGCTATATCTGTAGCACCAGGAGGTACATTACTAGCTCCTACTGAACCAGCCAATGTAACAGGAGGAATCATTGAACTGTCCATAGGAGGAACACCTAAGTAACACAATTTATACCTGGTAAGTACGATTCATCAAATATGAGAAATTTGATTGAACAATAATATTTACTGGTTTGCGAGGCATATGGATACGGTCCAGGAGGAAGACCATAAGGCATCGGAGCAGGCTGCATCAATGGGCCCGGAGGAATCGAAGGAGGTGCTATGTATCCCGGCGGAACTGGTGTTGTCATTCTCGGATCAAATGCTAACGGCACCGGTGGTGTACTAGCATTAGGAGTGGTACTCATGTCGCCGACGGGATAACCATTCATATAATTAGGTGCATTACTCGGCGGTACGTCCTGAAAGTGAGGTTTTGATATTGAATTTCGTTAATTACGTTAACCGGAATAAGTTCAATTACTTACCATAACAATGACTGGCCATTAACACGATATGTTGAATGGGATATTCGGTGGATTATATCGGCATTCAGAACCACTAGAAATACTTTTAAAATATAATTTAACACGAAATTGTACAAATTATCATAGTACTTGGCACATTTTCGCCGCTTCGGATTATCATTTTGTGTACACAAAAATTTACGTTGCCAAAAATAAGGGGAAAAAATTTCTCTTTATTCTTTAGGATTTGCTTTTCAAAAGTAATTCATAATTTGCGATTTGTGAACTAATTTTCTAAAAAATAGTTTAAAATTGATTGAAAAAGAATAAAAATGTTTCAATTAGTTTCATTTCAGAAGAAATTTTCCAAAAAAAGAAATAACGTATCTCAAGAATTTAAAGATAGTTACTTTTTGAAAATTAGTTAGTGAAAACACTGTAAATGATAATTTATATTTTGCCCACTAAAAGCGCTAAATTCTCACACTGTTGCCATTTTCATACGAGAAAATTTTTTTCAATAAAAAGCAAAATAAATACAACTTTGAATGAAATGTAATGAATTTAATTTAATAAAATTGAATTTTTGTTATAAAATCTAAAAAAAATCAAAAATTTTACTTTATAATTGTAAAATCTTGGAAAAAGTAGAAATATTATCATATTTTCAAATCATGACATTTTGTTAAGAATTTCTAGGTTACCAACAATGACCACAGTTTACATTTTCAGATTAGAAAGACGCAATTTTCTTTTCAAAGATCGCTAGAAAATAATGATAAATTCGATGAAAGTACCCAAATAATTAGAAAATCTACCCTTAATTAATTAAAAATGAATCGTTGCGAAGCTCCAAACTGTAAAATGCGAACTTACGCACCTACCGCTGAGCAGATGAAGATCACTAAAAAGAATTGTATCATTTCATTTCACAAGTAAGCATCAGAATTCCGCCATGTCATTTTCTTAGAACTTTAGTATCTTTGCACTGAAAATTTTTCTATGGATGCATCATCATGTCGCGTTTCCTATCGTGCACCTCCTAAATCTGTGGATTTTTTGAATTTCTAATTATTGATAAAATTATCATAATTCAGGATAACAATTGAAATAGAGCAGTAATCAATCGATATTTACCACATTATCTGGTAATTAGATTCGCTAGTTATGCTACGAAATTCATAATATTATTGATAACTTATTGTTTAGGTTCCCTGATGATCCGGAAAGAAGGCAGAGTTGGATTTCAGCAGCTAATAAACCGTCATGGAGACCACCGATGTTTAACAGCTCATTATGTTCTTTGCATTTTCGCGACGATTGCTTTAATGAAAATAATGAACTCTATGATAACGCTGTACCGACAATATTCTTCGATGATTTCGGGTATCACATGAGAGAGGTAATTTGATTTATATTTGTTGATTATATTTGACGTAACGTTTTTAATATTAATTTTATCTCAGGTGGTAGATAAATTAGATCTGGAGTGTAAATTAGACGAAGATAATGCGTCGAAAACTAGTAAAGGATCCGAAGATGCTCTAGATAACAGCGTAGGATCGAATCAAAGCGGCGTACAGTCGGAAAATGACGAAGGTATGAAGTTACGTCGTATCATTCTGAAACCAATCCAGTACATAATGTAATTTATGTAATTGAATTCGTTACAGATGATATTGGCTTCGTAGAATGTGAAGAAGTTGTTATATTCGATGAAAATTCCAAACTCGGGATAGAAAATATTTCTATACCGGAATTAGAAGAAGTTACTTCTGATGATGTCGATAACGAAAATAAAATGCCGCCCAACCCTGATCTAAAACCCAGCTCTTTAAAAATTGATTTGAGCGATGAAGACAATGTAAAAATTAGTAACTCGACGAATGATGTTGCTAAAAAATCGAAATCATGCGAGGATACTGAATTATGTATTTTAGAAATCGACTCTTCCAGTGATTCAACTGAATCAAACATAGGTTCATCTAATTCCTTATCAAAAAATATCAGCGTCACTGCTTCAACAACTACGACGACAAATCTGTCGGCTAGTTCAACCAAACCGCCGATGCTTCCTGAAATTGAGTCAAAAGTTCAACAGTCGAATCAAATGGTTTCAAAACCTCCGATTAAATCAACTGAACTGCCAAACAAACCTGCTACTGTTCTAGCAACGTCCGTAGCATCGAGTGCAGCATCAGGTAATTTAAACAATCCTTCCACTGAAATAGCTTTTCATATGAAAAAAACTCGAGAACTGATGAATGATTTTGGACTTTTCAGTAACACTTGCGCAATCGACTATTCCATCTAGTGCTTCGACCATTTCATCAGCAATGTCATCGACTACTTCATCAGAAATCACACCAGTTACTACGTCATGCGGAATCGCTTCTAGTCAACCAACCGTATCCAGCCCTTTGATAACCGCTACGCAAACCAAACCAACACCCACATCGTCTCAATCCAGCATCAGATCCAGTATTCCTCCGGCCAGTACGGTTAAAACTACGTTACCATCGTCTACTCCAGTACCGAGTAAACCTGTCACACCTTTATCAGTACCTGCATCGAATTCGACCATTTCTCGATCGAAATACACTCCAATACAGAGTAGTTTTTCGATTATGGATCCGTCGGCTAAAAGTCTCGTCGTACAGTTGCTAGACATCGTCAAGACGGCAAATGCTTCTGACGAGCAGAAAAGCAGAACTGGTCAGTGTATTAATAGTTACTTAGTTACTTCGAAGTCAGTAAGCGTTGATCCGTCAGAAATCTGCGAAATTTTGCCATCAACAACGATCATCAATAACGTATCCGATTATGTCAAAGCTATCAAAGAAGAAAGGTTCGTTCAGCCGAAAAATGTCTCTATTATTTGCGGCAGTCCGGCTATTTTTTTGATAAAAAATGTCTCCGTTCAAGAATGCGACCCGTCAATGAATTGCGTTTACGTCATCACCAGTCAAAATTTACTTCCGGATCTTTACAAATTGAAGATGAAATCTGCATTATCGCCGAGCTGTAATCAGCTGCCACCAGCTGAATTGCCAATACCTAGTCAGAAAACCGTTCATATTTCGAATCTTGTATCCGGTGCGAATTCTAATGCTGTGTCGTCGGTAAAAGATACGAAGGATGTTGGGCTCAAACCTCTCAAAACGAATGCGGTTTTAAAACCAGCCAATTTCAATATTCCTGGTCGGCAAAATAATTCAAATTTCTCTAGTGCTCCTAGAACTCCGACGAATCGTTCTACTTCTAATTCTGGTGTTAATAAAACTCCGGCGAATTCGTTTTCCAATTTCGAACCAAAATTACAGAAAACCACTTCGGTTTCCTATGCTGATACTATCGAACCGGAACCATGTACAGAGATTTCGAATGCAGACATAATTAAACCGCAGCCAGCTGGTTTCAGTTTGCATACCGTGGTTAAATCACCGGCCAATAGCTCGAATTTAAACGTACCTGTAATAAAACCACTGGCAAATAGTTCGAGTTTGAATGCTACGGTGGCAAAACCTCCGACAAACGCGATTCTTAATAATATTCTGACTAGACCGCTTGTGAATACTTCGATCAACAGTGCTACTTTGAGTAAACCGATGGTGAAAACAGTGCTTAACAACGTTACTCCGGCTAAATCACCTGCTTATACTTTGATTAATAATGTAAATTTGGTTAAGCCTTTGGGGAATACCGCTGCTGTGGCTAAACCGCTGGTGAACACCGTTTCTGTGGCTAAACCATTGATAAATACCGTTTCTATGACTAAACCGTTGGTAAATACCGTTGCTGTGGCTAAGCCTGTGACGAATACCATTGCTGTGGCTAAACCACTGATGAACGCCATGGTTACCAATGTTGCTTCGACGAAACCGCTGGTGAGCATTCCAATCAGCAGTGTTGTTCTGGCCAAAGCAAATACATCGGTCAACAATATTACTCTGGCTAAACCACTGGCAAATTCTTCAATTAGCAGCCTTGCTCCGGCCAAATCAGTGGTTAATATTTCGATTCCTAATGCAGCTTTGGCCAAACCAACCACAACTAATTTGAATTCCAGTCCTCGAGGGATCCTCTGCACGGTAACTTCGTCAATACCAAATTCGCCATTATCTCGAGTCCTAGCATCAACCGCCAGCACTCCGAGTATTCTGAAATCTTCAGCATCCATACCTGCGGTGAAAATCAGTACGCCGGCCGTTCAGCCAAGTATTTACTTCGTTAACCAACCCAGACCCCAGGTACAATCGCCAAAAACACAATTTCAAGTACCAACAACGATACCTGCGCGGACACCTGCGCCACCTAATCCGGTTTTTATTCCTACTCCACCTGCTACCTCTGCGATTCCATCAAAACAACCAACTGCAACTCAAATTCTTGTCGCGAAATCAAATTCTTTTCTAAATTCGATACCATCTAAACCAATACCTCCTTCGTTTAGTGCAGAATCTCCGGCGTATATATTCAAACCTATCCAACCTTCTAGTTTCGATACCAATCTGAAAACTTCCGAATTACTGGTAACCTACGATTCGTTCACGACCCCTCAACCGTCAACGTCAAAGATACCAGCTCAGTCGACAGCCAAATCACCGCTGAAACGTACATGGGGTGAAGTAGACGATGACGATGATGACGATGAAGACGACGACGATCCATTTTTCGCCTCTTGCAACAGCGAAGAATACGATAAGGAGTATCTCGAACAGCAACGCAAAGAGATTCAAAACTGCGAGTCGAATATTCTTCAAAAAGAACGCGAAATTGGTAATCTAAAGAAAAAAGTACAGTTGTTGAAGAAACGTTTGAGCTCGGTTCGAAACCCAAACGATACCAAAACCGATGAGCAACTAGTTGAAGAGATATTATCTAAATATATCGATTCCGACGGTGTGCAATTCTTTATCGGACAAATGAAAGTTTCTGGTAAAACGTATACGCAATTTAGATGGTCCGAAGATGATAAATTGTTCGCCTTAGGATTGCTTTACAAGAATCCTGTTGAATATAACGTGCTGTTCCAGAAATACACGTTGCCTTCTGATAAAACCCTGAATAAATTTGTCAATAGAGTGAAAAAGGCTGAAATGCAAGATAACAGATGTACCAGCAGTAGATAATTTTCTATTTTGTTATTGTATAAGATGTTCCTTTTATTGTTTCATTTTCGTGTGTTTATGTAGGAGTGAAATGTCGTTTTATTTATAATTTTTCAGTATTATTACTTCTTATGTTGAAATAAATGTATGAAAAATTTTATCCAATTTTTGCTAATTTCAAATCCCAACTAAAGGTTCATTTATAGAGGGAGTGGAGAGTAAAATGATGTTTCAGAGTTGATCAAATTATAATTTTTTTCAGGAAAACAGTTGAATACTCCTGAAAAGTTTTTCCTCTTCTCCTAACATCTCAGCCGGAATATCAAAAAAATGCGTTTTTTGGTAGACTGCAATTTTCCTACATTTCATTCTTTTCCTTCTGTCAAAATTGAAAAACTGCAGATATCAAAAAAATTTCAACTTCATCGACAATGCATGCACAAAGTATTAATGCCTTAATATGAACCTGCAGAAATGCTGCGCAAATTTTTCCGAATTTTACTTATCGAGATTTCAAACCTTTGAAGGATAGCATAACAAAAAACAATTATGAATTAACGATCCTTTTCGGGATGATTTTTTTTTATCGAACATGATGCTTACATTTTCATTATTTTTTTTTTTTTGTAGATAAATTTGATCAATATAAAAAATGTTATTTAAAATGTAGGGTAACTGGTAACAATTATTCGCGTTGATCAAGAGAAAAAATATATACTTAGGTAGTAGGTACTTCGTGAAAAATTTTTACCATGTCTGGATTTTTACCACAAAATTTTTTGTTGAATAATTATATCATCTTTTAAAATGGCTTTTGACAATTGAGTTGAATTGAGCGAAGGAAGAAGTGAATAAAAAAAATTAATGGAGCATAAGATATCCTTGGATGCCTCGCTTTTGATTGAATGGTTAATTATACTTGATTTTATTACATATCCGAAGAAAAAAGTAACTGAACTTCACAGGAAGGAAAATAAATTTTACGCTCTAAAATTTACGTTCCATCCATTTTTTTGTAGCATTTTTCCTTTGCTTAGAATAGAAATTATAGGTAGTCCACAGTGGGCCAGCATGAAAAAAATAAGTGGACAAAAACCATTTCTGGCTGAAACATTATTGTGACCTTCCAAGAAAAAACCGACCTTCTGTCCGAAAAAAAAATTGAAAAAAAAAGTGTCCCAATCAGTCCAAAACCATGATTATCATTTGTTTTGGATTGATTGCGACACTTTTTTTTCAATTTTTTTTCTCGGACAGAAGGTCGGTTTTTTCCTGGAAGGTCACAATTATGCTATAATATACTAGGGTTGTCAGAAATTGGCAAAAATACTTATCGATAATTTTGAAAAGTTATCGATAATTTTTCGGGGGAGGGGGGGGGGGGGTAAAATTACCTACATTTTTTTACAAAATTTTTTTTCCATCTCATTAAATTACAGTTTTGTTAAAATACTTAAGGTGAAAATGTTTCAAATCATTGTATTTTTTTAGTGTAAATTGAGTAAAATTTGAAAAAATACAAAATATGTCATAGCCCGAGCGAAGCGAGGGCGAAAATTTTGGAATAAATACACATGAAAACTTGAAAAATGGCCTTTTTCAAAATTGCTTGATTATCGATAATTTTGGACTTGTTATCGATAGTTATCGATAGCAGAAGTTATCGATAATTTGACAACTCTAATATATACCGCTAAACTACACAAAACTATTTCCCCCTCCCCCATGAGGGGGTACGCGGGCAAAATTGCGGATTGTACACCAAATCGCCTTGGATACAGATGCAAAAAGGGGGATCAATTCATACATGATCAAAAAAAAAAAAAAAAAAAATGGGAATCGATTCCCCCCTACCTATGGTAGTTATTTTTACACAAATTTTTCTTTGGAATCAACTCATCTACAACTAAAAAAAATTGACGACATAGACATTTTTGTTGGAAGGAGGTGAACATTTTTGTATTTTTTTGGCCGGAATTGAGTAAAATTTGAAAATAAGTATATTAAATATGCAATAGCCCAAGTGAAGCGAGATCGAAAATTTTAGAATAGATAAATACACGTCATAAAAACTTAAAAAATAACCTTTTTCAAAATAGCTCGATTATCGATAGGTATCGATAATTATCGATAACTTGACAACTCTAATTGAAATAAAGTGGGTACCTATTACTGAAGTGTCAGTGATGTGATTTCGTGAATTCTTTTCAGTTCTCATTCGTTGTGTACATTCTTATAGTATATAATTTTCAAGTTGATGTTCGAATTTTTAAAATCTATATAATGTAATGATTACCTACATATATAAATCTCCTTACTTATTTCGAACAAGCATAAATCATTTTCTTTCAGTAATTTATTTCACTTGATAAAAATGTAAAATTTTCATTACTTACTTATTCGCTTTGTAAAATTAAACATGTGAAATTAAAATTAAATAATTTTCTCTTTCATATTTCTAAACTCAAAATCTTGTGTGATTTCTATCGAAATTCCAATAGAGGAAAATTCCTAAGATATTCCTGAAAACCATTATTAGGTAAGTACATAGGTACATAGTGTAAATTTGTCATACGAATTGGTTAGCCATTATTTCTTAGCTTCCATGAGAAATTTCTTTAATCTGAAGTATTTGTCGATGTGGCTAGTGGTAAAAATGAAATGCGTACGTAACAGTGATTCTTTGAAGAATGCGGAAAAAAATTGTGGCCTTGACTTGCATTTACTATCAGTATAGGAGATTCAGATTAGATACCCATATTGGTAATGTAAGACTTATCTGACTGATTTCATTAAAATGTTACGAAATTCGTAACCTCGAATTGAAATACATTTTTTTTGGTGGAAAATCTTTCTGAAAAAAGTTTAAAGTTGCGGATTTTAACTTCAAGTTAGGCAGGAAAAATTGAACTTTAGTCGATCAAATAGTTCACCAATAATTATGAGTAACCTGCGATTAAAATTTACAAAGCTGAAATGAACTATTTTTGTAGTAGGTATTTTCTCAGACATTGGAAATCTCCAAAATTTTCTCGAGATCCTGAAATGGCTCCTCAAAACCGTTTCCAGTTGATGTTGGATGTCAAAGTTCAAAATTTTGGCTCTTTATGCTTTCATGCCCGCAAAGGGCCTAAGTCGGCTTTTAAAAAGACTTACGAATTAGGTATATGCAACCATTTGTACATTTGTCTGTAGGTCAGCGACTTGCGAAGCGACATTTATAGCTGCCTAAATATGTAAAATTCTGACTTCTTCCAGGCAAAGTATGCTTTTTAGTCGTGAGTCGAACCTAACAATTTTACCATACGAACAGAGGCGTGATGACGGGGGGTGTGAGGGGGGGGGATCATACACCCCCAGACCATCTCAAAGTTACAAAAAGTTGGAAAAAATTTTCAAAATGATAAGTACGTAGTGTAAATTCTCATCCCTGTAGCCTAAACAAATGAATATTTTCAAATAAAAAAAACCTTTTCGTTTACTTATCAGGGAGCTTCATGACTATCACAATCGTAAATGAAATTTTCAAACATTTTTTAGTTTTTCTGAAAGGAGGGGAGGTAAGTAGAGAGTAAAAAGCACGAATTTTAATGAAGAATTTTCAGGTTTTGAAAGCTACGTTTTCTTCAGAAATTTTTGTCCTCGCTTCGCTCGGACTTAATAAATTTTCCCACATTCATTTCAAACGGATTTTTCAAAAATTGTTCGATTTCTTTTTAGAAGTGTGTTGTCATTAATGTATATTTTAGATGACAAAAAAGTAGGCAGCTCACAAACAAGCAAGAGTAACTAATCTTTGTTCAGAAAACTTTCATTTTTCAAAAATGAGTCAGCAAATTTCTCCTTCTTTTAATAATATTGGAATAAAGTAGTAGTATGCTCTTACCCGTACCCACAACAGATAGTGTCTGCTCTGCTGCAGGTTGGACAAAATAGGTAAAGTGGCGTTTACCTACTTGCCTCTTGCGTACCTCTACGCAAATGGCGAGAAAGTAGGTAGGTAGGTAGGTAGGTCGGTCGGTAGACGTCGATTTATGAGTATGCGTTGACGCAACCGTTGCCACCGTCACCCCCGCCGTTGCATATCATACTGATTGCGTTGCCACTGCCACCGCCACCATAGCAGGCATCGTATCATGCGTATGAGATGAGTATTGAGTAAAACCAATGTTAAAAAGAAATGATATTTTATAAATTAATGAAGAAAAAGCAGATGAATAAAAAGTCAATGTATTTAAAAAATGAAAAAATTAGGAGCATTTTTTAAAAAAAAATAAAATATTAAAAAAAAAAAAGTAAAAATATATGATTACTGATTGATGTTGCTGCCGACATTAGTGTTGCCACCATTGTTGCCGCAGTTTCATTTAGGAAGGTGGTATTCATTTGTATTTGTATTACATCCCCAGGAGCCTCGGTGATTGGCACAATGAGGAGATTTCAGAAATTAACTCCTCTAACTATATGAAAAAAAAATTCATTTAAGAAACGCTAAAAAATGTGTGAAAGTATACAAAAAAATGAAAACATACTTTGACCCAGCTCTAGGCGCTGGAATATGTTGGTAGCCACACGTGTTTGGGCAGCAGGTTCAGGTTCCACTTAAATTTGAATTTGGTTCAAAATGCCATTCGCGACATTATCAACAGATTCAAAAATAGTCGTTTTTCGTGGTAAATCTCTAGGAGCCATTTTTAAATCAAAAATATTAGGTTTAAAATGAAATCACAATCTATATTCTGCATGATATTGGTAGTAGCCAATATTGGCACATTTCTTATCTCATCAAGATAAGGAATTGTTTGGGTTATACAGACTAATTCATAGTGTTGGAAATTAAGCAATTTTTTTTTCAAACATTCAATCTTTCTTTCTCTTTCTTTTTCTCTCTTCCAGCTCTTCTCTTCTCTCTAGTCATATTGAGATACATAATTTGCCTATCCCTTCATTGGTAGGAATGTAAGGCCATGTTTTTTTTTTAAGAGGTTGAATCAAAAATATTCTTAAGCTAAGTAATTTGCTTAGATTTGAATATATATAGGTGTAATTAAATAGGTTAATGAAATAAATAACAGAATTTCAGTTTTAAAACTATTTTATTGAAGATTTATTATAAGATAAATATATATAAACATCTTAAGAAATAAAAAAATGAATACGATAAGATAAAAATATTTTTAATAAATAATTTAAAGAGTAGTAGGCATAGTAGATTGGGGTATCTCAGTGCTAGCTTGAGATAGGCGATTCATTACGAAAGATACAAATTTGTCCTCGTTAAAAATTTTGATATTACTCAAAATTTTCTTAGCCAATTTAGTATTTTCGTGAATCAAAGTTGAATCGCTGACTTTGTAATTAATCAATAAGCTACGTATAAATGTTTCCAAGGAATTGGTAGTTTAATTGGATAGATGAATGACCACAGGGATATCATTAATGATGAGCTGCCGGGCTCGATTCGCTGCTACCTGGTAATCAGATGTATCTTCGATGACAGGCTTCATGTATAGAATCATATTCCAGCTGGCTTGTACCTTTGTGGCCATATCCGCCCTCTATGATCATAACCTGTTTTCTATAGCAAATTTGATGTTTCTATCCCTCCAGGAGATTTATACTCAAAATCATATGTGATCGTATGGTTATTCAAAGGTCAGTGGCGTAGCGAACGGGGGGGGGGTGAGTCACCCCCTCCCCCCCACACACAGCGCTAGTAGAAAAAGTTGGAGAATTTGTCTCAAATGAAAAATAGTTGGCAAATTCATCCTAATTAAGATGAATTTACCAACTTTTTTTCATTTAAATGACAAAAAGTTGGAAAATTTGACAAAAAGTGAAAGAAAAGTCGACAAAAATGATCAAAAATAACTAATAAGAAACCCAAACTGAGTTGAAGACAGAAAACTTTTCAAAAATAATAAAATTTGAATTTCTTCCCATCTCACTCCAGAGGATAAAAAATTTGCGATTTATTCCGTAATATAATACCTACTCATTTACCTATCTACTTACCTACAGTGATTCACATTTGACCGCACAAAGTTTGAAAGAGCAAATTTTTCCCTGAATACACTGAGTGTGGTACTATGAGGTGATATAAATTATCCTGAACTGAACGTACCTATAGAAACAAATCTGGAATCTAGGCATAGTGTTGAAAATAAAATTTTCAAATGCTTCACTATTAAAATTTTCACTAAAAAACCATATGACATGTGTTGTTTTCTTTGGAATTTTCAGAAAAAAATGAATGAAAAATTATTTCTTGATCATTATTCAAATCTCGTCAATTAATAATAATTATTATAATGTCAATGTAAAGTTGTGAATTTTTCCCCCTCCTTTATTGCAATTCCAGTTATCAACAAATTCCTTTGGAGAAAGATAGTTGACATTCGACATCAATTCACTTTATTACCTCAAGAATTGACCCTATTACTTGCCCCATTTTGCAAGGCAATCTACATTGAACTTCAAGATATACCTGCTGCTGTATAAAATATTAATACTTTACATGGATGGTACTTATACCTACCTTTGGAAAAGATTTTCAAACAGTGCTAAACAGTTTGAAAAAAGTTCCCCAACATTGGAATTCCTTACATTTCTGATTAAAAACCACAGAATGAAGATTTTTCTTTCAAGAAATTAAGCTTTTTAGATACAAAATAAATGGAACAACAATCCAGTACACCATTGAAAAATGTTGAAGCAATCAGAAAGATTAAAAGGTCAAAAACAGTCGCCCAATTAAGGAAATTTTTGAGAATGTGTTTCCATTACTGAAAATTTATCCAAACTTTTTCCAAAGTAACGCAGCTGTCGTACAGAGTTGATTAAAAGTAAATCCTGGTAAAAATACCCATGTAATATAGAATAAAAAGCGTAACGAAGCATTAGCATATTTCAAAAATATATTGACAACAGCACATCTTATAGCGATCTCTAATGAATCAAGAGGAACAATAGTCGAAACAGATGTTTCCAAAAATTATAATTGTAATCTCACTACAAAGTGGAACAAAAAATTCATCAAATGGCCCACTTTAGCAGAAGAATGCAGCCAAGTCAAAACAAATGTGTACCTACAATCTTGAACTTACAACGATGCTCAAACCAATATTGTATTTTCAGATTATCCACGCAGAATCCAGAAGAATATATCAACAACCAGTGAAAAAATTTTGGAAGAATTGAAATATGATTTTAGTAGATTTCAATATTGAAAAACTTCAAAAAAAAAATCCCAAAGCAGAACTTCTGAAATTGAAGTAAATCAGCAGATGATGTTATACCTTATCTCATCTTTCAATTAAAACATCCACTCAAAATTCGACAATACCCATCCATTTAAAAGAAAAAAATTATTGTAGCTTATCTTGATAAGTAATTGAAGGAAGACATTTTGGAATTCGGAAACAGATTGAAAAACTTGGAAATAAATTACAATGGTTCACCCGAAATGAATATGTGGGTAGATATGAAAAACTGTTTCATAACTTCCAGTTGAAAAAAAGAAAACCAGAGAAAATGTCATGTCTCCAAAACCTCAAAATTTATGGAATATGAACTTCCATCTCACTCCATTATTGACTATTAGATCGATGTCATCAAGTGAGGGAAATACATTCATCCTAGTATTCCTAGTTGACACTTGCAAAGCTACAAATGCTGTGAATGTCCTAGAATGTTTGAGTTGATACATATGTTATTTTGGTTGTACAATAAAAGGAAAATATTTTCAAGATTAAAAGTTCAAACAACCCTGAAAAGAAATTGGTACTGACACAACTTTCAATGCCCGGCTAAAACCAAGATACTCGCAAAAAAAAACAAACTATTTTGCTTATTATTATTGAAGAAGAAAAAACCAATTGATAAAAACTTGTCGAATTTATTACCTCCATAAAATTACTCCCGTCTCAAATTTCCATAAATTATCTCCATACTTTCTTGTTTATAGTAAACATCCTAACCTAATACCCATTGATAACAAATTGAAAATAACATCCCCGGCAGTGTTCAACGAATAACCGGATATCGAAAAATATTCGGATTTTACAATAACCGGATATTTACGAATATCCGGATAAAATAACCGGTTAATCGAATTATCTCGAACGTATACGATGTTTTGACCAATCAAATTCATGTAAACAGAGTGTTTCATCTTCAAAAATAACCGGTTATTTTTTCCGAATATCCGGGTATTCGAATATATTCGTGATATCCGGTTATTCGTTGAACACTGACTAAAAAAAGAACGGAAGAACTCGTACAACTTCCAAAAATTTAAAAATTGATACCAACATCGTTTTGAAACAAAACATTCTCAAAAAAACTACTTACTTATTATGAAATTCACAACGAGAGTTGTTTTAAAATTTCAGAAGTAGGTATCCCTACTTCAAAACCCGTTCAAAGAAAAATCTATCCTCAAACGTGAGATCTTTATGTCAGTTGATCTGAATAAATTTTGAGTCCCCTTCCTATGAAAATTTTCATGGGCCCAGATAAATTCTTTCCTTGAAAAATAAATTAAGGTGCGGAACAAAATTTCTTTCCTTTACATAAGAAAACTAATGTGAGCATCGGTGCGGCGTACAAAACTACAAAATGAGTAGATGGTGGGTATACAATTGCACAAAAGCGTTTGGGCGTTTTGTGTGTAGATTTTTTGCACAAAATGTGCTGCACATTTTACTCAATGTTTTTCAGTGAGTAAATGTGTAAAGGTGCGTTTATAGTGACCGTAGCAGTCCGTAAGCGGCCGTAATTTTTTTTGAGAAACCGTAAAAAAATATCGGTAGTTTATACTGACCGTAAAAATATTTATCCGAAAAACTGATAAAATACTATTTTTTAATAAATTTGTGTATTTACTCTTCTGTTAATCAGGAAATAATGTTGAATGAAAAAAATATCTATCCAAAATCATTAATTCTCACAAACATCCAAAAACATCAACAATGAAAAGATAAACATCCTCTCATGTTACGGTCCGTTACAGAAAAGTAAAAATTTTTTTACTTTTCCGTAAGGATCCGTAAGAAGCCGTAATTTTTTACGGTCAGTATAAACTAGTTCGTAAGATCGTGTGTGTTTTACTTTTCCGCGGCCTGAAGTTACGGCCTGTTACGGCCACTATAAACGCACCTTAATTCTCCCCACAACTTTCTAATGTTTCGCTTTTTCGTTTTGTGACTAGGTGATATGCAAATTTTACATTTTTTTTTCATGCTTATGGTTCGAACGTTAATTTTTTTGTAATTTAATTTTAAACTAATGAACAAATTTTTCATCACATGAAGTTGAAATTTCTTCAAAATTCAAATTTGAAAAAAATTGCGGAAAAATTTTCAAATTTTAAAAAAACTGAGCAGGAAGAAATATTTTTAAAAATAATAAGTTTAAAAAAAAATGGAAAATCAAAGTCGAAGCTCAACATTTTGAATTTTGATCCTCGAAATCTCATTTGTATCAAAATGATTATTACGAAATATTGCTAATTATTTCTGGAAAAAATTTGGATTGATTTTCACTAATTATTCCACAAAAGTGTTCGGGCACGCCTGTGTATTTTGTGTTTTGTGCCTACACAAATGTGTGCAGTCTATGCACGCTGCATAACATTTGTACCAGTGGCGGCGCGTGAATTTTTCAGGTTGTAATCGTAATTTGTTGGAGACTCGACCATAAGATCAAAAAATTTGAAATTTTTTGATGCTATAAAATAAAATGGGTTAAATTTAATCGTCTTATCAACAAAAAAATGTAGTAAAAGCATCATTAAAAATCTTTTTTTTGAGTTTGGGGTGAAAAATGTCAAGGCCATATTCATAGAGGATGTTTTTTCATATTTCTTAGTAAAGTAATGGGAAGCTTTAGATACCTACAAATTTTTCATTCGAATTAAACAATGAAATTTTCAAAAATCGATTTATCATCAAAAAATTACAAACTTCCTATTCAAAAATTCCAAGAATTGGCCTAAAATTCATTATTTATCCAAGGAACCTTCAAGTATCATTTACCTAAGAATGTGGCCCTCAAAAGTGCTTTAGAGAACTCGGTCTCTACGATTCGAATTCATGAATAATCGCTCACAGTAGCGATTACACTACTCTCAATTAACCATGTGTTTGAGTTCATAAAATCACCCTTTTGGTTTTAATTTGCAAAATCAAAATTTTAAAGTAAAAAATATTTCATTCATTTATTTTAAATGATAGCAAAGGACTGAAGTAGTCCTAAAAAAAAGCCAAAATAAATTGTAACAAAAATCCTGGCGCGTTATTTTCAATCAAAAGCCGTACACCCGTAATCGTTTTCTGTAGCGATTACAAACGTGCGGTACGAAATGTGCCGAACGTCAGACGAAAATGCACGAGCATGGGTTGTGAACGGGTTTCTTGTAATCGTTCTGAAACGCGATTACAGGAAGAGTACAGATTTTTCATTTTTAATTTTTTTTTTTCAATACAGATGATCGACATGTCTAATTTCAGTACCTACTTACTTGGTTCCTTGTAATTTTAATATTAATAAACAAGATTTAAAAACTTTTTTTTTTTCGATTTTTCAAGTGTAATCGGCGATTACAGCGATTACATTGACGCGCCGCCACTGATTTGTACGTCGCCCAAACAAACCTAATAGTAGTTTTTTTCTCTCTTGTTATTAAGGCTGTACTTCAGTAGGTAAATGAGTAGGTAACAAGCAGGGTCGCAAGCGACCTGGCTATAGGGTTCCCCGGAATTTTAGGAAATTAAAATTTTGATTTACTGTACTATTGAACTTGAAATGTAGATTTTTACACCAAATCAAAATAGTAATAATTGAATATTGAAGCTTAATTCGTAACTAACTGTATGAATCAGAAATACGGAATAATACTAACGATTAGTGGTCTTAAGAGTATCGATAAATATCGATAATATCGATACTCAAACGCGGTATCGATTATATAATCAAAGTTTTGACCGGAACAATAACCAGAACGACTCAAAGACCAATTTTATGACCGGAATGGTAAGAAAATTTTTCCGTTCCGGATCCCTGCTTTCAGCAAAACTATAGTTGAGAGGGTGTTTATATTTTGACCTGCTGAATACAATACTTCTATGAGATTTTCTGCAATTTTCGGACCTTAGTTTAAAGAAATGGCCAAAACCGAATACACAGCATAATCATACATTAATAAACCATACATTTTTAATAATTTTTTCAGTTTGTCGCTTTTTGCTTATATGATGTTTTTTACGATTGAAAACTTCAAATAGCCGAAATAAACTTGAAAAAGTGGATCAAAATTGTTGAAAAAAATATCATAAATAAGGTTACACATCTAAGAGATGTAATTTTGTGCCAAAAAAAACAAAAAATTTCCTACACTTTCGTTGAAATTAAATTTTTTAAAAATTATGTACTTAGTAAAATGTCCATAACTCCAAAAGGAAGGGGGTTGGAGCCCAAAATTTTATAAACATTTTTTTTCAGTCAATGTACACCGCACTTGAGGTGTTAAGGAGCCCAAAAGCGTATGGGTCCAAATTTATCCCTTAACCGGCAATACCCTTTATAAAATTTCACGTGAATACTAAGTAAACCTGTTTTCACCTGGGTTAACGGTAGAATCCGCTAGGTGTGATGTATGGACAGTATTCAGTTACGCCGGCTAGATTTATTCATATCGTATGAAACAGTTTTTTTTTTGAGTGTCACGGATAACGTTTAACATGGTCAAGTATCTAAGTTGTTGGATGTTGTGGGAGATTTCTTCTCTTTCGTAATTGGGCAAATTCGCTCTTCAGCCATTGGAATTAATACCTCAACTTCTTCATCTGCACTTTGAGTCTTTAAATTGCAAAATAAGGAAACATAAGCGTGTCCCTGGAATGGCTGAACAGCGGAGAAAATGATGTTCATAACGTCAAGATCTTTTTGTGTGAATTGCCACATCTTCAAAATACCCATTTCTTCGAGTATATCACAAAGATGTACATCATCAGGCAGATGAGTTTTATCAGAGATTTCGGCCGTCGTTTTCAGACGTTCTATTTTGGTTATTAGTTTTTCTACGGCTTCTCTTATTCCATCCTGGTTCTGATAGTGGTGGAACATATTCATACAATGACGAATATGGGCTATGGGCATAACGACTCGAAAAATCGACGATAGCATTGTTTTTTTGAGTTGAATTGAATGAGGGATCAATAATTTTCTTAATAATATTCTTAGCTTCATTGTAGGTCTCATCTTTTAAACATTTTGTGTAAACAGGTGTTTCATAACCTGTCAATAATGCGTACATGTATTTGAAAAAAGTTCTCACTTTGGTATCGGCCACAAATCTTTTGGACATCTTGGTGCGATTATCTAACTTTGAGAAACGAGAAATGACATCTTCTAAATAACTTGGAAATGTTTTTGGGCCGCCAATACTTTTTATAAAATACACTCGCGGATTTGAAGTTAAGCTCTTGAGTTTTTCATCTGTAAATTCTGCCACGAATTGTGGGTAAATCGCTTCACATTGAGTTTTTAAATTATCCACGGCACAAACAAATTTCCTGTACCCCTGTAATAAAATATAACGTTATAATTCACATGTGTGAAGTTAGCTTCATTTCTGTGGCTTCATTTTTATCCACATTACAAAATGCACAATTACCTGCAGAATTGAGCAAATTAATAAAATTAAGATTTCAATTGAAGGAGAGGATAATTTAATTAGTTAAGAACAAAAGATATACAACTATCTGATCACAAATTAGTTAAAGAAGTTGAATTCTAATTCACCATTACATATTTTTCAAATTTTGAAACTTGGAGTTTGTTACAAACTCACACTTAGACTTTTCCCAACTTTTTAATTGTTCACAAATTTCTCAAAACGAAATACAAACGAGTAACTGGGGTTTTGAGTTGGCCGAGATGTTACTCAGACCCTATTCTATCACCTCAGATGTTACAAACTCACACTTAGACTTTTCCCAACTTTTTAATTGTTCACAAATTTCTCAAAACGAAATACAAACGAGTAACTGGGGTTTTGAATACCCCGAAATGTGCCTCAGACCTTCATCTATCACCTCAGATATTATTCACTCGCGCACTCCGATTTGTTTGCTCAGAGGAGAGGGTGATTTCTCAAACTTGGAATATTTTCCAAGTTTCTCAATCAATCGAAAAATTCTCAAATAAAATACAAACGAGTAACTGGGGTTTTGAGTTGACCGAGATGTTACTCAGACCCTACTCTATCACCTCAGATATTGTTCACTCACGCACTCCGATTTGAATGCTCACAGCTGAGGTGAGTATTTCGAAATTTGAATTTTTTCCAAGTGTTACAAATGATCGAAAAATCTAAAAAAAAAAAATACAAACGAGTAACTCGGGTTTTGCGTTGGCCGAGATGTTACTCAGACCCTAATCTATCACCTCAGATATTGTTCACTCGCACACTCTGATTTGAATGCTCACTGCTGAGGTGAGTATTTTGAGATTTGATAGTAATTCCTAGAAGACATCAGATATCCAAAAAACCAGAATTTGGAAGGAAATCCTCATTTCAATCTTTTCCCCCTCAATAATGATTTATTGAGCTTTCTTGGTGACAAAAATTCTATTTCGTGTATGTACTACCAAGAAAACTATATTTTGTAAACCTTTTCTATTTTCCAAATTTTTAAGAAAGTATGTAACTGTTGGAATTATCAACATCAAAGGATAAAAAGATACTTTAATTATAAAATCAGATAAAAAGAACAGATAATGAAATCAATACAAAGAGCATCCGAAATTGGCATATTACATTTTGAGTAAGGTGCCGGTGCCAAATTACGCCAGGCGCCTAAATACTAGTGTTCAACAAATAACCGGATCTTTCAAATCTATCCAAATACTCGGATATCCGGATACTATCCGGATAATCAAAAAGAAGGCATTTCATTGGATATTTCCCTAGTTGAAAAAAATCCCGCTAGGAGTGCTAAATTAAATTACAAAAAATTGAAATTAGGCAACGTCTATTGCAGGAGGTGGACGAAAATTAAAAAATTTTCAAAAATGGTTTGTAGACGACTTTTGAGGCTGTCGGAAAAGTTCAACCATTTTCGGGATGTTTCGGGAACAGTTCGGAAATTTCCGTAAGATCCGGATAATTATCCGGGTATTTGGATATTTATCCAAATAGTATTTGGTATTTGGATATCCGGGTACTTGTTGAACACTACTAAATACGCCACCTACCTATATCTCGTAAACTATGCGGTTTTGGTAGGTATAAAAAATCATGGTGGTAGTTCTACCACTTTTAAGCATATGCCTTTCGATACCCCTTGAAAATGCGTGAATGCGAAGCCAAAAAAAATTATTGAATTTTTCTGTTGAAAATTTTAGTTCACCAGATAGAATTCAAAGTTGAAATTTCATAAGAAAAATCAAGTTACAATCAAGTACTTCACTTTTACGCAATAATGTAAAACTTTTTCTACACATGTGGCTAATTACCTTCAAAAACGACAAGGATTTAACTTATTTTTCACTCGTCAAAGTTGCACAGGGTTGGTTCCTAAATACGCCACCAATATCTTAATGTACTCTCACCAGTCACCACACAATAAAACGCTACAAAATTCGGAAAATGTATCACACTCAGTTCATCCCAAGCACTAACACTTCATTGTGTATGTCCTGATTGTGACTGATATACTTGATTAATTAAATTTATTTTGAAGCATTTTCGTCAATATTTGATTCCGTTGTACTTGAGATGGTTTTGAGGGGGGAGATAAAATCATGTTTTGCATTTTAGGCAGCTTTTGAGTACTTCAGGGTGTAGCTGGGTCCTTTAGCTACATTTTGGGCACTTTACGGACGTTTTAGGGCCATTTCTGGGGATATTACGACCTTTTTAAGGAAGCATTTTATGGTTGGCGTATTTAGGCAACCGGGTTCCAAAATACGCCAAAAATAGGGTCTCGGGAGAAAATTCATAACTTCGTCAAAAATGGCTGTAGAACGTTGGTAAAGCGCTCAATGTGTAGCCAAAAGATGCATCTACCCCAAGAACTACTCAGAATTGGCCAAAACTTGATAGGAGCAGAGAAATTTCCAAAACGCTGCAAGGTGGCGTTCATTGGGGTCGGTACCTTACGTAATTAGGAATGTTGGCTCTGCCCTTGGGCTATTAGGCTGTTACATTCTCTTTACATTCTCTTTCACCAGCAGAACAGTGTTGCCAGTTTTACCAATATAAAATATAACTAATTCTATATTTCTAACAGTAAGGATAAATAATTGTATCTTAATGGTTAATGCTTTTTTGTGTTCCACATAATATCTATTATGTAGTTAGAAAATTCAGGCAATTTTTTCATCAAAATAAATACTTATTTGCATTGCTTTATTCAAATTCCTAAAAAAAAACTTGATATGTGGCGTGTAATATGTAAACTTAACAAAATATTTGTACTAAGTACGTACTATAATAATACGTCCTTGCAAAATATGAAAAAATGTTTCATTATAAACTTATACAACATGTAGCAATAAATGTAGTGATGTCGTTTATCGATATTTTCAGATTATCGATATCAACAATATATCGTTAGCAAACTATCGATAATTTATCGATATATCGATATTTTTCATAAATTTTGTTTATTGGAAAATAAGACCTGCATAATGGCTATTTCTAGCTATTTCGCAATAATCAATTATTAAAACAATTTTTTATCATTTAATATTTTATATTAATCAAAGAAAAACAAAAAAAAATAGTATAGTAATTGTTATTTTCGAGAATTTCATGTCTGGAGATTCAAAAAATGTCAGAAAATCGCGCTAATGAGTGAATTTTTGGTGAATTATGAAATATCGATATTCAATGACAAACTATCGATATACCGATATATCGGAAAAACACAAAACTATCGATATTATCGTCGATAATATCGTTACCACTGACATCACTAAATAAATGGTGCGGGTGTTTCCGTTTATCGCGTACCTATACTACCTACCTACAGTTACCGACGCGACATAAGCGTCTAAAGAAATGATATAGATAAGCAGTTAGTTACTTACCTACCTACCTACTTATACTTACCGTACGCAGGTATGATTATCTGATTATCTATCACTGTACATATCACACCATCGCTTTATAATTTAGGCTCATTCCATGTTAACTCACCCACTTTTTGACGTTAGGTCCACCAATTTTGCTCAAAATTTTTCTACGAGTTCTCCTCGATGACCTAATGAAAGAATCACCTTTATTTTGATCCTAACTGCTCAGGGGGTGAGGGGGTGGCTCTTGTAATTTTCGTATCATCGGGATTTTTTGTGAAACGGCTCAACTTTGAAGGCGTATAGCTCGAAGTGGGTTTGGCGTAGAACCAGTGGCGCAACCAGAACTTTTTTTTTGGAGGGGGCTAGAATTCATGAGAAAAGTAAGGGGTGTAGACCTGCGTAGAGAGGGGGGTCCCCCGAACCCCCGTTTTTTCAAGGAGCTCATTAAGGCTTACCATGGGTGAGGGACCTTGAAATAAAGGGGTAAATTTTCCTAATTACATCGAATATATGTAGATGTTTAAAATTTCCTGAAAGACCTTTTTTCGCGTTTAGATTATCCCCCTGGGACCCAAATTTTCTCGGCACGGCTCCAGGAGGGGGGTGTTAATCTATTTTTATAGAATATTGGGATTTTTTCCCCTTTAAATTATAAACGTGAATTTTATTCAAAACAACAGAGTACAAAGAGCATTAAAAAACCAATGACAGTGAATTTTTCAAGGAGGAACACCTCATTTGGGTAACATGAAGAGAGAATCGTGTAAATTCGAGTTTTTTCCATCCATACCACCTCCTCAGTCTCATCTTAAAACTCGTTTTGGTCGATTTAGGGCAGTAATTTTGAAAATGTGCTGATTTTCGACACCAGTGGCGTAGCCAGAAGAGTCCGAAAGGGGGGGTCTGGGTCGGAAGCTTTTTTTTGGGTGGCTGCAAAATGAGTACAGAGATTTGAAAAACGAGTAATTTTTAGGGGGAGTGGAAGAGGGAGGGGTAAAAATGAGCCTTTTTTTTTGCACTTTAGTCTTGAATAGTTCGCGAGGGTGAAGCTTCGAAAAAATTGAATATTTAATGACTAAAAAGGACATTTTTTAATGATTTTGTTAATGCCCGAGCGAAGCGAGGGCGAAGCTTTGATAAAATTAGATTTTTTAATGTCTAAAAAATACATTTTTCATAAAAATTCTTGACCTCAAGGGGGGAGAGGGAGGGTCCCCGGACCCCCCGGCTACGCCTCTGTTCGACACATTTTTAAAACCACTACCTTAAATCGACCCGAGGTTTTTTTTGGGGAGGGGGGGCTTTAGCCCCTCAGCCCCCCTCCCTGGTTGCGCCACTGCGTAGAACAGATTTGTTTACGCAGTATTGTAGAGAATTGAAAGGAGATTCGAATTTGATAATCACATTTCGAAAAGTTGAAAGTTGAACTTTTGAAATGAAAGTTCAACTTTCGTGATGAATACAACATACGCAGGCCCCCATTTGAAAATCTGAAAAAATTACTATGAGTAGTACTTTTTATGCTCTTTTCAACCTACGAGTTTTCAAAATGGGATCTTAAGACCCCTGGGGGGTACCGGGGGCCCCAATTTTGACCAAAATTCATAAAAATGTAAAAACTCGAGAAACATGTCGATTTCTACTGATTCGAAGGCGCTGAGTTCGAATACGTATTCAGTTTTTTCATCCGACCCCTCTGAACCCCCTATTGGCCCCCCCAAAAGAGGTCAAATTCAAAAAAATGGAAAGGGTACCTGCGGTTAAGATAGGCGAATCTGCCCCTGAGCTGAAATTTGAAACTAACCTACGGAATTTGGTTCTTAGGGTCTGAAAACCACGTGGAAAAATTTTTGGCCCCCTACCCCCTCCCCCTGAAAAGTGAAAAAATAAGTTGATAGTAATTTCCACATTTTTAATATGCGAGACATTCATTTCATTACACCTATTTATTTAAAAAAAAACTCGTTCATTCAAAACTGAATTTTCAAAATTTGAGTCCTTTGATTGTAAAAACGAGGTTTATTGCAGCAGTTTGAGCTGCTGAACACGAATATGTTGCAATTTTTTTCTTATGGCAATTTCTCAGGCAAAAAAAGTGAGGCAATCATATTTTAAGCATAGTTCTGTACTTATTTAGACTTGAAATTACAAAAATCACGAAAAAGAGGTGAAATGAAGCGAAAATCTGAAAAGTGGTGTATAAATATGTATTTTGGAATATAATTACCAGAAAAAAATTTTTGGCCAAAAATGGCCATTTTTATGTGTGAAAAACGTTACGAAAAAGTGGTTTTTCGCATTTTTCAAGGCCTTCCACCCACCTAAAAGATTCTGAAAAAAATATTACGTTGTAGATAGGGACTAGATACATGAAATATATTTTTTTCAAAATTGCACCTCTGCAACATCAAGTAGAAAACTCGATTTCAAGTTTTAAAATGCGATTTTGGGCAAGAAAAAATCATAAAATTTTTTTTTTCAAACCACCCACTAATACCCCTCAGTATAGTGTATAACTCACGTAAATTTGAAAAAATTTGGTTGAAAACTCCCGGAGATAAAAATTTTTAATGGAAAGGCTGAAAAAAGTAATGTTTTGCCCCATAACTCGGGCTAGGGGAGGGGTAGGGGGCCAAAAATTTTTCCACGTGGTTTTCAGACCCTAAGAACCAAATTCCGTTGGTTAGTTTCAAATTTCAGCTCGGGGGCAGATTCGCCTATCTTGACCGCCGGTACCCTTTCCCTTTTTTTGAATTTTGACCTTTTTTGGGGGGCCAATAGGGGGGCTCAGAGGGGTCGGATGAAAAAACTGAATACGTATTCGAACTCAGCGCCTTCGAATCAGTAGAAATCGACATGTTTCTCGAGTTTTTACATTTTTATGAATTTTGGTCAAAATTGGGGCCCCCGGTACCCCCCAGGGGTCTTAAGATCCCATTTTGAAAACTCGTAGGTTAAAAAGAGCATAAAAAGTACTACTCATAGTAATTTTTTCAGATTTTCAAATGAGGGCCTGCGTATGTTGTATTCATCACGAAAGTTGAACTTTCATTTCAAAAGTTCAACTTTGAACTTTTCGAAATGTGATTATCAAATTCGAATCTCCTTTCAATTCTCCACAATACTGCGTAAACAAATCTGTTCTACGCCAAACCCACTTCGAGCTATACGCCTTCAAAGTTGAGCCGTTTCACAAAAAATCCCGATGATACGAAAATTACAAGGGCCACCCCCTCACCCCCTGAGCAGTTAGGATCAAAATAATGGTGATTCTTTCATTAAGTCATCGAGGAGAACTCGTAGAAAAATTTTGAGCAAAATCGGTGGACCTAACGTCAAAAAGTGGGTGAGTTGACATGGAATGAGCCTGAGTCGTTGAAAATAGATAATACGCATTTGCCTAGAATCAATGCATCGAGTACGAAGGTCTGAGAGTTACTTAAAATATTGCTAGTTTTGTATTACCAGCGAGTGCTATGTCAAGCAATTCTACGGCCGGCGTTGGGATACTCACACTGATTGCTGATTTGTCCACTTAGCATCTTTATTGGTTACATTTCTTCGAAGTTGCTGAGTTTTTTGATCGTGAGGATGTATATATTTAATTTAAAATTTCGATTTTCTTCCCCCACCGAATTGTTTTTTTCTTTATCATAAACCCAAATCATTTTTTCCTCCAAACACACCACAATGTAAGTATTCTGGTAAAAAAAGGCGATTTGAATCTGCATCAGTCCCTCGAGTACGAGACGTCTTCTCGCCACGAGAATAAATTCAACTTTTTTTTCGATACAATCGATACCAGTAATTCGTTGTTTTATTGAAATCCAACGAAGGAAAAAAAAAACTCCTCGATGGAAAAAGTAAACGACCAAGATAGGGTAGAAAAGAGAAAAAACTGACCATTTGTACGGTTATTTTTGACGACGTTAAAATGGCTCAGTATTGTAAATCGAACCAGCATCGACACCTGATACCATCCATTAAAAAAACGTTCAACTTTCTTCGGTAGGGTTTTTGATAAAATTGTAAGAAATATACGTACATAGCCTATATGAACAGAATATTTAATTGACATTATAATTAATATTCACGAATAACAGAAACTTTAAAAGTCTTTTAATGTATAAAATATTTAAAACAATTGTATCACAATTAAATGTGAAACATAAAAAAACTTAATCGTACAGCGTTTTATAAGAAAAAAAAAACAAACATTTAAATCGCGAACATCTTTCGTTTACGAGTAGGTATAAAAAAAGGGGAGTAAAAATAATTTAAAAAACAAAAAACATGATAAAAAATTCCATCGAATTTCGTATTTCGTTTGATTGTATATGTATAATCGTAGTACATGAAAAGCTATGAATACGAAATCCAACGCCGGTATACATCGTAAAGAGTAACTTATAATTACTCCGGTTGTAGCAAAAGAACAGTCGCATAAAAATTGGCGATAATTTCATCATGAGATAGTACACAAATATGGGTAATACACGTCTTAAGTACCAGGAGAAAAAAGGTAAAGGGGTAGCAACTATAAATGAGCAATTTGAATGAAAAAAATTCACGAAATGAATTTTTTTTTTTCTACTTAGTTACTCATTCAGTTAAAAAAAGAAAAAAAAAATCAAAAATTGTAGTCACAGATATCACAGGCATACCATCTTTCCTTGAGTTAATTTCTTTTTTCAAACTGTTACCTACGTAGGTCTAGGTACCTACAATTTTCAACATCTAGGTAGGTAACAAGTATTAGGTATAAAAAAGAAAAAAGAATCAACTTTAACTAGGTAACCAGAATAGAATTTTATTCACGATTTCCTTCATAACCATCGAACAATTCATCATCTCATATCTGTAATGAATTCCAAACGCCAATTTTTATGCCAAAGCTACTATTTCAACAAAAAGGGGGAGGAATACACATACTTAGGTACTTCATAATAGGTAAATTCACAACATGAACATACACTGTAACAATCTTCCAACGTGATATGATACCAATGATGGAATTCATCTAAACGGTACTCTCTTGCTTATTAATAGCCAAAGAGGTGTTTGGTAACGACGTTTCAATCATTTGAGGCGGTATAGGAGTTTGAGTTTGCGCCTGCTGATGAGTGGTAGGATTTGGTATTACTTGATAAGCGCATTGATGGCTTTGCACGCCTGCGATTGTACCGCTGTACGTTGGCCACTGGTGCCTGTTTAGCGTCCCACTGGAGGACGATAGGTACTGTAGGTCACCGTGTATCTGTATGAAAAAAAAAAAAAAAAAAATGGATAAGAATTCAGAAACAATTAAACAATTTATAGAAATGTGTAGGTAGCCAACGTAATTCTTAAAAATCAATTGATTATCGAAACAAAGGCTGTGAAAAAATCCGACAAGATAAACTATGAAAAAATTGTTTGGGAGGTGAAATAAAATTATTGCGGTTCATAAAAATCAACAGAAAATTTTTTCAATAGGTAATATATTTTTTTAATTTCTTCAATTCTGTTTTTTTTTTTTTTTCAAAAAAGTTATTGTGTTTAATTTGAAAATTTTTCAAATTTCAATTTTTCAATTTTTTTCCAACTTGATACATCTTGAAATTTCTTTCAACTCAAGATTTTCCAATTTCAAAATTTTTCCAATCAAAATTTCTCAAAATTTTTTCCAGCTTTGAATTTTTTAAAAAAATTTTAATTTAACTCATGTTAGATCGGTGGAATCTTATTTTTGGCAAAAAAAATTACCTAGAAACTGGTGAAAATTATTTTAATTGATGAGGGAGGAAAAAGGAATCAATTTTAGCACTAGATGGCCAGAAACATAAATTTTGGATTGTATTCTTCAGTATTCCAGTGGTTCCTCCAGAGTTCATAGGAGCACCCAGAAATTAATTAAGGGAAGGGCTGAGAATTTGAGAAAAATCAGGGGAGGGGGTCAAATTTTAAATTAATCATTTTTCAGTGATCTTTTACTTTCAGTCAAAAATCATCCATTTTTTCTGACAAACTGGAAATTTATTGAGAAATCGGTGATTTTTGACTCGAAAATTGGTCAAAAATTATCAATTTTGAAAATAGAAAGATTAAAATACTGCCCGAGCAAAGCGAGGGCGAACATTTTTTGAAAAAATACTGTTCGAAAAACAAAAAAATGCGCTTTTAAAATATTTTTGCAATAAAAAAATCTTTTTTACGAGCTTAGGGGGGGGGGGAGGCTCAAGCCCCCTGAACCCACCCCTTGGGTGCGTCTATGTTAGAGTTTCAATAATTTTACTCGTTCCAGAGGTTCCAGAAAGTGTTTTACTCTTCAACTTCATCTTCACTATGAAGGATCATTAGATTTTCAAAATAGGTATCTCCTTCGTTTTCTAGCAAAGCTATAAGTTATAGATAAAAATTTAGAAATCATAAAATTCGTTTTGTACCCTCTTCCAGAGCTGAATTCTATGGCCTGTATCAACCTCTGGCTCCTTTACGATAGAATTGTGAAAACTAAAAGTTCTCCTTTTCTAGAGATGCTGAATTTTGGCGATTTAAAATTTCCTTAAGGCTCCTCCTTACCCCTTCAAAACGGATCTCTTTTCGAATTGAATTTGAAATATTTAAAAATTTCTTCCAAATCTATTTCAAAGTTGAATTATGAAATAGAAAATTCCCTGGTATGTAGGTAGAATACCTGCTGAAATTTTAAGAAATTATATCTTACCCAGAAGGCCAGAACCCCTTTAGAGCTAAGTTCAGAAAATTGAATTTTTTTCCACCACCCTTCTGGAGCTGAATTTTTCACAACTGAACTTGAGATATTTGAAATTTTTGAAAGTTATCCAGGAATTAATTTTGATATACTTACTAAAGTATGCATTTCAGAATCACAGAAAAAAAATTCTGATCAATATTGAAGGTCGATTTTTACAACCATACTCAAAAAATTGAAAAAATCAGGAGAAACTTTTCTAGGTACACCTAATCTATATTTTTTGAATTCTAATTTCCTAAATGATTCAGGTACCAAACATAAATATTTTCATTGAAAATTGATACAGTTTATAGAATTACTTATAGACAGGTAGTTTAGGTACAATGGCACATTATCACAAAAAAAAAATCAGTATAGATAATTGAAATATGAAGCGAAGTCTTTGGTAGGTAGATACTGTAGATAGGTATTTCAATTTTTTTAAATTTTTAAAAAAATTTTTTACGCCTATTTATTGTGAAAATTTATTGAAAAAAAAACTGGGTACCATAATATTCGGCCATGAAAAAATCAAAAAATTACAAAGGTTTGGAGCAATCAATAAATTTTGGTAGATAACTACATTTTTTAACTTTAAAGCAGTTAAATTGCATTTCTGACAAAGTATATAGGAATTGACTGAGAATCAGTGATATTTGACAGAGAGATCAGTGAAAAGGAGTCATTTTTATTTCAGTCACTCTCAAAAAACACGAATTTCACCGTTGATTGATTCAGATTGACAAAAATTCTTTGAAAAGTTATCAAAAAAATTCATTTTTTGACATTTTGGTGATGAAAAAACTCCTCGAAGAGCTCAAGGTGCCCAACTGTCCAAGTCCTTTGTGCCCCCCTCGAATGCAATAATGCATTCATTTCTTATTTTGGTTTTTGGTTCACAAAAATGGCACGAGTTGGATCGTATGAGGGTATTGTGATTTTTTGTGAGGGGGGGGGGGTGTCATACATTGGAGAAATTAATACCTACTTGGGAAAAAAATTGTATTTCAGGGAAAATGGATCAAAATTTTTTTGTTATTATAAAAATTTCGTTTCAGATTTATAATTCACCTGACATAATATTTCCCCCATTCACCATTGAGAAATCCCCAATCGCAGTAAAAAATTACATTGATTCAATTAATCATTCAACTTACCGATGTCGTTTTAGTATTTAAATGGCAGAAGTCTTGCAAAGGAACAATACCGGTACGTAATGTACAATAACCAGAGTAGCTGGTTGGTGTATTACTATATTGTAGAAAATTTCTATTTTGCATATATCTATTTTCTATGGTTGATATGTGTTGTTTTTTTCTCGAACTGTCGCTCAGTCTATCAATATCTGAAACATTCAAAATAAAAAAAAATGATAGATTTCTCGTATCTACGTATTTTTTCCCAAATCCCATCCATACATATTTTTATATCCACACGACTCGTTAATTTTAATACTTTTTACCGAAAAAAAAAATTCACATCAAAACTATACTAACCGGCAGTCACCGGCTGTGGTATAATATCCGGATTTTTATCATCGCTGTCGATATCTATAGATGGGCATACACTTGCGGATACTTCATCACTATGAATAGGACTAGAGAAGTTTTTATCGGCTGCGGCCAAATTGCCATTCGAACCGTGTCTTTTTTGATTCCTACTTTTGGCATCGGATCGCGACTTGGAGCATTGTATTTTAAATACGGAAGCAACGATGCAGACGATCGTCAATAAAGATATCACAGCCCCAATGATAATGCTCATAGTCGCAGTAACGTGGAAATTACCTTGTTGTTTTTCTGCAAAATACACACACGTGTGGCAATTAGTAGGTAGCTGCGACAATCGAATCGTATATATCGCCGCTAGTATAAAGAGCTTTGTATATATAGCTTTGATAAACATTAAACTCTCTCGCACGATACGCAACCGTTACGCTGCTGTAATAAAATCTACACGCTTTGGCTTTTGCGCTTTCCCTCCTTCATTGGTGTTTTCTAAAACGCGTCAATAAATCGCGAAAAATTCTAGTCGCCGGTTCGGCAAACTACTTAAATTTTGCATGCTTCATAAAGATCTCTCGTTTGCGTAGCTTTTTAAGCATCGACTAAACAATAAAATAAATACACATTTGTATATAAAATTATTGCTAAAGTTTTCGACGCGAGAGCTCTCCCAGAGTATAAGAAGTTAACGACGAAATAACCAACGTTGCGACGAAAAAAAATTTCACCTCTGGAAAGCGAATATTTTATTGAAAATCTGATTGAAAATTTATAGGCTGTTTTGGGAAGAAATGAAGAGAAAAATCGAAAAAAAAACCTTCAAGTATTCAACTCGAAAAAAATCTTCGGGACCGATTTAAATATTGATCTTATTAATCGAATCAAAACAAATAAGGAAAGAACTCCAAAAGGCAGTAAAATATTGGACTTGAAACAAAATAACATCATAAAAGAACCCCCAACCAAAATTTCAAGGATGAAACTTCAATCTCGAATTTTGGCGAATTTTTGAAAAGCTCTGGTATGTTAGGGAAGTTATTCGGCCTCTGGTGAAGTTTTATCAACATTTTTATGCCATTCGATTTGTCTTGGTAAAATATGATTTTAGAATGATCGAATTTCTATCTCATCCCTGCGATGAGCTGTGACTTTAGAAATCTCTGAGAGTTTTCAATCGTTTTTTTTTTTCAAACTTGGAACGTGTGTAGAACTACTGGAGGAAAGTACCCTGAAATTTTTCTAGATATTTCTAATCACTTGACTGGCCTTGAGTTTTATTCTAAAAATTTTAAATCGCCCTTGGTGAAACAATTTTGGGACAAGGAGAAAAATAATCATTTTTTTAAGTTTTTCACTGTATTTCACACCACTTGGGATTTTTTCAAGAGGCGAAAGTTTATCAAATATTTAAAAAACCGTGAAAAATTGATGAAAAGCAGTAGGGAATTTTAAAGAAAAAAACAACGATCAATTTGAAACGTTTTGGAGGACATTTTCAATTTTCTGGTGAAATATCACCCCTCCCCTTTCATAATAAAAGATTGCCTTAATTTGAGACTCAAAATTCTCAAAAAAAGTTTTGTATGGCATTTTTGAATTTCTGGAAAAATTTGACTCCCTTCTTCCTTCTTAAAATTGATCAAAAATTAACTCAATTCGGGGCTCAAAACCATTAAAAATGGCTAAAAAAAGTTTTGAATTGCAGTTTTCAACTTCTAGCGAGATTCTATTCAATTTTCACAGGTCACATGTCAATTTTTTGAAAATACTCTGAAATTTGCCCAATTTGAGGATCAAAATGGGTTAAAATTGCTCAAATCTAATTTTCATTATCTGGAAAAATTTTACTCCCTTCTTCATCAGTCATTTGTCAACTTATTAAAATTGATCAAAAATTACCTCAATTTGGGGCTAAAAATCCTTAAAAATGGCTTTAAAAAAGTTTTGAATGGCAGTTTTGAACTTCTAGCGAGATTATATTTCACATTCACAGGTCACATGTCAATTCTTTGACAATACTTCGAAGTTGGACCAATTTAAGGATCAAAATGGGTTAAAATTGCTCAAATCTAATTTTCATTAATAATTTCGTTCTGTTCGCGAAATTTCAACTCATTTTAAAAGGTCGCGACTCAAATTAAAATTTTTTTGATAACTTTTTTTTACTGAAAAGAAGGGGTTGCCCATTTTCTACGCTTCAAAATTCCGAAGTCCCATCAAGAAAATTTTATAAATTTTCAACACAGATATGATATAAAATTTTAAATATAAGTTTATGAAAGTCAAATTTGAAGTGAATTTTTTGAGCAAAGGAAGGGTTTCACGAAAAAAAAATGAATAAAATATAAATTGCAGAGTACAAAATTTCCTTTCTGCGAAGCCCAATTTTTTCCTACCAGGCTTACTTTTGGAGATATTTCAATGAAAATATAATTTGAATTAAAATAATTAAAAATTTGAAATTCTTGAAAGAAAAAATTGATTGGACGTGATAGGAAAGAAAATGTTCAATAAGAAATTCAAATTTGGAAAAATTCTCGGGTGATGGAACTTTCTCTTCATTTTTCTCGTAATTACGCGAAAAATACAATAGGAATCACTCATTACACTTCAAACAGCATTTCAGAAGTTTCAAACTGTCGACCTATGCTGTTTTTTTTTTTTTTTTTTTAAATTCCAGTCAAAAATTTTTCGGCCAAAAAATTAAGTTTGATCATTTTTAATGAAATTTTCACGAGTGTTGAAAAATTTCAAAATTTTTAGAGGCTTTAAAATTTGAAACTACTTCTGATCAATCCAGGAGGTCAAAAATAGGATAAGTATATTCCAAATTCAGAAACTTCCGGTTTTTACGGTTGATTGGATAAAATTTTAATATTTTTCTGGGTGATGAAATAATTTTGAAATTTCAAAAATTTACCAAAACTCGCGAAATGAACTTTAGTGCTTGAAACTTTGGATATGGGTTTGAGTAAGTATGAGTTCTTTTTTGATGTACTTTCGATGTATTTTTGTTTCGGCCTAAAATTTCAACACTGAATGTGCTGTATCGTTTAATGTAAGTACTAATAGAAATAAAAAAGCTTTTTATTCATTTTAATTTTTCAATACCTATCGACGGGGAAAAAATGATTGGTAGGTACAAAAACATCGCTATTAAAATTTCACGCGGATAACCATTCCATCCTACGTTGATTTTACTCACCATGAAGATTTAAACCCCATTAAAAGCCTGCTCCTGTTCATACATTTCATATGACAAAAAAATTAACATAATATCACACATAGTATGCTGCAAGTACGACTAACGCATTCATAACTCAAATCCGTCGCATCGTCCTCTTTAAATATCCCTATTCTACCCTACGTAGTGCTTTTCGGAATGCGTTAATGGATTTTTCAAAAAAATATTTACGTACCTGGTGGAATTTCACCAATGTTGCCGTTCGCCGGGTTTACTCGTTTGCCCTGTGTTAGGACTTCCAACTGGTAAGATTCACTGTGACCTTTTGCGTTGATCGAGTGCACCGATACCGAATACGATGTCCCTGGTTGTAAACCGGAGACGGTGAATGAAGGTGATGTTGAAGTCATGTTTATCATTTGTGAGTCGTGTTGTTCGGCCACTGAGATGGAGAAAGTTTGAGGTAGACCGCCGTTGAAACCTTCGACGCAGCGGACTGAGAATGAATTTAGTGAGATGTTGTTGACTGAGCAATTTGATACCGGGTCTGGGCGTCCTGAAAATGTAAATGATGAATTGAGTGGGAGTTGGGTTGAAATTGGCGAATTTAAAGAATTTTTCGAGCTGTGCTGAGTATGTTGGTGGTATTTTTACGCCTTCTATGAAATCATAAAATTTTATCAGAAAAATGTTTAAAAATCTCCTCAACTTGAATGCAAATTTTCTGCAACAAAAATTTATTTTGGAAAACTCTTGACTTGAAATGATGTTTTGATTATGTCAACTAAATATGTAAAATTTTACTATGGACAACAAAACGTCCTCTTTTTTTTCAATTATAAAAAATTACTTCGATTTGTTTTAAAAAAAGAGAAGAAAACAATGTCCAATTTTTAAACAATTTATCAACACTTTCCTTCAATAACTTTGGAAAAAATATTTTTTGCTTTTTTCGTTTCAATTTTTAGCAAATTTCTAACAAAGAAATTTTGGAAAAAATGAAGTAAAGTGTCCTCTGAAAGGAAGTAATATAAATATGTTTTTTCCTGTCATCTTGACTTCTGATACCAAGTTAATTTTAAAAATATGAAAATTTATGTTTTTAAAAGCCAGCTACTGAATTTCTGATATATTTCCTGTCTTTTGACTTTCTGACATTAAGTTGATTTCAAAAATATGAAAATGTATGAGTTTTGAAAGTTGGCTTCTTAAAAAATCGCGTAACGCAAAATAACGTCTTGAAAATTTTGGAATGACCCCCACCCCAGCGGAAAAAACATATCCGTGTTAAAAAAAAAAATATTGGATGTATTTGTAGTGCCTAAAATCCTCTCCACTACTTTACTCCAGTGAACAAGAGAACCATCAGAGGAGTCTTGCCATTGACCTCCGATCAAAACGAGAAAGATATTTTTTGAGGAAACCATTAAAAATTTAATACCACCATAATTAAACCATAACCAGATTTAGTAGTCATTAAAATCAACTTTTTGATTTTTGTTCAGTTTTTTGAAAATTTAAAAAAAAATTACCCAATTTCTGAGCAAAAGTTTTACATTTTTGAAAAGAGCATTTCCCTCGTAAAATAGGTGAAAATGAACTCTTTGTCTGTAATCGACCTCAATGAATCGAATTTCGAAGCTTTCAATTTTTTTGGAATCTCGAAGACATTTGCAAACTTTCTCCTAAGGTGTAAAAATTAATTCAAGTAGGGTAAAAATCGGATCCACACCTTCTCTTAATACATAGGAACTTCAAAAAAAAAAAAAAATTAATAAAGCAATACAAACAAAAACAAGGAAATCAAATTTTCAACACGATTTTTAGACCGGGTTCCACTACGTTTAGGTACCTAGACGGCGCGGATTACAACATAAGACGAGATCATGTTAATAGAATTGCCTAACCGATTCGCCGTAAATACGCGACACATTTCTATTTACGGCGAACACGATAGGCAACTTATATTAATGATACGTGTAGTAGGTTGATACTGATGTTTAAGGTACTTTTAAAAGATGCAAATGAGGCGGGATTTTCTTTCATTTTTTACTCCAAAAATCGTTTTTATTTCATCTATGAATAAATATTGTCATTTAAAAATTTCATTGGTGCCCTTTTTTCATTTTCCTTCAAATTTTCAAGAGTCAACAGCAACAAAAATTACTTTCAGTATTCTGAACTTTCTTCAAAATTGAATAAAAAATTATCGAATATTTTTTCAAAAATGGTTTAGCTTAAAAAAGTTATCAAGTACACTAATTTTTCATCATCACCTCCGATCTGGACTGTTGTTCAAAACTGATCTGTTTCAGAATTGAGGAGATATAGAGGAAAATTGATACGGATTTTTTTTTTTATTATTCATGCTTTTTACGATTATTTAACACCCCCCCCCCCCCCAAAAAAAAACCTCAATAATATTGTTGACTTATCAAAAGAAAACAGGACTTGGATCCAAAATGCCATTTTAACCCAAGAGCAGAGTAAATTCTCGAACTGAAATGCTGACCAACCAGGGACATGATAGTGGGTGATTTCTAGGAAAATTATTAGTAGCTACTAGCTAGGTATGAACACAAGTCAAATGTCAAATCAGCAATGCCAATTCACCTGCATCTTTTAATTTTTAAATTATTCGATTTTATTTCGTGAAAACGAAATCTTATGGGTTGATTTTTTCTCTGAAAAATGATGAAAACAGCAATAACTCATCAAAAAATGATTGGATTGAGCTGAAAAAACACAAAATATGACTTTTTCCAATATACCAAAAATACAATTTCTTAAATGTCACTGGAAAATTGATCCTCGATTAACGACGAAATGAATGGTTCATGAACGTTTTCAGCATCGCCACTGAATTCGTGGATTACCATAGAAATCTCGGACTTATTTCAATTTCTGGATCAAATCTCAATTTTTTTATGACAGATCATAGGTATTTTTTAATTCTTCAAATTATCTACTGGATATAATTGAGTAATTTTAAGAACTGGTAAGCAAGTGTTTGAGTTAAAATAATGAAACAGATTTTCGCTACTTTTTTTTTCAGATCTGACCGAAATTTTCGATTGTTCCCTCCTTCACTTCAAATGTTTAAAAAAAGGAAAAACTCCACCCTAGCGCATAAAACTATTTCTCTCGTGGGCATGGAAGTAACCTAAGCAGCTGAAAATTGAGTTCTATAGTCTGTTTTTTTTAACTTGAGCCCTAACTTTTCGTAAACAAAACTGAATTAACCAATAGGAAGCGTTAAAAATTCGGCGTTGTTGCCACAAATTTTTTCAACTCATAAATGATGGGCTCAGTAATATTCGGCTCTTTTTATAAACATTGTAAATTTTTTCAAATTATTAATTTACCAAAATGAAATATCTTATCAACAATACATTTGGCAACACCAGGAAAAAGTCAGGGCTCAAGTTAAAAAAACATTCAAAATCAATTCATATCTTACGATCACGCATTGGCATTTAGGTAAATATTCAAAAATTGGTAAAAATTTAATATTTTCAAAATTTTTTGAAAATTTTGAAAAAATTTGAAATTCATTTAAATTGGTTTTAGAGCTTATCTATTTACTATTCAAATCAAAAGTAGAATTTTTTTGAAAAAAATTCATGCTTTACACCTTTTTTAAATTTCTGCTATTTCTTCACGACATGAAGAAAAATCAAAAAAAAATTATAAAACATTGATTTTTTCAAAAAAAAAAAAAATGTGATTCATTTTTTCTCATTTATAAACAACAAAATTTTTAGGTTTCCAAAAAAAAAACAATATGATTTCGAAAACTATTTTGACAGCTAATACACCAAAAAAATCACTTATTCCAGCAAGTAGTTTTGAAAACAATAATTTTCGACTCCTGGCTCAAGTATTTTTGGAGAATTTTTTTAAAATTTATCAACTCATTTTTCACCAAAATGCAGACAAAAATTTCGTATTTTTTATAGCTTCTCGAGAGTTGGAAGTACTCCCAAGGGTGCTCAGGAGGCTCTATCCCCCCTTCAGGTCGAAAAGAAAATTTTTTTAATTGCAAAAATATTTAGAAAGTGCATTTTTTTGCTTTTTAAGCAGCGATTTTTTATAAAAAAATTCGCCCTCGCTTTGCTTGGGCAGTATTGTTATCATTCTACTTTAAAATTTGATAATTTTCGACGAACTTTTCATCCAAAAATCACCGATTTCTCCATAAATTTCCAATTTATTAGAAAAAAAATTAATGATTTTTGACCGAAAGATCGGTAAAAAATGACTAATTTGAAATTTGACTTCCTCCCCCTATTTTTCTCAAATTCTCAGCCCCTCTCTTAAGTAATTAATTTCTGGGTGCTCCTATGCTCGAGTTCAAATCAAAAGAAAAATCTATTCAAGATGAACCGAAATTTTGATATCTCTCTTCAACGTAACTTCACCTACTTATTCAAATTCAAACACCAACCGTTCTTATTTATTTTTCATGACAATACACCACCCATCACATTGCTCGGCACATCGTAAACCTAGAAATCTAAAATTCCTCGAAATAAAACCGCAAATCTGCAAAACAGCGGGCAATTTCCGTCGACGAAAGAAAAACATTAAATTTGTATCCAAAAATTAACGCTAATAAAATCCTCACAGCAAAACAATAACATGACAGTTTCTCTTTCCTTCCCTTCCTGCCACTCCTAACAAAATGTAAACATTAAACCGACACCATAGCGTGAAATGTCAACGACTATGATGCGGTCAAAGTTTATCCACCCTTTTCGCACACAGTCCTCCCATAAACCACCAAAAAAAAAAGCACAGAGGAGGGAAAAAACCCAAGTACGTATGGTGGTGTAAACGAAAACGCCATCTATTCACAGCGGATTACGAAGGGATCTAAGTTTTCAGTCTTGGTTAAATTTACTACGCTATAGGAGCATAATTAAGTGCTTTACTTTGCACTAGGTTATGAAACCTTTAAATATTCTTTTGAGTAATGGAACGTGGCGCGGGTGCATTACAACGCCATACCCAAGTAAAAGATTTATATCGGTATAAAGGTTACCCTCTTACGTATAAAAGTTTCTTAAACCATCATCACTTAAGCACAGAATAGCGAACCGAACAACCAGTTCTGATTAAATGCGGTTTTACGCATAACATTCGATACCATTCTAACCCCGAAAGTGGCATCGTAGCCCCCCTAAACACGTGCAAATTTACACGTAAGGTTACTTATACAAAATACGTCAAAAAACCGCACCAACATCGCGTCTGCTCTTCTGCACCACCTTGTTAAATGAATAATTCAAAGCTAACCTGCCGCTATAACGTGGAACACACAAGGGACTCTCTGGCGTCCTACTTTATTCGTAGCCGAGCACAGCAACGTCCCGTAGTCGACTTCCAATACAGGCATATGCGAAATAACGCTTATCGTCGCTCCTGGTTTACTAATCACCGGTGGTAATTCGTCGTTTTCAGCCGAATTGTTGAACTTCCATCGAAAAGTCAAGTCGACCGGATTCGCCTCGACTTCGCATGTGATATTGACTAGCTCGTTTTTCGCTATCCCATACACCCGGGTTTGATTCGGTTTGCAAAATGGCGCATCTGTAATATTAGTTTTTAATTTAACATCTTCTAGTTTTATATTTTTGTACTTATAGTTGAAGGGAAAAAGTTTCAACGCAGAACAAAAAAAAATACACGGTAACAAGATAAAATCAAACGAGAGCTTTTTAAGAAGACTACACAACGAGAAAAAAGAGCTGCAGGAAGAGAAATGGGAGGGGAGGGAAAAGAATACGACACTAGAAAAATGAAAAATCTTCCCGAAATAAATGTCGCTAAGAATCGGTATTATTCTAGCGTTTTAGGTAACTGCAAAAAAATCGAATAAGTTTTATATACCTACCAAAAAAACTTTACCCTTTTTTCCATTATGTTTTTTACATTACAGAACGACAAACGAAACGAACGCCCAACTTTGCTGCTGCATCGATGCTTACTAATGGCTTTCGAGTGGTAAAAAAATATAAAGTTTTTTTACTTAATATTGCTACATCTCTCGGAATGCAAGTTTTCGTTCATGTTTGTGGAAAATTGAAGGATAGGAGGAAAGTGAATCTTAAATGATTGGAGCTTCGGATGCATTTTGGAGAGCGGAAGGTTTTTTTTGATTCTTCGAGTTCAAAAAATGCACGAGTTGGAGATGGTATGGTTACACCATCCGACCAAAAGTAATTTTTTTCAGGAGAGATGTTAAAAATTTAAAGTTGATTTTCGATTTTTAAGACCTGGAACCACATCCGGTCAAATTTCTAGTTTTTTTTTTTTCCTACACAATAATAGCCGAAAAATAAAAAATACAGTTTTTTTGTGACAACGTCTAATGAGAGGACCTTCTCGGTTAAGAATTCACACGGAATTATTTATGCAGAATTCACACAGAATTTTTGCATATTTCAAGCATAATTTTTGTTGAATTCAAGCAGTTTTTTTGCAGAACTCTATAGGAATTTTTTATAAAGATTTTGCAGAATTTCTGCCGAGTTTTGAGCTTTTGCAGAATTTTTATAGGATTCATGCAGAATTTTTGTTGAATTCAAGCAGAACTTTTGCAAAATTGATGCAGAATGTACAAAATTTGTCGAACTATTGCAGAATTTTTGCTGATTTTGGGCAGAATTTATGCAAATTTTTGCAAAATTTGCAAAATTGTTGTATATTGTATGTAAAGATTGCAGAATTTTTCCAAAGTTTATGCAATATTTGCGGAATGCTGCAGAATTTATTCATCATTGTAGGAAGTTTCATGTAATATTTTTTGCAAAATTTTTGTAGATGCCGAATTTTTGTTTAATTTATGTTGAAATTTTGCCGAATTTATACCTAATCTTTGCAGAATTTTTCCAGAATTCATACAGCACTTCTCAAAATTCATAAAGCATTTTTTTTTTGCAGAATTTTCACTGAATTCGCGCATAATTTTTGCAGATTTTATGCGGAATTTGCAGAATTTTGACCAAGTTTATGCAGAAATTGCAGAATTTATGCAGATTTCGTAGAATTTATGTAGATTGTTTGCATCACTATTGCAGGATAAAGGATTTATGCAGAATTTTTGTTAAAATCATGCAGCATTCTGACAGAATTCACGAAGCATTTTTTGGCCGAATTTTTCGCAGAATTATTGCAAAATTTATGCAGAATTTGCAGAATGTTTTGCAGAATTCATAAAGAACTTTGACAGCATTCATGAAGTATTTTTTAATAGAATGGCGGTGTTTTCGCAGATTGTATGCAGAATTAGCAGAATTTATGTAGAACTTTTGCCCCACTAAGCAGGATTCATGCAGAATTTTTGTTGAATTCCCATAGTAATTTCGCAGAATTCATAAAGCATTTTTTGGCAGAATTTTTTACCAAATTTTTGCAGAATTCATGAAATTTTTTTGCAAAGTTTATGCAGAATTTGCAGAATTTTTTGCAGAATTCCTGCACAATCTTTTTAGAATTTTTGCAGAATTGACCAAGTATTTTTTTTAAACAGAATTTTCACATAATTTTTGCAGATCGTATGCGGAATTTGCCAAATTTTGGCGAAATTCATGCAGAATTTGCAGAATTTATATGCAGAATTTTTACATTACCACAGCAGGATTCATGCAGAATTTTTGTTGAATTCACGCAGTAATTTTGCAGAATTCATGCAACAGTTTGACAGAATTCATAAAGCATTTTTTGGCAGAATTTATTACAATTTTTTTGCAGAATTCATGGAGATTTTTTGCAAAATTTATGCAGAATTTACAGAATTTTTGCAGAATTCCTGCACAATCTTTTCAGAATTTTGGCAGAATTGATTAGTTTTTTTTTTTTTTTTTTTTACAGAATTTTCACATAATTTTTGCAGATTTTGTGCGGAATTTGCCGAATTCTGGCAACGTTCAAGCAGAATTTTTAGAATTTGTATGCTTACAGAATTTTTGCAGTACTTTGACAGAATTAATCAAGCTTTTATTGACAGAATTTTTTGCAGAGTTCATGCAGAATTTGCAGAATGTTTTGCAGAATTCATGAAGAACTTTGACAGCATTCATGAAGTATTTTTTAATAGAATGACAGAGTTTTCGCAGATTGCATGCAGAATTAGCAGAATTTATGAAGAACTTTTGCCCCACCAAGCAGGATTCATGCAGAATTTTTGTTGAATTCCCATAGTAATTTCACAGAATTCATAAAGCAGTTTTTGGCAGAATTTTTTACAAAATTTTTGCAGAATTCATGGAGATTTTTTGCAGAATTCCAGCAAAATCTTTTTAGAATTTTTTGCAGAATTGATCAAGTATTATTTAAACAGAATTTTCACATAATTTTTGTAGATCTTACGCGGAATTTGCCAAATTTTGGCAAAATTCATGCAGAATTTGCGGAATTTTTTTTGCAGAATTCCTGCACAATCTTTTTAGAAGTTTGGCAGAATTGATTGAGTTTTTTTTTTTTTTTTTTTACAGAATTTTTACATAATTTTTGCAGGTTTTATGCGGAATTTGCCGAATTTTGGCAACGTTCATGCAGAATTTTCGGAATTTATTACCTTCTAACAGAATTTTTGCAGTACTTTGACAGAATTAATCAAGCTTTTATTGACAGAATTTTTTGCAAAATTCATATAGAATTTTCAGAATTTTTTTGCAGAATTTTATCAGAACCACAACGTATTATTATGGCAAAATTCATGCAGCAAGAGTGCTCCCCCTCTTCTGGCTGCAAAAAAAAAGTCTTTGAAATTGAGTAAAAATAAATAGTGAATAATATGCTTACTAGATTTGTAATAGGGAGGACCGAACGTCACTATTCCTATTCTCGGAAACACCTTCCTAACTAGAGCAAGCTCAGAGGAATGACACGTACTCAGAATCAGTTTAACACATGTATTGCTCACGAATATCACAATAAACACATATTCACATTAAACTCAAGATTGATCACATTAACGGAGTAATTACAAATTATAACATCGCACGAGTAGCGTTACCAGCGGAACCAGATAAGCTACTGCCGCTGTAACGCATTTATGTACGTACAAGTACCCTACGTACTTGTCTAGGCAACAGTGCTGCCGTAGGCACCAGGGCCAATCTCCCTCTCACATTATGCCCCTTTGAGGTTACCGAGGGGGTTTAGGCCTCAGCAACCGCGCCGGGAAGCACAAATACGAGTGAGAGACATCTCCCTATGGCCTAGAGCAGACACTGCGCCTTCTGCCCCTTTGGGCTTTGCAGCACGGGTGCCTTGACCTCGCACTTGAATCGTGGTGCGATTTCTTTGGGCTGATGGAGCCTCGCACATTTTTCATGCATTTTGCATGTTCTCGCGTCGTAGCGCAGTGAATGAGATCTTAAAGGGTACTACGCTACTCGTGCGGAGCAATACAAACACTAATACAAACAAAACAAAACGTATTTACAAAATAAATGGAGGTAATGGACCTCGAAACAAAATACAGGTACGTACAACTGGTACAAAAACAAACAAAATTACAAAATTTCTAATAATATTTTCAATTTTTCAGGAACTTGTGACCAATCCGGGTAACGAAGACGTAATTGAGAGTTAGTGCCGTTGAATCCGTCGCGCCGATCAACCAACTCAGCCGCCGAAACCTTGACTCAGCCGCCGAACACAGTCAATCAAACGTCGCCGTCGAAAACAGCTGCCGACGATCCAGGTACTTAATGTTACATAATCTAGGTTTAATCTAACGAGATCGAGCAAAAATACTGGCCGATTGATGGTGATTCTCCTCATCTGCTTTCTGTTGCAGGTTCCGGTGGACCTCGTGGTCACCGATTCGGAGGCTTCGGCCAGTCTTCGGAGTCCGTCGACACCCTCCGGTACGTATTGGTTATTTTACGACGATTTTACATTTTAACGCAGTTATTTCTAACCGCGACGTGGCCTATGGCTACGTTTATTCAAGGCACCGCGCAAACGTTTGTTTGCGCGGTTTCTTGCACGGTCCGCGGACTGTTCACGACTTGATGACTGCTCGTAGAATTCGTCACCACTTCGCGTCTTTACGATCTCGCTTAATCTCTTCGTAAATACCCTCGAATAGTCGTTCGCTCGTGTATGATGCCGGCTTTGACTTTGGGTTCCGACATCGCCGCGATCGTCGTGACCAGCTCTTGCCCAATGTAGTGGTACTGCACTCGTACCGCCGGGTTTCCCGATTGCGCCGCTAGTTGGCTCCGGTACCACTTCCTAATTTCGGGTTCGTCTTTGAAGTGGACCGGCGGTACGACCATTACTTCTTCGACTTCCAGCTCTTCCAATTTGTCGAACAATTTCAAGGTATCTTCTTGTACCTCTTCTTTCGTGTGTCGGTCATTTAACGTGTCGTTATTGCCGGGTGAAAGCAATATCTTCCGCGGGAGTTGTCTAAATTTCGACAGTTCTTCGATCAATTTTTGAATTCTCAAAAATCGCGCAGGGTTCGACAATCAAACAGCTCGTTCTTATAGCTGCGATTATTTATTGCTACATACGCAGCACTCCCTGCGGGTATCCGTCACCGATTACCATGTATTCACCCATGAACACCGCTTTCAAATCATCTTTTTCACACAAGTGAAATTGCGAATCGTCTCCTGCATCGGGTACAGGGGGTGGCTGTACGGTGGCGGAACAGCATTGATCGGTCGATGGGTTTCTTTCGATTTTTCACGGCGCCGTCTCGCTCTGGCAATTGGATCTTCGTCGTCCGTCTGCCCGTTATGCGAGACGGTACTTAAACTGTCTTTCGTCGTCCGATACCGGTGAATAATCCCGAATATTTCTCGTCATCGGCGACTGACCCGGTTGTACTCTCGTCAACGGGGACTTTCCTTCCTCGGGCTGAGTAAATGGTCTCGCCGGAGGGGGACCCATTGGTTTGTTTGGGATGGGCGCCGGTATTTGTGACGTATGCGGCGTATACTCCATCTCCGCTGCCGCGGGAATCCGACACCTGTCGTAGAATTTCAACTGTAGGTGGGTTACCTACAGGTGCCAGCTGTTGCGGTGGCAATTTGAAGAGCTGGGAGTCCGGTTGAGAATTGTTGACCATTTCCTGTATCATACTCGTACAGGTCGAGTTCCCACTTGGCATTGCCATTTGCGGCACTGGCGTTGCGGCGGCTTGCGCAATCGCTGCTTTCGATCGCAGATCCAAACCGGGCGGTGGACGGAAAGCATTGCCTGCAGCCGACCCGTCGTCTGTTCAGGCGGTGCTTGGTAGTTCTTTTGTCGAATGAATTCCAGGAGTCTTTCGCTAGATCTCCACCCGTCCGCCTCCACGCGCGCGATCGCCAGTTCAGTGAGTGCTTTAGTGCACTCGGCTGATTTCTCGTTTAACAGTCGGTTAGTTTTCTCGAGTTCCTCCGTCAGGAAGGTCGCTCGGTAACCCAGCGTCGATTCGGAAGAATCGCCAATAACGATCGCTTCCAGCGTGTATAAATGCTTCGGAATCGATAAACTCTGACAAAAGTCGTCGTTTAATTCGACTCCGCATTCGCATTTCGGTGCGACCGACTCCAGTCGTTCGCTTACACACGATCGATGCATTAGGTGATGGCACGCTGCATTATACAGTGGCTTATTGTCTTCGGTCTGGACAATTAAATTTTTGTTACACAAGGTGCACGACGACATACACACACCGACCATCGCCGGTTCCCTGTGAACAAACAGACAAAGTATTAGTATTATTGCTTTGGCTTTCTAAATTTACATCATTTTCAAAATTTGATTCGATGTTTTTGGTATCGGGTATATCCTTATTTATAATCGTGGTTATATCTACGAACTCGACACTATTTCGTCTTTTTCGACGATTGTATCGCCCGTTATTCGAAACTTTGTTGCTTTGCAACGTGACGACACTTTGTTTCCGTTCGTAGTCTCGATACCTTCGCCAAATTAATTTCAAATTCTTGCGGTTCCGATTGTATCGGTAGCTTTTCTTCTTTTTTGCCGCCCTTGCTCAATTCCTTTTTCGCAGTCTTTAGCGTCGAATGTTTTTTCATGGCCTTGCGTCGCGACGCTTTTTCGCGCGACTTCGCATTGGCTCGCCGCGCCAGTACGTGAACTAGCGCCTTCATGCACTCGCAGTCATCGTCGCTACACGTATCGTTAGTTTTAGCCATATTCCTAGATTTATTTATTTTGCTAGCTAACGATTTGAACATTTTTATCTGTTTTAGATTCAATTACCAGGAGCTGGGCTCAACTGTATCACTTATATTAGTGTTATATTTGAAAAACTTACGCCAAACGTTTCCTCGTAGTCGAGGATATCTTCCGGTAACGCGTTTCTTTCACGGCTTCCGCCAGAGCTTGGATTTCGCCAAAGAATTGTTTTTCGATTGGCCGCCGCCGTTGATGTTATCGGGTTCGTCGATCTCTACAATCGTAGGTAACGATTTTCTGACATTCGTCAAACTGAAACATTATACCGAACCACGTTATGATAACACATCACGACACTTTTCTTTGATTTCAGATGAAATGTTGGTGGATAATTTCAAATCGTTTTAGTCGAAATTATAAAATCAACCGCAAATTGACTAAGTCCACAATCAGTGATAACAAGTTCATATTGTAAACAGGTGGCGCTGCAATGCAGCGTTGCCAAATGTTCAATAGCTGCACCATGTGCATATTCCTGATCATGGATTTCTCGACGAAAGTACGATCGAAATATACATTTCGGCTTATTTCACCTAGTGAAATGATTAAAAGTCATAATCGGTGTTAATTACGCTTTATTAGTGATTGTATGCATTTACATATAGAACACGTTGTTATTCTGCCTAAGACGAAACTTGCTTTAAAAGCACGAAAAACGGTGGAATTTTTCCACGTACTTGCTACGCGTATAATACGCACAATCACACACTAAATACACGCAAAACGCACTAAAACACTGCAAATAAACGCTAATTACTTCGTTGGATACACGAAAGCATAACGTACATCGGCAAAGAAGAACAGATAAATGAGCCGAATGCTCGTTGCGTTTTGCTGGAGTTACGTGCGTTATCGCTTCCCCTCTTTCCCCTCTGAGGATGGGTAGCTTAATCACATGTAAGCATTTGATCGTACGGCTTGAATCCTTATCGCCGTGTAATCAGATAACGATTCTTCAACAATCGTATAGCTTTAGCAAATACGTTTGTTCGAACTCATCGACGAAATCAAGCATAGATACCTGCAATGGCGTAGCTTTTTTCTTTCTTGTTTTGCTACGAGCTTGCACGCCGGTATCCGCTTGCCCCTCGACCGTAGCAGTATCCGTATTTGCAGCGTTGCCGCTGTTAACGGTTTCGGGCTGGCTTGTCTTTGCAAGCTTCGCCTGTTGCTTTTGCTCGGCGAGTTGTTTTAATTTTTCGAATCGTTTCTGATTTACTGCTGCTTTTTTCAAATTATTCTCAAGGATTTCCATCTGTTTTTTAGATGTTTTCTTTTTTAATCCTTTTTTGAGATTTTCGAAATTTTTCTGACGTATTTCTTCAGCGTCATTTCGAGCAGCAGGAGGGGTTGCAGTATCGACATTTGCAGGCGGATTGTTGGTATTCACGCCGCTCGTCGGGAAGGGTTGCATTTTTCTCGCAGGCGTTTTAGCAACGACTACTCCGCTTGTTGAAGGAGTTGCATCGTCTGCTTTATCAGGGGGTACTTTATCCTGAAATTCGCCTATTTTGTTACGTTTATCAAACCGAATTTGGCGTTTAATTTTCGCCACTTCGCGTTCGATTTGTTCAGCCGTTTTTGAGTTTATTTTCTGGCTGTTTTGATCCAACTCGACTTCATCGTCCACGTCGAACTCAGGGTCCTCGTAGTCGATGGTTGTTAAATATTGTTGGATCTGCTCTTCAATCGTTCGGCGGTCATATTTTGACTTATTTACTACGTTGTTTTTTATTTCCTCTTGCTGATCTTTAGTGAGGAACAACGTAATTTGCCGAATGTTGACAACCTTGTCAATCTCGTCATTGTCGATCGGATACAGACGATATGTATTTGTCGTCTCCTTTCTTTTGACGAGATACGGGCCGGTTCTCTTGGCACACAGTTTGGCTGAGATACCTTTCTCGAAGCTCGACTGTTTGTGCTCAGTTAAGAGAACCATGTCGCCTGGTTGTAAGATCTTTGGATCTTTGTGTTTTTTCGAGTAGATATACTCGTCGCGTACTCGCTGTAACCGGCGCTTCTCGCGGATGTAATTTTCGATGGCTTGCTTATTTGACATCTCATCGATTTTTTGCGAGAGCAAATCGAAAGTATATACGGATTTTTTCGCCAGCCTGTCGGCTGTGATGTTAGAATCTTCGTGACTTCTTGCACGAGCGTGATTATACCGTATTTTTTCGAATTTTTTACCTAGTTCGTTTAATTCTAGGAATAAATCCTTGTGATAAACGATTTTCTTCTCGCTGTTTTTGAAATTATTTTTCAACCAGCCGGGAAGGTGCTCGGTCATGCTATCTATAACGTATTTTGAGTCTGTGATCATATTGACTCTTTTTATGTCGTTGAAAAGACATATTTCGAGCGTCTTTTTGACTGCGAGCAATTCTGCTAGGTTATTTGAAATTCGGTATTTGTCGCTTGTAATTCTTTCGGATACATTTTGGTCCGAGTCAGAATTGAAACAAATACCGATGCCGGCGACGGCGTCATCACTGCCATTTTTAGAGCAGGCGCCGTCAGCTCCTACGCGAACTGAGCCATCATCGTCAAACACCAGATCCTCACGACGTAATTTCTCCTTGAGGAGAATCTCGGAGGTGGTAGATTTGATGTCATTTTTGATTTGTTCTTCCTGAAGAAGTTTCAGCTCGTGCTTAAAGTCCAAGCTGTTGTTTCTGGTCGGCAAGTTCGAAGTTAATACATCTTCGATGCCCCAGGCCTCGTTTGGTTTTACGCCATGCTGGTTCGGAGTGTTGTTGATCTCCGTTTCGATTTCGTGGATGTGTTTGTGCCATCCCCAGTGACTTTTATAGGGGTCAGAGCAAGTATTTATCTTGACCCTGAGCTTATCAGAGATTATCCGCATCGATCTCTCGACCAATGAGGACATGGGATTGTAACAGGTGGTATGACCGACCTTGACCCCATGGGCCTCCCACATGGCACACCACTTATCGCTAATAAACTGACTTCCGTTGTCAGTGATGACCTTATTGACCTTAATACCATGGTTTTCGATCTCTACGAGTACCGTCTCCATGGTGTTGGTTACAGTCTTGCCCTTCATATTCGGTATTGGTCTTAACCATAATTTAGATGTGAATACGTCTTTCGCCACCAGCAAGTATCTTGGTTTGCCTTTTTGATTGGCAACGGGACCGAAGAGGTCTGCTGAGATGACGTCACCTACCGAATAGGCTTCGACTTGGCCATACTCAAGAATCTTTCGTTTTACGTAATTCTTGTTTACTTTACACACAATGCAACATTCTGACATCGTTTTGATGTATCTCATTGCATTGGGATAGAAGTAAAGTCTTTTAAATATTAATTCCAGCTTGGCGGGACCAACGTGCCCGTAAATCTCGTGTAGATATTTGACCAGGTCTTGGAATAGTTCCTCAGGAAGGTAGGGTACCAGGTGGCCGTTTTCAAATCGGCGATATAGAATTTCCTGGCCCTCTGGATCTTTTTCGATCCAAAATCTCTTCCTTTTGGCCAAGATCTTAGCGGCCAATTTCTTATTCTTGTCAGGAATAGGCATTTTCAACATCTCGATTATTTTCGAGCATGCCTTATCCTGAACTTGAATGTCCCCGATATTTCTCAAGTCTTCCATCAGCTCGTCCACATACGTCTCGGAAAATTCCAATGCGTATGTTTGGAGAGCTGTGAAGTTAAGCGAGTATATCGTCACCTCAGGCTCCTGAGCTTTGAAGAGTTTCGACTTTTTCGCTTTCAAGTCGTAAACCAGATCGTAACCGCAAAGCTCAGTTATCCAGGCAGCTGCCTTTCTGTGAGTCTGGATGATCGTGTAAAATTTTTTCACTATCGGGTGTAGATCGGCCCTTACATGTATTCGCCTGCCATGCAACCAGGTTTGAAGTCGGTGCACTGTGGTCACCAATGCCATCATCTCTTTATCGAGACAGGTAAACTTCTTCTGGTGCGGCTTGAATGCGAAACTCGTAAACATGATGACCGAATCTTTTCCGTCAATGACCTGGTACATGACTGCATTCATAGCATCGTCAGTAACCATGGTCTCCAGGTGTATGTCGTAATCGGGTTGGGGAGGCATCAGCTTGAAGTCGGCGAGATATTGCCGCTCTAATTCTTCAAAAGCTGCTTTTTGTTCATCTCCCCAAACGAACGGTACGTCATCTTGCGTAAGCTTATATAGGGGGGCTAGAATCTGGTGGTAATTTGGTATGAATCTACGGTATAAACCGGTTAAACCAACCAGAGCCAGAATTTGATTCTTATTTTTGAGCTCGAACTCGCCGTGTTTGTTCAAGTGTTTCTCTTTGAACTCCTTGAACTTGCTGAGTTTCTGCTCTTGCTTACCTATTTTCTGCTTCGCAAGGGTATATCCAAGGTGCTCAGTTTTAGATTGAAACAACCTTGTTTTTGTGGGGTTTAACTTCAATCCGCTGGCCTGGATTCTGAGCAGAACGCGTTTAAGTCGTTCCTTTGTTTGCTCAAAAGTATTCCCACAAATCATCACGTCGTCGGCGAACTTTGTAATTCCTTCTTCATTTGGAATTACTTCGTTAAGTCCGTGGATGAAGTCCGACGACGCGGTTTTCACGCCATACGGCATGACATTAAATTCGTACACCTGCCCCTCGACTTGGAAGGCGGTGTACTTACGACTGTCCGGGTGTAGCACCATATTCATGAATGCCATGACAAAGTCCAGGGTACAGAAGAATTGCGCCTGCGGGTTGTCAAAAATAATTGACTCAATCGTGGGCGCCTCTGTTAGCCGATTTTCAAGGAATTCATTTAACTCGTCGACGCGAGACACAGTCTTAAATCACCATTTTTCTTCACCACTGGCGCTAAGGTGTTGATATGCCGGGATTTAGATGGTTTTATCATTCCGAGTGCAAGCATAATTCTCACAGCCTTACGAATGGCGTGTTTTAATTTACTAGAAGGGCGGTACTTTTCACCTCGCCACTTCTTTTTATGCGCACCACCAGGTTTAAATTGAAATTTCACCTGTTCGTCGGTATACCTGCCAGGGTAAATACTAAAAAGTTCTTTGAAAAGTGCAAACTCAACGTATGCTTCGTCAGCTTCTTTTTTGCTGATTATCTTTTCTTCGACACCTTTTTTCAGATCTGCTTTTAGTTGTTTCAAGTAGATCTCCGGGCCATTGTCTTTCTCCTCTGGGAGAATTTCTGCCCATTCGACCGCTTTTGACCGGTTTTGGGTGAATACGACTGTTTCATTTTCGTAGCTTTTGGGCACATCAAACTTGAAAATCGGAAATGCACCCTGAAACTGTTCGGGTTTGAGAAATTTAAGGATTTCTCGCTTACTCACGTTGAGTGGTTTGCAGTAAGCATAACCACCCTCGAGAACTGGTTGCATTTTCAGTTCTCGCATCGTGACTCTTCCGATAATACATACATTATGTGTACTATCGATGACATAAAACGGTATCAGAAGTTTGATGGATTTGAACCACATGGTGACTTGCAGCACGTGCGTTTTGGTATGGATTATTTTATTATCCGCCAATTTTAGCATGACCTTGCGTTTCAGCATGATATACTGAACGTCTTTGGTATTCTCGCATATGCGAGTTAAATAGTCAGCCATTGGTCGAGACAATACGTTTGGAAGTGCCCCAGTGTCCAGCTGAGCGCAAACGTCTTCTTTGTTTACCTGCAACTTTACTACACATGTGGGGTCATCCGTATCCTCCAAAATCAGCTGCCGGCGCACGACGGGATCAATAGACTGCTCGTCGAGGCACTTGGTGTTGTCAATATTGTCAACCGCGCAGCAGGACGGAACCCATTCATCGATCTCGACCTCTTCGCCAGCAGTGGCGTAATCATCAGAGTCGGATTCGATGACTTCACATCCTTTCAAATCATCTGCGGAGATATGCTTCGCGTCAACGACCTTTGGCCTTGACCTCAGCTCGCGCATCTTTTTGCGGCGCTCTCTACGCACTTCTTTACTCATTTTATCTGTGAGTTTGACATTTTCGGTAGATTTCGATATCTCAGGTGACTTTGCACGAGGTTTCTTTTTGCTAATTTTAACCGGGTCTTCAGGCTCCGGCTGTACTCTGCCGTTTTTGATGATTTCTTTCCGTTTGAATTCTGTATCACCGTGTATCCTCTTTAATTCGCCTTTGGCGCGAGGTTTGTGACCAGTTTTCTCAAACTTCTGGATTTCATCCAGCAGAGCAGTGCAAACTGCTTGGTACGATTTGGTGGCAATATAATATCTCCTGGCTGACTCAGAAAAATGGAAAAATTCCTTTTTTGGTACGATGTCTCGATTTTCATCGATTTTGGGCTCGTCGTATTTGGCCCCAGCCTGGTTGATTTTTTCAGCCGTTTCCAGCAATTGCAGCGCTGGCTTTTTCCAAATTGTTACTCTGTCATCATGTGCCAGTCTCGCAAACATGCGTCGAAATGCACGATATCTCGCCAGACTGACTCCATGCTCGCCTGGAATACGAGGCTTCACAATAGGAAACAGCACGATGATATGTTTAGCGCCTTTTTTGCAAATGAGGTTAATTACTTTACGTAATTCCTCTTCGATTACTTGGAATGGCTTCTTGGAGTAATTAAGCTCCAGCTGCCCCAGTGATATAATTACTTTCGTATCCAGCAGGTTCGCTTTTAGCAGAACTTCATGCAGGTCTTCGAGAGATATTTGGTCTCGATAATAGGGGTAGTTATTTTTACCCTCAGCTCTTTTGATGTGGTTTACAACTCCGTCGCCAATGAAGGTGTAATCCTTTATTTTTACATGCTCGATTTTGGGAGCATTATCAGAGGATTCCGCCGAGTGGTGGCGTTCGTCTAATCCTCGTTTCCCGACGACGAAGTAGCTGAGGTTGATGATGATTCTGGGCTGGTTTCATAAGAAGACTCTGAAGATGAGGAATCTGATGCACTCGATTCAGCTGCGCTGTCATTTTCAGCAGTTTCAGCTTCGGTGTATTTTAAATCGAATGTTTTGGCTTTTTTGCCAGATTTATCGTGCTTATCAGATTTTCCTGATTTTCCTGATTTGTCAGACTTGCTTGACTTGTCAGGTTTTCCAGTTTTCTCTGGTTTCCCTCCTTTTTTCTGAGGGTTTGACTTACTTTTGCCGCTGTCTTCCCCTTTGGCTTTTTTAAAAATTGGAGCTTCTTTGCTCTTCACTGCTTCGAGTTTCTTTAAATCTCGAGCATATCTCTTTACATCTTCCGGGGGAAATGACTCTAGGCTCTTCTTCTTGCGCGACTTTCGGTACTCACCAGTTTTGTCGTCGTATTTCGATTTCTTTGATTTCGAACCGACTGACATCTGGACATTGAGTTTCGAATAGTCCCGGATCGCTGTGAACTCGACCAGCTTATTTTTGAACAGCTTCGGGTCGTTCTGAGCATCTCCGTTGACTTTTGATCTTAAATAGTCGGGCAGTTTTTGGTAGAAGAGTTTCAGAATATCTTCCTCTTTGACGTCTTTCATTCTTGCGAATGTTTCATACCAATCCAGTAGCAGCATCGCGAGATCGCTGGTGGTTGGTGCGTCTGTACATTTTGACTGGAAGTATTCTTTGGCGGCTTTTTGGTCTTCTTCAGCCCAGAATCGCTGCAAAAATGCAGTCTTTAGCGAGTCATAAGACCGCAACTTCGACACGTGTTTCTTCCACGTTTCCAATCCGCGCATTGTCTCAATACATCCGAGGAAAAGTATGCATTTTTGCTCGTCGCTTATGGATACTCCTTCCAAATAAGCTTCGAATGCATCTATGAACGCGTGTGGGTGAAAATGGTTAGCCCACTCAAATTTTATGCCATTCTTTGCCATGATGTTAGGGTCTAATGGCAGCGTTCTCATTTTCTCTCGGTACTCTTTGCTGGACTTTTTACCAGGTGCGCATTTCGCGCCGCATCCGTTTGCACGAATGTCGCCTATTTCCTGGTTAAGTCTAAACACAGCTTGAGCATTTTCACATGCGTCAGTTTGTACTTCGTCGAAGTGTCTCTTGAGTTCATTCATGTCTTTAGCCACCTCGTATTTGTGGGCTTTAATGATGCTCAAGTGATTCTCTTCAAGAGATTTGATTTTTTTCTCATTTGTCTCGATGTCTTTACGACTTTCGAGTATCGCGTTTTTTTGCGATTTTAGAGCGTTTACATTCTTTTCATTTATCTCGACTAAGTCGGCAATGTGTATTGACTGTGCCGCTGCATTATTATGCAGGTAGTTGCAGGCTTCTTCGAGTTGGCCTGTTCGATAGCTGACTCTTTTGATATTACGGCTGGCCCATTTCCTGACGTGTCTGATTTCGGCAGTATTTTCCTCAACCTCATCTAATTCGGGAGGTACCTGCCCCTCAGGACACTCAGGTACAGGTCTTGGCCTGTATATCTCCACGCCCAGTTTTACATCTTCGTGGAGATTTTTCATGGCTTTCAGCCTTTCCGCGATAGATACCCCAGTTGGTGGTAGGAGGGGTGGCTGGTGGTCGTCGTCATCGTCAGATTCAGACTCGCTCTCAGCGTCATACGATTCGTTTTCTGATCGTCTATCTTCCTCGTCCTCCTCATTGCCTCCCTTTCCAGGAGAGGGGGGAGGGGACGGTTGCGGAGGCTGTTGGGTTTGTGGTTGAGGTCGTTCCTCACCATTTCCCCCTTCGCCAGTTGCCATTTCGCCGTTTTGAGGTGGCGTTTTTAAAGGCTCACCTTTCACAGAAGTTTCCATGTTCGAGTCGTAAATTCTACTATTTTTGTTGGAGATGACGAGGTCGTAGGCTCGTTTGGCGTGCGTGTAATAGTGACACCACCAATCCGAGCCTTGCAGCCACTCAGGTACTGCTACGTCCTCGTCGATCGTCAAGTCAGCGATGCCGGTCAACTGAACGTCAGAGATTGACTCTGACTCAGATGACGACTCGTTTACGTTTACCACAGTCGCGTTTGGCGAACTTGTGGCTGGCACGGTCACTTTTTCTTCAGTTTTTACAGGTTTTCTCCTGTATAGGTCGTTGACCTTTATGATGTTTTCGCTAGCTTTTAGCGCAGCCTTTCTTTTCGATTTCTCAGGCTGTAGGTCACGACCCTGAGACATTTATACGCGAATTGGTGGAGAAACCACGGTCAAAATACGGATAAAACACATAATTCACGAACGAAAACACATAAAAACACAAAACACGAATTCTAAAAATTAAAAAGTCTAAAAATTACGCGAATACGCGAACAAAAATTTGACTAGAAAGTTGAAACTACGCGTTACGAAGTGCACAGAAATTCAACGTTAATTTAATCGCATAAACGAGATAAGAAAAGAGCTCGACGTTCGGAATTACGTTCACGAACAATGGGTACCGTTACGTAGCGTTCGACAATGTTTAACCAAGTTTCAAGCCTCGAGCTTGCACCGGATTGCACCGTACGCGATTCGCACTTCAAACAAAGAAAACTATCCTAAATTTTTACCAATCCGAGACGGATTTACGTTAACACTATTTAAATTTACGTTAAAAAACGCGTAGTCGAATTAAAATTAATAAAAAGTACAAAAACTTACGTTTTTTGTCGAAAATTTCGGGCCTAGCCCAGTAGCTATCTGGCCGTACGAGGCTCAGAGTCGTAAACCTACCAAAAGGCAGGGCTCGAAACACAGGGTTTTTCAGAGACCCTAGGCCTCTGGAAGCTGGAACGCACCTAGGAGTGATCAGCTCACTAGGATTTACCTGTTCACATCAGCTTTTTACCCACGCAGGGCGCCAAATGTAATAGGGAGGACCGAACGTCACTATTCCTATTCTCGGAAACACCTTCCTAACTAGAGCAAGCTCAGAGGAATGACACGTACTCAGAATCAGTTTAACACATGTATTGCTCACGAATATCACAATAAACACATATTCACATTAAACTCAAGATTGATCACATTAACGGAGTAATTACAAATTATAACATCGCACGAGTAGCGTTACCAGCGGAACCAGATAAGCTACTGCCGCTGTAACGTACGATGTACGTACAAGTACCCTACGTACTTGTCTAGGCAACAGTGCTGCCGTAGGCACCAGGGCCAATCTCCCTCTCACAGATTCATGTCTATGAGACGAATTCAGTGGTATTCTCGGTTTTGCATGTATGACATTTTTTGTGGAGCTGAGCACGAAATTTGGATTCAGGTAAAAAGAGAAATTCATTTTTTTTCTGCAAAATCCAAAATCGCTGGAATTGACGAAAAAAATGTTTACCATGGTTTATCGACTCGATTACATAAAAAATCCGAAAAAATCCTCTCCATAAATTCTGCAAATCCGTAAAATCAACTCGACGAAAATGAAATTGGAAAAATTCTCTGAAAAATTTACGCTTAGCCTCGCAATCGGGATAAAATATTTCCATCAAAATCCACACCAAACGTATAAACTACAACGAGAAACTATCTGCTCAATTCTATCAACACCAATCGGCGCCATATCGGTTTGTATACCGGCATAGGCAAGGGTAAAGTACCTGGCAGCCTTTTAGAACGGCTGCTAGTCCCATCCGACAGTATTTCACGCAGACACAGGCATTCTACCTCGTAAACGAGTCGACCTTTTTGCTAACAAATTAACCCCAATATGGATATTACTTATAGTTTGAAAATCCATACAGACGCGACCGGTACCGCGCTGCGAATCGGATTTAATGCACCGTTCCTTGCGTTCTTCGTATTTACCCGAGTATAGTTTACACGTCGAGTACAATAAAGCAACAGCCCAATGAAGTATTTGTCAACAGGCCGGTCGACTGCGAGGCTCAGCGACCCCGGCTAAAAAGTATAAGTATTCGCACCGATGCTGCGACGGTGAAAGTTTATTAACGCTGCCGCGCTCGCCCTCTGGGCCCCTCGAATACCGCCAGGTACTCGGCGTAAAAGCGCGTATTTCTCGTTAAGTTTTCAGCTCCAGAGCTCGACCGTGATACACGCCGAGTACTAAGCAGTAGGCCCTACACACAGCTGTACAGTAAATATCCACCGCAAAAGTGAAACTTAGAAGTTGAAAATCTGCGTCGAATACTTTAGCAAGTCGCCGTAGGCAGAATTATACCGATGTTTCGTCGTCCCACAGCTTACAAAGGATAATTAAAAGTTTTTTTTTCTTTGCAGAAAAATTTTACGCGTACGTACAAAACGACCCAGTGCGAACACAAAGTTTTACGTCCCTTTGAATTTCGCTCGGCAAAATTTCAAATTACCCGGATTAATTCGTTTGATAAAATTCACCGTGTAATGTCTTCTCTGCAACGATGAGAAAAATGCCGACGATGAGGGGAACCCTCACAGGCCGGGGAACGTTCGTTTGTGTGAAAAGGGACGACCGAAGATGGGTTTTCGGCTATACTTTGTAGTCGTCGCGGGCCAGATGGCATATCTTTGGGTGTTTTTCAAAAGCCTGCGGTTTTCTTTGGCTTTCTTTTTCTGATGACAGTAATTTTATTGTTGTTCGTTTGTTATCATTTCATTAAAGTGACAATTTTTATGAGCGTAAGACGTTTCGAAAATTGTCTTCTATTTTGGGCTTTTTATTGTTTTGAGGCTGGTGAGTTCTACAAGTGAAATTTATACCTGGCAGACGAGGATCCCAGAAAATTTCCAACTATTTCGAAGGAAGAATTTTAACATCATTATGGAACAAAAAATCCTTCTAAGAACAAATTGAAAATAATCTGTGAATGTACTAAATGAAATGACTGTTTTTATTTATTTATTTATTCATTTATTTTACTAATATTTTCAAACTGAAGAAGAGAATTAGGGTGAATTTTTAGCAAAAAAATTAACGAACACGAATTTCAGGGGTAAAAAAAAGCAGATCACATTAATTTTAGGTAAAATGTTTGGAATTTTTTTTTAATTTTCATTTTTTTTTTAAATTTTTTCTTGCCGATTTTATGTGAAATGTTACAGTTTTGCTCAATTTTCAGAAATAGTCGAGAAAATAAATGTGCGGATTGTCACAATTTATTTCAAAGATTTTTAAAATTTCAAAAACCATGATTAAAAAAAACACATTTGATTTTGAAATACCTAGGTACCCGAATCAAAATATTCAACTCGAGAACTGTAAAAATGCTATACTTACAATTTCAACATAGAAAAAAAATTGACCAAAATTCAAAATCCGTAAACCTAATTTTGAGGAATAGATATTTAAGTATTTATTAATAAGATGGTACGATGCAGCAATTTTCATATTTTATTCAATTTTTAGATCAACTTTTTAAATCTGAATCAGTCAAAAATGCCAAAATTGACTGATGAAATAGCCTAGATTTTGTCATTAATTATCAGTCAAAATCCACTGATTCCCCAGTTAATCAGTGACATTTTACGGCCAATCAGTGAAAAATTACCAATTCAATCAATGAATTTTCATTAAGTATTACATTATTGAATCAATAAAAATTAATTCATTGATTGAAGTCGGTCAAAATTTACTGATTCAGATTTAGAGAGAAGAAGACGTGGCAAAAATTTGAATTTTTTGGCGAAGATTCTTTGGGACATTTTTTTGCGCCCCCCTCCCGCGGGCAAAAGCTCAAAGTTTCAAAATTTTACATTTTTTTTAGATTTTTACTTGATAGTTTTTTAGGGTTTTTTGTGACTAGTAATTCTTTTATTTCAAAATTCGAAACAATAAAAAATCACAAAAAAACAGAATTGCAGCACAGAAAAAATTACTTGGCAAAATTCTAGTTTCAGTGAATTTTCGCTGATTTTTTTTTAAAGTAAATTTTATCGATTTTTCAGTGAGTCTCAGATTTTTATTGACTTTTAAATGAAATTTCATTGATTTTCCACCATTTTTTAAAAATTTGTCGCTTTTGTTGAATTTTTTTTAGATTTATTATTGTAGGTATTGTAATCCCAACAGTTTTCTAATGAATTCCGATAATTTTCACATTCACTGATTCATAAAAGAGAGAGTAGTTGAATAATGACTGCGGAAAGGTAAACAAAATTTATGATTTTTTTTCAATTTTTTTGAATAGGTACCTATTGACATGATTTTTATGTGAATTGCCAAAAAAGCTATTCCCGGAAAAATTTTGAAAATAAATACAAAAAATAATTTTATAAGGTTTGATCGATTTTATGAAAGGGTATGGCTGGTTAAGTATGGCGAATCTGCCCTTGAAACCAATTTTGACCACTCCTACCCCAAAAGGTCAACAACGTCGAGAAAACATTCCGGAAAAAATTGCCTTAGCGCAAGCGTTTTCGGAGAGAGAGGCTAAAATGTGTTTTTTAAATGGATTTTTTCGTTTTTCGTAATTTTTCGTCAAATGTAGATGAAAATTAAATTTTGTGTTTTTTTTTTTCAGATGGATTCTAAGGGTTCGTGGAACCCCCCCAAACAAATTTCCAAATTTTGTGTCATTTTTTGTCGAGTTAGGCCATTTTAAAAACTTTGAGCGGCCATTTTGTCTTGAAAGGTCAAAGACACAATGTAACTTTTCCTTTCAAAAGATGTATGTATCATTCATTCATGAATATGTAGCACAAAAATTTCAAAAAAATCGAGTGATGTAACATTGTCAAAAAAAATTAAATGTCAGACGACTTTCAATCCCAATTATTTCTACATGAAATTCTAAAATTGTTGAAAAACGTCAAATTACAAGGTAAGTAGGTAAGTACCTAATGTTGTTGAATTAGATATGATGATGAAAAAAAAACAACACTGAGGCCCTTGAAAAAAAATGAGAGTGAAAGATGTCCTACGTCCATCTAGAGTGGAAATAAATCTTCAGAGAATTGATTGAAGAAAAAATATTATTATTTTTCGTATTCACTTTCAAAATATTTCAGAAAATGGCGTTTCCGACAATTATTTACAACCATCAAATAACCACACTCCCCAAAAAATCCAGAATTTTTTCAGGAATTTCCATGTTTTTATTTACTTACGGAAAATCGGGATTTTTTTTGACAAAAGAATACAAAATATTGAAACTTTGGGCGTTTGCTAGAGGTTCGAACAAGGACCAAACAATTTTGAACTTTTATCTTCTTTTTAGATAATTTCATAATTTTTTTTGGCAAATGACCCGAATGATGCATTCATTTTTAGAAGACATTAAAATAAATTTTAAATGAGTGCTTCATGGCATTCTAAAAATTTCAAAAAAAAAATTGGGAGGTTCAAGAAACAATTTTTACAAGCAAAGGACTCTTGGTAAAAATCTGAGACACAGATATTTTGGTAGCGAAAAATCCCATCAATTCAAATGCCACCAGAGTCTTCTGGGCAATCGCAAACATCTGATCCACAAATTATACTTTGCAGAAAATAATAAAAATAAAAAAAACACTACAGAAACACAAAAAATTATTCGAAAAAAGCTTTAATCAATTTCTTTTTTTAAAAATTCAATAAATTTGATCTGATTTGTAATTCGACGAATTTTAAATTTCATACAACTTTCTTAATTTTTTTCTTCAAAAATCGATTTTTTTTTCAGGAAAGGTACCTAGCTTTGAAAATACAGGAGGAATCGGTATTAAACTCCGTCAACCCTTGAAGTACATACTTGAACTTTCCTCCACGAACCATTCTCAAACTAAAATCAAACTCTAGATATCGGTATCTAGTATCTACTATCTACAACCTATTGTACAAATATAGGAAACTTACACATAACGTTCAAATAGAACGGTGCGCTGACACCGTCTCCTTCCGAATTATACGCGATACAAGAGTAATTTCCCGCGCTGTTTCTGGAAACACTCTGCAGTACCAAAGACTGATTGCTAATTATCACGCCCTTCATTTGCAGCAGCGGTTTATTCTGTAACAAATATACAAGAAATAAGCATGAAATTAAATTACCTCGCCAAATCTACATTATTTTATATACCTTTGCCACTTCAAATAATCCGTTTTCATTCGCGTACCTACCCACCTACATTTAAATCGTAACTTAATTCGAATTTAAATTGTATATTCGAACGTTGAACATTTTGTAGGAAATTGGCAAGAAAGAGAAGGTAAGAGAAGAAAAAATCGTCTCTATATCCAGATAAAGACTCCTTCTAGCTTCTTTATCTATACAGACGACTTGCATACAGAGCTGCGTCAAATTCGACGTATTATTTGTTGAAAAAGCGATAATTTAATTAAAATTTCGACGTAGATGAGTGAAATATCTTATAATGCATGCGAGATACATATTAAGAAAGAAATCTTTTGACTGTGCGATGAATCTGTCTGCCTCCCACTTTGGTATTTCTGTCTGCTAAATTCACGTATCACATTCGCGTTATTTTGTTTACATTTAGGTTCTTCTGGATCACACAGCGCAGCTCTATATCCATTGTTTAACGTTTAATTAAATTTTTGTATTAATTTTCTTAGTTTAGCATTAGAACGAGCGAGAGAGAAGATCTCTGCCATCTCGACGGTATTTCTTTGGCGTGGTTTTCACGCAAAGCCGACGAGCGTGGAAGCGTTTTCATATACACACATTGCTCTTTACGCCACACACGTATCATACTATCGTGGTCGTTTTGACGTTTGCTTCGTCAATTATCATTAAACTGTAATTTCTTCGTTCGTTCGGTGTGTGTAGTATAGGCTATGGATGTGCATATGACAGCCGTCAACGGTAATTTCACAACTCCTCATCGTATACTGCTCAAAACCAAATGACATATGCACGTCTAACTTTAACCAGTACGCGTCGACGAGCAAGCTATTATCGTTAGCCGAGCCCTTTTACGTATACACGACTGTAAGGTATATCTACGTGTACGCAGAAAGGCGAAATTTTCATCTTTCGAAATGATATCGCGCTGTGTGAATCCTGTTATCGATGCATACGAGAATACGTCTCTTTCGTACTTTATTCCATTCAGTTTTCGGTACTGCTACGGATATCGGTGTGTATGAGATATGACGAGGTACGCGAATTAGACGGATTAGAGCGACAAGTTGGTGAAAAGCGTAATGCGAAGTGACGACGGAGTGGTGAGTTTAAAGTCGACGATGTCGTAAAAATATCCAATTCGGGGTTGAATTGTAAAATTTGGGTAGCGGTAGGTAAGGGGGTTAAAAATTTGGGGGTTTGGAAGGGTTTAGGGGAATAGGGCCAAAATATTTGGGGAAGAATAATTCTAGGTATCTGTATCAGATTTGAATGAGAATTAAATGTTTGAAGAGAATATATTTTTAAGTTTTGGTAAACAAATTCTCAGATATTCGATGAGAAAATTTTACATCTGCCCACTGGAGTTGGTCGGGAAATCAAAATTTCAGATTTTTGAATTTGCAATACCGTTCTAAAGACAAGACCCTGGGTAGATTGGAAAAATAAAAATAAAAATTCGAAATCGATATTAGGTACGCAAGAGCCTTTAATTTTTTAAAAAGTTTTCATTCAATATTTTTGAAGATTTAAAAAAAAATCAAAATTAATTTTAGACTTTATTTAACGACTATAAATATGAGTAGGCCAAAAGGAACAATTTTTTTGAAAAGAAAAAAAAAACAAATTGAATAGGTACTTAGATAATACCTACTTAGGTCTCAAAAAATATGATTTTTGATCGAGATACTTATTAGTTAATAAATAATAAGCTCTAAAACTGATTTTAATTCTTTTTTTCAATTTTTTCAAAATTCACCTACAGAAATATTGAATTTTTGACCATTATTTTTATATGTACTTAGAATTGAATGCTTTTGCATGATCGAAAAATATAAATAAAATTTTCCAGTCTGTTCAGTTTCCGATTTTTCCACGATATTGGAACCAACAAATTGACTCCGACTTGATTTCGGAGTCGAGCCGGAGTCAAAGAGTTGAGGTCATAGATGGATTTCAGCCTCAAGATCAAGAATTGACTTCAGAGTCAAGGTCATATATGGTGCCATAGATTGATTTCAGTATCAATGTCATAGATTGACTCTAGTGCCAAGGTCATGAATTGACTCCATAGTCAAGGTCATAAATTGATTTCAGACTCAAGACGGAGTCGAGAATAAAGATCATAAATTGACCTCAAGATAAAGGTCATAAATGACCTCAGAATAAAGGTCATAAATGACCTCAGAATAAAAATCATAAATTGACCTCAGGATAAAGGTCATAAATGACTTCAGAATAAAGGTCATAAATTGACCTCAGGATAAAGGTCATAAATTGACCTCAGAATAAAGGTCATAAATTGACCTCAGAATAAAGGTCATAAATTGACCTCAGAATAAAGGTCATAAATTGACCTCAATTCTAAAGGTCAATGTTATAGTTTGACATTATTTTCATGGTCATAGATTGACCTCAGTTTTAAGGTCATAGATTGACCTCAGGGTCAAGGTCATGAGTTGACCTCAGAATCAAGGTGGGGTCAAAGTCATAGATTGACTTCAGGGTCAAGGTGGAGTCAAAGTCATAGGTCGACTCCGGAGTCAATGTAGAGTCGAGATTCAAGGTCATAAATGGAGTTGAAGATTGATTACAGTGTCAAGGTCATAAATTGACTCCAATGCCAAGGTCATAGATTGACTCCAGAGTACTCAACTTTCTTCATTGATTCTGAGAGTCAGTTGGAGCCGGGACATTAAGAGTCAACTTTTTGACTGACTCCTATTCCCATATTGAAACTTTAAAATGATTTTTTTTTTTTACTTATTATGTTGCATAAATGATGATAAAATTTGATTCAATTTTATCTGGCGTGTACCTAAATAAATTGAAGTATGATATGATTAGATGCGATGGTATCTGAACAAATGTACCTATTCCATTTCCCCCTCTTTCAAAAAGAAAAATTTCAGTTTTTTCTCGCCAGAGAGCAAAATTTTCAAGTAGGTATATTTTGCAATGTCATGAGTTGATTCCAATGTTTCAAAAGTTTACTAAAGTTTGACAAAAGAACTTCAGCACTTGGAAGTGGGTTCTCTTCTGATGAACTTTCGATATTTTTTTTGTTCCGGCCCAAAATTTCGCTCAGGTTGGGATAATTTCTTTGTCGGGAAATTGAAAATATTTTATTAATAAGTCAATATTTTTATGAACAATATGACCTTTTTGAATATTGATCTCGTGAAACACAACTTGAAAATCGCGAGTAATTTTGGAATTTTCAAATCGAATTCAGTTGTTTTCAAGATTTGAAAATTTCGTACCTATAAAAATATAAAAATCAAGTACAATTTTGAAAAAAAAAAATAAAATTAAAAAAAAAACAAGAGAAGGAAGAAAACAACTCTGTTTCTTACTCAAGGTAATTTTTACATCGCATCGTCTGGATAAATAATTCTTTTATATCCACCATTAACGGATCAGCATCATGTTATCTGAGTTGCCTACCTAATTCGCCGTAAATACACAACATGGTTACATTTACGGCAAACTGGTTAGGCAATTCTATTAACGTATTTTTTTTCTTTCGCTAGATTAGTGATAGTTATGACCATTTTAATAGTTTCAAATCGAATTTCAGCTTTATTGATGAAATTAAAAATTAATGTTTGTATGTAATCTGGAAAAGGGAATTAAGCTGTCAAATAATTTTATTTTTCATTCCTTTACAGAATTCAATAAGAAATTCGAAAAAACAAATTGAAAATCGAGACTCACCTCTAAATGTCTTAAAATGATCCCAAAAAGCCATCGATTTTTTTTTGCTACTGATTTCAAAAAAGTTGATATGATACCTAGTGATTGGAAAGTATGATTTTTTCAGTTTTAGATTTTAGTCTGAAAATTGACGCAAAGTCACTTTTGTTTACCAATTTTTCCAAAAAACAAGCTTTTTTCGAAAAGAATGTGAATTAAAATTTAACAGTTGATCCATCAGAGGTTTCAAAATATTAATAGGTGCCTACATATTTTTATTAATTTTGAAAAAATGTTTAGACGAGAAAAATTATTTTGAGACGTCAAATATTTTTATGATTCACTATTTTAATAATTGTATTCCAATGTTGGTCGGTAAAATGGGGAAAAAAACGAGGTTTCTACGATGACTTTTTCCCACTTACGTCATGAACCTAAATAATCCCTGGAAATTCCACCCACTTATTTAACATAAAAACACGCAATCAATACAAAAGTTTCGCTGACCTCACTCAAAATAAATTTTCTGAACTAAATTTAACTTCTTTAATTTTTAAATCATTTCCAATTTCGACGAATTTCGTTACTTCCTGACTTTTCTTTCGAATAAAATCTAAATATTTGATACGTCAGCTACAAATTTCACAAATCGAGTTCAACGTGACCATGATGCAATCTTATAACCGGTCAACATTTTTCAATAAAATTGCACATGACAGTTTGGATGATAAGAATTGAATCAAGGATGAACATAAATAGTTGAAGTTTTTATAATGAATTCTTCGATGCAGGTATGATAACAAAATCGAACCATCATGTATTTATACGAGACCCTAGAAATCGTTACCTATCAATTTTCTATTATGTAATAAAACCCATCGTTATCGAGAAAAATAAATAGAGTGGAAAATACCATTAAGACAGCATCTCTATGCAAAAGACTTCTCTAAAAATACGAAAAAAAAAATCAACCAGCGAACCCATCTTTGAGTAAATTTTTCATCGTTCAATTTCAGTCACCTATTATTAAATAACCAGAGGTTACCTAATTTAAAATACTTACACCGAGAAAAGATAAATTCCAAACTTTCTATTCCAAATTATTAATTAATAAAAAAAAACTCCAACAAACAAATGATAAAGTTGATAGTAAAAATTTGAAAAAATCTCAGCTCCTCGGTTCATGGTAATTTTACATAATCACATTTTTACAAAAGTTCAATACTCTGGTCCTTTGTGAAATGCAAAGGTCACATAGTTTAGGTTTTGAAAACTACCTTACGTACTTTTTTTTATTAGGTATAACAACTGACAAAAAAATATGCGTTTCGAAATTACTTTTTTTTTTATGTTTATCGTCTCAACCACGACGGTTATTAACTCGAAGAATTTGAATTTTTTAAAACGTAAATGCCTATTTCAAATTCGTCGCAAATTTTTTCTACAAAAACGAATGTAAATTTTGGTAAAAATAACATGGGCAAAAAAAATACTCGCAGAAATCCGCATAAAAGGAAATATTTACCACATTTCGCATTTTCTTATGTTTATTTTAGTTCTCTGCAAGTTGAATTTTTTATTCATGAATTCGTAAATATTTCACCCCCTTTTTTTGCACATATTTAGACACAGTACTTCGGTATTTTTTTCGGTTTCGAAAACCAATCGCATCATTGTTTGAGACCTTAAATACCGTTACAAGCCGCGAATAACCTCGAGGCTATTTATAGTCTTCGAAAGTAAACAAAAAACTGGCAAAGGGACGGGAGATATTTAGGCCAATTACGTCATCGTCGATATAACTTGGAAAGGCTATTTATAAAACTATTTCCATGTATGTGGGAAATTAGAGGCTATAACTTTTGGCATTTCTTTTGAAACACTATAAAATTGGAACAGTGCGGTAAAAGAATACTCACGTTTTTCCTCCATTCGACCTTGTAAATTGGTGGAAACGATTGTACATGACAATCAAAATAAACATCCATTCCTTCTCTAATGGAATCTTGTTTTAAAGATGTACCCAGATCAACCCTCGCTTCTGGAATATCTGCGCAAAAACAGAAAAAAAAAGTAATAAACGTCTGGCAATTTTCAGGTTTCAATTTACAGCACGCGGTTCGTCCGAACGAGCGCAATTTTTACAAAAGACGTGATAAATTCACGTTGAAATTAAAACCGGCACATATTTTGTAAAATGGCGGCAAAACCTCGGAATGATTTTTTTTTCACCATCGAGGGGAATCGACGATAAGAAAACGATGATTTTTTCCCTTTAAATAGCGTCTTTTGATGCGGATCGAATTACATTCTGGGTAATTTATGATAAATGTTTGAGGATGAGGAAGGGAAATGATGTTTTTGAGTATCGTGGCAGCAGGCTGTACGTAAACGATGCATCGACGATAAATATGGATATAGGTGTGGTGAAGGTTTTCGTGTAGGAATATCTCGATGATGAAGCGTTAAGAAAATAGCAAAACCTTAACCTCACACATCAAACGCACCCCTTTCGCTATCACCAAAAGCTACCACTCAAATGGTAATATATCAAAGCGCGAAATGACACTAGCTATCATATTTCCACGAAATTAAAACCTTACGGAAAACTCCTCCACGTTTCGCTTCTCGCTCCATTATCAACCCTTCATATTTTACACGTACCTTAAGAACGAGAAACAACATAAATTAACCAAAACGGATACACAAGTACTAGTTGGGTAGGTATAGCTTTTTGCTGCGGTTCTAGATGTACGAGGTACAAGTACAATGGCATTATGAGCAAGGAACGTAGTATAACTCACGTACGACATCGATATACTATAAAATTATACCTCGTGTACTTACATTCGGTAGAGATATATTTTAAGGACTTCTTGGATACGAGTAACTAGGTTCAACAATTCTAATGCTTGAGATCGAATTATCACGTAAACGAGTTTATGAGAGATTGTTTAATTTGTAGAAGACTGGTTGAATAGTCAAAGGCCATGCTGAAGCAGTGGCGATTTTGGAAAAGAAAATCTGAGGAAGTCTGAAGCTTGAAAGAAACTGAACATTTTTCAAAATCTTTCGAATACAAATTAATCAAATAACTACTCAAAATTTGAATAGGTTCGCGTTTCTTGTATTTTTATTGCTTTTTAAAAATTTCTTCCAATTACACGTGTCTTCAAAACGAAATGATCTTGTTTTTCAAAATAGATGTTGAAGAAAATCCTTGAAATTTAGTCATTTTCGAGTTGAACATTTAAAAAAAAATTCTGTAAAATGTTTTTCCTTAAAATTTCTTCACCTTTGAAATTTTTTTCCAATAATTTTGGAATTTTCCTTTTTTAAAAAATGAATTTCAACTTCATGTTTTTAAAAACATTTTAGGAGTACATAAGAAATTGAAAAGGATTTTCAAGAACGTAAAATTGAAAAACAATTAAAAAAATCAAATTCAAGTTTGAAATAATTTTATTGAAGAAAAAATTCAAAAATTAGAAATTAGGCAAAATTTTGAAAAAAAATTAAGAAATAGACTTGAAAAAATTTGGACTAAAAAAAAATTGGAACAAATTGGAACTTACATAGTTAATGTTTATGGTCTGGTTCTAGGCAAGAATTTAATTTGATTTTCCATTTTTCTGAGCTCATTTTACAAAAAAATTGGTACTTGAAAATCTTAATCTTGGAGAAAAAATCGATGGAAGTCTGATTTTCCTAACTTCCCTGGGATAATCGCCTCTGTATGCTGAAAAATCTTGAATCCATGTGATAAAACTTCAACATAGATAATCCATGAAAATTTTGCAAAATTGTTTTAGAAAAGAGTTTGTGATATTATTGGACCATTTTGGATACTATAAGATGAAAAGTAAGTACTTAACTAGCTCCTAATTAATTTTGCCACAAAATACCCAGAACTTTTTCAAAATTTTTCAAACTTCTAATTATTTTTTGATTTTCGTTTCTTTTTGGATTTTCTTCCAACTGTCTACTTATTTATTAAATTGGAAGAAATTTCAAAAAATATAGAATGATTTTTTTTTTGAAAAATTCAAAGTTGGACTTCGAAGAATATGTGAACCTGTCGGAATGAAGGGATCAAGTGTAAAAAAAAAAATCGATGTCTTATTTTTCACGTTTTTGATCCGAATGACACCAAATTTGGACCAAGCAAATAAAAATAAAGATATCGATTTTTTTACACAAGGTCCTTTCCATAATATTAAAATTGGAAAAATATTTTGTGCAGTTGAAAGAATTTTTCGCTACAAGGAATTTAAAAAAATCGATAAGTTGTTAAAAAATTTATTTGAAGAAATTAATAAAGAAAATTTTTTTAACATTTACTACCAACTTAATTTTTTTCCACAAGTAAGTACCTTTTTAAATTAAAATTTTCCAGTTTGATTTTTTCAAAATAAAATTTTGTAAAAATTATTCCAACTCGAAAATTTTTCTTCATTTATCTCAACTAAAATGAGTTGTTTAAAAAAAATTAACGTGGTGTTTTCAAAATTTCTTCCTATTCAATAAATAGAATTAAAAAAATCAAAAATTGCGAATTAAAGGAAATTTTAAGAAACCAAAATCAGAAATATTGAAAATTAAAATCTAAAAATACTTAATTATTGAAAAAAAAAATTAAAATTGAGTACAACTTTGAAAAATTAAGGAGTTGAAGAAACTGAAAAAATTAGAATTTGAGAAAAATTGAACTTGGGAATAAGAATAGGATTTAGATCGTGGTCGTAGAGATTCCATGTGCGAAAAAAAAATTAAAAATTAGTAAAAATGATTTGGAAATTTTTAAGCTGAAAAATCAAATTTTATCAAAATCAATGTTTAGGAGCATAATTTCAGTTATAGAATCAGGCCACGAGCTATTTAAGCCTGGATACTGCGAATGAGCAGCAGACTTTGAAGGCATGGAACATATGAAAATGAGCCGATTTTCAGTTGTTGAAAAATTGAAAATTTCTGGTTTTTTGGAAAGGGTTTTTGACCGTTAAAGTACTTGAATATTTGAAGAAATTTTGCTATAACAGAGAAATATGGAAATTTAAGGAAGAAAAATTAGTCGAATAAATAATGGTCACGTTGAATGTAGGTGGGATTCCTCTTTTTATAAAACTTAATACGAAATTTAATAATGATTTAATGAATAATCTCTTAAATTGAAAAAAGAGTATTGAAATTTATCAAAAATTATCTTAGTTGATTATTACATAAGCGATTATTCATTATCAAGATTTAAAACGAATTGATCCGATGATTCAAACGACCGTGTGTTACGAATTAATACTATTTTTCGATTTTTCATCAACGTTTTTTCGATTTAGTGGAACTTTTGCCGTGTTGTGTTCTGTTGTGTTGAAATCCAAAATCAAAAGTAACTTGACCTATCTCTTCATTTTCTTTTTCCAATACAAATTTTACAATACCATAAGTAGATAAAATCTTACAATTGGTGGAAGAAGAAAAATTTCTATAATTTTCGCATTTTTGGAATTTTCTTTACTTATTCTGAAAATTTGACCAGGAGAAAGAAAAGATTGTAACTGAAGCTGTTTTAGCGCTCAAGCCTAAATTAATTTTCGATTTTCATCATTCAAAACTAATATCTGGTAGATATTTGTTACTCATCAATTTCTCGCCTATTTCTCCAAAAAAATCAAATTTTATTTTCTATCTCAAGTCGTGTTTTTAATATATTTTTAGTCAGCTATATTTTTTCGCCTCCACAACATTTTGAATTATGCTGGGGTTTGGTTTCTTTTTAATATTATCATTTGTACGAGTTTCCCCGTTTCCAATGGACAAAGGAAACAAGGCTTTTGCAGAATGTAATGTAACAAATCCAGTTCAACGAAGTAAGTTGAAATGTGCAAAGGGCACTGTCAATTGCACTAGATAATATATTATAGATTTCATACTCTATTTTAATATTTTCAGATCCGTATGAAGTAATCACAAAAGGTGTTATCGCTGCTGATATAAGCTATCTTGCCTTGAGCAAAGAGGAAAAGGTAAGACTTGTCATCAAATTTTTACATCAAAACATTAAGATACTTAATAAGTTGTCTGAAAAAGTTTGAGAATTTTCTCGTCGAATTTCAAAAAAAAAAAAAAAATCGAAAAATTCCTTTGAAAAAAGTCTCAAATTTTGTAAAATATTTGAAATTGGAAAAACTATGGAATACATTATATCGATTAATTCAATAATTATTTCTCAAAATCGTTCCTTAATTTTAAAATTTTACATTTCGAATTTCTTGATAGTATTTCATTTGAATTCAAAATTTTGAAAACAGAAAGTGGAGAAAGAAAGCTGTCCAAGTGTCCTTGGTTCAATTTTTTTTCGAATTTTGTAGATATAATAAATGAATTTATACGAATTTTAATTCCATTTAATTTATTTTATAGTGCAATTTGTACTGCTACCTTCAAAAAGTGAAATATGTAAGTGAAAATATTATTTTTGGTTCTTCTTACTCATATACATAGGTATTCCCCTAATTTTTTTACTATGTTTATCCCCATAGTTTGATGAAAATGGTAACATGCGTAGACAAGGAATAGTCAATTATACAATTCATTCGTCAGCACTCCAGAGATATGGTGATGTAATTATTGCCCTTGAGTTCCAAGTTGAGAGATCGACAAAAGGTACTCGTAAGATGAGACCAAATTGATTTTTCAAACAAGTTGAAGGTGTATAATATCAGCTACTTATATTGTATGGATTTATTTTTCATTCTACAGGAATAGAAGATAAATGTGAGAAGGCATTCATCAGTTTCATTCGATACGCAGAGTAAGTTAGAATTTTTCACATAAGAATATTTTTTAATAGAAAGCCCATATCTGTGTTCAGCTTTAACACAGTTACGTATTTTTACAATTTCAGCGGCATTTTCACATTAGCAATGGCTGACGCTTTAGAAAAATCGACTCACGTTAAAGAAAAAATTATCGATAATTTGAATCACGGAATTGAAATGGATCACGAACTAACTGAACAGATTCAAACATTTTTACAACATATGGATGAAAGACTCGAACATAAATAGGTATCATTGATAAGAATATTTTGGCAAATTCGGTGCTATGTGATGTGGGAATAAAAAAAAAAAATAGATGCACTATTTCTCTATACTTGTTCAGATACCTACGTGGATTTTTTCTGATACCCATATTCATCAGGGTGGATAAAAAAATAAATTTTCTAGATTTTAATGACAATTGATAAAATCTTCTTGAAAATATTTAGAGATCCTCAACCCAAAAAATAACGAATCAAAGAACGACTGAAATTGAAGTTGATTTTTGAGAAAATTCGTTTTTTGCACATTTTTGGGTGGGAACACTTCATGGAAACTTAAGCTCGAGTCCGGGTGTAAAAACCACTTTTTTACCTTCAGGTTTCAAAAATTATTTTTCGAGTTGACACTGATTTTGGGCTTTTCAGGAAAGATAGAATGGGGGGGGGGAGAACTGCAACTCAAAAATAAATTTTTACCACTAAGGATCAGGCTTACTTATCTTGAAAAAAGTGATTCAAGTTTCCTGGTATTTTTATCTCTCTCAGAACCATTGACCCCGAAAAGAGTATAACTGGAAAAGATTCAGATCACGAATTTGAAGATGACTGACTATTAAATAATCCACTCAAACGCCTCAAAATCTGGTCAGCATTATTTTCGTCATTTACAATAATTTCCGATGAACTTGAAATAAAAATTATGATGTCAGGGCTGTCAACTGCATTCAATTTTGTCAATATTAAAATTATATTGTTTATTTGATGATTTAAAAAGCAAGCAAAATTTTTGATAAGTTTTAAAGCTTTTTTTGTCCAAAGGTAATAAATGTTGCCAACTAAAATTTTATAAAAAATTAAGGAAATGAAAATGCAATTGGCAACAATGCCATCAACTTTTTCCTCAAAAATATTATTGAACATTATTCTAGACGAGAAAAAATAATTTTATGTCTCAATTTCAAGGCGTTTGAGTGAGTGATTCGAATTTGAAGATAATCAAGAAATCTTCAAGAATCACATGGAATTTTTCAACCTTTTTGTAGAGGGCAAAAAATATATTTAATTTTATGGTCAATGATTCAGAAAAGTGAAAAAAATATTAGTATCGGAGGGGGAAGGGGGAGATAGAGGTTCCTAACAGGTGATAAAATTCAAATCGCCAAAAATCGTTCATTTTTGTTTTCAAAAAATTACTTTACTTTGAAGTTTCCCATTCCTCCAAGCTTTTTTTTTACCCCTAATAATGCATACAGTACTTTTATATTTATTGAAAATTTTCTCAACTGTCTACTTAAAAATTCCATATTTTTTGATCTGAAAATTTTTAAAAACTTCAAATTGTTTTAAAAGTTTTTGATCTCAAAAATTTTCTATTTTCTATTCATTTAAAAAATTTTCGGATTGGAAAATATTTTGAGAAAAAATTTAGAGCTGAAAAAAAAACAGAATACCAAAGTTGGAAATGAAATTTTAAAAGGTGAATAATGAAAATTTCGTCATTTGTGTAATTTTTAATTTTCATATCTGATGACCTGATGCTTATTCTGGGTAAATTTGGCTAAATTTTCCAAGAAAAAAAATGGGAATTTACGCCATTGAATATCAATACAGATTGGCAGAAAAAACTCCTTAAAATTGCGCAAGATGATGAAAACAATTTCAATTAACACAATCGAAAATTTTGAAAAATATCGATTCTCAAAATTAAGACTATTTCTCTTGGTACTTCTTTTGATTAAAAATGGCACAGGAAGTAGGTATACCTATTTGAGGCATAATATCGAAGAAAATACCACGACGCAATTTTATGATTTTCCTGATCAACACGTAACGAAACTCGAAGCTATAAATAAACTTTATACGATAACCTTGAAGAATCTCTCAACCTTTTAATGGATTCGGGATGTAAATTAACAGCTGAAATTGAATTTCCTCTGTTCTGCGGTGAAGTTTGAAACCCAACGATGGGAAAATATTGAAATTTGGCCGCAGGCTCTAGAGCAAAATATATCGACAAGTTGAAATTACAGGCAAATGAAACACTTCTCAATTCGATACACATTTAAGCATCAAATTCAACTCTTGACGCAATGAAAATTGTCAAAAAATTTTCCAAATTTGGAATCAAAATCCCTTAGAACAACTGGTCTAATATTCCAACAGAAATATGGTTCTTTGGATCATGCGTACGAATAGTCGACTATGTCGAAGAGTGGAGGTTTCCAAGAGAGGTGAACTTATCCGCTGGGAAACTTTGGCTAGGCAAGCATGAAAAGTATTTGTCTCTGGTACAACGATCCTAAAACGTTTGTTTCCCAGTAAAACTTTCATCTTCATTCTGTCCTATTACCTAAAGGTATTCGAATTAACTCCTTCGTCTTTTCTGGTAAGTTTAACTCCGGCGGGAATAATTTATAAGTTCACCACAATTAAGCATTCCGACAGGTTGATTTAAAGTTTACGGTACTTTGCCAAATGTACGACAATTTTAGAATACAAATTCGAACCTCGGTTACATTCGTACAAAATGTAAATCACTCAGCAATCAGTACGAAATTATTAAATTAATATTTGAATACGCGCGTAATATACTCATTCTATGAATAAATTAAACGCATTACATAAATTTTTTCACCGGGATACCTTTCGGGCAAAGGTACGTGCGGGCGTAGGTTAGGCACAGGTTCGCCTTTCGCTTTTCTAATATACACAAGAGAGAGGTTTCCAGCTGTGGCGTAAATTTTCTGCACATTTATGCGGCCAGGGCATTTGCAGATGGAAAAAGCTTCGCATCTGCGATAAGGTTTTATTCGAATCATAGGTACGTAGCTCTTTCGAAATCCCACGAGGATGAGAGATTCGAGAGCAATTTTTAATTTCCAAAGATAACGTTGCACCGAATAGCTCGCCTTGTTAAAAAAGTACGAACCTTTCATCATATACTCGGCTCGATACGCCGAAAACACCCTCGCGAGCAATTTCAAATATAATTACTCTACGGAGTGAAAAATTCATCGTGTATTGACATCGCTGCCACGATATTTTCGCGACAAAAGGTGTAACTCGTATTTTTCGATCGTATTTATCGCCTCTCGCTGCTTCCAAGCGAACGTAGAACTTTTTTAACTCGGCTTCGATGACGTTGCCATTCGAATCAATCAAACTTTCCATCGTCTATAGAGTGTATTGTTGTGTTTTACACGTAATTAATTCCACGGATTTTATTAATTTTTCATAAAGCGCCGTCCATTCCCCCGTCGTCTCGTGACTGCTTTTTTGCCACAGTTTAAAATATATTTTGATGGGGAATGTTTTCGAAAATTTTCAAAAGTACGGACGTCGAAAGTGTGAAAAAAGTTGGAAAATTCAATAAATTACGTTCTTTTTTTTAAATTCCAGCTTCGATGGTTATTTTACGAGGTATTTGTCAATATTTTTTTTAGGGAGGGGATCCGCATCTTGGACATTTTTAAAAAAAATTAATAATATGGAATTTGCAAAATTTTGCTAAAATCATCAAAAAATATTGGAAATTTCATATTTTAGGGTAAGTATAATGTAAGCTAAAAATATATGATTCTGAAATTCTTACAATGAATTTTCAATTTCCAATGTGTTTCCAAAGTTTCGCTTCCGGGTAGTGCTTGATTTTGAGCTTGGCACGATAAAGTCTTATTTACATCTTGTTTTGTTGGAATAAATGTGAGAATGCTACTGGTAGTGTTTCCATCCAACGATACCTGGAACAGTTTTATGAAATATGAGTTATGGTACCTAGGCGTAGTAATTTTCTTGTAAGTAATAATTTCGAGGGGTGCCGCGAGGAGAATTTTTCCACGGGTGAATTTTCATAATTAATGAAAAAAGAAGGGGAAGATACGTTTATGTTTGAAGATATTTATAAACGGAAATAATTGAGCATTCGTAAACTTTTGTCGGTGATAACGATTAAAAGTGACATAAATGTTTGAATTGTTGGCACAGCACATATAAACTTTATAAAAATATTGAATGTAATTTTTCAACGTCAAAAAATCATTGCATAATTTTTCAGTAACGTAAGATGGAAAAAACAGGAATGGAACTAACATCAATTTTATATGAATTTCATTTAAATAATAATATCTAACTGATTTGAAATTTTAACATGGTCCAAAAAATAGGTTGTTTTGGACCTCTGTAAAATTTCACTTTTTTTTTTAAAATGTTGAAAAAATAAAAAATGTGTGCCTGGATATAAAAACCACCCTTAAAAGTCAAAAATTATTTTCTGAGTTGACATTGATTTTGGACTATTTGGAAAGAGCAGAATGGAGAAAGAACCTTCAACTCAAACCTCAATTTTTGACTCTTATATGTGGTTTCTATTTCCAAGATCACATATTTGTTATCTACTTAAAAGGTTTTAAAAATCAGACATTTGGCAATTTTAAAGAGTTTCAGGGTGCCTAAAATTGAAGATGTAGAAAATGATATCTTTCAGAAATTTTGAAAGAATTTGGACTTTTCTAGAAGTCCAAATTTGAAAATTCAGGAATTTCAATTGGAAAAAAATAGAAGAGGTAACAGGGCACCTGTAACAAAAAGATTGATTTTTCAAGTACTAGAAAATTTTGACATTCATGATCTTGAGAAAATCCAATGTTGAAAATTGTCGAGGAAATTTTGAAATTTTTTAATTTACATTAAGAAAACGATTCCCGGAATCTTACAAAAATTCCTCTCTCCAATGTTCTAGCGATTCTGAAAGATGTTTTAAATGATTTGATGGATCTGGAAATTCCAGTGAGCATCTTGGTTTCAGTGAATCCATTAGTTCCATATCTATCTTTTTCCCGATCTGAACTCTGCTTAAAAGTATCTAAATTTTTCTCACGATCTCTCCAGAGCTAAATTCTAAAAGTTAGGTACCTCCTTCTCATTCTATTAAAAAAAGGTTGGTTTTTCTGAATGTCTGATTTCTAGAAAATATGTAAGGATGCCTGAATCGGGCCATTTTCAATGTTTAAAAAATGTAAAATTTCCAAAAGAAATTTAGACTTTTCTAGGTACCTGTATAAAAAATTTCACCATTTAAGAATTACAAGAAAATTCAATATTTTGGAGCTTCTAAAAAAGTTGAACGGATTGAGACGTCTAGGAAACTTTAGTAGGTATCTATTCACTTCATTAAATACCTATAAAAATGATTGGGATATTTGAGGATTTTTGAAAATTTGAACCTCACATTGAGCTTCATTAATAATGTTAAAAAATTTCATTCATCCAAAAAGTAGATATCCAAAAAATAATAATTTTCTAGATGCCCAAAAATTTAGAGGAAATCAAAATTTGAATTTTTTAGATGCTAAAAATTTAACAGTTGAAGTTTTCCAGGAAATTTCAACTTACAAGGTAAATATCTACCTACATAACTCAAACATTTTTTCTCACAAATTTTTAGAGGTATTGAATTTTTCAAAATTCCAAAAAAATTGAATTCAATTTTTTAGGTGCCCAAGTACTCAAATATTTTCGAAAAGTTTGAAATATCAGATGGTTTAAACAATTGAGACGTTTTGGAAAATTTAGACTTTGAGACATTTTTCAGGCATTTGGATTTTTATGGGATTTCAAAAATTTAGATCAATGGATTCTCAAAATTTTTGAATTTTCCAAATACTGATACCTAGGAAAAGAAATAACCTATTTACCATTTGAAATTTTTAATGAATTTATGGTCTTTCTGGGATGCCTAAAAAATTTGAAATTTCACCATGAATAAAAAAATAGAGTTTTTCTGAATTTCAGTTTTTAGCGGATTTCCCATTCTAGTTTTGAAGCGTGATGTGGTAGGTACTCAGAGGATTCTTGTTCAGAATTTTTTAAGAATTGAGAAAAGTTAGATTTTCTGATTATAAAAACATTTCGATATTCTGGAAAAATTATTTGAAAATTTTCAATTGAAAAATAAAAAAAACTTGGGTCAAATATTTGTTATTTTAGTAGCATAATCAAGATATTTTCAAAATGAGGTTAAATCTCAACCTAATTACTTATAGAGATTTGAACAAATGAAAAAAACTTTGCTATCAATTTTGAATGAAGAAATGTAAAAATACCTATGACTAGGCACATAAGGAAACCGAAGATTTTTTTAAGCATTCTCTTTTTAAACGAGACTGAGGACAAAAAAAAAGTTGAGCAAGTCCAAATTTTGGCAATTTAATTTTACGTGATAGTTTTAGGTTGAATCGATATTTTTCATTTTTTCGAACTGAAAATTAGAATTTTCCAAAAACAGATCATCATGCACTTTTAAAAAATTTCCACCTCAAACCTGATTTTTATGACAAAAAAAATGGAATTTTTCGATTCGGGGAAATTGTCTTTTCTGCTTCTCCACTGTTTCAGCCCTGATTAATCCATTCTCGTACTTACCGTATCTTTGGTCTTCTCGAATCGAAAATTATCCTTATACCAGGTTAACCTGGCCGGCGGTCTCGATCCACTAGACTGGCAAACGAGATCATATTTTCTCTGGGCAGTTAACGGTTGCTCATTTGGGATAATCCTTACATCTAACGGACCGACTGTAAAAATAATCAAATTAATGCCACCCTCTTATAATTAACTACCCGGCACACCATACGATATCCAATATCCAAGGACGAAAATCGATTAAAAAATTAATATTCACATCGGCCCTACATCTACTATCGTATTAATCGAATAAAACTCTCCAAATGGCAATTTCTCAATTACTCTGGAGCATATTGCATATTAAGGTCACGGCCGCAAGCCTCTAATCTATCTAGATGACCGTATCGAATATCCAATCGGGCGGGATAAAATTAAACGTTAAATTTTTAATACCCTTACCATCTATAACGATACTTACAATTCATATCCACTTGAACGACGGTGGATATAGGCGCTTTTAAATGGGTATTCGAGGCAGCGCAAGTTAATTGGCTATTTAAATCTGATCTGTTCAGGCGTCTCAGGGTGATCTCACTTTCGACGTAAGAATTACCATATGAATCAGTCATGTTCATCGATGTCACATTACTCACCATTTGGGCGTTTCTATACCAAGTTATGTACGGTAATGGTTTAGCTGGAACAGAGAAAGAAAAGGAGAAAAATTAAAGCGTTTTTTTGGTTTAAATCAAAAATCTTAAAACATGGATATGTCAATAATGTTGGTTGATACATCTATCTTTTTATCTTTATTTCTATCTCACTATTTTTCTGTCTATTTAGGGTTATCTATCTGTCTGTTTTTCTTTTCTATTTTTTTTTTTTTTTTTTTTCAAATTCAACATAGGTAGGCCTAATCATAATATTATCAAGTTTTGATTTAAAAACATTACACTAAAAAGTTACTTAAACTGCTTGATACAACATGTCATTATGTGCTCATCTGATTTTTTTTTCATTTCTTCAAGTCTAATATGATGTCATTATGTCTTGATCTAACAGCGTTATGTTACATTACTCCAATTTCTCAAATTTTCAATGTCTCAAATTTCCAATGTCTGAAATTTATTTCCGATTTCTCGAATTTCTGATTTCTTGACAATCCGATTTCTCGACTTTTTCAACTTCTTGACTTTTTCAATTTCTCAACTTCTTCAATCTCTCGACTTTTCCGATTCAATTTCCCGAATTTTTCGATGTCAATTTCTCGACTTTTTCGATTTCTCGACTTTTTTGATCTTTCGATTTTTTCAATTTCTCGACTTTTTCAATTCCTTGACTTTTTCGATTTCCCAACTTTTTCGATCTCTCGACTTTTTCAATTTCTCGACTTTTTCGACCTTTACAATCTCTCGAATTTTTCCGATTTCAATTTCCCGACTTTTTCGATTTCTCGACTTTTTCAATTTCTCGATGGTTTCGATTACTCGACTTTTTCGATTTCTCAACTTTTTCGATCTCTCGAATTTTCTTCAATTTCTCGACTTTTTACAATTTCAATTTCCCGACTTTTTCGATTTCTTGATTTTTTCAATTTCTCGACTTTTTACAATTTCAATTTCCCGACTTTTTCGATTTCTTGATTTTTTCAATTTCTCGACTTTTTTGATTACTTGACTTTTTCAATTTCTCAACTTTTTCGATCTCTCGACTTTTTCAATTTCCTGACTTTTTCGATCTTTCGACTTTTTTAATATCTCGACTTTTTCGATTTCACAACTTTTCGACCTTTTCAATTTCTCGATCTTTTCGATCTTTCGACTTTTTTGATTTCTCGACCTATTCAATTTCTCAACTTTTTTTAACCTACATCTTTCTCTCTCTTTCTCGCTCTCATTTTCTCAACTTTTTCGATCTTTCAACTTTTTCGATTTCTCGACCTTTTCAATTTCTCGACTTTTTTTGATTTCAATTTCCCGACTTTTTCGATTTCTCGACTTTTTTAACCTACCAATCTCTAAAAATACATGGTATAGCGTAGCCTTACTGGCTGGTATGTATACTTGGAATAATAATAAATGATTTTTCTCTCTCTTTCTCTCTCTCTTTTTCTCGACTTTTTCGATCTTTCAACTTTTTCGATTTCTCGACTTTTTTGATTACTCGACTTTTTCGATTTCTCAACTTTTTTGAACCTACATCTTTCTCTCTCTTTCTCGCTCTCTTTTTCTCAACTTTTTCGATCTTTCAACTTTTTTGATTTCTCGACCTTTTCAATTTCTCAACTTTTTCCGATTTCAATTTCCCGACTTTTTCGATTTCTCGACTGTTTTGATTACTCGACTTTTACAATATCTCAACTTTTTCGATTTCTCAACTTATCGACTTTTTCAATTTCTCGACTTCTTCAATTTCTCAACTTTTTCAATTTCTCGACTTTTTCGATTTCTTGACCTTTTTAATTTCTCGACTTTTTCCGATTTCAATTTTCCGACTTTTTCAATTTCTTGACTTTTTTAACCTACCAATCTCTAAAAATACATGGTATAGCGTAGCCTTACTGGCTGGTATATATACTTGGAATAATAATAAATGATTTTTCTCTCTCTTTCTCTCTCTCTTTTTCTCAACTTTTTCGATCTTTCAACTTTTTCGATTTCTCGACCTTTTCAATTTCTCGACTTTTTCGATTACTCGACTTTTCAATTTCTCGACTTTTTCCAATTTCAATTTCCTGACTATTTCGATTTCAATTTCTCGACTTTTTCGATTTCTCAACTTTTCAACAGACTTTTCAATACCCTAACATAATGTCATAATGTCTCAATCTAAAAACGTCACGTTACGTTACACTTTTCAAATTTTACCCCCACTCACCCCTCCCCCCCATGTTAAAAAATCAAAAAATCGTATAAGCGTAAAGTTTTTCTTCTTTTGTACCAGCAGCACTCGTCAAACATCAAGTTTGTATTTTCACACGATGGAATTTTCACCTATGAAACGTATCGTTTCGCGATTGCGAAAAATAAATGCGAGGAGAACCTCGAAGAGGGGTGAAAAAATACTTCTTTTAAAAACGAAACATCAAAAGTCCGCTCGCCTTTTCAGCTATTATTCAAATAAGCTTGTTGTACTTTAAAAGAATGAATAACGATGAAAAGGTTTTTATGAAAACATACGATGAAAAGATGAAGGACGCAGGGGAACCTCAGATATCGTAAATTTTCGCCACCGTGCAACCGAATCTGTGGCCTTATTTTCCCTTTCGCCGCGTCGAGTCACGCCATAAATGCTGAAAACTACCAAATCAAGGTTATCATAACGTAAAAAAAAAGAAGGAAAGCGACGTTTGAACTTTCTCCTTAGCCTAATGTATCAAGACGGCAGCGCACCGCGTCATAAATAAATGTAACTCATTTGAAATTTAAAAACTTTATTTTTAAATATTTTTACTATCAATAAAAGCGAACCGCAGCCGACGATACGGCGGGTTAAAAGGAGGCCATAATTCAGCCATTATTACATTTCGTATTCCCGACAATTTTTTATTACAAGATAACGCCGCGTCCGCCATCCCAGAGTGATTTTACCTAGCGGTATTTTATATGAGAAAACCAGCCGACTCGTGTGTGGCGTCGTTTTTCGCCGAATACCTCTTCTTTTATTAGGTGAAGAAAAAAATTTCCCAAGAAAAATGCTCCGCAATACGTTATAAAGGTACGTAAAACGTCTTCAATCAAGTGCTTTAGGTATCCGAATAAACCACCATTATGACGCCCTGCTCCTCACCTCCGGTTCACCTACATATACATACCGAAGGCTATATCTACCTATATTACGCCGTATCTCGTATACGTAGGCAACACACATATCTTCCAAGTACTCGAAAATCGACTGTAGTTCACAACAAAACGAAACTGACGCGTGTGTGGGGGTCTTACACTCTTATTATGTACAGCCGTAGTTCAAAACCCGGCTATTAAGTTGTTCGTGTAATAGCGAAGACCGACGATGCGTCGAATAAATTGCATAATTACGCCTTATTACTCGTATCATCGTATGTATCGTTTAATAAGCTTTTCCCAAAGTACGCGAATTATTCCACATTAGTGTAAATAAAATACGTGCTGTATTTTGTTAGAAACGTGTTTTCGGTTTGTTTTTCACTTTCGCGACTTCAAATACACGCGATGTGTACTGTGTGTACAGTTGGTAATATTGGGCGGGAGGAGGAAGGCGGGGGTGATGGGAGTGGATGGCGTAGCTAGTCGAGTTATATACTTAGGAGTGTAAACGACATACGATTCGTTTGCTACTCTGCTATTATAACTTTCGAATATAGAAACTTTTTTTTTCTCTATCTGTCGCTTTCTGTATCTCGACATTAAATGGTTCATACATAACCGAATTTTCGGTACGATAACGCGTAATTCGAATGATAATACTCCAACGAGTTCCAAATCTTCGGAATTAAAGCAACTTTTATCATAAGTTGGCTAGAGCCGAAAAATTTATGTGGAAGTAAAGTGCATGTGGTAAAAAATCACTAAGTTTCGAAAAGTGAATTCTATGTGAGGTGATTTTCTAATGAAAAAAAACTTTCAAGATATGATATGAAGTGATTCTAATGAGGGTTGTTTTCTTAAAATTACCAACCTTACAGCTCCTCTTTTCAAATTTTGGGCCAAAAAGATCTCATACTCAGCGGCGATTTTGGAAAAAAAAATCTGAGGGAGTCTGAAACTCGAAAGAAACTGAACATTTTTCAAAATCTTTCGAATTCAAATTAATCAAATAACTACTCAAAATTTGAATAGGTTCACGTTTCTTGTATTTTTATTACTTTTTTAAAATTTCTTTCAATTACACATGTCTTCCAAACGAAATGATCTTGTTTTTCAAAATAGATGTTGAAGAAAATCCTTGAAATTCAGTCGTTTTCGAATTGAACATTAAAAAAAAAATCTGTAAAATGTTTTTCCTTAAAATTTCTTCAACTTTGAAATTTTTTCCAATAATTTTGGAATTTTCCTTTTTTAAAAAATGAATTTCAACTTCAAGTTTTTAAACTTTTTTTATGAATACATAAATAATTGAAAAGAATTTTCAAGAACAAAAAATTGTAAAACATTGGAAAAAATCAAATTTAGGTGAGAAATAATTTTATTGAAGAAAAAATTCAAAAATTCGAAATTAGGCAAAATTTTGAAAAAATTACGATTGAAGTGATGGAATAAATTTAGACTTGAAAAAATTTGGACTAAAAAAAAATTCGAATGAATTGGAACTTACATAGTTGAAATCTTGTTTATGGTCTTGGTCCACGATAGAATTTAATTTGAAATTGATTTTCCGTTTTTGTGGGCACATTTCACCAAAAAATTGATACTTAAAAATCTCAATCTTGAAGAAAAAATTAATGGAAGCCCTAATTTCCCATGGAAAATCGCCTCTGGTCGTACTTAAATGGATTCAAAAGGTTCAAAATGTGTTAGATTCTGATACTCGACAACATTTTGAAATTTTTTGAATTTTTACCCTTCTTCGGAGACTGTTTTTACGTTTTGGGTCAAATATGTCATAAATGAATTCAAATATTTTGTAGGAAATCAATAAAAACCATAACCAACAACCATTTGATTTTTAACTCACAAAAATCACCACAACAACCACCAATTGAATCAAATTTTTCAATTTTTTTTCGTTTCTTATTAAAGGGGGCTAAAAAATCTAGGCACAGCATATCGTTGAAATTTTCTATCAAAGATACCTTTAGACGTAGGGTTGTCAAAAATTGGAAAAAATAGTTATCGATAGTTATCGACAGTGGCGCATTCACGGGGAGGGGCTAAGGGGCTAAAGCTCTCCCAAATTTCCTTAAGCTCGGAAAAAAGATTTTGTTGTTGCAAAAATATTTTAAAAAGTGCATTTTTTTTTGTTTTTCAAATAGTATTTTTTCAAAAAATTTCCATCCTCGTTTCGCTCGGGCAGTACTTCCTTACTTTGGTTCTTTTTTTTTTTGATCATTTTTGATCAATGTTCGAGTCAAAAATCACTGATTCCTCAATAAATTTCTACTTTGCCAGAAAAAATTGATGATTTTTTACTGAAAGATCAGTACAAAAATTACTAAGTAATTAGAAATTTACCTCCTCCGATTTTTCTAAAATTTTCAGCCCCTCCCTTAATTAATTTCTGGATGCGCCACTGGTTATCGATTATTTTTTCAAGGGGTTGGGGGGATTTTATAATACATTTTTTTTAACGAAAAATAATTATTCATCTCTTTAATTTAAATTAAATTTGATCACTTTTTTCACAACTTTCAACCGAAAATAATTTATAAAATTCTCCGGGGAGATGAAGAAAAAACGCGAAAACAAAAAAATTGACATCATTATACATTTTTACTGGAATGAGGTGAAAATTTTTCAATTTTTTGTATTCTTTTGGCTCGAATTGAGTAAAACTTGAACTAAAATGAAATATGTCACAGCCCGAACGAAGGGAGGGCGAAGATTTTGTAAATTGGATCCGAGCAGATCCAATTGAATCCAAAAAATGGCGCGATCCAATCGTATCGAAGTGGATTAGTGGATCCAAGTGAATATAAGTGGATACAAATAAATCATAATTAATCCAATTGAAGACATTTTTCTCTTTAAATGAAAAAAAATTGAATCTAATTGAATCTTTTTGGATCTAATTGGATAACAAATTTGGCAGGTTATATAATAGGGTCCAATAAGATCCAGGGGGCCAATAGGGGGCTCAGAGGGGTCAGATGAAAAAACTGAATACATATTCGAACTCAGCACTCAGCGCCTTCGAATCAGTAAAAATCGACGTTTCTTGAGTTTTTACATTTTTTTGAATTTTGGTCAAAATTGGGGACCCCCGGGACCTTCAGGGGTCTTGAGATCCCATTTTAAAAATTCATAGGTTGAAAAGGGCATAAAAAGTACTACTCATAGTAATTTTTTCAGATTTTTAAATGGGGGCCTGCGTATGTTCTATTCATCATGAAAGTTGAACTTTCATTTCAAAAGTTCAACTTTGAACTTTTCGAAATGTTATTATCAAATTCGAATCTCTTTTCAATTTTCTACAAAACTGCGTAAACAAATCTGTTCTACGTCAAACCCACTTCGAGCTATACACCTTCAAAGTAGGACCGTTTCACAAAAAATCTCGATGATACGAAAATTACAAGGGCCACCCCCTCACCCCCTGAGCAGTTAGGATCAAAATTATGGTGATTTCTTCATTAGGTCATCGAGGGGAACTCGTAAAAAATTTTGAGCAAAATCGGTGGAACTAACGTCAAAAAGTGGCCGAGTTGACATGGAATGAGCCTTTCATCAGTCAATTCAGGAATTTTTGACTGAACTAAATTTAGAGAGCAACATCACTTGAAATTAAATCTGAATTTTATACAGAAGGGTGTTATTGGGAATCTGGAGTCCATAACTCCAATTTTGGGGATCAATAATTATAAGGCAGTATCATGAACATTGATTAATAATGCAAAGGTTCCACAGCTTCATATTCCACTGGCTGCCCGGTTTCATCATAGAAAACTAGGTACTTCTAACTTAACTGATCGAATATTTAACTCAGTAAATCATTGAATTTCAAAACCTTGTTTCTCATTACAAACCAAGAGTAAAATTTACATCGATGTACCAAGGTGCCATTTTAATTCAACAAATACGATACCGATACGTCGTTGTTAATTTCACACGATGAAATATTTGCGGTGATATTTCACGGGTCGTGTCAAAAATCGAAAAAGCGAGGTATAAACAACCTCAACATCTCCGTACTACGGGTATCATAAAATAGCGCACCTATAAAAAAAAAATACACACTAAACGTCGATCAGTCTATATAGGTTCGTATCGAAATTCTTCTACATAAATGAAAAGAAAATTGAATAAAAGTGAATTATGTGAAATTACGGAAAATGTTTTTAAAATAAAACCTTTACAACTCGAGATACACGTACATTTATCACTCGGCAATTTCTTTCGTTTCACATTAGCCCCATAACTCAAAAGGACTTTATCTATGTTGTGAATCAAATTAGTTTGTAGGTTTTTCCATTACCTGTGTCGGAGGGGGGCTCGCAGGGAGCCGTGTACTCGTATGGAAGGAATATCAAAGAAAGGAGAGCAACGAATTGCTATTATTTTGAACTCGTTTTTCGTTCGAAGTGTGGTTATTACTTTCTGATGTCCTTTAATACCGGTAGTTGCTTTCCATTTGTTTCTGTCACCCAGGCTCGAGCGCTCTTGACCGTATACCAAACACACCCGGTTAAATATCGCGTAAATTTACTCCTTTCGTTTGCGTACCTTTGGAATTTCTTATGTACTCGAGAGAGCTAGATAGATACGGATCCGGAGAGGGGTTCGCTTAATGGGTATTTTGTTTGTATTTATGGAAAATCGAAATCGCCGTTTATTTTCGGACGAATGTTTTATCGCATAGGTACGTATAAAAATAATCATCGAATTATTAACAGTTTGTTTGGCGGCATTATTAACGGCTGTGTTGTTTCGTACATATAGGAATCTAAAATAGCTCCAAATGGTTGAATATTTAAAAGGAAATTAAACGTCAAGGGTTTAAATTACTAATACAATTTTTTCAGTCGTATTGGACAGTACAGCCCATTAAAATGATACAGTCCTCAAATCGACCGGAGAAAACGGGGTAAAAAAATTAATAGCTAAGTAGGTATGTAGTTCAGGAAAAGTTTCCGTCTTATTTACTTTATCCCGATGACGTGTTTGTTTTGTAAATATGTAACTTTATATGTAGGCTAGTAATTTTAGTAATCAACCCTGGTATTTCTTTTCGAGTTTTTTTTTATTCATAATGGTCTACTTAATTTTTCCTATTTTTCATAATATTTATTGATTATTCCGAATTCTTCATTTCCAAGCGCTAAATAAACAGAAAACGACGGTATTTTCAGTAATCACCTCGTGAATTACGGTATTTACGGTAATTACCTCATAAATTACGGTATTTACGGTAATTACCTCGTAAATTACGGTATGTTCCGTAATTACCTCGTAAATTACGGCATGTTCCGTAATTACCTCGTAAATTACGGCATGTTCCGTAATTACCTCGTAAATTACGGCATGTTCCGTAATTACCTCGTAAATTACGGTATTTACGGTAATTACCTAGTAAATTACGGTATTTACGGTAATTACCTCATAAATTACGGTAATTACCTCGTAAATTACGGTATTTACGGTAATTACCTCGTAAATTACAGTATTTACGGTAATTACCACGTAAATTAGGGCATTCACGGTAATTACTACATAAATTACGCTATTCACGGTAATTACTATGTAAATTACGGTATTTACGGTAATTACTATGTAAATTACGGTATTTACGGTAATTACCACGTAAATTACGGTATTTGCAGTAATTACCTGTGTACATACTAAACTGTCCTTTCCCAAAAGCGTTCGTTATCCTTGAGAGAGAGACGAATGCTTGTGGAAAACCGGTTTGAAGAGGAAAAAGAGGAGGATAAAATTTTAAACTTTGAAAATATCCATGTTTGGTGTCAAAAATCAAGTTTTTCCGCATCCTAAATACGATTTTGAGATTATTTTCTTCAAAAAACCCAAAAGGATCTCCGGAAATAATCGTCAATGTAGTTGAATTTTCCCTCCTCCTTTTCAGTCATCATGAACGCCTCTGACTTTTCGGAGCTTCTTTTTGTTTTTCGAAGAAACGAAGAAAGCAATTTTCAAATCATACCCTTAGGCCATTTTTCAAGTAAGTAAATACTTGAATGAATTTTTGGAAAATTTTCTACCCTGTGAAACAAATTTTCCAAGTCACTTTGATTTTCTCAACTAAATGTTTCCCAACCGGCCATAGGTAGTATGGAATTGGAAGTAGAGACTAGTACCAATGTATAGTCCAGCGCGCGGGGAGTTTCAAACACCCGGTCTCACACCCTTTAAATGTTCATCGTATGCAACCATTTATACATGAAAATTGACGTGTAGTATTTTTTTAAAAAATGAATAAAATCGTAAATTTAAGTATCTAGGATGGTAGAAAAAATGATTTGCAAAAAAAATTGTGTTATACACTTTTTGCCTATCTTTGTTTTTGAAGGGGCTACAGTAATTTTAAATTTTCGTAAAATTCAATTTTTTTTACGTTTGACCAAAATTATCAATCTAAGTACCTGAAATGATAGAAAAAAAATCGCAAAAAAATTTGCGGTATACACTTTTTGCCTACCATCATTTTTGAAGGGGCTGCGGAGATCAAAATTTCAATGAAATTGACGAAAAAATCAATTTTTGACGAAAATTAAAATCTCCGCAGCCCCTTCAAAAATGATGATAGGCAAAAAGTGTACACCGCAAATTGTTTTGCAATTTTTTTCTATCATTTCAGGTACTTAGATTGATAATTTTGGTTAAACGTAAAAAAAATTGAATTTTACGAAAATTTAAAATTACTGTAGCCCCTTCAAAAACGAAGATAGGCAAAAAGTGTATACCACAATTTTTTTTGCAAATCTTTTTTTCTACCATCCTAGATACTTAAATTTACGATTTTATTCATTTTTTAAAAAAATACTACACGTCAAATTTTCATGTATAAATGGTTGCATACGATGAACATTTAAGGGGTGTGAGACCGGGTGTTTGAAACTCCCCGCGCGCTGGACTATACGTTGGTACTAGTCTCTACTCTCGATTCCATACTACCTATGGCCGGAAATCAAGGAAATAGAAACTCTGAAATTATTAAATGGGTACTTCAAAAGTTATAAAATGGTTAAAGTAACATGAAAATTTGAATTTTGAGTAAGTAAGTACATGCATGAAATTTTTTTTGGACAAAGGGTACCGGCGATTGAGATAGGCGAATCGGCCGCAGAAAAAACCGGGGTAGAATTTTCGAAATTTGTTACTTTTTCTCCAATTTGACTTGTTCATTACATTTTTTTTTTTCATTTTCGTATCAATTGTCGCAACGAGCCAATTTATTCGACAACTTTCCAACCATCTATCAATATAGCAAATTCAACTCCGAACGTCTACACGAGGGAAGCGAAAAAAAGAAACCATTTAGATACCAAACCGAGCAGGCGATGTTATTCAAAATTTATTTTCTCGTTGGTTTTCCGTTAATGCGAACAAATTACGCCCGAGAAGATATTTATTGAGAGATGAAATATAAAAACCACGGCGACATAGCGATTCGATTTTAATCGAACATCTCGATGAAGACGACGATGCTCTTTCGGTTTTTACAAAATACGTGACAGCCTGAGTGTTTTCAATCTAGATAATCAGCCTGATTGACAACGAACAGGGTTCGCCCTTAGACTGCCGAACAACGTAGAGTTGCTTGCGGCTGTTTTTTGCTTTCCTGCCTCTCTCGATTTTTTACCGCTTTTCGCTGTACCGTTTTCTCGAGAGCAGATAGGTAATGTAATCTCGTTATACGAAAAGAAAAAATTACCAAAAAATAGAATACAATCAGGCAATCACACAATTTCTTCGTATACGACAAAGGAATAAAACATCTATTGTCATAGAGACGTAGGTAGCTAGGTACCCGAAAGGAACATCCTGTTTGCTAGAAATACTTACGCAACATAGATTCGCGAGACCGTCCTCGTCGTTGTGTTTACGTCACGTCGGATTATCGTGGATTTTTTCCGTTCATTTTTTCAATCTTATAAAGGTACCTATATAGGCGTATTAAATTTTTTTGGTTTCATTTTTTTTTTCGATATTGAATCGAATACGTGGTTTGATAACTTGAGATTTCTTAATTAGAATCTCTACGTGTTTGAAGTTTATACATGAAGGATTGCGTGAGTGTTTCTTAAACATTTCAGTTTGCGATAAGAAAAACATTTTTCATCTACAGGATGTCATGTTTCTAAAATTGGAGCATTGAACCTTGGTTATAAATTAAAAGCTCACCTAGAATTCAAGTTTTTGAAATTTATCTCAAAATGAGTGTTTTTCCAGAAATATTAACTTTACAAAATTGGAAGCTCTAAAAATAATTTCCAAATTGAAAATTGTTTCAAAATTGAAAACATTGAACGTTCATTCAAATTGATAACATTAAATGTTTTTCCGGCATTGAAAGTTTTTCCATTGAAAACAAAGTTTCCAAAACAGCAGAAATGAGTTATTTTAGGTTGATCATCTCCAAATATTTTAGAAATATTAATAGCATGAAAATTTGTCAGGCAAGTACATACGTCTTAAGGGATTGATGTTTTTAAAAATTTAATTTAATTTAAAAAAAATGAAAGCATTGATGACTCTTAAATTTGAAAACATTGAACATTATTTTTGAATCTGACAGACAAAAAAATTTGGATAAAGTGAAAGAATATACTTACATTTTTTCTAGAGTGAAAGCATTTAAATATTTGCCAACATTAAAAACATTTCAAATTTCACAGAAATTGAAAGTATCGACAAATTTGTAAGTAAATCTGAAAGAATTGAACATTTTTCGAATTTGAAAGCATTAAAAATTTGGTATAGAATTTAGACAATAATGTAAGAAGCAGTGATGGAAAACTAAAATGATACCTACATATTAGTTCCAGTTTTCAGTTCCAGTCCCAGTTCCAAAATTCTTTTTTTTTTTTTTAATTTTGAGAGATGAAAAAAATCCAAAATTTTCTGCAAAAATTGAACTTTGTTGTTTTTACTTTTCTTTTTAAAGTACAATTTTTTCATTTTTCATAAATTCAAGCTCAACACAAAAGATTCTTGGGAAATATTCTTTTTTAGAAATTTTATGACTCCTAATCCTGACTTCTTGAGCCCTGAATAATTATTCAATAAAAAAATTGAAATATTATTTGAAGAATGTGTGCGAGAATGTTATTATGTAATTGGATGAAATTTTCAAATTTACAACACTTTTTTTTTATTTACTTTTCTACATCAATTTTTAAGGTTTGTTTAAGGTCGTTTTTGTTTTTCAATTTTTAGTACTTAAAAAATTTCAAATTGAATATTGTGCATCTAAATCTAAATTTTCTACTTTTTATGTTAAATTTTCAAAAATTTGAATTTTTCTATGTATTTACTCTATTTTGAAATTTTTTGACAAAGCCTTAAATTTTTCGAAAAAAAAATTCGGTGTGTAAGGTGTAATGTAAGAGAAGATTATTTTAATTAAGTAAAAATTTTATTTAAAAAAAGAAAAATTGCAATTTGCAAAAAAAAAAATGTTGAAACTTGAAATTCATTCTAGTTCCAGTTCCACTCCAGATTTTAGTTCTCATCCAATTCCAATTCCAGTTTTTCAGTTTTAGTTTCATTTTTTTTTTTTTTCAGATTTCAGTTCCAGTTCCGATTCCAGTTTTTCATCTTTGGTTAAAAGTAGAAGCATTAAAAATTTTGCAAAATGAATATTTCGAAAAATTTTCAAAAATTGAATGTATTGAAAACTTCAAAAAATTTTCAAAAAATCAAGGTAATAAAAATTCCAAAAGCTATGTTTTTATACAAAATGCAGTGATAGAAAACTGAAATTATATTACGAGTAGTTCCAATTCCAGTTTCAGTTCAAGTTCTCAAAATTTTTAAGTCAAGTACACTTCCAATTCCAATTCACAATATTCTTTAGTTTCAGTTTTGAATTCCAGTTCCAGTTCCAAAATTTATTCTTTATTTAAGAAAAAAATTGAGGGGAAAAAATCTAAAAATTGAACTTTGGTGTTTTTTCTTTTTTTATTTTCAAAGTAGATACTGTTTTTAAATTTTTCGAATATCGACCCACTAATTCTAAAAGTGTCGAAGTGCTAATATGATTTTTTTTTTACAGAAAAGCCAAAATACGTAACATAATTTGCATTGCGCTTATGGACTATGGAGTATGTAAATTTCAATCTCATTTTTTTCAGTTCTGAATTAATTAATTTACGTTTTTTAAATTTTTAATTGATGCAGCTTGATTCAGAGAACTCAGAATTGTAAAAAACTCAATTTTGAAAAAAGTGGCACTTACACACTTTTAGAATTAGTGGGTCGATATGATTCCATCTCAACACAAAAGATTTATAGGAAAAAGCTGAAAAGTAATATTTTTTTAAAATGTGTTACTCCCGACTTCCTGAATTTTTCAACAAAAAATTTGAAATTTGAAGCATGTATTGGAGGATGCTTTTAATTGGAATAAATTTTCAAATTTAATCCTGTTTAATTTTTATCTGCAACTTATTAACAATAAGTGTATTAAAGGGCACCTAATCCAAAAATTGAAAAAATCTTCAATTTTGAATGATTTTTCAAAAATTTAATAACAGGAAGCAATAAATTATTGTACTTTATCTTTAATTTGAAATAGGTACCTATCTTACTCTTTAAATCCGAATTATTGAAAATATCACTAAAATTCATTCAGTTCTCACCTTCACGATCAAGGCTCAATTTAATATTCGGATCAGATTCTTTCCTCACTCGAAGGCTCCCTCCAATTTCAAAAATAGACATCAATCTCATTTACTTTTTCACACCGAACCTCATTCACATCCTTTCACTGTTCAACATCCGCTCAGCCAACACCTGCGCAGCAAAACACGCCAAAAAAGTTGTAAAAAAAATTTGCCCACCTTTTACCATTTTTTCTGCTCTTGAAAAAAAAAGGGCCCAGAAAGTAGGTAACAGATGGAACGAGCGAGATTTATAGAGAGCTGGTTACCGGTGGTATTTTTTAGCTCATTATCTGAAATGATAAGAGTACCACAGGCCTGTGTATAAAGAGAATGAAGTGGCCTACGACCATATACGCGAATATACCTGGCATAAAAGCGGCATCCCGCAGCCGCCGAAGAGGGGCAAAGAAGTTATCCGCATGCCGTAGGAGAGAGTATTTCAGTGTAATTTTATTATCTCGCGGTCATTGTAGATTTAAGGTAATGGACATAGCGTAAAACACGCCGTATAATCCATTATCTGTCATCTGGGATAAGCCGTTGCTCTTGGTTAGATTAAAATTACGCTATTTTATAAGGTTTTACATTGTGTATATACGAGTCAGCGGCGCGCCGTTATAATGAATAAACAAAGCACCGGCTTTTCGAGGCTGGGACCCAGAAGCAGCGGGCAAAAAGAGGAAAAATAAATTAATTAGCCAAATGGACATGTTTCTTGGTAGAATCGCCGCCCAAGTGTATAGGATATTGTCAAACTATAGTGTCAAAGAGGCGCGGAAAGCGATTTTATTCGATACACTAACTTTGCGCCATCCGAGTACTGAATCATGGATAAGACCGCGCAAATCCGTTCTGTTTATCGCATCTCATTTTTTACGAAATTTTTTTTCAACTCAAAAATTTTTCTTAACCAGGTCTAAATTTTTTACGATTTTTTTTTTCAACTTCAAAACTTTTCTTAGCGAGGTCTAAATTTTTTTCAACTTCAAAATTTTTCGCGACAAAGTCGATTTTTTCCAACTTGGAAAATTTTCTTGACAGGGTTGAAATTTTTTACGAAATTTTTTTCAAGTTCAAAATTTTTTCTTAACAAGATCGACATTTTTTACGAAATTTATTTTCAACTTCAATTTTTTTACGTGTTCTAAATAATTTTCCAAACTTCAATTTTTTTGTCAAGGTTACAATTTTTTAAATTGACCTGGGCTCCTGGGCTTGTTTTAGGTACAAATTTGCAGTGACGTTGAAAACATTTTGTTAAAAAATTGTAACCTTAACAAAAATGTTTGAAGTTTGGAAAAGTATTTGAAACACGTCAAAAAAATTCAAGTTGAAAATAAATTTTGTAAAAAATTTAGACCTCGTTAAGAAAAATTTCGAAGTTGAAAAAAATTTCGACCTCGTCAAAAAATTTAAAGTTGAAAAAAATTGTAAAAAATTTAGACCTCGTTAAGAAAAATTTTGAAGTTGAAAAAAAATTTCGTAAAAAATTTAAACCTCGTCTAGAAAAATTTTGAAGTTAAAAAAAAATTTCGTAAAAAATTTAAACCTCGTCTAGAAAAATTTTCAAGTTGAAAAAAAAAATTCGTAAAAAATTTCAACCCCGCCAAGAAAAATTTTGAAGTTGAAAAAAAATTTAAAAAAACGTCGGAATGTAGACTTTGAAAAAAAAATCGCTCACCAACCTACGGGAATCCGTAAAAACAAGCTCGCGTTGAGAATCTCGAACGCGAACGGCGCTTCTGATTGGCGGAGTGGCGCAAAATTAGTGTATCGAGTAAAATCACGTGAGGGAAAAGGGAGGCAGAAAACTTACAAATTCAACGAGTTGACGAAGTCGAGACGACGTTGAATTTCCCGAATTATCGAGAACTGATCGAAATAGTAGATTTTGGTGGACGGAAGGAGGCGTTGAGTTGGCACAGGCACATTGTACCAAGCTTTTTTCTCCTTTCAACTCTTCGTATTCGGTTTGTTTGTTTTCATTCTGCGGAATTTAACGTTGCAACGTTTCCGAGTTGTATTTTTTGGTCGGCAGCGTCGAGTTTCTTTTGTGTGTGGGAAAAAACACGAGAACGTAGGAAAAATAAAGGAAAAAGTTATAACCGTCAATAAAACAAATTAAGAAAGAAAGCCGAGCAGTTAGAATGACGGAAATTCTCATTAAGTTAAAAGATTTTTTGTTTTGTACTTTAATTACTGTATAAGAATAAGGGTTCGTGAAAAACCTAACGAGCCAAGGTATTCGCGCTATAGCGAAAAAACTAAGTAAAATGTTCCGTTAGCATAAATTTCTAATGTTTTACGAATACAAAGCGAGACGTTGGGCGGGGGGCAGGGGGCCAACGACGTAACGTTCTACGCCGTGCAAAAAATTTCCCAACATTTTTAGTGCCAGATGGTATAAGCGAGTTTTTGTGAACTTTTCCCAAAGATGTAATTGGTGTTGAAAAATTTTCAAAAACCGGAGGTCTCTTTACTTAGCCAGGCCGAGAATTTACGACGGAGTATTTTTTTTTTTTTTGGAAACTCGGGGTTTAAAAAAAATGAACGTATTTGCCAAGATTATGAATCCTCGTCATGGTGCTATTTTCTCATCTATGTGTTTTTCCACGACCTACGCAGCTAAACGGTGTAAATACACACCCAAGATACTGGTAGCATTCGACTAATTAGTCAAATTAACCGCTCTGCTTTTCAACATTTCTTCCGAAGGCGAAATCTTATCAAGGTGGGATATTTTGTTCTTGTCTGTTTCTGTTGCGCGAAGCTTTTAAAGCCTCCTTTTTAATGATTGCGTTTTACCGTGATACACGGTTTAAGGAATACCTAATCGAATGGCTTACTTTGAAAAATTACCTAGCTCAAGTCAGGCTACCAGTCGAATGGATTTCGCTGCTGCTAACTGTAACGATTCTAACGTCGCTGAAAGTCGAAAAGATGGTGGAAATTCGCAAACGTTGGTGTAAAATTTATCTGCGTCTTTGTGCGAATATTTTCGTCGCCATTTTAGACGAAATTTAATTGCGAAAAACTAACTATTAAATTATTTAAATGCGGCGTTGCGAGATGAAAAATTGTGTTTTTTGTTAGGTAACTGGAGGCGAGTCATTTTTCATGGCAGGTATTATTTTTCTCGAGTTTTCATCCGGTGCGATATTCGACTAGGTAAACGGTATATCAAGATGTTCGAAAGTCTTCGAAGGCGAAAAAAATTGAGATTTGAGATTGTCGGGGTTCAGGTGGAAATTTTTTTTGTGTGAGCAAACAATTTGACAGAAACGAAATTCTTTAGAATTTGCCAAATTATATCTTCATAATTTATCAAAAGTTACAGAGCACTGTTGTAGTTTTTCAAACTTTGTCACAAATCTTACAGAATAAATGAAAATTTTCAAATTTTGGATTTTTTTTCAAACTATGAATGAACATTTTTAATGAAAAACAAAAAAAATTTTCTCAAAATTCAAGCTCTCGTTTTATCAAAAAATTACAATATGTGACTCTGCCGTAAAGAAGGGACCTTGGGTAAAAAAAATCAGTCTTCATTTTCATGTGTTTGGTCCAGATTTGGTGTCATTTGGACCAAAAATGTGAAAAATGAGACATCGATTTTTTTTTACACTGGTCCCTTCTTTCCGGCAGGGTCACATATGCTCATTGCTCAATTGGTAAAATTACTGTAGAAATTTTACCAGCTAAAAATTTCATCAAAATTTTCAATATCATTTTGATGTATTGCAATAAATTGAAAATGTATGTCATTGTATTTACTGAGCTTTTTGATACATAAAATAGGTAAGTAAGAAATATTACTTTTTAGTGGCATTGGCACAAAAAAATTCTGAATTGTAAATTTAAAAAACGATCAAGCATAAAAATTTGAAAAAAAATCTGAATACTGATGAACCGATGGATGTTAGTTTAGGTAGGGGACAAGGAAAAACCAAAAGTATACATACCTACTAACGTAACGAGAATGTTTTTTTTTTTTTTTTCAATGATAACAGATGCGTACAATTTCTCCTCTGCTGAAAATTGAAATTTTCAAAAAAAAAAAGAAGATGCATGACTTGAATATTTTTGACAATAAGCAATGAAATATCATCATTTTGGGTGGATGGGGGGGGGGGGACTTACTCATCATAATTCGACTTTGAGTTTCAATAATTCTATGGAATTTTTAATAAGTATCGCAAAAAAATGGCAAAAAACTCCAATACTTACTTCATTGAAAATTTCCCCATTCTTCAAAATTTTAATAATTTTCAAAGATTTTCTCAATTTTTGAGAACAACTTTTCGTAAAAAAGTAGACCGTTTTTCAAGTTGAGAGTAAAATTTTTCGAAGTCTCATTCATAAAATTTGAAAAAAAGTTCACAATTTTCAAGATTTTTTTTTCTTTTTAATTGAATAGGGACCTACGGGTACCTCAAATTTTTTGGAAAAAGAAGAAATCTGTGGCCAAGATTCAAGCACTCAGATATTATCACATACACAAAAAAACAGGAAGCTTTAAAAAAAAATGAATGAAAACATTGCACATGGAAAGGTATCTAATTTACAAATTTTCATAAATTAGCAATATGCTTTGAAAATAAATAAGTATGTATTTACAATTTGTGTAAAATTTAATATACCAGGGCAAAAAGTTCCGAATTTGAGGATGATTTTTTTCGGGAAGGGAGAAATAGGTAAATAGATTCTGTTTTTCAAGAGGCGTAAACTATTAATATTTTAAAACATTTTGATAAGCTAATCAAAACAATCGTTGAAAAAGTAAAATTTAAATAAAATTGCAAACTAAAAAAAATTTCATAGGTAGGCACCTACTTGGGTAGTTCTTTAAAATTTACAAAATTTCTTGGCAGTCAATTTTTAATTTATTTTTTCAAATTTGTTAAGAATTTCGAATCTAGTCAATCTTGACAAATTCAAGAAAGAAATTCTAAAAGTGAAAAAATCTGCAAAAAAACTTGTACAGTTGAAATTTTTAAATTGAATTTTAAAATTTAAAATATTTTTAGTGCGTTCGAAAATTGCAGCATTTACTTAGGTTCTCATTAAATCAACAAAATTTTCTAAAATTGACGAAACATTTTAAAAATTAAAAAAATCATTATGAACTACCTTTCATTAGGAGAGTCCCAATTAGACTGAGCCGAGTTGCATCAGAAACATCGAAGTTGACGATTTTAAATTGGGAGGGGTCACGTTAATAACCTGTTTCCCATTCATAACTATTCCAGTGCGGCGTTGCCAAATATACTCATTTCCAATTGGGGGGGGGGGCACTGACAGAATCCAAGAGGTCTGATTGAGACAATAAACGTCACGCCGTCTTCGTGCTGATCGGAAATGGGATTTAGAAATGAGTTTACCCTTTACTTTTCCCCTAGATTCTTCTGCTTCTGAAAGGTCCAATAGCAGGCTCAACTCAAAAACGAATTTTTAACCCTGAAGGATGGTTACTGAATCCAGCATCACCTGATATAAATTTTTAAAATTCACAAAATTTATCAAAATTTGTAACATTCTTATTTTTTTAAAAGAAAGTACACAGGGGTGCGGTGAACCCCCTGAGTCAACGACGAGTGCCCCCCCCCATTGGCCAAGCTGGCCCCCCTTAAAATTTTTTTCAAGTACCCCCCTCCCCCCACAAAAAACCCCTGTAGAGAAAAAATTTTGGAGGGAGACCTGAAGCATTGCTAAATAATTGCATACATTACCAATGGCATAGCCTGAAATTTTTCATGGAGAAGGTCCGAAGTTTCAAATTTTTTGATAAAGCTGAAGTTCAACTACACCAACCGCAATATTTTTTTACTATATAAAAAAACTAAATTCAAAATTCGCATTTTCATTAAAAAAAATGCACGATTTGCATAGAATTTTTTGAGATAAGACTTCGATCAAAATGTTATTTTGGAACAATTTCCATGCGAATTATTTTTTGAAAAATTAGAAGGGAGTCGTTTTGGCATAATTATCTTGAATAGGTATCTACCTAGTTCATAATTTTGAATTGCGATTTTGTTTGTGCCCGAGCGAAGCGAGGGCAAAGTTTTTAAAAAATTTGATTTTTTTAATTCTGCAAGAAGGCATTTTCCACGTGAATTTTCGATTTGGAGAGACAGGTCTGGATCCTTTGAATCTCCCCTTGGCTATGCTACTGATAGAATATAAATGTGATGATTTTGCCCGAGCGAAGCGAGGGCGATTTTTTTTGAAAACCCTATTGTTGGGAGGCGGTCTTTCCAATTATGGAGGGGGGTCTTTTTTAATGAAAAATTTTCAAGTTTCATTTTTATTTCAACTTGTTTTCCTAAAAATTAGAAATTTTGTTAATTTCTTTTATTAATTTTTCGTTTTTGGTAATTTAATACGGCCCCCCCCAAAATTTTCAACGACGAGTTGCTCGTCAGAAATATGCCTTCACCGCACCCCTGAAAGTACATTTTAGGCAGGGGAACGATCAACACATAATTCTCGGTTGAAGACAGGAGAGGAGATGAAGGGAGCATTTTTTGAAAAAAATACTCTCTTGCACAAACTGAATAGAAAATCATAATTTTCAGTAATTTTTTTGCTTTTTCGAAAATTGTTGTGATTGGCAATACTTATTATTAAAAAATTCCAAAAAAGTAGGTGTTTTTTATTTTTATTTTCAAATGGCTACGGAAATATTGAAAAAATTATTTTCGAGGGAAAGGTCAATGAAGGAGATGGGGGAGGGTACCCAAAAGGGGATATGGAGGAGCATTTCTCGTTGTCCTAAAAATATCACCAAACCTCTGATATCGAAAACTCTTTTCACATTCTTAAAATCACTGAAAATTTACGAAATACAAAATTTACAAACTTTTATGAAATTTGCAAAATAAAAAATAATCAGAAAGCAATAAGAATACTTCACGTCTCTGAAATTTTTTTCAAAAATAGCTACACGTAGGTACCTACTTAATTTGAAAAACAAACCAAACTCATCATCGAAAAATCCCTTTTTTTTCCTCCATCAAATTAACCCTTATTTTTGGTAAACTACAAAACCTCACATAATCCGTAAAACTTTAATATAGATAAATGTGTAAAAATATATTAAGATTCGTTGAACTTGCCATTTTGCGACACAGCAGCGAATTACTTTAATTCGAACGTCTCTTCGAAGTCGTACTCGTATTATAAAAAATGTCAAAATGTCGAAACGTCACGCGTTTCATTCCGACTTTTTTTTTTTCGTTTCGTTGCTATTTTTCATTTCGTTAATGAAGACATTCGTCTTGACTTTCTGGTTTCTATCAATTTGATTAATCTTTTTAGAGAAATTACTAAACAATTCGTTCAATTTTAGCTTTTCAGTTTGATAATTAAAATAAGTATTTTCATAATTATCGTTTCGTCTAGACTCGTTGTCTCTTTTCGTTTCATCAGCGTATAATAAAAAAAAGGACAAATGGAAAATCGAAAGCTGCATTCGTTAAGAAAATAATTTCTCGAATCGCGAGAAAAAAAATATCAACTTGAAATAACGCATAAGTAGGCATTTTGTAACGAAAAAAAAAGGCCATTTTTTGATTTATCCTTCTTAATATACAATACTGTGCCAAAAAACTTGGCTATGTAGTTTGGTTAAATTGACGAATACATATTTTATGTACCTTATGGGCCAGGTATACGACATGGAAACCATATGGAACGGCGACACGAAGCTCGTAAAATATGCACCTTCTGGATACCGATGAAAAGGTAAAAGTTTAGAGGTGTGTGCCAGGTCTAGCGACGATTCGAGAACGATGAAGACTGCGCTGCGATGTAATATCAGAGTCGTTGAGCGAATACCCAAGGCACTGGCCGTTTTACATTTCAAACCGTAGAAAAATAATTACGCGCGGAAAACTAGTCGTTTATTTATATTGGTTTGTACAATCGAATCGTATATGGCATAGGGATGGTATTGGCTGCGCAAACCAACACTTTTATATTTCCCACGAGTACCCCTAAGTATATGTAAACCGACTGGCGGCCGATCGTTTGGCCCCGAAAAAATATTCGGTTACCTAGCTGTTGTTTTTTTCAAAGGAAAATTTTATCGTTTCGCAAAGTATTATAAAGTTAGGAGGCTTTTGTAGGTAGAACGGAGCAGCGAAACAGGAAAAACGTACTCGTAGAAGGTAAGCAGGCCGTATATATGCACGTTTAAGAGACCCGAGTATTAAATGTAAATTTCAACGACGTCGCAGCCTCGCGCCAAAGCTCCGCGTATAGTTTTAATTTAGAGCGAAATGCTACACACCTTCCAACTGTTGCCATCGTATATAGAAAATCTCTCGCTGGTTCGTCGCCCGCGCTCGATCCAGCTCGCATCTCTCAACTTCGTACATACTTTGAGGTTTTAATGAAAACTAAAACGTTAATGAAAATTTTATTTAATTTCAAATCGTCGAGCTATTTTCTACGTTGAAATATACCCGTAGTGAAAGGCCATATACGAGATGGTATTTAAGAGGTGAAAAATTTTCATCGTTATATCTCGTCGTCGTCACACCTTCCCTCCATTCGGGCCCGATGTGTATATCTCGACAGCTGTAGAATTCTGCGTCGTCAAAGGTTCACGAGCGTCTATGTGCATGAGCCTTTTTTCATCGCTAATTACCTAAAATGAAGAGACGCTCGTCATGCCAGCGACACATCTTTTAATTTACTTTCGTATTTTATTCTACCAATTAACGAGGCATTACTTTAAATGTTTATTAAGTTTACACTCGAAAAATGTTTCACTCTGTTTTACCAGGTACTTGGAATTTCGTTCCGTTTCCGCCTTACCCGAAAGTGACGACGAGGTTATAGTACTTATACCTGCTTGTTTATTAAGCCAATATTATATTTAAAGTTGGTGCTCTGTGCTAGTCGAGATCGAAATTAAAACGAGTTGAAAAAGCTCTTGAATTATGAACTTTGTTGAGTATGTATTCGGAATGACGTGATTTTGTAGGCGATAATCGCGAGGTATTTTGTTTCCGAAGAGTCAATTAGGTAACTTTTCGGATCGTGTTGGATAAAGGATTTTATTTAGTCAAAAAGTAGATGCGAAATGAGTAAAAATTTTGTAAAATAAACTTAACTGTTTATTTTGTAATGAAAAAATATCATTTTGAAGGTGAAAAAATTTTCTCAAATCGTTTTCAAAGGTGGAATACCGTAACTAATTTGTGATTTTGAAATGATTTTTTTTTTTTGAAAATTACGATTTTTCATTTTATTATGCTGTTGTTTACGCAAATCCGTTTTAGCTTAATTTTGATGATTTTTTTGGTCAAATTTTCAATTATGGAACCAGTTTGAAAAATTTTGAATTTAGAAATTTTCCTCATAAAAGGATATAGCTTGTCAAGTTGGGTGACTCGGCCTTGATAACAAATTTCAACTGTTCCTACCCCGAAAAGGATCGCCTAGTCTGGAAAATAATTCTGACAACAATTTCGGACCTCCAGCTTAAGAATACAATTTTTAGGAGGGGGGTTGGAGCAAACGGTATGTTTTCTTTCCTATTTCCCCATTGTTGCCAAATATAGATACTAATTATGAGTTTTTTTTTTTTTTTTTTTTTTGTAAGCAGCAAATTCGAGTAGTCTCGAAAGAGTACGAAAACACCAAAGAATTCATTTTTAACTTTGAGCAAATTTTTTCAAATTTTCAAGAAAATATTTCCAAATTTTTTAGGAAAACATTCCAAATTAGGAATTTTTTCCAATTTTATAGACGTTTGTCAGTTTCATGCGGGTAGCCTACCCATCGCCCTGAACTAAATTACCACACATAGGTTAACACACGCATCTTAAAAAGTAAACAAACATGTTCTTTCCGCTGATAAGTTCGTAACATGTAAATAACCTATGCGCAGTATTTTAGTTTAAGGAGAAAATACTACCCGCATCAAACTGACAAACGTCTATAGGAAAATTTTCCAAATTTTTTTAGAATTTTTTTCAAAACTTTTGGGAAATTTCTACATTTTTTTAAGGAAAATTTTTCAAATTTTTTAGGAACATTTTAAAAATTTTTTAGGAACATTTTTAAAATTTTTTAGGAACATTTTAAAAATTTTTTAGGAACATTTTTAAAATTTTTTAGGAAAATTTTTCAAATTCTTTAGGAACATTTTAAAATTTTTTTAGGAAAATTTTTCAAATTTTTTAGGAACATTTTTCAAATTTTTTGGAAAATTTTTTAGGAACATTTTTCAAATTTTTTGGAAAATTTTTCAAATTTTTTAGGAAAATTTTTCAATTTTTTTAGGAAAATTTTTCAAATTCTTTAGGAACATTTTAAAAATTTTTTAGGAAAATTTTTCAAACTTTTTAGGAAAATTTTTCAAATTTTTTAGGAAAATTTTTCAAATTTTTTAGGAACATTTTAAAAATTTTTTAGGAACATTTTTCAAATTTTTTGGAAAATTTTTTAGGAACATTTTTCAAATTTTTTGGAAAATTTTTCAAATTTTTTAGGAAAATTTTTCAAATTTTTTAGGAAAATTTTTCAAATTTTTTAGGAAAACTTTTCAAATTTTTTAGGAAAATTTTTCAAATTTTTTAGGAAAATTTTTCAAATTTTTTAGGAAAATTTTTCAATTTTTTTAGGGAAATTTTTCAAATTTTTTTAGAAAATCAAAATTTTTTAGGATTTTTTTTTACTTTTTTATGAAATTTTTCCATTTTTTTTTTTGGAAATGTTTCCTAATTTTTTAGGAAAATTTTCCAAATTTTTAAAGGAAAATTTTCCAAATTTTTAAAGGAAATTTTTCCAAATTTTTCCTTTTTTTTGATTTGGGAAGTGGACCTTAATCCTTAGATTCGAAACTGTTCAAGTCGTAGCTGTAATTGAGTGTGTTGGAAAATTTTCAAAGTGTCGTTTTTCTAAGAAACGACAGGAAACGACGGGTCTATCATACCTAGAGAAGATCATTTTCAGTCGTTTTCCCAGAATAAAAAACATTTGAGTCGTTGTTGTAATTCAGTGTGTTGGAAAATTTTCAAACTGTCGTTTTTCTAAGAAAAGCCCAATACAAACTCACCACTATAGGTACCTACCTATTTGCTTTTACCTATCTTGGGTATTTAATTTTTATTGAATCCGAAAAATACTTAATTTGTTTTAAGAACTTGATCATATTTTAAAGGATTTCAAAAAAGCTAATCGACAATAATTTCTGATAAGAAAAAATTAATAAATTGAATTTTATCATTACGATAAACACGGAACTAATCTGTGATACGGCAAAGTAGAACGTTCGGATGTTGAAATAGGTACCTACATAATATTTTTCAGAACGTTGGCGTTGTTTGATTTCCATTTATCGAATTGTAGGAACTAACCAATTACTTCATTATGTGCAAAAATTTACTTTTTACAGTGTTTTATGCTTTGAACTGCATTCTTTTATGGGCAAACTCATACAGCAATCAAGAATCCGAAGAAGAAGCAAACTGTGAGTATTCACTACGATTAAATTTTTGTCTGCAACTTTTCCCCTCCTGTATTTAGAGTTAATTTCATTCACGAATTTTTTGATCATTTTTATAATGAATGTTCATTTTAATTTTAGTTTCAATCGATTATGAACCCTCGAAAAAAGAGATAATGGAGAAAATAGAAACACATCCAAGAACAACCGCGTTGCTACAAGAGCTATCTCAAATAGAAATGTCAAAAGAAGAGTCAGAAAGAATGGAAAAACTTGTGACAGAAACGTTGGCAGACACTATGTTAGATGGAATTAGAACAGGAGTTAAAGAAGGAGTTGATAGAGGGTTTGAAGCAGGTTACAAATACGGTTATGAGGATGCTGGATCAAAATTGGAGCCCACAAGCAAAGAAAATTAAAAAATAGGTAATAACGTTATTCAACAATGTTAAAGTTTTGTTTCTACGCGCATGTTTTTTTCCGTTGTTGACAACACTGAAAACGAATCTGAACGATTTGCCCGTTCTATGTAGATTCAAAAAAATAATGGACATTGTTGGGGCTGTATTCGCTATTTCCCAACGTAATAGTTCGAAATGGATTACAAAATTAATACCTTATTTATTTTCTCATTTTGGGGTAGAAAATTTTCTGGCTGAAATCGTTCGACCCTCAGTTCTGCAAAAAATTATTCTGGTAATCTCATCGTTTTTACATACACATAAAAAGAGATACCTAAGTATTATTATTTGGAATCATCATTATGACCATGAGGGGAGGGGGGATAAAATTGATTTAAAATTTAAATCAAAAGAAATTTTGTGGATTGATTTTCTATCAAAAGTATGATTTTTGAATTTTTTTTGTTTCGAATCTCATTGTTCTAATCATAAAATTATCTATAAAAATTCAGCAATTAAAATTTTAGATTTTTCATTAGTTTTTAAAACTTTACATTACTCCCCCCCCCCCTCTCCAAAAAAAACTGAAAACGATGTAAGTTGCAATTTTTTCAAAAAAATACCAAATCTTTTAAGTTTGTTTTCTTAGATTAAATTTCGACTTTCTAGAAAATGAATTAATCAGAATTCGATCAGCGACAACACCAAGTTTCGAAGATAATTACTCGGGGGAAATGTTATTCAGGAAAATGGATTCGAGAATAAAATTTTTCGTTTTTTTTTTTTTTTTTTTTTTTAATAATTCGGAAAGTTATATGTAAGTTTTGAGGTGGGAGGTATGGATGTCTAGACTCCTCTAAAATCAAGAATTTAAGCGAAAAATGCTCTTTTTGGCAATTAAAAATTCAATTTTTTCAAAGTGTGACTCTCGTTTGGCTTGGGCATGAACGAAATCAATATTATAATAATCCATGTATTTGCTGTGACTGCGAAAAAAGTCTCCCCTTTCTTTCTTTTTTTGATATTCCAAGTCTCTGTACCTATTACTTACTATGCACTCTCCCAAAAAAACTTTTTTTAAAAAAAAGAGAGGCAAAAAGGTGTCTTTTCTCACATTGTTGTCTCAAATAGTTCACATTTATTGTAAATATTTTGGTTAACGCTTAAGCGAAGCGAGCGTAATTTTTTTTCCAAAAATTGGTGTTCATGCTCAAAAAATAAATTTTTTCATGTTCCAATAATTCAAAAATTGCTTGCACCACGCCAGAATGGAGGAGAGACTATATACTTGAGAAAAATTCTAAAAGTTCTGACCTCCCCCCTTCCCACCGCCCGGAGAAATTTCTGACCACGCCACTTAATTTGTCATATGATTATGAAATTTTTCCAAAAAGTTTACAAATCCTGCGAGTCGTCTAATTCGATAATTTTTTTTTTCGTAAGCCGGCTAATTAACAAAAAAATGCCAATTTACAATAAAATTTTTCGACTTTTGACGAAAATTCTGTAGGTAATCAGCAAATTGAATTGCAAATTGGTACGAAAAAGTACGAAATTTTTACTCCAAAATAATGGAATTTTTTCAAACAAAAAGTTAAAAACTGGTTTTTAAAAAATTTGATTTAATTTTTTAAATCTTATTCCTTGTTTTGTTTGGGTACATGGTACATCAGGGGGTTTAAGAATTTCATCACCTACTTCAATAACTAAAATATTGAAGCTAAAAATGAAAAAATTTCAGCTTTTGGGTTCTTCTTGTTCAAGAAATGCGTTCGCTTTGCTTGGGCTCGATGAATTCACACAATTGTTTCTTGAAATTATGATATCAGATCTTTTTCTTTTCTATGCTAGACAATGGAATATTTCAAAGAGAAAAAAATTCATCATTCAGATTTATCAGGGAGTGTCGTAGGCTCACCCAGGGGGGGGAGAGCTTGAGGCCCCCCCCCTTAAGCTCGGAAGAAATTTTACTGCAAAAATATGAAAAATGTGTATTTTATTATTTTAGTCTTCAAACCATATTTTTTCAAAAAATTTCGCCCTTGCTTCGCTCCGGCAGTATTTTAGTCATTATATTTTAAAAGTTGATAATTCTTGACTGATTTTCCAGTCAAAAATCACCGATTCCTCAATAAATTTTCCGTTTGTCAGAAAAATTGATGAATTTTGATTGAACGCTCAATGAAAAATGACTAATATGAAATTAGACCCCTCTCCCCGTTTTTTCTAAAATTCTCAGCCTTCCTTTAATTAATTTCTAGGTGCGTCTATGGGGAGCTTAGTGCCGATCTGAATGGAATTTCAAAATTTTTTAAATTTTCAGACGATGAAAAATAAAAATTTTTGTTTCACAAGTCCTTCTTTTCGCCTTAAAGCTTGAGGCCCCCTCCAAGCAAGAAACCACGCCGAGAAATTTCAATATCCACCGATACAGCCTCTTGATATTCATTCATAAAGCATTAACCCATTCGACATGAAAAATTCACCTCGAACTACACACTTACGGCGGATATACATCAGCGAAACAACACGAAATAATGCTAATTCACTCGAACATCGTAAATATTTACCAGGTCGTGCGAAATTTCCAATGCACGCAATTTATCTGCGCGGCATCTCGTAAGAAACAAATCGTCTAATTCTCAACATCGAGAGCAGAATTTGACACACAGCGGTAACCCTGAGACCGAGCAGGTACCCAAATAGAGAGTAATTTTAGTCGATGGAACGGCTACAGGCTTTTAAAAAAATTCTACAATCAGGGTGAAACATTTCACCATTCCGGTGATTTAATACTTTCGAACGGCGGCGCATTTTGTAAAATGAAAATACTCCATGTGACATGTGCTCGTATTAACATTAACGCCGAGACACGACTACGCATATATTCGACTTTGGGAAAACGTTCGCGAATATTTCTCCACCGTTTAAAATGGAAATTCTCAACGTTTGAAGAAATTTTCCGCCAAATCATTCAAAACAAACAAACGCTTCGAGATTCGAATCTCAGCGAAGAGAATAATTCTTTCGACATTGGTGGCATCCAAACCGAGCGACGACGTTACGAAAAATAAAAAAATTCTAAATGAAAAACTTATCAAAACTTTTCTGAATTTTTGTCTTGTAATGGAGATTTTTTTCTATTCGCGAAGACGAACGAACGTTGATTAATTTCCGAACATGCCACACGGTTATCACGCTCGACTGATTATTACACGCGACATTGGAATAATTTCATCGTTAAATGACACATATTGTCGTAAATTGTCATCAAGACGTCGTACCTGCTGCGTAACCACGATAAAAAGCCATCTTATATCTATATTATAAAATACCAACCATACGAGTTCGCGCCTTATACTCGTAACACTCTGCAGGCGTTCTAACGCACGCCACAGTTTGGAAAATTAATAAAATACCGAGTGCCGCAAATGATTTGCTGTTAAAAACGTAGTACACCGTTCAACAAAATCTTACACCATAAAACAAAGTTAAATTAATTCATGCCACAGATTCGTATTTTATTTCTCTCGTTCTCGGCAGGTCACCAGTATCAAAATGAAAACGTGCGCCACACAACGCAGTACAATGAACTCGAACCGAGTGCATTTTACATGTTCCCATTTACACTAAATTCATCAATTTTCATACAAGTATTCGTGTACGTTTAGTTCAGTTCCATCTAAACGTACAAACGAAGCAAATGGTGAAAAAAAAATGAAAAAATTTTTCGAAAAAATAAATATTAAAAAAATAACTTTGTCGTCGATTCCGTCGAGAAATTATGCAAATATAAGGCAAAAAAATCGCAATTCGTATCTCGCGAATGGCTCAATTTACATTTTTTTTTTACTCCCCCAATGCGACGTACTACTAAAACCAATTTCGACGGAATAATTAACGACTAAACGGCCACCATACAACGCCGCATTACGCGTTCCATTTAAAATTAATCTTCATCGAAAATACTTACTGGCAATACATTATGATGGTATTTGAATTTTTATAAAGTCGATTCGTCAAATTAGTCTGGGTAAATAAGAAGAAAGGATGGTTTGCATGGGCGAGTTTTTTATCGAGTGGAATTTTCAGAAGTGGGGTTTCGTAAGCCGTTGAAAAATTTTCGACTAATATGAGGCTGCTCTTTTTACGATCCAGTTCTAGAGAATCGCTTGAAATTCATGCTTCCAATTGATGAAGGATTTTATTTTTGGAAGGAGCTCATAGAAGCCATGATTTCAATGGGGTAATTTATAATATCTCGATTGTGGAAAATTTTTGAAAATTTATGAGTAAAAATAAATTTTTCCCTGCGGAAAAGTATTTTTAAAAAATAAGTATATTTTTTAAAATGTATGAATTATTGATCTCTATATTCTATTTTCAGGGTATGAACGAATCGATCCTTATTTTTTCGGAGTATGTTTATGTTGGCCCAGAACCCCTTTCAGACTGTCGGCGTTACCTAGGAATTAGAAACTACCACGAGGAAGTTATTTTCAACATTTTTTCAAGTAATTTTTCAATCCAAAGATTTTAAATCAATTTTCTTGAAGCTGTATTTTTTTCCTTAAAAGTCGACTCTAAATTTTTTTCAACTTTTATCGATTTTTTATGTTTCAATTGGAGTTTATATCATTTCGAAATTCTTTGTTCAACATTGATGTATTTTTTTCAAAAATATTTATTTAAATTTTAAAATATTGTTCCTCAAAATTTTGTTCTATTTCAATTTGAGTTTTTTCTCAATAAAATTTTGTAATTTCAATTAGAAAATTTTTTCAATAAAAAGATTTTTCTATTTTTTTCAATAATTTCATTTTTTTTTCTTTTTTTTTTCATGCAATATATTTGCACCTATCCAATAAAAAAAATTCTGAAAATCTTTAGATGGCAACTTCAAATTCTAAAAAACTGTTTCTAAATTCCATAGAAATAATTTTGGCGTTTCAAAAAAAAATTAGAAAAATACCGTTGGGAATTTGAAAAAAAGGAAGTTATTTTCAGTATTTTTTCAAGTAATTTTTCAATCCAAAGATTTTACATCAATTTTCTTGAAGCTGTATTTTTTTCTCTCAAAAGTCGACTCTAAATTTTTTTCACCTTTTTTCGATTTTTTATGTTTTAATTGGAGTTTATATCATTTCGAAATCCTTTGTTCAACATTGATGTATTTTTTTCAAAAATATTTAGGTATTTCAATTTTGAAATATTGATCCTCAAAATTTTGTTTTATTTCAATTTGAGTTTTTTCTCAATAAAATTTTGTAATTTCAATTAGAAAATTTTTTCAATAAAAAGATTTTTCTATTTTTTTTTCAATAATTTCATATATTTTTTTCTTTTTTATTCCATGCAATATATTTGCACCTATCCAATAAAAAAATTCTGAAAATCTTTAAATGCCAACTTCAAATTCTAAAAAACTGTTTCTAAATTCCATAGAAATAATTTTGGCGTTTCAAAAAAAAAATTAGAAAAATACCGTTGGGAATTTGAAAAAAAAAAATGCAAAAAAATGAACGACAAAATTTAACAAAACATTTTTCGCCTAATTGGAAAAAATCCAATAAAAATTCAAGATTGAAAATAATTTCGGAAAAAGAGCAGGAAAAATTTTGAAAACATCTGAGAAAATTGCAGATTGAAAAAATCTTGAGGTAAGTATAAAATACATAGGAAATGTATTTAAAAGAATTATTGAGTCAAAATTTGAAAAAAAAAACTTGGATAAAATTTTAAACCACAAATTCAGCGTTTAAAGAAATTTTTGAGAATAAGTGGGAATCAACTGGTGCATACCCATTCTGAAAAAAAAAAAAAACGAGAATCAATTTGCTGACCTTTTCACATGAATACTTCGAAGGTTTTTCACTAAATTGAATAAATTTTGGGTCTATACAAAACATCAACTATCCAAACCATGATTTGAAAATTTCCAGACAAGTCTTTAACGCAATTTTGATTTTCTGAAATATTTTTGAATTTCTTTAGAAGGTATCTAAATTAATTTTGGCAGCCTAAAATGTAATTCTTGTTTCTTTTGAACGAACTCGACGAGAAAATCCTTTTCTGGCTTGATTTCTTGGCAGACAGCTCATTTGTTTATTTTGAACAAATTTTGAATAAGAAAAAATTCGACATACTTAATTGAAAAAAGCAATTCACTGAGCTCCTTAGGTCAGTAATACCTCCCCTCATGTAAACCTCCCAAACGTGAATTTGGTCAGTTCTAGTCATTTTGGAGTTCTAGTCCATTATCTAGGACTTACATGTATCGAATTTTTTTGATTTCAAAAAAGCTAGTCAGAAATACGCAATTATAAGGTTCCTGTCTGAGAATAGAGCCCTATATGGATTTTCTCGTTAAAACGTTGAATTAGGAAGTCGATAGGAAGCTGGAGCTAAATTTTGATTCACCCAAATTGATTCGGATAGCTTTTGGAAAAATATGAAATGACAGCTGTGTATGATTGTAAATGGCCAAATTTGATTTCAAAAAATATATATTTAACAAATTGTGGCATGGTTTATTGACCTGGCGATTTGATCGTTTTTGATTATTTCGAATTTTTTCCAGTTCAAGAACTGGTTAAAATTCGTACTTCAACTATCTGCCTAAAAATTGATTCAAAGTTGAATTTTTTCGTTGAATTAATGAAAAAGAAGTGAAAACTCAACTTTTTTGCTCCCCATCTTGATTTGGAGGCCTTCTGGTAAAATTTAAAAAAATTAGCTTCCATTTAAAAATTGATATTCCTTTTCATGGTCTCATCAAAACCGGAAAATAGGGAAGATCTTTTTGATTTTTTTTTTTTCGAAAATTGAACAGAGGGAGAAAAACTGAACTTGAAAGTAGGTTTGAAAAAGACTTGGTAACTATTTCACTTATCCAACACCACATTTACCCCTCACTACAAGGCCTCATATCATGTTCATGTTTAAAAAACTCGAATTAAATTGAAAAATTTGTTTTGAAAAAATTTTGCTCACGGATAGGTCTAGAATTTGATTTTGAACCCAATGATATAATTGATGATGATTTTTCTGGCCCTCGTCCCTCTGTCAGTAAAGTAAGGGGGTTGAAAACTGACGAATAATTTTCTGGTTCGGCTCAAAAAATGAGGAAAAATTTTTTAGAGAACTTTTCTGAGAATGGCTGAAAAATTTACATCCTTTAGGTACCCATTGAAAACATTGGTGGCAATTTTTCACCTTTTTCCTCCCTTCCCTCGTTCTATTGACTTTTGAAAATTGGCTATTTTTTGCACATTCGTAAATTTTTTTTCAAAATTTGGAAAACCCTAATTTTTGGAAAATCTAAAATATCACAATAGTTCATTTTCGATTCCGAAAAATCATTTGCTGCGATTTTTCACTCCCTGTTTTTTTTTTTGAAGAGGCACTCTGCATCGCCGAAATAAATTTTTTATTAATCTGAAAAAAAATAGGTAGGTACCTACTCACCGGAAATTCAAAAACGACGACATCGTTTGTCGAACCTTTACCCCACCTGTTGCTCAAAGAGAAAAATTTGTTGAATCAAAGCAATAGGGAAAACTTGGTGTATAAAATAGGCTTTTATTTTCTTTCCAGTAACAAAATACGGCGAAAAAAATTACGTCTAAAGGACTAGCAACATACCACCTCCATTAAATTACTTCCAAGGGTCAGGATAGAGAATTTAAAAAGGGCGATTGATTATAAGGCTAATCCCAACAATTATAATAAAATCTCGGTCCGTCCAGACACAAAGGCCTTTTTTTTAATGCTCATTCGCCAACACTAAACCAAGGTATTAAATCACGGAAAAAAGAATTCTGCTCGTTAAGCCCTCGCCTCGGAGATAATTACAACTAATTTTCTTATCTTTGTATCGTATTTTACACTCGCTATCTGCAGCTTTCTTTACAACGCATAAGAACCCTTTAATTATACCTTCTGCGAGGTATCAATTTTACCTACACCTATAATCCGACCGAGTTCGTCGGCACCTATCGAATTAATGGTCTCTTCGAGCGATTGTCAACGACCTACGTAAACAGGATAGGTACCTACTTAATTATTTGATCAATGTATCGAGTCTGTTTACGCTATAAACGCCGAGTACGCCGGACTGATTGCTAATTAGTGTACGTTTCGGAGGGATTTTAGGGTTTTGTCGAGAGTTATTGGGTTATTCGATAGTCCTTAATTACATTTCATCGAATCCCAACAGACTACTTCTCGGATTACGACGATGTCGTTTGTAAATAAACAACGTAACATCTATACGCTTGTGTAACATGTATGGTCTGTCATCTTTAGCCACAGAGAGCTAGGCCGACTGTGAGATGAACACGTACCGTCGAAGCCGAATTTTCATCGCCGAAACACGTGTTATTGCGAATTTTCATTTTCACATCCGGTGCAAGGGAATGCTAATAGAGCGTGCGGATGGCACGAGCTGCCAGAAAACACCTCGTTCGGGCCCAATAATGGTACGAATTTCGTATTTTACCGAAATTCGATAATTATTTAGACTTGAAATTGCCTATATTCTGTATTCTGGTTGAATTTAAATTCGGGGTATGCAGCTTAATTAACATCGATGTTGAATTAACGCCGAATTTTCATACCTTTTCCCTTAAGTATCGATTCCGGATTGGGAAATTATTCAGGAGCAAGGTATGCAATCAATTCGACATTGATGAGAAAATATTCAAGAAATAGGCAACGCAGTCGAAAATTGGGTAGAATTATAGAATTTTACTCAGGAACAGAATAGGTAATCTGTTTGATAAAATAACAAAATAAAATGGTAAAAATTATTGATAGCTTTTTTTTGATGTCTAAATTATTTTCAATTTTTCCCCAGTTCAAATATTTTTCAAAAAAAATTTTAATGAAATTTTCTCAAAATTTTTAATGAAATTTTCTCAAAATTTTTAATGAAATTTTCTCAAAATTTTTAATGAAATTTTCACAAAATTTTTATCATTTTTTTTCGAAAGATATTACGATTTTAGAGTTTGAAATTTTTCTCCTAAAATTTTCCTTCCAGTTGAAAATTACTGAAATCAGTTGAGTATGACGAATTTTGGTGAAAAATGAACGTCTGACGCGAGAACTTGTTTTGTAAACCGGAGGCGGTGGGTGCAAATTTTTTTCTCGTTTTTACGTCAAGTCCTTCCGGTGGTTAGTGAGCGATTTTTTTTTCGTATTTTACAATATTCCGACGTGTTTTTTCAACTTGAAAATTTTTCTTGTCAAAGACGAAATTTTTTACGAATTTTTTTTCAAATTAAAAATTTTTCTTAACGAGGTCGTAACTTTTTTTCAACTTTAAAATTTTTCTTGTCAAGGTCGAAATTTTTTACAAATTTTTTTTCAAATTGAAAATGTTTCTTAACGAGGTCGTAATTTTTTTCAACTTTGAAATTTTTCTTGTTAAGGTCGAAATTTTTTACGATTTTTTTTTCAAATTAAAAATTTTTCTTAACGAGATCGTAATTTTTTTCAACTTTAAAATTTTTTTGTCAAGGTCGAATTTTTTTTCAAATTAAAAATTTTTCTTAACGAGGTCGTAATTTTTTTCAAATTTAAAATTTTTCTTGTCTAGGTCGAAATTTTTTACAAATTTTTTTTCAAATTGAAAATTTTTCTCAACGTGGTCGTCATTTTTTTCAACTTTAAAATTTTTCTTGTCAAGGTCGAAATTTTTTACGAATTTTTTTTCAAATTAAACATTTTTCTCAACGTGGTCGTCATTTTTTCCAACTTTAAAATCTTTCTTGTCAAGGTCGAATTTTTTTTCGTAATTATTTTTCAAATTAAAAATTTTTCTTAACCAGGTCTGAATTTTTTTACAAAATTTCTAGTCAATTTCAATTTTTTTGACGTATTTTAATTTTTAAATATTTTTCCAAACTTCAAATTTTTTGTCAAGGTTACAATTTTTTAAATTGTCGAGGAAAAATTTTTGACTTGGAAGAATAACTGAATTTACCTGGGTTCCTGGGCTTGTTTTACGAATTTGCAGTGTAGTTGAGAACATTTTGTTAAAAAATTGTAACCTTGACAAAAATTTGAAGTTTGGAGAAGTATTTAGAATACGTTAAAAAAATTGAAGTTGGAAGAAATTTTGTAAAAAATTTAGACCTCGTTGGAAAAATTTTTAATTTGAAAAAAATTTCGTAAAAAAGTTGAAAAAAAATTACGACCTCGTTTAGAAAAATTTTCAATTTGAAAAAAAATTGTAAAAAATTTCGACCTTGACACGAAAAATTTTGAAGTTGAAAAAAATTACGACCTCGTTAAGAAAAATTTTTAATTTGAAAAAAAATTTCGTAAAAAATTTCGACCTTGACAAGAAAAATTTCAAAGTTAAAAAAAAATTACGACCTCGTTAAGAAAAAGTTTCAATTTGAAAAAAATTTGTAAAAAATTTTGACCTTGACAAGAAAAATTTTAATGTTGAAAAAAACACGTCGGGTCGCAATATTGTAGAATACGAAAAAAAAAATCGCTCACCAACCACTGGAAGGACTTAGCGTAAAAACGAGGAAAAAATTTGCACCCACCGTCTCCGGTTTACAAAACAACCTCTCTCGTACAACTGACTCACAATTTTCCGCAGAAAAATTCCGGATTTCAATTCGATAAAATAATTAAACCATAAATTAAAATGAAAAAGTCAATCGAGTACATAATTAGACATCCAATTTATCCTAAATTCTGCAAAAACGCAACTAATTAGGCATTTAGGCAAAGTTTTTGGTCATTGTACGATTAAAGAGACGTTCATCCACTAACTCTACATCTGTCCAAAGTGATCCTCGACGTCCCCTATCCTTTCGTTTCTACATTTACCAACCTCAAACGCAGCGCATTAGAGAGAACATCCAGGACACAAACAAACCGAGCAGACTCAACTACGTATTTTTATCCGCAAACTAAACAAAAAGTTTGGCCAGTAAAACGCCCCAGAGAACGTTGACAATTCCATCTTATATAATCACTCATAACAATGTTTTATACGAATTAGATGATTACACAAATCTCACAAAGCGAAGCCACCACCATGTCTATTCGTTAACCACCAAAAAGCATCCAGTGAGTGACAAAAGATAGAATGCTTTTCCAGCATGATACCGGTGGCGGCGATGGCGGTCCTAATCCTCCCCTGTGATGCGCATTGAACTTCAAATCACAGCCAACTTTTATTGCGAGAGCAACTCGGTTCAAACATTAAACCACCAAACAAATCAAGATCTTCGCAACAGTGGAGTGAAGAGGGAGAGGAGGAATTCATTACGCGGCGTACTCGACCGGCGTAAGCACGTACTAAAAACGCTATTGAAATTCGAATAATCGTAAATTACGAGGATAACCTACCTTTTATAAAATTACGAGTAGTAGGAGGTTACTTAAAAGTTTTATGTCTTTAATTTAGGTAACGGATATTCGACGCCTGAATTCGCAGAATAAATTAAAAAGAGGCGGTACATACGAACAACCCTTCCGCCACTTGCCAAGGTATAAGGTTCCGTCGACTGGGTACGTGTTAATTAAGCCGGCTAACCGGACAGAGGAAGGCAAAAATTTGGAAAGGTGGCAGTTTTTCTTACCTTGTATCAGGGTATGCGTCTTTTCTTCGTTTCCTGGTAATTATACAGGGGAAGACCCTAATAAAGGATTCATCGGTTCGACTCCCTGATACAACGAATATAGAGCCAGACCGGCATAGAGACTGGTGAAAACATCCTTTGATATTTTCTCGTCGATTTGTAAAATTATTTCGATATTTGGTTATTTTTGTGTAGATCTGGGCCAATCTCAATACGTTTCCTATTATGAAAGTTCTCAGGTATTGAAGTAAGTCCCTATACATATTTCGAAATTAAATCTGATTCACTGAAATTCCAATAAGTCTGATTTTACATCCAAATATATAAAAAATATTGCCCTATTTTATAGTATAGTGTTGGGAATAATCGATTAATCGGACTTCGATTTTTTCAGTAATCGATAATTCGATAAAATTTGGGTGATGATTTTAAATAATCGATTATAATAGTTTTTTGTTTTTTCCAATTATTTTTACCGAGTAATCGTATTTTTCGATTAATCGATTATTAATTTGCTTCAATTATCAGCCTAAAGTAGTCTGAATTTGACTCACCTCCCCATCATTTTATTGAAATGCCCTCAACTTTTCACTAAATGACATTTTTTTTTTGAATTTGGAGTACATACTTTGTGTTTTCAACGGAAACTCAAAAATTTTTAATTAATTGATAATTTTTTAAAATAATCGATTAATCGGGCGATTATATTTTTTATAATCCATTAATCGATTTTCTGATTATTTTGACCGATTATTTGGCGTTTTTGATTGATCGATTACACCGGTCGACACGATTTTTGTTTCTGGGTCCTCATTGTAAAATTTGGGTCACTTTTATGTAACTAATGAACGAAAAATTTTTTTTTTGACCAAAGTTTGCTTGGGGGGGGGGGCAAAAAACTGATTTTTCGAGGGCAATAAGCCTGAGAATTACAAAAAATTTGAAAATTTTTTTTTACTAATCTTGTGGAAAATTTTACGGCGAATCGAATTCCGCAAACCGCGGACCTCTATCTCTTTTAGAAAAAAAGTTACAGCTCATTCTTTCCAAAATTCTGTGATAAAAATCACATGTTTGTGCCTTTCTCATGAAAAAATGAAATGCGATTTTTTCACAGAATTTTGGAAAGAATGAGCTGTAACTTTTTTTCTAAAAGCGATAGAGGTTCGCGGTTTGCGGCATTCGATTTGCCGTGAAATTTTCTACAACTCTCATTATGGTCATTATGGCCTTAAAGCCCTTTCTTTTCTCTCAAATTTCACTTTTTTGTGAAAAATACCCCAAAAAATGTGATTTTTTCACAAAATTTTGGAAAGAATGAGCTGTAATTTTTTTTCTAAAAGAGATGGAGGTCTGCGGTTTGCGGCATTCGATTCGCCGTAAAATTTTCTACAAGATTAGTCCAAAAAAAAATTTCAAATTTTTTTGTAATTCTCAGGCTTATTGCCCTCGAAAAATCAGTTTTTTGGCCCTCCCACCCCCCAAAGCAAACTTTGGAAGCCAGGATTCCGCAAGGCGGTGTATTTTGATGTCTAGAAACAGAATTTTAGCATGAGAACCCAGAAACAGAACATTTTTTTTTTTTTGTCGACCTGTGTTATTAATCATATGTGGTTATTTTTGCGATTCAGCCCTTTGAAGCCCCCCAGCCCCCTCCCCATTTTGAGAAAGCATGTAAGAAGTGAAATATCGTTTGGGGTATCGATTTCTGCTGATTCGAAGGCGCTGAGTTCGAATATGTATTCAGTTTTTTCGTCCGACCCCTCTAGAACCCCTATCAGCTCCCCTCGATGGGATCAAAAACTTTAAAAAATGTAAAAGGAGGCTGATAGGGGTTCCAGAGGGGTCGGACGAAAAAACTGAATACATATTCGAACTCAGCGCCTTCGAATCAGCAGAAATCGATACTCCAAATGATATTTCACTTCTTACATGCTTTTTTCAAAATGGGGAGGGGGCTGAGGGGTCTAAAATGGTCGAATCGCAAAAATAACCACTTATTCGAAATCAGCGACCCCAAGAACCTAACAAACGACTGGTCACACGTAATTTTCCATTTTTTTTGAATTTTGACCCTATTTGGGGGTCAATAGGGGAGCTCAGAGAGATCGGATGAAAAAACTGAATACATATTCGAACTCAGCGTCTTCAAATCAGTAGAAATCGACATATTTCTGGAATTTTTACATTTTTTTGAATTTCGGTCAAAATTGGGGACCCCCGGTACCCCCAAGGGTCTTAAGATCCCATTTTGAAAATTCATAGGTTGAAAAGGGCATAAAAAGTACTACTCATAGTAATTTTTTCAGATTTTTAAATGGGGGCCTGCGTATGTTGCATTCATCACGAAAGTTGAACTTTCATTTCAAAAGTTGAACTTTGAACTTTTCAAAATGTGATTATCAAATTCGAATCTCCTTTCAATTCTCTACAAAACTGCGCAAACGAATCTGTTTTACGCCAAACCCAATTCGAGCTATACGCCTTCAAAGTTGAGCCGTTTCACAAAAAATCCCGATGATACGAAAATTACAAGAACCACCCCTCACCCCCTGAGCAGTTAATAGGATCAAAACAATGGTGATTCCTTCATTAGGTCATCGAGAGGAACTCGTAAAAAAAATTTTGAGCAAAATCAGTGGACCTAACGTCAAAAAGTGGGTGAGTTGACATGGAATGAGCCATAGGACAATTTTTAAAAATCACAGGACAATTTCTAAAAATCATAGGTCAATTTCTGAAAATCACAAGACAATTTCTGGAAATCATGGAAAAATTTCTGGAAATCAATTAGTGACATTTTTTGAAAAATCAAGTAAGTAAAATCCGTTGAAAATCAATATTAGGTATACGTATTATAAATACTATTTAGGAAGTGAAAGTGAAAGTGAACCATTTCTTGTACTTTCATGTGCTACGGAACTGGAGTAATATTGAACTTTCATAACGTGTATTAGGAAATTTTTTGCCGATTTTCCTTTTGCTGCAATGCTGAATATTTATCAAAGACAAATAGAAGTACTACATGAAAAAACTTGACAAAAAATAGGAATAACGTTATTTTCAAAAAATGATTACGTTACAGAATTTTTTCGTTACAAGCACCAACGTGTAACGGAATTCAAAATCTTAGAACTTTATAACGTAACGAAAAAAATGTAGTTCTGACATCACTGCCATTTTGCCACCTCCCACGTACCAGTGGAATTCAACCATATATCGATGAAACGTACAAACCGATGAATATTTTCAACTACCAGCTCCATTACACCCTCTTACACTTACCCTTCAAAAATCGTTCGAACGACGCGATATTAAAAAGTCTATAGTGATTCGAAATTCAATTTTAGATTTCTTTCGAGCTCGAATTTCTCGGTGCGTTTTTTTTTATTTCCCTTACCAGGAGTAAACGCATCTCTCGTCAAAAAACCACACATTAAAAGAATATCGTCTTCGAAATGGCGGATGGTGAAATTGAAAAATACAGAAAATGAAGAGGTCGGTGTTTTTTTTTTCGCTCGTTGCTTACACGCGACGACGAGGACTAGCATGACGACGGCAAATTGTCATCTTTTCAACGTTCATTTATAAAAACAAATTTAAAAGCATGAGAAAAGCGAGCAAAATTGCATCGTTAATAATATAGTCTTTTGAAAATACGCGACGAGACTTTTTTTCGCTCTCGAATCAAACTTTTCATCTTTGTGAGTGAAAATCGCGAATATAGAGCTTGGGATATTTTAACAACGTGTAAGTAGGTACCTATAGCAGAGTACGAAACCAGTTTAAATATTTAACAGGAATTAATAAGCTTGTTATAAACACGATGTAGTGTTTAGGATGAAATTTACCCAAATAAGGGTGTTTTCTCGTTTAAGTACGTAGGTATACGTAGATATCGAAATTTCACGTGTCGCGAAACAAGTTCGAATAATTTGTCGGATATACCGGGCGTTTACCTTTCGGCCTACTTATTTAGCGAAAAGGATTAATTCCGGAATTGAAAACAGTCGTGTAGCCCATTAATACGAGACGATACGCGGTTGTTAACATTGCAGCCTTCGTTATTTCCTGCGTATCGAATAATTAAGCGGATAATTCTGGCTGGATAGAATGGAGGTTGGAAATCGAAGGTATCAGAGATGAAAATTTTCGGACGGAAATTTCAACAAGGCTGAGATAAGTTTGTTGTTCGTTGATTGGAAAATTCATTTTGAAAAACCCTTGTCCAATAAATTTTTAATGAAAAATTATTTCTTGAATACTGTCAAATTTATTTTGTCAAAGTAAATCTTGGAAGTATTGAAGGGGAAAAATTGAAAATTTTTACTCCAATGATGTTTTTCAAATTTTCTGACATTGGACTACAATTTTTTCCTATGAAAAAATTTAAATCAAAGTTTTCGAAAAAAGCCAACTGTTTGGTATCCGATTTTTTTGCTCAAATTTAATCATCTCTTCAGAAAATGAAAAATTTTATTGCTTTTTAGGAAAAGGAAAAAAAGAAAAAAATCCCTTGAACTAAAATTTTATTTTGAAAATCATCAGTTCCGCGTTTTGAGAAATTTTGTATCAAGTGAAAGAAATATAAGTACCTAATGAGTAAAAAACTCATTGAGTAAAGAACTAAAACTGGCAGAAAAAAAAATAGCATCACTCTACAATTCAAGTTTTGATCAATATTTCGAGAATCCAAAATAGCAAAATGAGATGAAATTAATAATTTTAATATTTTTCGGTTTCAAAATTTGAAGAAAAGTAGGTATCGAAATATTCATGAATTGAAGAATTTTTAAAATACATATCTCGCCACCGTGCCATTTAAAATCAAAATGCAATAGAAGATTCTGACACAAAAAAAAATGAAAAAAATTGTAATCGTTCACGAATTTGGAAAAATTGATCACAATAAAAATTTGGATAAAATGGGTACAAATACACGATAAATTTAGCTGGGGGAAAAGTCGAAAAAATGTCGAAAATTCAAAATATTATGCTACAAAAAAAATAAAAAATAAAGTAAACCTACATAAAAATGAAATTATCTATCAAATCTGACATAAAAATTTTATAAGAAATGAATGAATTTTTATACTTAATTAAAATTTGAAAATGATCTAAACAAAGAGAAAGTTGAAGATGAATTAATGTTCAAGGACCTAAGTTGACCCAAAACAGATGAATATCTTATTTCTGTTTTCTTTTTGAAACAAATTGAATAAGTGTACTTTTTTTCAATTGAAATGGATAATTTCTAAAATTGAAAAAAAAAAATGATGTTCACCACTGTGAATTTTCTTAGAAGAATAAAACTTTCTCAATTAAAAATAATTCAATTTTGCAATCACAAAATGAGGAAGCTGTTCGTTGTTCTCTTTTTCTTCATTTTGGAACAGACCAGATCAAAACGTGAGAAGAAAATCAACAATTCGTAGGTAATGCTGAAGTAGGTAAGTAATACATACCCACAAAATCATTACTTAACTGTCACCTATAAATAAGAGATTAAAATTTTGTGGATTGAAAAAATTTTTGATTTTTTTTTTGTTGAAAAAACAAAGTTTTGCTGAAATGACTATTGAATTCTGAAGATCTGATTTCTCAATTGTAAATTTTAAGATTTTTCCCCCAACCTGGGTACAGTTTTTGAGATATTCCCAACGAAAAAAAATCCTTCGATTTTGACCAACTTCGCAGGGATAGGTAAATACTTCATTTTGAATTAAAAACTCATCATACGAATTTTCAGCTTTTTAGCTCAAAAAGAAGGCGGAACCAGGGGTCCTCAATTGATCACTTCTCGTTAAATAGTTTCAAATCATTAAAAAACTTTGATTTTTGATTTCCTAAAAATAAAAAAAAAACTTTCTATTAATCTAAGTATGCACATTCGAACATTCCTGAAAAAAAAAGTTTTTATACAAAATTGAAAATTTTACATCTCAGTGCTGTCTCGGTGATCATGAATTTTTGCCAAGAAAAATTGAAAAATTCGGGTGGTACCAAAAAAACACAAAATTTTCAATTTTCCATACCTACCTATTGAAAAATCTAGCTCCGATGTTTGTAAGGTTTTGAGGCCAAGAAAACGTTTTTTTTTTTTTTTTTTTTCAGAAAATCAAAAATCTCAATTTTTTCAACGATCTGTAAATTTCAACTCCAGGGAGATGTAGCATTTCAAATGCATTTTTTGACCCTTTTATTTTTTCTACGTCATTTTAATCGAGCTTTATTCGAAAACTGTGATTTTTAAAAAATGACAGAACCCCTTTGCTTCGTTTCTTTTTGAACCTTTGCCGCAGACTGAACTTTCTAACATCGAATTTTCAATTTAAAATGAACCTTGTCTGTGAATTTGGTCCATATTAAAGAAATTTTTTTATTACGACTCAATTTTTGAAAAAAATTCTGCATAACATAGTTGAACTCATAGGCGCACCCAAGGGGGGGGGGGCTCAGGGGGCTCGAGCCCCCCTTAAGCCCGGAAAAAATTTTTTGCTTCAATAATTAGAAAAAAGTCAATTTTTTTTGCTCTTCAAAGTATATTTTTTCAAAAAATTTTCGTCCTCGCTTCGCTCGGGCAGTATTTTACTTAACAATTTTTGATTGATTTTTCAGTCAAAAATCACCAAATTCTCAATAAATTCTGTTTGTCAGAAAAAATTGATGATTTTTGATTGAAATATCAGTGAAAAATGACTCAATTTGAAATTTGACCCCCTCACCATTTTTTCTCAAATTCTCAGCCCCTTCCTTAAATAATTTCTGGGTGCGCCTATGGTTGAACTTAGCATTTTTCTTTGTCAAGTCATGTCGTTGGAATTTTGATAAATTTCTATTCGGAAAATAAAACTCTTCATAAACCTTCAACCCCAACACTTCATCCTACCTTTCCATTTCACGCACCATTCCTGAGCATTATAAACCTCGCAAACAAAACATTTCATTCAAGCTAATTCGAAAGTCAGTAGAATATCCGTATACCAAATAAGCACTGTTTTTTTTCTCTCGCAACTGTTATATAACTTTTAAATTCGCAATAAGGAAAAAACATGTACAAACGTCAACGCGTTACAGCCATTTTAATGCGCGGCTCATCGTTTAATCGTAATTCAACTTGTACGTGTATTCTTGCCACTTGTATATATTCGGCGAATAAGGCCCGTCTATAAAACATAAAAACCTTATAGAGTTTTAGCATGGCTGTTAACGGACTGGAGATTTTTTCCCCTTTGCTTTTTTATTAGCCTTTTTTTTCCTTTTTTTTTCTTTTCCCAGTTGTATATTCGTCTTGAAGACATAAACATCGCGAAGAAAGTTTCACCCTATTTAGGTCGGAGTATCGCAGCTTATAAGGTGAAAGATGTGGTAATTTAATATGCAACGAGAGAATATGCATTTCGTCGACGTAAACGTTCGTTTAACCGCAAATACTCGCTAGACGATGCCGATGTCCGTACAACTTCAAAGAGTGTTTCGCTTTGCGGTCCAGCAATTCGGTTTGATAAGAGAAACCGCCGCCTGTGTCTTATGAAATTGACGATGCGAAAGTACGCCGAAGCTTTGGTATTTGTCGAGAGTTTCCAAGATGCGGTAATGATGGTGATTTTTGTACTTTTTTTTTTTGGAATAATGATGTGTATGTATTTGAACGAATCTAGACGTTTTTTTAAAAATATACGTTTAAGATGAGTTTAAAATTCTTCAACAGTTCGATAAACTTACCCTCGAAGGTAAAATCGCGGATTGACCAACAGAAGCGGAAAACTTGCCTTAGAAGTTTATTATATTGACAAAAAAGTACTCGAAGGTTGAGGTTTTGCGAAATTAGTTCAACTTGGAGTTTTAAGTTGCTTTCTTATTGTAAATCTTATAGTAGTTTTTGATGCTCTTTGGATTTGACTTTTTGCGGTTCTTTCTCAAGATATTCTACAAATATCAAGTAGTATGGTTTTCTCGAACGACATAGAGGAATGTTCAAGGGTGTGTTGTAATATTCGGATAACTAATTCCTTTTGAATTTCTACTTCGTACTTAAAAGTTTTTTGACGTCATTGTGGAAAACGATCCAAATTAGTGGGCAATTTTCTGAGTGAGATATTCGTGAATTTCCGTTATTTCGTGAGTTGAGGGAGGCACACTACCTTCAGAGTTATTTTAATCAATTTTTGAATTAATTGGGTAGAAAAAATCGCATTTTCAAAGAATATTTGAATTTTGAATAAAAATCTATTTTTGATTCCTTATAAAAAGGGAGTGAAAAACTTGGAAAAATTGTGAGATTTAGAAAAAATCAATTTTCACTTCGAAAATAATCACGTATTTTTATATTTAATCTGAGATTGCCTAAATTGCAAAATTTAAATTTTCTATCAATTGTGTTGCAAAATAACGTCAGATCTTGCGTTTTGTGTCACGTTGAGCTTACTTAATTCATTTTCAAGTGTAATTTATTTTTTCAAAATTGGTATTCGACTAAATATGCATTTTAAATTTCAGAGGTAAAAATTATTCAAAAATTTTTGGGGAAATTTTGCCAGACTGGCTAAACAGGAAGAAAAAAAGAAGCTCAAACAATCAAATGATTTTGAACTAATTATATTTTGAAAAATTTTGGTAAGCTATTCGTAGGGATGGTTTTTTAGTCACAGGACTGAGTCAAAACAAAAAAAAAATGGAAAATACATCACAAAAGTACCAAAAGTATATTAAAAAATTCAGATACTCTCAAGTTTATTTTTGCAATTTTGGTAAATTTTTGAGATTTTAAAATCATCTCATCGTTTTGCAAAATCTGAAAATGTGAAAATTATTTTGATGTAATCAACGAAAAAAAAAAACTGGAATTTGATAATGGTCCTATCTTGACCATTCGAATCAATGAGAAGTGGTTTCGAGAGCGTCTTGAAGCCTTTAGGAAATTTTCAAATACCAGAGAAAAGTCCATACATGGTCCTAATATTTTTGACCTATTTGATCAAATTTTTCAAAATTGAAAAATTCGACTTGGAATCCATATTTTTCCGGGTAAATTTTTTGCCAAAAAAATAATCTGACTCAAAATTTTGAATTTTGGAAAATAGCGCTTCAATTGATCAAACAGGTCGCGAATATAGATTCTAAATTTCATGAGGACCATTTTTATGAGCTTTTCACCAAGGCTGGAAAATTCCACATTTTTCTAAATCGTCTCAAAACCGATTTAAATCGATTTGAAAGGTCAAAAATAGGATATAAACTACCAAATTTCATCAAATTTTCATATTTTTTTTTTAGGATAATGGCGTAAATTTGGAATTTTGAAAATTCGCCAAAAAAATTCGAGAAATGAACTTTAGCACCTGGAATTTTGAATGTTTTTTCTCATGGTATGCTATCGATTTATTTTTGTTTTCACTCAAAATGTTACATTGAGTTGTGATATTTTTCATGTGAGAAACCAAAAAAGTATTTGGGACCCTAAAAATTTATTCTTCTTTGAAAAGAATACAATATTTTTATTTTTTATATTTTTTTATCATTTGAGGCAGTCATTTGAAAAACCTCAAAAGTCCAAAGAAATAAATTTTTTAGGAGCAACAAAAAATATTTTCATGCAAAATATTTTGCGTTATGGTAAAAAACAATGTCAGAAATGGACTGATTTTGTAAGTGTCAATATGATTGATTTACATTCCAATAATGAAGTTCGCGGATTTATGGAATTTTGCAAATCACCAACACTTTTTACAGTAAAAGTCGTTTAAAATTTCACCCGAAGGCTTCTAAAGTCGGAAAAATATTCAAATTGACAAAATTCGACAAAATCTCCATAAAAAGTTTAATTTCGCGCACAAAATGTATTTCTGAAACTCCACGAGTTCTGAACTTGGAAAAAAAATTGAAAATTCGTAAAATCCACCCACATTGAGGTAAAAAACTGAAAATTGGTAGATACCCTATTTTTGATCTGCTGAATCGATTTGGAAACGATTTTGAGATATTTTGGAGCCAACAAAAATTTTTGGAATTTTTTAGCATCGATTGGAATTGATTTTGAGATATTTTGGAGCCAATAAAAATTTTTGGAATTTTTTAGCATCGATTGGAATTAATTTTGAGATATTTTGGAGCCAATAAAATTTTTTGGAATTTTTTAGCCCTGTTATAGTGCTGTATTTTCAAAATGGTTGACTAGGCGAAATGTGGCATCATATTAAATCGATGGAGCGTGCTAAATTCTACCAGAATCAATAATAATATAAAAATCACAAAATATGTGACCTATGTAAGGGGGTTTTGCGAAAGACTGCCTCATTTCAATTCTAACAAATATCCAGAAGAAAATATTCCAAGTACAAATAGTAATAAAAAATAAATAAATAAATATTACGAAAATTGGAATTTCAATATATTTTTCACGAGGTAGGTACATTAATAAAAATCCTCAGAACGTAGAATTGCAAAAAAGTTTTTTCTGATTTTTTTTTTAGTGGAATACCTAACCTTAGAATAGCAGGAAATTAAATTGTTGCTCCAAATTTCGAAAAAAAAGTTAAAATTACACATAAAACAACAAAAAAAAAATAAGAAACTGGCTTATGCAAAATTACGTCATAAGTTTGCCTCTTGCTTTAGAATCGTATACGAAATTAACTTCTCGTTGACATCTCGTAATAAACCTCACACGCACCATTTTCCTGCTATCTTTCACTTTTTATTCCCTTTTTGTGTTTATTTTCGCACAACTTTTCCTTTCGTATCATTTACACCGAGGTAAAGTTTTATTCTGGTAACACGTATAGATGAGTTACCCATCCCTAGTCACCGAATCGACTCAATATTTTCAAGTTTGCTGAGTGATGAATTTATTTCAGGTCGTATATAGTCGAGTTAAACATATCTCATTTTTTTTGTTTTTTTCTTGCTTTGAAAAAAAGTGTTAAATTTTTTTCAAGATATCGTCATTTTTTTTAAAGGCTCGCGTTACAGGTTCAAAAATACTGCTGAAGGACAGACGAGGCGGAGAGAGTACAGCTAAGTTTAAAGTGTTTGAGAATTAATGAAACTCCGGGTATAGTACGGTGTGTTTTACTCGGTATAAATAACTATCGTATACGACGTTGAAGGTCCACATGCTATAAAAGCTTCTATTAAGACGAGAATGAGCTTGACGGAAGAAGTTTCCATTTATGGCGATCATTTTTTTCTATTTTTTTCTCCAGCCTGGTGCCGCCATCGAAGAAAAATATGGTGTAAAAAAATGTATTATACCTTTCTGGCGAGAACATGTAAGAAGACGAAACAAAGTTATTATTTTTTTTTCGGTAAATTAAAAAAAAAAAGTTTGCCGAGGCGCAGATAAAGTAGTGTCGTGCCTTCAATATTTTTAAGTAGATAACCTAAATTAATGTTGCAGCGACTTTTCGCACGAAAATTTAATCAACAGTTTCGTCGGCTATTTAAAAAGTAATCTTATTCGAATTAAAAAGGCAAGGTTAAAACGAGCTGATTTTCGCAAGAATTCGCCTGCAAAAGTTAATTATACGTTTCGCTTTTAATTAATAATTCCATTTTCAGGGTTAAGTTTTTCGTTTTTATTTAGTTGCTAATGAGCGTCGCGGCGGCGTTGGGGAAAAAACAGTGTTTTCGGAATGGCGAAGTTGGCTGGGCCAGATATAGTTGGAAGATCCGGCCTGTGGAACGGGGGCGGTGCAGAAATAAACATAATTTTCCTTTCAATAAATTAACAAACGCGAGGGAATTAGAAGTGGAGAACATTTCGCATATTACCTAGTTTCGCGTCGTCCTCGTCGGTGTCCTACCTTCCAGTACCTTTTACGTGAAAGACTACGGGGTGTTAACGTTAAAAAGGTTCGACGGTTGCGAAAAACTCTTATGAAGGTTCACGTGCACGTAGCCGATGGAGGAAAAAACCCCCGGCGAGCAACACTCCCAGCTGACCTTTAAACAACACAGGAAATGCGAGTAGTGTACATAAAAGCGGAGATTACTTTTAACAACTCGCTGCCCCGTAATATACGTGGAGAATTTTTATTAATAGCTTCTTAACGTGCATGTGAAAAATTTCAATGGCCGGGTTATACCGAAAGAAAAAATTATAATATTGATCTAGAAAAAGGCGAGTTTTCACTTTCTACGTATAGGGAATTAGGTTCGAGCTTTGGTTTTAAAAACTGCCTACCGAAGCCTTGATTTTAATCGTTTTGCATAACGGTGGCGATTTATTCGATAGCTCGATGGTTGCGGTCTTTTGCCCTGGTTTTATTGAATTAAACATAAAACAAAAGGCGCACCGGGTCAATGACGGAGGAAAAAAATCCTGGTTCGGATTTAATTTTATTTTCAATAATCCGAGACGACGGGCTTCGATTTTGGGCCAGAAAGAAACACGACCATTTTAATTAAATCAAATAACTCAGCGATGGTGGAAAACCTGTTGGAGAATTAAAAGGGAAATTTTTTATAGAATTTCGCCAGCAGCGAGATGGAGATTTTCGCCCTTTTTTTCTATATCTATCGTTCGTTAAGGTAAGAAGAAATGAACCTTGAAAAATTAATTTAACGGAATATAACCGAATTATTTTCTTATTATGAAAAAATAAATTATTCACGATGGCTTTCGTGAGCGTCGAGCTACGCTCCGAGTATTATAAGTGATTGAATTCGACTCCTCGGATTGTACCTATAACGAACTGATAAAAATTTTTACCAGATTTTTTTTCAGGCGATGAGATGTAACGAAAATAATTTTTTTGGTGGAAAATGTTTGCGTGTAATGTTTGCTTTTTCGAGATGTTATTTCGTGATGGAAAATTGGGAAAAAATTCCTGCTTGTTTCTGGAATGGTGTGTGTGATATTCATTTTTTTTTTTACCTACAAGTAATAAAAATCAACAGAAATTATTTTAAAATTTTTTCGAGGACTATTAATAGTGAGGTAAAATACATAATAAAAAAAGACAATTAAATTTATCAAAAAATAAAATTAAATAAAAATCAATAAAATTTAAATAAATAAATTTAAAAGAAAAAATATAAATTTTATTAAAATAAAAAAAAATTATATTTTGGCTTCACTTGGTTCTTTTTTTTTGTGACTTTTGGATTAATTTACTAAGTTTTATTTTGGTAAAATAAACTGAAAATTTTTGAAGAAAATATTCAAATATGATTGAAAATATATACTTATTGAGTTTATATCAGACTTAAAAATTCTAAGATCACCTCAAAATTAAACTTGGGATGAAAATCCGTCCTAATTTCACCCCCGCCTTAAAAATTTGAAAAGAAAACTTTGGACGATTATAGGGATGAAAAATCATCCTAAATTCAACCCAGGAATGAAAACTTGAAAATAAGTTGGGAATGAAAATTTGGATAAAAATTCATCCCAAGTTCATTCTTCACCTGAAAATTTGAAAAAAAAATGGGATGATTATTGGAAGGAAAAATCATCCCAAGTTCATCCCAGACTCGGAAATTCGAAAAATTTTGGGATAAATCCTGAGAAGAAAATTCATCCTAATTTCATCCCAGGCTTAAAAATTCAAAAAAAACTTGAGATGAAAAACTGCAGGTTCACCGCAGGCTTAGAAATTCGAGAAAACCAAGGTATGAATATTGGAATGTAAATTCATCCATAGTTCTTCCAAAGCTCAAAAATTCGAAAACATCTTGGGATGAATCCTGAGAAGAAAATTCATATCAATTTCATCCCAGGCTTAAAAATTCAAAAAAATACTTCAGATGAAAAGCTGCAGGTTCACCACAGGCTTGAAAATTCGAGAAAAACAAGGTATGAATATCGGAATGTAAATTCATCCATAGTTCATCCCAGGCTCAAAAATTCGAAAACATCTTGAGATGAATATTGAGCTCAAAATTCATCCCAAGTTTATCCCAGGGTTGAAAAATTGATAAAATATTGGAATGAAATTTCATCGAAAGTTCATCTCAGCCTTGAAGAATGGAAAAAATATTTGGATTAACAGTTCTGGGATGAAAATAGTTTATTACAGGCTCAAAAATTTAAAAAAAAGAATTGGACGAATATTGGCATAATTGATCCCAAGTTCATCCCAGGATTAAAAATTCGAAAAAATCTTGGGATTAACATGAGAATAAAATTTCATCCCAAGAGGATTGAAAAATTGATGAAAATGCACGACTTGATATTTTGAAAATCAGATAGAGATAAAATATTGGGATAAACAATTCATCTCAAGTTCATCCCAAGTTTGAAAATTCGAAACAATTTAATTTAAAATGAATATTGGGATGATTGCGAATCCCAATGCAAAAATTTCCGCAGTACTTTAATCTCCAGAAAAATCCAATTTTATCTTTCACCACCTCCCCTCTTTTTTCGTCGTTATCAAAATATTAAAAGTTAAGTATACACAATTTTTTAGTCAACACAATTTTTAAATTTTCATTTTAACAAAAACATTTTATATTTCTACCACAATGCTTGAAAATATTTAAAATTCTGCAAATTATTCAAAATTTTTCGTTTTTCAAGTCTTTCATTTTTGGAAAATTTGTTGATTACCGAAGTAGGTATTTCGATTCGTTGATTTTTATTCACTTAGTGCCCAATGTACCCCTCCTCCCAAAATCGTAAGAATCTGAAAATTCACAGTTAATTTGAGTCATGTGAACAATTCAGAAGTCATTTACCTCCCATTTTCTCGATTATACGAGAGATTAATTTTCAAGAAATTTATGCAGGCGGTAAAATTTTTTTTCACTTTGATGAATTTTTGTAAAAATGTCTAATTTTCCACTGAAAAATAAGCGTTCTCGTTAACTCGAGACTTGAAGAGGACAATTTTTCATAATTTGTGATGATTTTTAAAAATGCCAAGTAGGTTCCTAACTAACGAATTTTCCTAATTTATTCGATTTTTGATTTTAGCAACACAATTTTGTTCAAACATTTTCCAAAAAATTTATGAATTAGAAGTGTCATGATGAATTTCTTGATTTTATAAAAATTGCACAATTATTCAAAAAATAGTCAATTTTTTAAGAATTGGTTAGTTTTTTTAATACGATGAAAATTTTAAAAATTACATAGAAAGAAACCTACTTAGAGTAAAATGTGATATTTTGCGAGAAAATTCGATACAGATGTTGGTCAATTTTCATCGTTCTGGTTTGCCGGATTGTTGGGTGCCCTTTTCAAACTTGAATTATAATCTAGTATACCTTCAAAAATAGGTATTAGGTAAGTATTATATCGAAAGAACCCATCACATTGTTCTCTCTACCTCTACTGATAATCTGATATACTTTGAATTCAAAAGAGGGAAAAACTGCACGACCAAGCGATAAAGGAGAAAAAAGTATACCATATACGTCTAATAAGATTTTGCCACCGCGCCGCGCGCGTAACCCACTATATGGATTTTTTTATATTAAGAGCAATGGCTATACAGATTTAAACTTTGGAAATACAAAAATGAGAAAATTTTCAAACAACTTTATACGACACGGATGACCGAGCCGGTCGCCGTGACCCGACGAATAAACCCAGAAGTGATTACACGTTTCGTATAAACAACCGTCAATAAAGGAAAAAAAATCGTTTTAAATTCTAAAAATTCTTTTGCTATGCTAATTCCGGTCGTAGTGAAATAGTATATAGGATAAGAGATTAAAATGCATAAAAAAGGTCGTAATAGTTTTGCCGGCGAGTTTTTTTTTTTTGCTCCGATTATTAATCCTGTATCTGAGAACTTGGTCGTATTAATCGCGCGAAATATGCGATAGAAGGAGGCGCTCGAATGTTATTTTTATCCAGCTCGTAGCCTCTCTCTGTAAGTACTTACTCAGAAGAACTGATTGTGTTTGTTGTACGGATTAAAAAAATTTCCCAAGCGCAGCTTGACGTTTTGTAATGTGGTTGTCGCGGAGTGTTCATTTGGGATAAATCCGAACACCAAATGAAAATTTTATGGAATCACTTTAACTTCGTATTATGCTGAAAAATGAGTGTTGGTTGATAAGAAAAATGTCGAATTCGAATTCTAGTGTTGTGGCGAATGGAGGGGCTGAGTTCGTTTGTATTTTTGATTTCTGTGATGAGTTTTGTTTAATTTTATTGTCCAGAAATTTCATCTAGATAAATACTTACAGACATGAAGACCACAAGCAGAATTTGGCAGAATTCGGCAGAAAAAACAGCATCAAAGTGCAGAAATTATCAGCAAAAACGAGCAGAAAAAAGTAGAATAACTCTGCTTTTCTTGTACACTAGGGTGTCTCTTATTTATACTTGATGAAATTTTTTTTTTGAATTTTTTACGGGACCCCCCCCCCTAGTTTGGTTCTACTCCATGAGAAAATAACACACAAAAATTTTCAGCCCGATTGATGCATGTTAACCCGTGCCTCAGAGCACATTTCGAAAAATTGACGGAGCGCGCCCGAGCTTATATTTCTCCACTACCGGCTCGCGGCAACGAACGCTAAAATTACCCCTACTGACTCGGTAGCTTAAAACTGACGCCGAAGGCGTCCAAATTAAAATAGAGCGTTCGGATTTGCGGCATTCGATTCCTTATAAAATTTCGAATCGTACAGTATTTTTTTCAAATTTTTTGCGCCCCTCGGGAGAAAATCGCGAGGATATTAGAAAGTGTGATTGAAAATGACAAACCAACAAAATTGATGCAGAATATTTCAAACAGATTTTTCGAAGGAAAAAAATTCCAGGAGGTATTCACAGCTTCTGAATCGATTTCTGAGATCATTTTGACTTCAAACTATATTCATGCCCTCAAATGGGCCCATATGAGGAGGGGGTGGGAAGGGGTCAAATTGAAAATTTTCCATAATTATTGAGTGTGGTATCAAAATTCATGTTTTTTTAACCCGGAGAATTCGTTTCCGACATAATGACCCAAAATGGGTCCATGGGGAGGTGGTGGGGAGGGTCAAACCTCAATTTTTTCCCCAATAATCGAGTGTGGTATCAAAATCAAGTTTTTTTTGATCTGCGGATTCCATTTCCAATGCCATTTCATCGAAAAACACAAAATGAAACCATAAAGGAAGGTCGTGAGGAGCTGAAAATTGAAAATTTTTCACAATCATTTATTTCCATTTGCCCTCTCATGGTCTCATTTCGGGTTTCTCGAGGAAATAACCTCGAAAATGGAATGCACGGATTAAAAAATCTTGATTTCGATACCACACTCGATTATTGGGGAAAAAATTGGGGTTTGACCCCCCCCCCACCACCACCACTCCATGGACCCATTTTGGGTCATTATGTCGGAAACGAATTCTCCGGATAAAAAAACATGAATTTTGATACCACACTCGATAATTATGGAAACTTTTCAATTTGACCCCTCCCCACCCCTCCTCATATGGACCCATTTGGGGCCATGAATGTAGTTTGAAGTCAAAATCAATTTTAGAGCTTATTTAGTGACTAAGCACATAGACCGAAAAACACTTTTTTTTTTGATAAAATCAACGTTTCATTGTTTTTTCCTCTTGGGTGGGGGGGTGGGGGTCATTCCAAAAATTTTAAGACGCGATTTTGCGTCACAAGTCAAAAACATAAATTTTCGTATTTTCAAAACTTAGTGTCAGAAAATCAGAAACTGGCTTTTGAAAACTTACAAATTTTTATTTCTTCAAAATATAAATATCAGAAAGTCAGAATGACCAGGAACATATCAGTGGCTAAAAGTTGATTTTTCAATTTTTTTTCTGAGGGGGGGGGGGGGGGGGGGGGTCATTCCAAAATATTTTAGAAGCAAATTTGCGTCACCAAAAGTCAAAAACATGAATTTTTATATTTTTGAAATTAACTCTCTATACTTGAATCAGTCAAAATTCACTGATTAATAGTTGCACACTTTTCGCTGTTTAATCAGTGAATGTTCAGTTTTTTGACTGATTCAGATTTAGAGAGAATATAATGTCAGAAAGTCAGAAGCTGACCTTTGAAAACTTACAAATTATTATACTTATTTCAAAATCAACTTATTACAAAATATCAGAAAGTCAGAAGCTGAAAATTGACTTGACATCAGAAATTCAGAATGACAAGAAAAATGTTGGAAAGCCAACAGCCAATTTTTTAATTTTTAAACAAATTTTTATATTTTTGAAATCAACTTAATATCAGAAGTCAGGATGAGAGGAAAATACATAGGTACCCAATTATCCATGTTACCAACATTTCCTTTCAGAGGAAACTTTACTTTATTTTTCTTTTCTTCATAAGTGAAGAAATGACAGAAATTTAAAAAAGGTGTAAAACATGAATTTTTTTCAAAAAAAATTCCGCTTTTGGTTTGAATAGTCGCTAGATGAGCTCTGAAACCAATTTAAATGAGTTTCAAATTTTTTCAAAATTTTCTAAAATTTTTGAAAAAATTGAATTTTTGCCAATTTTTGAAAATTTTAATGCCAATGCGCGATCTGAAGATATGAATCGATTTTGGAATTTTTTTTATTCTTCAAGTCTCATCAACTAACAACTTTTGCAAAGGTATGTTTTTAAATATTGAAAAAATTGTTTTTTCGGCCCACCCCAATAGCCATGTTGAATATTTCAGCCCGGTCACATCAGGGAGCTGCGTCATTGTTTCTTAAAGTTGAGCAGTTTTGTAAAAAAAATAGACCAATTCGACGAGAAAATACATTTTTTGCTACGAAATGCTTCATATTATGATGTCTACCTATCATGATTGTGTTTGGTAAAAACACACCGCCGCGCCCTTACCCCTCGTTCTTTCTCTCAGGAGATGTGGTATTCTGGAGAGTGATTTTGAGAAAAAAAAAATTGAACCTGATATCTTTCAAATTCACGAGGTGAGTAGTTATGTAGATGTAGAAGCATCCCCCCCCCCCAAAAAAAAAATCAAACCTCGTCAACCTCAGGGCGATACGCCACTTTCCAAAGTGGGATATTTTCGTCTAAAATGATTGCAATTTTTTAAAAAAATGGAGAAGTATCAAATTTTCCCCTGCAACGTTAATTCGACAATTTTTTGTCTCATTTTCAATTTCCAAGTCCGAAATATGAAAATAAAAATTGATAAAAGTAATGAATACAAAATAAGGCTGCTCCAAAAAATCATATTTGGCTTGGTTTCACCATTCGATAAATTCACAAAAAAAAATCAAACAGATCGTCAAATTGAGGTATTATACTTTTTAACAAACTAGGTTCCTAGCTACCTACCTAATTACATCGACAGTTCCAAAACGACGATATCGAAACCTTTTAACAAATTCAATTTCGCTGATACATCTTGGGACCAAAAAAAAAAAAAGAAAGGCTCCAAATACAAGGGGGGAAGCGAGCCTTTTTACGATTTCAGGATACACGTGAGCAGGAGTTTTTTTCCCACCAAAATGTGATTTTCACTATGCTAGTCGCGTATACGTTTTAACGTTGCAGTACGAGTACGTTCTTTTTATAGTGAAAATACCTGCCACGTTTATCACAAAGTTGACTTTTTTATTATTACTTTTCTGTCTAGTTGTTTCACGATGCCACACTCGTCTCGCTTTCCTATGTACTTTTTACCCATCGATCTTTCTGTCTGGTCGGGCTATGCGATATCTGTGTGAGCCACCGTAGAGAGTACATCGTTCGAGCCGAATCACAGAATTTTATGCTAGACTAGCGCAGCACCGGCGACTCGTGTACGTAATATTACGTATAGTGCTTTTTTTTTTTTTTTAAACGCGCATATTTAAATTATAAATACTCTTTTATACCGGCAACCGAGCTATATAATTTAACTCGGGCAATAGAGTTATACACGTGCATAAAATTCTTAATAAATTTCATCCTCTATACCGTACCGTAAAATGTATGTAACGTTCAAGTCTTTGTACTCGGAGGCTAGAACGCGAAGGAAGCGAATTTTATTCGCTAGTAACTCGACTCCCTCGGCCGGGTAAATTTGATACAAGTTTACCTCTTATATAGTCAGTTTACGGCCATTTTACCGCCCTAACGATGCTTACCCTTCGGTCCAATGATACATTCTGCGATGCTTTACCAGCCTACTTTTATGAATATTTTGGCAAACCGTTCGAATTCTACGCGTCGCCTACTCCACCTTCTCACCTTTTATTTTATAAACACACACGGCGGAGCTCGTTTTTCCACCTTTTTAGCTCCGAATAACGGGCCGCGTCCTCAAATTAAAGGTTGTTTTCGATGACGGCGAAAAATAATAAACGAGACGAACACACCTCCGCGTTGGGTAGATTTTTCATCGCCGTGTAATTTCCAGCGAATATTTTTCAATCGAGCGAAAAAAAAAGATTGAAGTGAATAACCTTTGACACGACGCTAATATGCTAATAATATATGATGCGCTGCTACGTACGACGACACATTTACTACGGTTGCGAAAAAAAATCCATACAGCGACGCAATTTTTTTCCCTTGTGGTTCGCTAACAATTTGTAGGTTCTTTTTTTCTCTCCCTCGACCGGGTTCTTGTTACTGCAATTCCGTGTTGGAATTCTTTGCTACATGTTTTCGCGTCAACGGTATACGTGTTATATAAATTTTATAAAAGGATAGTTAGCTTCTTTTTTTTTTCACATTGAAAAACCTGCCGAGCTCTCTGAAGATTTTTTTCGAGCTGAATACGAGATTTTTTAGGGTAGATGAGGATTCGATGTTGATTTATTATTCGGTATTGGATAAAGGTGTCCTACATGTTTTTCTAGTATAATAAGAATGACAAACTTGAAAGTTATTTTGAAAATGGCAAAAAATAAATAAAAAATAAAACGAGAGAAAAAATTGATGACATGGTTTACCAACCTATTCGACCAGTAAAATTTCTCGCAGCAGAATTTTTTCCAATGTTTGTACAGCGTGATTCAGAAAGGATCTGGAAACTGTGGTGAAATGTATAGGCAACCTATAGTACATTATTGTTCATTCGTGTGTCGAATGCTAATCGGGAAGGGGTTTCGGCCACTTGACCTAACGCGAATTTAGCTGCTTATTTTATCTTGGCAGGTTTGAGGGAATTTTAATACGAAGTGGGCCATTTTTTGCTGTAGTGAATTTTTAAGTTGCATCAAAAATACAGAAAAAGGGATAGAGCTTTTGGGCAAGAAGAATTCAATTTCTTCGTTTTATTTGAGTCAGAAATGAATTTTTTCCAATTTTTTCTGCCTTTAATGAGATGAACTCAATTAAATTGAAAATCAAAATTAAAGAAGAGCACGAAGAAAACATTTTTTTAAATTATAAAAGTAAAAATGGCGTCGAAGCTTTTGAATCCATTTCTGGGGTTGTTTTACTTCTAGACATTACGGCCGACTCAAGGGCAGGGAGAGACTGAAATTGAATACTTTCAAGTTATAATCATGCGAGGTATCTAAATAATTCGAATTTCAACTCTCCATTGACATTTTTAGGTAATTTCGGTTCCAGATATAAAATTGGGCGATTGAAGAAGAGAAGCGAGATCTGGGTAAATTGAAAAATTTTCATTTTATCGAGCAAAGTATTAAAATTCGTATTTTTTTGACACCTTTAGATCAATTTTTGGGACCAATTTGAAACCAAACTCGACGGTTTCTCCGAGACATTGGAGAGAGCTCAAAAATGAAAATTAATTTTGTAAATATTTTTTAAAAAATTTTATTATCATTTTTGCAGCATCCTTCACAGCTTTTTGAAAGTTTAAAATTTATCAAAAATTATAGTAAAATATTTGTTTGGTTTTCAATTTCTAATTCAGTTTTTTTTTCAACTCACAAAACATTCATAATTTTATCAATTTTGAATTTCAGCCAAAAATTATGTGTAAAAACAAAATTTTGTTTCATTTTTTAATATTTCCTTTAATTTTACCACATTTTAGATTTTTTTTGTAATTAAAAAAAGTTCCAAGTAAAGTTAACAAAGTTGGGTAAAGTTTTATCAGAACAAAAAGACATTGGTAGGTATATCAAAAGCATGCTTGGTTCAGAATTTTTTCATAGAACCTTCAGTGAGATTTTTTCACCCTTGTTTCCCCAAAAAAATCAGCTGGTAAAATATTTTAAGAAAATTATGACATGAAGAAATACAGAGTTCTACATTTTTTTTTCACTTTTTTTTATCAATGATGGAGGGGGGGGGGGTAAATAAAAGAAAAGTATTTTTTGATAAGAAATGTAAAATTTTCGAGCTGAGTGAAAAAGCATAATCTTCATATTGTGAGTTTTGAAAATAATTTTTTTAAAAAAAATTCCAGCTTTCTGTCAATACTTCTTCAATTTTGAAAAAATACAAAAAGTCGAGGGATTTTCCCCCTCAATTTTAAAATTGTTTACTATGTACCTACTTCACTTTCACCACCAATTTCCCCCACTTCCAGCAACGTTTTGCAGCCCCTTCAGTTTTTTGTAGTTGGGTGAAAAAAAGTCAAAATCATTTCGTTCAGTTTTCAAAGTGCTTTTCATTATTACCACAGTTTTTTCAAATTATTTAAAAGCCCTGCTTCAGCTTTGAAGTTGAGCGTAAGTTTATTCGAAAAAATATATTTTCAGGTTTCAAAGTACCTACCTAGATGAGCAATTACTTCATTTTTACAACCAAACTTTCACAGTTCTTTCAGTTCTGAAGTGAGGCAACAAATTATCAACAAAAATTGTCAAATTCTACAGTTTGTTGATTTTTTTCGATTTTTTACTTCCAAATTTAAAGCTGAACAAGAAGTTGTAAGAATAATTGCCTATTTTTCAAAGTAGTTATCAACTTAATTATTTCATTTTCACGACTTCCTTTTTTTTTTTTTTTTAATTTCAGAAAGAATTTTATGACGTCTAAAATTTTGGATTTTTTGATGAATGGAACTGAGCTGACTTGTTTTCAAAATTATCATGTTTTTTTAATTTTTCAAATTCAACGCCCTGTAAAACCTGAAATTTTGAAGATGACTGAAAAATCGACCAGAAAACTATCGATTTTCAAGGTGCCCCCTTCATTATTAAAATTAGCTTTTATTTCATTTTTTTTTTTTCGTGAATTTCGCAAAAAATAAAACCAATAATGTTAAACTGGCTGGGATCTAGGTGAAATATAATTTTAGTAAAATTCTAAAAATTGTAATCAAATTATCCAAACATTTTGAGAATTTTGAGCTCCTATTGAAAAATCTTACGAAATTTCAACTCTTACAATTCCGATGTATATTTTTTACTGCCTCAAAATTTGAGGAATTTCGAATTTGGGAATTTTGAATTTTTAAAAAAATTAGACATGCTTGGACTTTTAATTTTCAAAGTGATTTTTCTACTCTTAACTACAAGGATCAAAGAGATTAAATTTACTTCTCCATTATTTTAGGTCTAGGTACCTAACATTTAGCTGAAATCAAAATCACAGAAAATAAACAGCCTATTCATTTAGGTATTTGAATTAATTAAATTGTTTCCGCAAAATCTACCCATATGTAAAAAATATAATAAAAAACTCGAAACGAAATAAGATGTAAAAATTGCAAAGAAAAAAAAATAAGAACAACATAAAAGAGGAAGCTGGCTTATTACTCGATCGTAAAACTACTCTAAAGAGATTATATTTAAAAAAGTTCTAAATATACAACTCTGTTATTTATTTCTTTAAAACGTATAACGTAAACTACGTAGGTGTAGGATTTATAGTTGAAAAACAGCTTATTTTTCTCATCCTGCCTGTTTCCTCCTCCTCTTTTTTCAAAAAACTTGAACAATTATAGGCGTACGATATTACAACTTGAAAAAGACTAGGGGAACGCCTAAATTTGTCCTTACCCCCAAAAAAACACGTATATATTTCAGATTAATATAAAAATCAGGGAGGAGTTTAAAGCAAAAGAATTACCCGAAATATAAAAAAGAAAAAAAAATGAGATATTACGAGGAAACAAGATGTTAAAATTTATTTCCATGAGTTCTTTGTACAAAATAAAATCTCGTATATACCTACACGAGTTGAATTAGTTTATATCTCGAAGATTTTTCATTCCCCGAAAATAAATTTTTAACTACGTATCTCACTGAAAAAAATTCCATTTCCGGAAATATTTTCAATACCAAGACGAATTTCATTACTTTATTCCGAAAGTCTGCACAGCAAATTAGCACAACGAATTTGAAATTAAAAGCTCAACATTCGCCGGCGTAGTTTTAAATACGCCAAAAAATTAAAATTAACGAAAAAAAAACGCCGCTATTTTTATTTTCGTTGTTTCCTGTTTGTTAATTTGTTTGCATTTTAATAATAAAGGACTTCATTTCGAGAATACAAATCGAGTGGATTTTATTTTGAATTTCAAATTTCAACTTTTCTCGTTATTTTTTTTACTCGAAACGATGGGTAAATAAATGAAAAAAATAAACAATTTATATTGAAATAATTTTTCTTTTAGATTATCGAAATCATTTTGTAGGTATTTAATTAATTGTGTACCCACCTATATAAACTCTGTGATGTTTTTATTTGAGAAATACTCAACCGTCAATTTAATCAAAGCATTCGATGTATAATTTAAAAAATATCAGCTCAATAAAGAAATTTATTAAAATATTTTTTTAAAAAATGAAAACCATCCATAGTAGAAAAAATATCCGCATCATTAAACGCCAACTTCTGGTTAAAAAATCATCCTGCGTGTAGGTTCCCCGAGCTTCGGTATCCCTTCTAGATACATTTTCGTTGAGAACGTTATACTTCATTGGGGCCGATTTAACAAAAAAAAAAAAGAATACTAATTTACGACGCTGCCAGCTAATTCAAAAAAGCGAGGTTATTCTCGGGGCGTATATGAAAAAGGGTAGAATTTATATATGGAAGATAAAGCAAAATAAAGAATACGAAAAAAATTCCCGTTCATAACAAAAATCGAAATTACGTTAGCGAGTTTCCGCGTGTTAACGTACCAAGTCGAGATTTATTTGGGCGAAGATTTCGGTAAATGAAGTATATACAGGGTGATTCGAAAGAAATCTATGAGCTTTCGATATCGAACGGGAGCAACTTGTGTTTCGTGGATGTATCGTGTTGCTGATGGTAAAACTGAAAATAAAAAATCCAGATAAATTTCATTTGGAATTTTTTTGTTGGATTAGAAAAACAGAATACAATGGGTGTGCCTAGCTCAAGAGTTGTGCTCAGATTCCAAAATTACCAGGTAGAAATTTCAGCATTTTGATTCATCTTTATCTTAGGTAGTTTACTGGCGCATTATTGGTTCATTCGTTTGTAGTCTGATTTTTGATTTCTGGGGTTTCATTTTTGATAAATATTTATTTTATTTTTTATGTTTGTTTTCAATTTTTGTTACATCAATACGTTCCTAATTTTTGATTTTCGAGGTTAATTTTTGAAATACCTAATTGATTTTTGAAATTTGTTGACGATATTCGATATTTGAAATAATTCAATTTTTGATGCTTAATTTTTGGTTTTCAATTTTTAATTTTTGATACTCATGACTTTTGATTCCTGGTTTCTGGTTATATGTAAATACTTATTTAATTTTTAATGCCATTTTATAATTTTAAAAAAAAATAGAAAGATTATCTACTTACTTACTAAGAATAACCATGGTAAAGTTGGGCGATTTTTTTTATTAAATTACCCAACGTTTAAGGCCTCATGCATTTTTGAAGATTCGTCATAGTTCTCCATACCCTGGTCAATTTTAAAAAGTCCAGATTTTCTTTGGAAAAAAGTGTTTTTTGAAAAGTAACCAAAATTGATCATTCTGAGTAAAACTAGTTTCACAAAACTCATTTGTCATTTCAATGAGAATTTTTCCAGAATATTTTTTCGTTTTTTTTTCTTCTTGAAGGCAGCAGTGAGTCAATCATTGTATAAATTTCAAACCCAAATTTTGAGTTACCAAAATAGATTTTTCAATTTTTGGCAACCATTTTTTTCTGATGTAATTTTTCCGCGATCAAATTTTTTTCTGACGTAATTTTTTCGCTGTAATTTTTTTCTAATGAATTTTTCCGTTGTGAAATATTTTTCCATTGTGGAATTTACATCTTTTTTGAAAAGAATAATTTATGTTTGATTGACTTCATGAAAAAATGATTTCCTCACAATTTTCACATCTGAAATTTTTTCTAATTTTTTCTGAAGAATTTCCCCATGTCTAAATTTTTTTCTCAGCGTTTTTTTCAACTCGATTTTTTCCCTCAAAATTTTTATGAGGTCAATCAAACAGAAATAATTCTTTCCAAAAAATATGTAAGTTCAACAATGGAAAAATTCTTCGGGAAAAATTTCAGTGAAGAACTATTACATCAGAAAAATTTCAGGTGAGAAAATAATGAGAAAAAATTTGATTTTGGAAAAATAACATCAGAAAAAAATTCAGTTAAGAAAATTATGAGGAAAAAAATTGGAAAACTTCTCCAGAAAATTCTAATCAGTTAAAAATGACATAAATATTATTGGACTTTGAAAAAAAACACGTCGAAACGACATTCAGCGGTATGAGTAGTGATGTCATGAAGGGTCTTGACAATTTTTTTTATTTTCGAAAAATTCAGGGGTTTGTCAACAAATTTTCAAAATGGAGTAAAGAACTATAAGAATTCAAAAATTTTGAATCGAGAATTTAGGTGTTGAAATCTACAAAAGTATAATATTAAATTGAAAATTTTTTACTAAAAAACAAAAATGACTGAAAAGAACTCTCTTAATTTGAATCAGTCAAAAATGCCTAAATTGACTGATGAAATAGAGAAAATCAAGTCACTGATAATCAGTCAAATTCCACTGATTCCCCAGTTAATAAGCGTCATTTTACTGCCAATCAGTGAAAAATTGCTGATTCAAGTAGTGAATTTTGATTGTTGAATCAGTGAAAATTGGTTGACTGAAATCAGTAAAAATTTACTGATTCAAATCGGTGAATTATCATTATTGAATCAGTAAAAAAAATTTCACTGATTGAATCAGTACAGTAGAAGTTCGATTATCTGACGCCCGATTATCCGATTTCGCGATTATCCGACCTAAAAATCGTATCCGATTTTTCTTGATTAACCGAGTCAAAAAAGTCGGCTAATTTTTTATTATCCGATTTTGGGCGTTTTTTGAAAAATTATGATGAAATATGATACTTTTTTTAAGCAACAGCCTCTATCACTATTCAAGAATTATTTAAGTGTTCAAAAAAGGTGAAATTTTACTGCAAAAAAATATTTGCAGAGACTGGCCAGAAGTTAATTACCTATAGGTACCTACTAAATTCTTTGAAAAAAAAGTGATTTTTTAAACGAAATTTCTGTAAGTGGGTACCTACCTAATTCATCAATTATTGCTTCTTTTTTCTGAAAACGTTTTAGTTTCTTTCAGATTAAATTTTTTAATTTTGTTTGAAAGTTTACTTCAGGATCGAGGTATTTTAACTCAAAATGAAATTTTGAGCCTGAACAAAAATGAGTCAACAAATAAGTTATCAGTGCGGGTAATCCGCAATTATAAAAGCTAAAGTTCATACGAATATTTTTTTGGAATTTTCTTAACAGTTGGAAAATTCCAAAATTTTCCGGAAGCTTCAAAATTTTTCAAAACCGGTTGAAATCGATATGAAAGATCGAAAATTGGGTACACACCAAATTTTAGTTTTTTGCGTTGATCAGATCAAATTTTCATAATTTTTAGAGCCTCAAAAAAAAATCGCCCAAAATTCAAGAAATGAACTTGAGAATCTAAAATTTTGAATATGGGGTGGTTTCATGATGTACTTTAGATCTATTTTTTGTTTCGGCTCAAAATTTCACTTCTAAATTGAGATTGCTACCTTGTTAGGTACCTATTATAAAATTCTGAGTCCATTTCCTCGATAAAATCCATCACTTTCGATTATCCGACTTTTTTCAGTATCCGACTTTCTCTTGCCTCAATTGAATCGGATAATCGGACTTCTACTGTAATTAATTAACGATTGAATCAGTGAAATTTTATTCTTACTGATTCAGTAGTGAAAATTCACTGATTGAATCGTAATTTTTTTACTGATTTCTACAGTGACTTGATTTTGTCGATTTTAATCAGTCATTTTTGACTGATTCAAATTAAGAGAGAACCTTAAAAATTTAGGTGGAAAAATGAATGAGGAAAAATTTTGTTGTAAATTTGAAAATTTCATCCAATTAAAAACATCCTCATTTTTTTTGTTAGAGTGAGACATGGCCCAGTACTCCCAGTAGATCTCCGCTATGGAGATGGAGAGTGAGGGGGAGATTTATGGCATTCTTAAGCCAAACGAGATCTTTATAAAGTTCAATTTTGGCAGAAAATTTTGGTTTTTTACCCCTCAAAATAAAAAAAAAATAAAAAAAATTGGAACTGGTATTTAGAACTGGAACTAAAAAATTTCGATAACAGGAATTGGAATTGGAACTGGAACTGGAACTAATATAATTTCAGTTTTCCATCACTGCCTATAAGTTAATATTTGCTGGAGATTTCAGAATCGCTTAGAAACTATCTCAATTTATTTATGGGAGGTAAAGATCAACTAAGCGATTTTCAGATTTTCAGTTTACGATCCTTCATTTTAATGAAAAATAAATAGGTAAATCGACGTGTCATTCTGGTATTTTTCAAAAAAAAAATCCTAGAATCGGTAAATCGATTTTGGTCGCTCAAAATTATCAAAATTAGATTCTGAGGCTCAGATAGACTGCTTTTTCAATCGAATAAATTTCAGCTCAATCAGTAAAACTTGGTTGAGAGATCAAGGATACTTGGGTATATCTCTGAAACGTCTATGGTTATTCACGATAAACATAAAAATAATCAATGGCGTATTTAATCGCAAAAAAACCGCAGAAAACAACAAACAAACCCACCTAATAACCTAGCTGGATTTCTCGCAGCCCTTCAACGCCACCAAACCGCAATTTCACCCCAACACCACACAACTTCGAACTTCCATTCTGGATCACCCTGTATACCAAACTACGATCTTACACTTCTGGCGGAATAAAACACCGAGAAATAATTGCTCAGAATTACCAACACTGGTTACGAAATATAAAAAGTATACGTTTAAAATTAATTAGAATCGTTGCTGCGAAAGAAAGTATACGCTGTGCGGATAGCGCCGGGTATCGGACGGATATAATTTTTAAACGAGTAATTTCACTAATTAAAATACTACCCCGAGTCTGCTGGCGTTTTTATATCTAAACGCCGGAAATATTTCATCGCACGTAGCAAGTTTCGCAGAAGAGGACGGGCAATATCCCAAGTACTATTTCAAACATCAGTTTATTAATATCTACGGTAAATATTGTAATGAAGTTTCTCGACACCGGCAAACGAGCGAGAAAAGGATTAAAATACGCCGTATTAGCGTCCAACAAGCAAAAACACTCTTTACAAGATTGTAATTCCGAATCGAATACGTTCTTTTTAATCAGCACCAAGAAAATCTCCATTGTTGGTAGAAATTTTACTAAAACTGACTAGCGAGTAATTAATAATGTCGTCGATTTTGCGACGTCGATTTATATTCAACCCTTCGACGGGATAGATTCGACAACAGCGTGGAAAAAACTCGACAGAATTTCAAAAACTTTTATCGACTTTGCGACGAGATTTCGAAAAAGAAAAAATAATCCGGGGTTTAAAATTTTATTCACAGCGAAAAGATCATTTCAACTAAGTATTCTTTCATTTTTAGTTGGAAAATATTTATGAACTATTAGAACAATGATAAGGTTTTTTGTTGCGAAAAATCTCACCCAAAATTAGTAATTTTTTCCCCGCTAATAACCAGAGATTCGAGAATTATCAAAAATTATACGCAGCTATCTCCGGAGGATAATCTCGCTGGCAAGATTTTATATTTCGTTTTACACCCACCGTGGTTTGAGGGTGTTTTGTATAATGACCGAGGGAAAAAAATACGATAATCAGCTAAAAATGGGACATTAACCTAAAACTAGTTGACCAGCTTTAATGAAGGGCATAAAAAGGTAACCAACGTATGCATTTCAATTCGATCGTACAGTTGGATGCCAAATACAAGTAGATACGTCAATCCATCACACGTATCATTATCACGTCATTATAATACAAATGCCTATAAATCGAATACCTACGTTTCGAAATATTGGACGTGGCATGGTGGCAATCTTGGCTGATGGTAAATGGAACTCGAGGTTAATTTACAAGCGTGGAAAAAAAAATAGAAAAGCTCGCCCAGATCGATACATTGTATACATGGAAAACTGTGTGCTATTGAACGAGACGCGGCGATAAGCTTTCAATTTAGAAAATTTACGCGCCTTTAGTTTTTGACACTTTCGATGCTAGTTTGATTGACATCATTAATCGAGAGAAGACTAATAATCGGGGCGTGACTGAAACGACGCGATGGTTTTTTTTCGTTCTCGCGGCCTTTTCACATAATTAAATGCGCGAAGCTGGCCTGTGTAGGGTGAACTTACCTCTATAAGCTCTGCAGTATAATGTTATATCGGAGTTCTCGGTGTAGGGTCCGACCACTGCGGTTTGTACTTCGCCTTTTTCGTTCTGGATTACGATTTTTTGCGGGGGAACTGAAATCAAAATTCAATGTTATTAAATATAGGTGGTAACTGGAGAAAAAATGCAAGCAAGGGAAGGAAAATTCAGGCAAAATTTTCGAAAATCACCCGAAATGCTAGAACGAATACATTTTCGGAATCCTCTCGTCAAGCACTGTCGAATGGTTTTTTATCGTTGAATTTTGAGCATTTGGGTGGAAGTTGGATTTTTGCTGTGAAGGGTAGATTTTTTCTGGGGAGGGGGGACCTCGCACAGGAAAATTCTGACAACTTTTTCGAAAATCAACCTAAATGCTAAAACGAATACATTTTCGGAATCCTCTCTTCAAGCACTGTCGAATGGTTTTTTCATCATTCAATTTCGAGCATTTGGGTGAGAGATAATATTGGTTTGTGTGGATTGTAGATTGAGGAAAATGCTGGTTATTTGGTCGAGAAATTGCTCAAAATGCAAAAACTAATACATTTTCGGAATCCTCTCGTCAAGCATTGAGCATTGGGATGGAAGTTGGATTTTTGCTGTGAAGGGTAGATTTTTGGGGGGAGACCTCGCACGGGTATTTTTCCATTTTTTTTATGGAAAATTTTTAGAAACATTGGCAGATAAAGAATGTGCCCATAGATACTTGAAGAAAATTTTTTATTTGAAACAATAATAAATAGAAAGTGCATCATAAAAGGACACTATGTCTAAAATTTTAGTTTCAGAAGTTTATATCTCAAGTTTTTACTTTTTTGAAATTTGGAACAATTTCCTCCCCACTCTGCGAAGCATAAAAATTTAATTTGGTCTACGAAATGAGTTGAAATTTTGTAAACAACCATATTTTTAACCTCTTAAATCGATTAGAAGCAGTTTCAAGATGTTTTGAAGCTTCTAGAAAGATTTGGAATAATTCCAATAAGTACTCGAAAAAACACGCTTTCACTTCGAATTAGCGATGAGTCACTGAAAAAAAAAAAAAACTCCCAATGCAGCGCAGAAAAAATAAGTAATATTCTCATTTTTCAAAGAATTTTACTCATTTTTTTTGAAGAATTTCACTAATTTTTTGAAAATTTTATCAATTAAAAAGAATTTCACTGATTATTCAAAAAAAATTCACTGATTTTTTAAGAGAAACTTGAGTAATTTATCAAAGGATTTTACTGATTTTCCAAAGAATTTCACTGATTTTTCAATAGAAATTTTGCTGATTTTTCAAAAAAATTTACTGATTTCTCAAAAGATTTCACTGATTGTTAAATAAAATTTTACTGATTTTCAAAAAATGTCACTGATTTAAAGAAATTTATTGATTTCTTAAAAAAATTCACTGATTTCTCAAATTAATTGATTTTTAATAAAATTTCACAAATTTTTCACAGAACTCAGAACTTTTATTAATTTTTTAAAGATATTTTACTGATTCTTACTGATTTTTTTTAAAAAATTTTACTGATTTCTCAAAAGATTTCACTGATTTCTTGAAGAATTTAATTGATTTTTAATCAAATTTCACAAATTTTTCACAGAAATTTTATTGATTTTTTGAAGATATTTTACTGATTTAAAAATTTTTTTACCGATTTTTCAAAAAAAATTCAGATATTTTATTAAGTTTTCAATGAATTTGCTTTTGGTGCAATTTTTTTACTGATTCATCGTTATGCTACAATTCTAACTCCAACGTCGGTGTGCTGTAATTTTAAATAATTTTCGTTTATCTATAAAAATGGTCTACATGAACATCAGCACTCATAATCGTCAGGTTTCTGTATTGGAAGGTCAAAAATGAGATATAAGCGAATGTATGTACCTATAGGTATCGTAATTCATTTTTTTCATTTTTTTTTGGTTGATTAGTTCTTTTCATAATATACTTATTCCGATGCAGCAAAGTAACTTTAAAATTTAAGAAATCAACTTAATTGCCTGAAATTTTGGATGTGGGATTTTTTTACGATTTACTTTCGATTCAAGTTTTTGTTGACTAAACATTTTACTTAAAATTGAGATACCCCCTTTTGAGTGAAGTTTTTGCTGAAGTGTATAAAAATAGTGGTCTCAGATCATTCCCTTGTCAAGCAAATCAAACTTTTGCAAAAAAGTAAATGGAAAAAATCTGAAATTATTTTAGTAAAAGTATTTATAAAATATTCTACTTCACTAGAAGAGAAAGAGGGGAAATGGGGAAAATTTTGAATGTCTTTGTCATTTTCCCAGTCTCATCAAAATTAGTTTCCTTTTCTTGCTGTGTTAGTGCTTTGTGGTTCTCCGTTCAGCAAATCACTTATTCCTTATTTAGAATTTATCATGTTTAATTTTCCTCTCCCTTCGATTTTTAAAATTTTTCTTCGGTCCACTTGAAGTTTTTATCAAATTGCTTATGAGACCTAATTGGAGGAAAGAGAACTTACACTCAATGCACAAAAATTGACGATAATTTGGTGTGTGAAAATTTTCTAATCGGTTTAGATTCGCCGTGGAAATTTGAAAAATACAAAAAAGTCACATTTTTGAGACTCTTATAAAGAAACTGGAAAAATGAAAGAAAGCGTGAAAAATCTGCGATTATTTTTACAAAACGTTCTTGGAGATTTTTCTAAGGAAACGATGCGTTTCCCACATTTCAACTGAATCCTAATTAAATTAAAATTCCGTAAAATTCTCGGTTAAAATTAAAAATCTGGTGAAATTTTTTTTAATAGTTTCCAGTCCGCGATTTTCCACCTTAACGACATCGACCGACAAGAGGAAAAAAGTACTTGGCCAATATTTCCACGGTCGATAAACCAAGTCTTTCATTTTTTTTCTTCTATCATTCCCTTCGTGAAAACATCGAAAGAACGAGATTTATGCAGCGTTTACGTTGAATTAAAATTTATCTTCAGCGAGTGCAAAATACTTGATGAATAATTTTAAACAAAAGTTGTATGGTAACCTCGTTGCGTTGGTGTCATTTTAATGAGAAAGCATCGCGTCACAAGCGCTTTTTAGCTTTTAATTTTACTAATTAATACGGAAAAAGCTACCGATATCAGATTTTAAGTGTACTTGATACATTTTTAATTCGCTCACGTAATATGTATATACGTAAGTAACTGAAGTTGATAAAATGCGACGTATTATACGCGCCATTCCGGGCTTAAAAACGTTATCGAATATTTATACGGTAAATGCGAAATAATAATCGGAGAAATTTTTTATTAGTTTTGTGACGTAGTTGAAATCTGGTGTCAATTCGTTTGAGAATCGCAAGTCTATGGTTATATGACGTTGATATGTTGTTATTTCGATGTATGGGATAGAATCGTCCGCTCTGTCACCCCTTTCTGATACAAATGGAAGGTGGATTGAGGTGGATATAGTTATCTACGAATAGGTATATTATATTATTTAACGCGGTAATTCGACATCGATTTAATATGCTTCCTACGCCTCTTTATGTTAATTAAATACCAGCTTAGTATCGCACATTATCGATGAATTCATAAAAGATTGAATGTCGATCTGTGCTTCACTGGTATCGTTTTCGCTATTTTATTTCTTCATTCAAGCCTTACTCTTGCGTTTTGTACGTTGTCAGAAATATATCGAATATAAAACTGTCAATTTCAAAAGCTTCGCTTAGCTTGTAATTTAAGGATATAATGTATCCAGGCAGATATTGCGTTCAATAAGTGAATAGAATGGATTTAAATTCAATTTTTTCAATGGTTTGTTAAAAATGAAAAATTTTCAACTTTCACTGAATTTTTTTCGATGATTTATTGGCTACTTTTTTATTTCTCGAGAGAAGATTTTTTTGTGTGAATATATCGAGATTTGGTCAAAATTGATCATAATTGATTTGAATTTGTCAAAAAAGTTGTTAAAATTGCGTAATATTTAAAAAAAAATAAAAAATTGTTTGCTCCTGGCGCAGAACCCACCTCGAATTTTCAACCCGAATCAGCAAATAATCCAAATGCGGAAAACTGATAGATGTTTAAAACGATTTCTTCCACCTTTTCATCTTTTTTGGGAGTTCCTTTGTGTGGGTGGTTTTTTAAATTATGCAAAATTTGACTATAAAAACTGGCTACTGACTCGTCATGAATTGCATTCGGCATTTCTCTCAAAGTCTGCCAATATTGGTAGAAAAATCTGTCTTTTTTTTTGAAATATATCGAAATTTGTTCAAAATTGATTTGAATTTGTCAAAAAAAAGTTGATAAAATTGCGCAATATTATACAAAATGAGAAACTTTTTTGCTCCTGGCGCAGAACCCCCCTCAAATTTTCAACCTCAATTTGCAAATGATCCAAATGTGGAAAATTAATATACACCTTCTTATCTTTTTTTTTCTTAGGAGTTCCTTTATGTGGGTGGGTTTTCAAATGATGCAAAATTTGACTATGAAAATTAGTTACTGACTCATGAATTGCATTGGACATTTCTCTCGAAGTCGGTCGATATTGGCGGAAAATTTTTCAATTTTTTCTGAAATATATCGAGATTTGTTCAAAAACGATCATAATTGATTTGAATTTGTCAAAAAAAAGTTGTCAACACTGCGAAACATTATAAAAGAAATTGAAATTTTTGCTCCTGGCGCAGAATCCCCCTGGCATTTTTTACCCGAATTTTCAAATAATTCCAATGTGGAAAATTTATAGATATATTAAACGATTTTTTCTACTTTTTCATCTTTTTTTAGGAGCTTTTTTGTTTGGGTGGGTTTTCAAATTATGAAAAATTTGATTATAAAATTTAGCTACCGACTCATGAATTGTATTCAGCATTTCTCTCGATGTCTTCCAATATTAGCGGAAACATTTTTCATTATTTTTTTTTTAATATACCGAGATTTGTTCAAAATTGATCATAATTGATCTGAATTTGTCAAAAAAAAGTTGATAAAATTGAGCAATGTTATACAAAATGAGAAAATTTTTTGCTCCTGGCGCAGAACCATTCTCGAATTGATGTTTAAAACGATGTCTTCCTTCTTTTTACCTTTTGGAGAGGGGGGGGGGGGATTTCTTTGTGTGGATGGATTTTCAAATTATGCAAAATTCGACTATAAAAATTAGCTTGACTCGAGAATTTCATTCTACATCTCTCTCCTATTCTGTCGATATTGACAGAAAATAAGTTTTTGCACGTAGGCTGATTCTAATTTTTAAAAATTTAGAGCTTAATTTCAAAACTTTTCTGAAAGTTGAACACGAATTACGAATGCGATGAATGCAAAATGCGAATCCTAAATTCAAGATTTTAATAGAAATTCGATTCAATTCATATTAAAGTTTTGAATTGAAAAATCTCATTCATCTTTCGAGATTTTTTCAAAGTGACTCTTCCCTCCACCTGCTAAGAAGTTTAAATGTTTTTTCAATTTTTTTTTTAAAATCGAATAAAATTTAAGTTTGGGATGTTACTAAAATTCAATCATGGATTATGATTCGATTATTTTTTGTCTCAAACAAATTCCACTTTAAAAAAAGGTTACGGAAAATAAGATTTTTAAACGATTAGGTATTTCACGTTTATGATTTTTATTAAAACTTCCCATTTATGCAAATAAAAATACGTAGGCGCAGCATTCAAAATAAGCAGCAAAAATTATATCAATTTTTCTGCTTTTTCCATCTCTCCCCACTGTTCCCTCCCTCTCGCTCTCTCTCTCTCTTCCTCCATCCAAAAGTTCATTTTTTTTAGAACTCTAAAATTTGAAAAAACTCACGTTAAAAATTTATATTGTAATTCAAACACCAGGTATCAATGGATACCTGGTGTGCACAATATAATTGCATCATAACATAACTGATTGTAGCCGAAAAGGCTGTTGTAATTTTTACTTTAATAAAAAAAAAAAAAAAAAAAATTATTTTTAACAAAAACAGAATTCAAGTCTCGTTTTTTCAGAATAACATGAATAAAGCTCCCTTTGTCCCCTTTGCTCTAGTTGTGGAAAGGAATTGGAGATATTTGTCAAAAATTGAAAAATTCTATTTTCAAAATTTCAAGTGCTGAAGTGCATTTCTCGAATTTTGGCGATTTTTGAAATTTCAAAATTTTGGAAATGCACTTCAGCACTTAAAATTCTGGAAATGGAATTTTTTTATGATGTACTTTCAATGTAAGACTATTTTGACTCAAAATTTTTCTTTGAGTTGGGATAACTTGCTTGTTACTACGAAAAAGTGATAAAAAATCACGTTTTTTTTTGGTTTTGATTTTTTTTTGACCATGTTGCTCCCAATTTCAGGGTTCAAAAATATGTGATGCATGATCACTTGACCGAACTAATAAAAAAAAAATTTCCTGCCATGACATTCCTCAAAATTTTTGAATTTTTTTTTTGGAAATTTCAATGTGAAAAAAATTGGGAAAATGTGAACCGAAAATTTTCAAAAAAATTATCACTCATACTACCCAACAAGCTGTATAATCTGTGAAAATTTCAAATTTTTTTACCTACCTACCTCTTCCAGAGATATCGTGTGTTGAAATTTCGACATTAAAAGCGTGATAATTCCGAAAGGAGTGGGGGAGGGGGGTCAAAAAAATTTTCTGATATTTCTAGACCATAAGTAACACTTTGGGTACATTTTGACCAATTCTGGGTCAAGGGCCATTTTCGACCCTTATTAGGAAAGGCTCTTTGTAGCTTATGATTCAAATTCTCTTGTCATTTTGCTTCTTTGAGTGGGTACATGATTCCAATGAATGCTTATCAGTCCTGCCTGAATTTCGACAAATGGCTGCTGGATTGGATTTAAAATTTTGAGTGAAATGTGGATTAGCGTGAAGTGACAATGTTTTGAGTTGAAAAAGGTGAAGAAAATTGAAAAATTGATGTAAAACATTTTACTGTTGAAAAAATTCAGACTTTTTTGACATCAATTGAACAGTTTTCATTTCAGAAAGAAAAAATTCAAATTATATGGAGTACATTGTTTTTTTTTTGGATCAGTCAGAGATTTTTTAAACAATATACTTTTTTTTTACAAAGAATTTGACGTGATTTGTTACTTTTCAGTGTAGGGCAATTTCTGTTTTTTTTTTTTGGGCATAAGGTACCTTATTGCTTCCAAAAATGTGAAATAAATATTTTAAAAAAAAGTATTTCCAAAAATATTCGCTTGAACAACGCGGTGAAACGAAATCAATTTTTTCTTGACCCAAATTTCTGGTTTATTTACTGAAAAAAAATGCCTTAAAAAACCTTACGTATTGAAGAGTCCAATGCTTTCAATTTTTTTTCACCACACCCCAACAATGGAACTTTTTTCGACATTTCAGCTTAAAAAATCTAAAAAAGTAGAATACGTCAATTTGAAAAAAAAATAATTTCTCTCAAAAGTATCCTCTTTGTGAACCCCTCGACAAAGAGAACTTTTCAACCACGCCTATCAACGATTCAAACAAATGCTTCATTTTTAAAACCATGTCGCGAATAAAAAAAGCACCTAAATCCGAATTCGCAACATCTGAATATTCCAGCGTCGAATTCGTGATTTGCCGTTTCGCTCGTTCGTTTTTAAGATGAGTTGAAATACTGGATTACTTGAACGACATTAATTGAGAGCTCTAGTGACAAGGATTCTTGACAGCTTTCATTCGACTGGTAATTTAAAGAGCAGCAGGTACAATTGCACGTAACGGCGCGACGAAAGGAAACGCAAACTGGTAAAAATGAACGCTGAAACGTTCGAGTCTTTCTCTTTATTTCGTAAAAACTGATAGGTGTAAGTATACGGCGGTATTTCGTTTTAAAAGGTACGAGTATAAATACTGAGGGGAAACCAGAATCACTAAAAGGCTCGAAATAATTCCTCTCAATTATCTCGATATAAACGTTGGCATTTCTTTTTTTTTTTCCTCGAGCACACTTCGTTCCTAATCGGCGTTAATGAGAGAAACCACTCCGGTTAAAAACCTCGAAACGCTTTTTTCTATTCCGGCGGGTAAATGATATAAATGGTACGTAGCTTCGGGGTCAATTTAGTGGCACATATTCAATTCTTGAAATGTATTTGTCACTGTCACCTAACAAAAGTATGAAATATTTCCTCGACTGGAATCGATAACCGAAGAGAAAAAGATCAGACCAACCATGAAATAGAAAATGGGAGAAAAAAGTTTCCTCGTTCGTTTCCTCTGGTCGGTGGCGCGGCTCAGCGTTCTTTATCAAATCTGGACGAAGAAGTTTAAATGTTAAAAAAAAAGTTGCCTATTGAATTCGCCGCAAATATGACAGCGAATAAATGTAGACCACGTTGCGTTTCGTTCTCGATTGCCGACGTTAATATTGCTTATTAGGGGTGCCGAGGAGGGTACGAGGGCAGAATGTCGCGAGCATTCGTTGATGGAATTGATTTCACATTCGTCATCTCGTCGTGTGCTCGACAACGACGAAAAAAAAAAGACGACGTGCTCGCGAGCATACAACTTTAATATATTAAAATTTCATCGTTAAAGTAAACACGAATATGGAATACGACTCGGTACCGTTTTACAATCCGGCAAAACGTGACCGAGGAAATTTTCACTCGATAAATCCTTTTTTACTTGTTGATCAAAGTCGACTTTTTGGGCTGGTTCGATCCAGACGGATCGATGAATTGAAATTTCAATTCGAATGGAATATCGGACCAGAAAAGTTGATTCGGAAAAACTACATGGAATTTGGTGGCGTAAATTCTTACAAAGGCGATGTGCCAATAGGAGGCGTCGAGCGTGAAAAAAAATTCATAACAGCGACTCGATTACGATTCAAATGCTTCGCGTACTGTATTCGTAATAAAATAGTCGTATGTTATGATGATACTCATAGCCCTCTCTGCAAAATGGCTTTGCGGATAAATAAAGCTCATTCATTACATCTCTGTATATAGCTTTGGCACGTAGCCCTGCGTTTACGTACTAACTTTGAAAAAAAATAAAATAAAATAAAACAAAACTTTGAAATAGAGTCACTCTCGACCCCTCAATTACCTTCGTCGTTTCATTATTTATTTTTTACTCGATAAAATCTGGGAAAAATTCACCTCCTTTGGAGGATATTTTCCAATCACCAAGTTGAATCATACTACATGTAAATTTTCAACACGCGTATTCACAAAAAATCGAGGGAAAAAATTCCGAAGAGAAAGTTAATTCGAAATTTATGCATTTTTATCCTTCGCTTCGTAAATTTTCACCACCGCACCGAGATCGTGTTGCTTTCAACGACGATACCGATTTCCTGTTTTTTTCTCTCTTTTTCTCCGGCTTCTTTTGAAAATATCCAATTAAAGTTTAGAAAGAATGCTTTCTGTCTAATCAAGCGAAAAAGAGTTTATTGATTAAAATTCGGTTGCTGTCGAGTATCGATAAGCTTTTCTCGGTTGGATGGCGAATGAAAAAAAAAATCACGCCGGTTTAGCTCTCTGGTCACATATTTGACGTCAATTTATCACCAGGTAAATGTGATTTTGGACGTTTTCAACGCGTAGGTGGGGCTTGTTACCAGTGGATTAGTGTGATTCGCAGGGCTGAAATAAGGATAGGTCACGGATAAAGGATAATATTTACCCCTTCGGTTTGGACTACGTTTAAGCTGCGATTGGCTCGAGGGTAAGAATTGCCGGGTGAGAGAAATTCGATTATAATCGATTTTGGTATTTTGTTGCGAGTTTTTAATGTATTTGGATGTTTTTGTGGTGGTGTAATTAATTGAATTGCGAATTCGTCGATGTGTGGGATATTTACGTGAATCTAAGTCCTGAGTGTTGAATTAAGTGGGAAGTTTTGGTCTAAAATTTTTTTATCAATTTTTTTTGGATTTTTCAACTTTTACAATTTTAAAGTTCAAATTTGAAAAATTTGCTTATTTTTGGGACCCATTTCCATTTATGCATCAGAATAATGAGCTTAAAAATGAACTGATAGAATGTGCAGAGATCTTGATTTTTTTGGCCTTTGAGAAAGAAAAACTGTCTTTGGTTGTACTTCAAGATGACCTTGGAGTTGCACTAATTGTACGTATGGTTGAACTTTCACTTTTTCCCTTGCCCCTCTTTCCACCTAATTTCAAAAAGGTTCAATTTCTCGAGACCTCGAAACATGAAAAATAGTTCGTTCTTCCCTTCCCTCCTCAACCCCTAATCCTTGAATTAAGAATAAGGAGATAAAATCAGGTATGTTTCCCCTCCCTACCTTCACATTCATTATCCTTCTTTTTAAAGATTACGAGGTTCGCGATGAAAGGTGTGAAATTATCAATTTTTAGATATTTGATGCGATCTGAAAAATCTAAATCGATTTTTTCGGTCCAATTTTTAGAGGAATATACTCGGAACATTTTATGGAAAAAAAATGGAAAATTGGTTTTAAAATAAAGGAGATATGGCACTTTAGAGTTTTGATTTTGAAAAAAAAATTTTGTGCTAAAATTTTGTGTAAAATGTATTTTGAAGTACATATATTTATTCGAAATATTAAAAAAAAATGCTTCCAAATTCGATTTTTTCGCTGTACTGACGTTGAGAAATGTAATTTTCCGACTTATGGCCACGTTTTCAACGTGAGCCTGTTTTACGGATTCGAAGTGGCTGGTGAGCGATTTTTTTTTTCTAAGTCTGCACTTTTTACTGTTTTTTTTTTTCAATTTTTTTCTCAACTTCAAATTTTTTTTGACGAGGTAGTAATTTTTTCCTCGATTTTTTTTCTCAACTTTAAAATTTTTTTGACGAGGTCGTAATTTTTTCCTCAATTTTTTTTCTCAACTTCAAAATTTTTTGACGAGTTCAAAATTTTTTCCTCAATTTTTTGACGAGGTCGTAATTTTTTTCTCAACTTCAAAATTTTTCCTCAATTTTTTTTCAACTTCAAAATTTTTTGACGTGGTCTTAATTTTTATTCTCAACTTCAAATTTTTTTGACGAGGTCAAAATTTTTTCTTCAATTTTTTGACGAACTCAAAAATTTTTCCTCAATTTTTTTTCGACTTCCAAATTTTTTAGACGTGTTCTAAATCTAAATAGGTACTTTTCCAAACTTCAAATTTTTTGACAAGGTTGCTATTTGATCTCGTCAAAAAATTTTGAAGTTGAGAAAAAAATAGAGGAAAAAATTACGACCTCGTCAAAAAACTTTGAAGTTGAGAAAAAAAATTGAAAAAAAAAAAACAGTAAAAAGTGCGGGCTTGAAAAAAAAATCGCTCACCAGCCACTTCGCATCCGTAAAACAGGCTCACGTCCCATAACACAGATCGCATCACATATGTAATGTACACAACATTGGAACTGGAAATTCCTAATTGGCACATGGTACATAGATATAATTTTGAATTTCCAACAAACCTCGAAGTCTCCAGTTTTTAAAAATTAATCATAAATCGATCACGAATATAGAAATTAGAAAATTATTTTCTTTTTTCAAGAATAATTTTCTAAATGACCATCCTTCATCTCTACACAAGTATCAAGTACACATTTTTTTTTTTTTTTTTTTTTTTAAGTAAATTTATATTCGAACTATAGCTGAGAAAAATTGGAGTTTGTGATGTTTAAAATGAAAAACAGTTCAACTTTGAGGAGTACTGTGGCTGCTCAAAGCAGGGATCCGGAGGGAGAGGGCTTGGTCTCTCCAGCTCCGGGATTTTCATAAAAATGGTTCCAGCTCCGATTCCGGAAAATTCTCCCGGAAGAGAGCCATCATTCTCCCACCAGTTCAGCTTCCAATCTCTAACTCAAAGTAGGGAATTTCATGACTTTCTGCGAAAAATGATTTGAAAATTTCAAAATCAGTAAATCAGTTCGGCTGAACAGGTCAAAATCACCAATTTAAGTAGGTAGATGGTATTTCGAAGGTAATTTTTCATTCAAAAATCTTGACTCATTATTTCATTAAATACTGATTTTTCAAGTTCAAATATTTCACGCGAGAAAAAAATGTCTGAATCAGAAAACTAATACCAAGTTAGTCTTCAACGATTAAAAATACCCCGTTCAACACTCTTTTTGCGACCATTCCAGTGAGATTCTCAAAATTCACTTTTGCTTGAATTTTTTCAATCATGGAAAAATAGAGAAAACGAGAATTTTAATACATCGAGCGAAATAAAGAATTTGCGACATGATGGCAGTTTGAAAAAAGAGTGTTTTCTCATGGGAAATTTAGCGTAAGAAAATTTTTACCCCGAAATATTTTTCTCTTAGACATTTTTATCAAAGAAAAAAGGTCAAAAACTGGTTTTAAAAAAATTTTTCATTGGCGAATTTCAGTTTTAAAAAAAAACGATTTGTCGAGTACCCACAATTATTAGTTGCTGATAGAGGGGAGGGGAAGAGGGAAGAGATCAACTTATCCGAAATAATGTAAAATTCATCCGTCTGTCAACTTTGTACAAGGTTCAGATACGAAATGAAAAGGTTACAATTAAAATGTTCAAAACGTAAGTTCCAACTATTGATCGGAAAATCCTTAAAAAAAAAATCAGGTAAATAGATTGTCGAAGTTGAAATAGGCAATTTAAAATTATATTAAAATACAAAAAGTTTTCTACTACAAAACACGACCGAAGAATACAAATGTAAGATTTTTAGCACATAAAAGAACTCGACTCTCGCGCCACAAGCGAAGAAAAAGTCGAAGAAAAACCCTCATCCGCTTCAATTTGAACATTAATTCAGCCAGAGAATTTTCGACGGTTGGTTCATCTCGCCGAAAAAATAAAAGAGGGAGGAAAAATATATAACGACTATTTTAAAATCCGAAATATCATAATATCCCGGTATAGAATAGAGAAATAAAACGAAAGGAAATCTCTATTTGAATAATTTGTACGATTCCATTTCCGTAAATCGTAAAAATAATTTGATAAAAAAAAAATTGCCCTATCTTGTTCAAGAGGAGCAAATATTTCTACAAAATTTCACTCCATTATCACGAATAATAACGTTATTTTAAAGCATTCGATAATTTTTTTCGCTGCTTTTTTTTCCTTCCAAAGAACCCAACATTGATATACGAGCTCGTAAAGCATTTCAGAGTGTTTTTTTTTTTAGAATCCGTCTCTTTGGTGGAATTTTTTTTTCTCGTTCGCCTTATGTTACCAAAGCGATAATTTAAAAGCTCATCTTTGAAATTCTTTTTTGAATACACACGTCTGTGAAGCTGACTATAGGCACACCTCATATACCGGCCAATGTAATTACCAAGTCAAAAGCTCGTGGCGAATATTTTTGTAAAAACAACGCCACGCTGGTTTTCACGCTCGAGTGTATACGAATTGCATCACAAAGCTCGACACCACCTACATTCTGTTTTATCTCGAACGTATATTCTTTGAATTGACGTATTCCCCCGGTGAAAAGTCAGCCAAATGGGTAAGATTACCGGAGACGACCGCGTGTATTCTACGTGCGATGATTTTTTTTTCTTTCTCCAGTCTCTTTTTATATTTTATTCTGAAAGGCTTAAACGTCAGATGAAATTTTCGCATCGTAATTTTTTTTCCATGCATAATACACGAACGATGTGTTACTTGAACCGGCATGAGGAATTGGAGCGTCTAGATCGTGGCTATATTATTGATAAGCCAGCTGCTGTGACTAGTTTCAGATTATTTTTGCCGAAAGTAGGATTTCAAAAATCGTATAAATTTTCTTGAAATATTTTTCACTTGAATTTTTTAAAATTTAATTTCATACTTTAAAAAAATCGAATAATTATTCAGTTGGAAAAAAATTTAACTAACATCAAGTTAAACATTTTTCACAAAAAATGAAAAAAAATTAAGAAAAATTTAAAAGTTACTTACTCAGGTACTTGGTGAAAAAAATTGATTAGGAAAAATCTCAAAAAATATAAAGTTGAAATAAAGTTTGAAAATTTTCAGAAAATTTAAATTACAAAAATTTATGGTTGGAAAAATGTATTCAATGGATATTGAACATTTTTACAACAAACTTCACTTTCTTTATTAATAGTGTCTTAAATTTTTCCGATAATTTTAGAATTTTGTCTCAAACTTTTTTCAACGTAAAAACCTCTTAAACTAAAAAAAATCCCACTATTTTTTCAAATTTTTTAATTTTTTGAAAAAAATTCAACTTGAAATTTTTCAGAATTTCTTTCAACTCGATTGAAAAATGACAAAAATGGAATTTTCAAAAAAATCAAAGTTGAAAATTTTTTTGAGAAGACTTGAATTTTGAAAAAAATACTCTAGGAAAAACTTGAAAAATAGATACAATTTTGATTGAAAAAAAAAAAAAAAAAAAAAAAAAATGGAATCGAAAAAACTGAAGAAAAGAATTAGTTGAGCTCGGAATAAATTTAGATCTAGGTCATCGAAATCTCATTTTTGGCAAAAATAATCGAGAGCTAGCGAACTGTGCAGAAATATTACTACTTAATTTCATCACATTTCTTACCTAAAATGGTCAAGTTGACTTTGGAATTTCTGGTTTGACCGTATTTGAAATCCACTCTACATCGGTACATGACTCCATCGTCTTCTTGGATATCTTTGATTACCAAATTCGTCATTTGCGAGTCCTGTTCGAATTCGAACGACGCTCTATTACCGAGATATTTCTCCTCCCACCATTTTTCTGCCATGTTGACATCTTTTTCTCGAATATCGACACTGCGAAAAAAAAAAAAATACGAGAAAATTAATTTAAAGCGATTCCTTGTTCGCTCATGTACGTACATGTACCAATCGTACTTGGGGAATATTTGCTTAAAACAATACATTGTACAAGACTGAATCCGGCATCTGGTAATACATATTTAAATAATTCGATTGTACGTTTTCACGACGACAAATTCTATCGAGATTGAGTATGTGTTGGTAGGTTTATGTACTTGAAGATACACAGGTACAAAGAATAAAATGTCAATGACATTTTAAATATTCATTTGACAGCATTTTGGGAATTCATTTTTAAAAGTGCACCTACTTCGAGGTTTATGATTTTTTTCAACTCGGGGTCTCGTTTTGTCCCTTTTTTTTTGCGGGTATTGTTTTCTTACCAGCTGAAAGTCCAGTTTGAATCATTTATTGTTGAGAAGATGGATGTAATACTTTTTGAAGAGGACAGAAATAAATTACGTTGAATGTTTTTTGATAAAGGTACGGTCGCATCGTTTTATCAAATATTCATGTCGGGGTTTCGAACGATTTTACTGCTTTGATTTGGCGCTCGTTCTGTTTCGCTGGTTTATCGAATGATTTTTTGAAATTGAGCGAAAAATGTTGGAATGGAGTTTTCTTGATTATTGAACTGAGAATTATAGAAGGAGAGAATGAAATTGGTTTTAGAAGAAGTAGCAATCCCGTATTTAATTAATAGATATTTAATAAACTTCAACTCCGATCATTTGTTTTGTCGATGAATAGAAGTTTTGAATTATTCAATGATAATTTTTCGATTGGTAGAAATGAAACGTTCAATTTTTTGATTGATATAGCCCACGAATAAAAATTGTAAAATATTCATCTGTTGATGATGGAAATCACCTTAAATTTTGATTTCGACTTATTGACAGTTTAAGTATGATTTTTTTGATCATGTAGATATAAAATCTCTGATCATTTCAAACCGGTTTTTTGGAGGGGGGATTTTGACGAAAAATCAAACTCAAATTATCAAAACTGACGAGATAAATTGCTAAAAAAATAACCAATTTTCAATGTTTTTTAATGCTAAAAAAAGTTCAAATATTTTTTAAATTTGAAAACATTCTTTCAATTAAGTATCACGTTATTTTTAGATTTTTGATTGCACAAATCTCGTTTTTTCATTTGTTTTTCGTTTTTAGAATTTTTCTATAGACAAATTCTGTCCCCTTTCCCCAGAAAATGCACAAAAAATTGGCATAGGTAGGCATATAAAAAGTTTCGAGTCCAATCTACCCCCTCCCCCCTCCTTCCAAGAAAAACACCTTCCTATGGCACTGTTTTAATTGTTTCTTCAATAATTCATCAATACGAATTTTCAATTACTTTTTGATTGTTTAATTAATGCTTTGAAAAATCTTTGTCTACCTATTCAATTCATCGATGAAATTCAACGATAATTTGATGAATCGATAAAAATCTTCGCCCGACAAACCACGACCAAGATCTCATATCTCATAATTAACCGATATCGAATTTCAACAAGAAAAGTCATCTATCATATTGTGGTTCTGAAAAATTTGACAACTGTTTTGGAGATTTTTTCGATGGAAATCGATGCCAATTTTTATCTAACCCAGTGGAAATTGAGGTAGGTAGGTACCCCACTTTTGTCGATTTTTATCGTCATGATTTCTGAAGTGATAATTCGATCACAATTTTTTTATTATTACATAGGTAAATAATCTAAATTACGCCATAACTTTAGAAAATTCTAAAAAAGAATTCCAGACATGAGTGGACTTGGAAATTTTGAATTTTCAAATATAGATTTTTCCATTGTTGAAAGAAATGCTCATGGCCCATTCCGTTTCCGCAAATATGATCAATGATCATAATTACTGAACCCTGTTCGTCGTTGAAATCCCTCTCCCCCCCCAGAACTTTTCAATTTTTGACAAATCGATGAAAAATTACGAAAATTTTATTATCGTCCATTAGAGCTGAATTGTTGTATTCTTCATGGAATATCTTTTGTGGCCCCTCCCCAGCCGAATTTCGAAATATTGAAAATTTCTCTTTGTACCTCCAGACAGAATTTAATTTTGAAAATTGAAAATTCTCACGTACTTTTTTAAAATTGAGCTGACTTTAAAAAAATCAAAAGCTTCCTTTCTGCCTCCCTTCAGAGCTAAATTTTTAAAATTAAAATTTGTTTGTATCCTTCCCCCTCTTTGTTATAGACGCGAAGTTTATTAATTTAAGATTTCTTCTGCACCTACCCTTTCTATGTACAATCAAATTTTTGTACTTAGCTTGCAATTTCTCCTATATTTTATTTTCGAATCCCAGTTTTGGTAATTTAAAATTACCTTTGGTATTTTCTCCCTTCTCAGGGGAAATAATTCTGTAAATTAAATTTTTTTCCAATTTAAAGAAGAAAAAATCGAAAAATTAATGTTGAGAAAATCTTGAATCGAAGAAATTAGAAATTGAAGGATTTCGATATTAGATCGTCGAAAATATCAACCCCTTATTCTCGGCTAAAATGATCAAGACCTCCCGAAAAATCTACATCACTACAAATCCGAAACCAGATAATCGCCAAAAATTCAGGCACCAGACGATCATTCACAAACATAAACTCTTCGCTGCAAACTCCACCAACCTATAACACAGTCTACGCGTAAAACAGCCATTCTAAAATATTCAACAAGCCGAATACTGCAGAATAAAAAACCCGCTCGAATAAAATCTGCTCCTTGAAATCCCACGGTTGGCAAACCTTACACTCGTGCAGTTTGGTTGGCTGAGCCTGATCAAATACGAAAAGGCGATGAACTGCAGCTACGTAAACCACCCAGCCAACGTAATACCTGGGTACACGTGTATGTTTCCTTAAAAGCCATTTTCATAATAAACCATCCCCCAGGGAGACGGCTCGGAATGGCAATGCTTCATCTCTGGTGGCAATCGCCGAGCGCAAAGTACCCACAACGAAACTTCCATTCTTTTTTAATTCGCGTTGGAGAAAAAAAAGCAGTAATCCTCGTTTCTTCTCAGGTAAAAATTTTCTCCGAGCTGAAGTTACGACAAGATCCAATAAAAAATAACAATAATTGCTCTCCGGTATTTCCAAAATAGACTACTTAAACCAACAACATTGAGGCAATTAAAGGAGTCCTAAAATATTAGCTGGAATTAGCTCTCGCCCTGGATCACATTCGGAGTTCATCGTGTGCTGGAAATAATAACCGTGGAAGATGATACCGATTCTGAAGTACAAAACTAAAACGAGAATAAAAATTGGAGGAAATTTTATCTATTTTTTTTTTCAAAGACAAACGAATATCGAAAAACTAGGTGAATTGGAGAATACTAAGTACGAATTGTAGCGGTAAAAAAAATGGTTGCCGGCGGCGTATTGTTATCGATTGCGGTAGCACCGTTGTTCAAAATTACACCCCACTGCCACCGATCGACTGGGGATTTGGAAATTCAAACGTAGCCGAGTACAAAACTTGGCTTTCGGAGAAAATTCTAATTTAAATAACCACCTTGTTAGTACCGAAGCAATGCTCCAAATAATGATACTAATCGGATTAATTATTCTTGTTGAGATAACATCGAATTAAATCCGGTTCGGGTAACCGGTCCTTTCAGCAGGCCAAACAAAAGATATGACTGAAACCTGCACCAAATTGTGCTATCAACTTTCCATGCAATCTTTCCACACCACCTTTTACCTGAGGATAATAAGGCAGCTTCCCAAATTGGAATTTTTTTCTATGTAGGCTGGAAAAAAGTTAATACGACCTTTTTTTTTGATCAACCGAAACCGCACACCTACTAAACGATTCGGATCAGGCAGCGGGTCTGCGGAATTCAAAAGCTTCATTTTGCAGCCGTAAAGGATTTATAAAAGCCGCTTATTACCCGTGTCTTTAGGCGCCATATTCGACATACCGTAAAGAAGAAAATTTCGTAATGCGTTTTTCAACGGCCAACTATGTCATATTGTTTCAAAATGGCAGCCGCTAAATTGCCACTAATTAGGATAATTCCTTTTGTTAATGAGACGGCGACGAAGGGCGGAGAGGCGACGTAAACGAGCACCATACGACGCCGAACTGTACCATCGATTATTATATACTCCGTTTAAAAGGGTTAAGCTCGTATTTGCGATTGACGAAGTGATTTTTACTCTCGGCACAGTCGTCCTGGCCGAAGAAATACTACCTATGCATCGTATGTATGAATTTTCTCTCCGCAAATGGGCGTTTTTGTCGCAGGCACTTAAATCACAAAAGAAGGTACGAAATGAAAGAAGCCTTTAGTCGTAAGTCTCTTTAGCAACGTATACTGGTGCTCCGCAGTAGGCATATTCGTCTTCTATATTGATTATATTCACTTTGTGACTGCCACGTTCGGAGTTTCCTATCGTATTATTCAATTTTTTTGCCACCGAGGTGCCCGTCCTTTCCAGAGGGTAACCCTTTGGCGTAAAAGTAGGATATATATGCGGATAAATATGTTGGAAAATGCTTTATAAATGAATATTACTGCTACCATATCATGCCAGTATCATTCCTATGGCTGGAATACCGATACGAGAGATGAGAGGGGAGGTTCGAGACGACGTATATAAACATTATATTCAGCGGCAAATTTATATTCGTTTATTGAGGTATACGCTTTTAAATACGACTTTATTCAAATGAATTTATTTTATTACCGCGACTTACGATGACGACGTCGGTTCATCGTTTTGTATTCTACGCTCTCTTAAACTTTAATCCGAACTCTATTCAATTTATAATGCATATACCCCTTCGCCATATTACAAACTTGCCATGTTGAGCAAATACCGCCATAGTTCAATATTAATACAACAAAAATTGTACCAGCAAATGACGTCAAAGCGATCTTACAATATTAATACGTGGTGAGTATAAAGTTGGAAACCAAAGTTGATGCTGGAATCAGGGAATAAGTTCAAGGAGCTAGTGCTGCGTTCAAGTAGGATGTTGAACGGTAAACATTTGATCGAGTTCAATTAGGTAACCTTTCGAAATGATGTTGGATCAAGTTTGAAATTTGATTAATATCGAATCAACGTCGAACTTGGGTGGAAAATGTTCCTCGATGGACATTGATTAAAATAATGATGGTAATCAGGAAATATTTTAATGAAAGGTAGTTGTAGAACAAGAGAAATGTGCTTTGAAAAAAGAAATATATTTTAGTCGAAATTTTATTGCTTGAAAAAATTCTATTATGATGTCCAGAGTATGTGGCAAAAACCCACCACCCTCAACCCTATTGCTTTTTGAGGGAGCTGACCCCTTGTGGGGGGAGAAAATTGTTTTGCACCGATTTTGCTCAAATTCGGGTGGAAGGTTAGGTGGGTGCAGAAGTACTTCCAAAAAAATTTCAGGTCCCCCCGACCTCAGGGGGCTGAACTATCGCTCCCTAAAGTTGGGAGTTGTTGACAAAAATAAAAAAGAAACAAAAAACGAGTATTTCGAGTAAGTATAAAATCATCTAATTCCCATTATATCGATTTTGAAAACTTTGATGATTTCTGTGTACATTTTGAGATGAAAAATCCGACTAGCTCATTTCATTTGGGGTGTTAACACCCCCCCCCCCCCCCCAACAGCCCCTTTCAAAGTATACAGATCGCATTTTTTTTTCAGAAAAACATGACCTTGTTGCGTAGATGACCCGAAAGTGACCCTTCGCGAAAAAATTAAAATTTTTTGAATGAAAATATTCCATGATGTCAAGAGTGTGTGTTAAAACCCCACCGCCCGCCCCCACTAGGGTGGCCGAAATGACAATTTTTTCGATTTTTAGAAACATACCCCCCGCAAAAGTTGTTGAGTGATGAGACTTGAAGAATAAAATTAAAAAATTCCAAATCGATTCATATCTTCCGATCGCGCATTGGCGTTAAAGTTTTCAAAAATTAGCAAAAATTCAAAATTTTAAAAATTTTGAAAAAATTTAAAATTGATTACAATGTGACCACATAGACCGAAAAACACATATTTTTTTTTTGAAGAAAATCAACATTTTATAATTTTTTTTTTTGATTTTTCTTCATGCGAAAAAATAGCAGAAATATAAAAAAGATGTAGGTAAAGCATGAATTTTTTTCAAAAAATTCTGCTTTTTGGTTTGAATAGTCACTAGATAAGCTCTAAAACCAATTTGAATGAATTTCAAATTTTTTAAAAGTTTTGAAAATATTGGCTTTTAGCCAACTTTTGAAAATTTCAATGCCAATGCGCGATCGGAAGATATGAATTGATTTTGAATTTTTTTTTTTTATTCTTCAAGTCTCACCAGCCAACAACTTTTGCAGGGGATATGTTTTTGAAAATCGAAAAAATTGTTTTTTCAGCCCACCCCAGCCCCCACCCTTCGTGGTTTGTGCAGAGGGATGATTTTGAGAGGGGCACGTTTCAAAAAATAATTTTTTTCGCGTCGATTTCGCTAAAATTCACGAAAGAGGTTATCTGGGTGAAGTAATATTTTCAAAAAAAATTTAGCTCCCTCGCCCATTAGGGGAGCTGAACCATTGTTTCCCAAACTGGAGCAGTTTTATTCGAGAAAGTGAAAACTTGAATGATGTCCAATTGTCCATACTACATGGTGAAAACCTACCACTCCTACCCCTCATAATTCCTTAGGGGATTGCAAATACAGTAGAAGTTCGATTATCCGATTAAATTGGGGCACAGGAAAGTCGGATACCTATAAAAGTCGGATAATCGAAAATAACGTTTGTTATCAAAGAAATTGAACCAAAAATATTTATAAGGTAGGTAGGTACCTATAAAAGTAGCAATTCCAATTTGAAATAAAATTTTGGGCTCAAACAAAAACAAATCCAGAATACACAAATTCATAAAAAAAAATTCATATTCAAACTTTTGGGGGCTCATTGCTCAAGTTTATTTCTTGGATATGTAATGTAGAGCTTTTGAAATTTCAAAATTACCTCATCACCTTAAGAAAAATGAAAATTTGATCTCCTAAGAAAAATTGAAATTTAGTACCCTATTTTCGACCTCTCATATTGATTGGAAACAATTTTGACATGTTTCAGAATTTTCCATCAACTGAAAAAAGTCCATACAAATGGTCTGTAAGGTGATCTTTGGCTCTCATAATCTTGAATTATCCAGAAATTGGTGACTTATTTGATCGAGTAAACCACAATTTCCAAACTTTGTAACTTCAAATTAAAATCCATATTTTCCTGAGTTTGAATTTTTTCCACATCATTTATTGAAATTTTTTCAGAGTTCGAATTTTTTCTCGATTTTTTTTCCAAATTAAATTTTTTTCCAGAGTTTGAATTTTTTCCACATCATTTATTGAAATTTTTTCAGAGTTCGAATTTTTTCTCGATTTTTTTTCCAAATCAAAAATTTTTTCCTGAGTTTGAATTTTTTCCACGTCATTTATTGAAATTTTTTCCGAGTTCGAATTTTTTCTCGACTAATTTTTCTCAAAATTAAAATTCGAACTCCGAAAAATTTTCAATAAATGATGGAGAAACAATTCAAACTCTGGAAAAAAATTTTAATTTGGAAAAAAATGATTGACAAACAATTCAAACTCTGGAAAACAATTTTAATCTGAAAAAAAATGATCGAGAAAAATTCGAATTCTGAAAAAATTTAATTTTGAGAAAAACTAGTAGAGAAAAAATTCGAACTCTGAAAAAAAATAAAAAATTTCGAACTTGAAAAAAAGCAAAACGATTCAGTCGTTCGCAGGGTATTTTTAATTTCGTGCCTTGAAGCCTGTTTCGTGTAGATTTAGTCATAGGTAATGTTATTTGCACACCTACAAGGACCTCAAGTTTCTTCTGCACAAAATTCACAGTTCATTTATTCCCTTGCTGGTCTATTTTTTTTTTAGTTTTTTTTTTTGCTACAGAAAATAATCTTCAAATACACCCAAACTAGTACTTTTTTCAAACCTTTATATAATATTTATATCATACGATTAAGAGAAGCAAAAAAAAAAAGGAAAGGTTTCATATAATCCGGACACAAATTTAAATCGGGTAAGGGTCGAACATCATCGCTATTTTTTCCCTCGCTCGTTTTATCGAACGTAAAAAATATACACCCCAAATACCACACAGAATAGAGCCGATTGTATATACAAAAATACCATTACAATGCATTATATGTGCGCGACGCGTTGAAAAAAAAATTATGAATTCAGTGTATCGTTGTGAAATCCTATCAGCGAGTAATTTCCTTTGCCTCGCAGCTCGTTAGTATTGGCGTACAATAATTTATTATTGAGACACATTCGATTCGGTCTCTGCTGTGCGACTCAGCTCGAAGCAGAGACCCGAGCAGCTTTCATTGAAGGTTTAAAATCGTCACCTAGCAATTTCGTCGAATGGCACGCGATCCCGCAAAGGAACGCTGACGATGATAAGGTTTTAAAATTGGCTAGGCCCTGTCTGGAGGGCATGGCAGCATTTTGTAATGCCACCGCGTGCATACGCGTATGCGACAAATACGAAACGGAAACAATTGAAATGTAGAACACGACCAATATTACGCCAAGGTTACACCACACACGAGCGAATATTGCGTGATAAAATTGCCAACCATAATTTCGCACGAATTTTAACATTTTTATAGAATGTGGCCCCGATGCGAATCGTGCAACGTACGATTTTTTTGCCGGTTCGCGGTGCGGTTTAGGCTTAAGCGATGACGACGGTTCGACGACATCGAGATGTAATAAAATCGATTATAGTCATTATCAGGGTCGCTTTTCGGCTCTTCGCGATTCAAAGGTGCGTTGCGGGGTTTGAAAAAGCCATCGTAGGAGAGCTTTTGGAAAACGCGTACAAGCTAAAAATTCATCGTGCCTTGTTCGCTTCATGCGTTAAGCCTGATATATTACGCAATTTAAAGGTGGATTTATGTATTGTCTGCCAACTTTTCAACACCATATTGAGGCTTTAACAGGACTATATGATTATATTGAGGACATAATATGGCCAAGAGGTGCCCTTCAGATATGCTGAGCTCGTGAATTTTCCAGTGGTGAAGATGTTTAAGAGGGATGGTGGTGGTGGGGTACAGTTTTATAGAATTTAGGCTTGGTAAAGGTATCAAGTTACATCTTTAAGTGAGTTCTTTTTTTTCATTTTTTTTTTTTTTCATGTGACATGAATTACTTATAGAAAATTTATTTATTATTACAGCGTTCATTCACTATAATCTCTATATTTGAATCAGTCAAAATTGACTGATTCAAATTGACAAAATTGAGTCACTATTGGAATCAGTAAAAAATTTACTGATTCAATCAGTAACTTTCCATTATTGAATCGGTAAAAATAATGAAAATAATCACTGATTGGAATCAGTACCTACCTTTCGATTGATTTAAATCAGTCAATTAATTTCAACTGATTCAATAATGAAAATATTCACTGATTGAAATCAGTAAATTTTGACTGATTAAAATCAGTAGGTAAATTTTGACTGATTAAAATCAGTAGGTAAATTTTGACTGATTGAAATCAGTAAATTTTGACTGATTGAAATCAGTAGGTAAATTTTGACTGATTGAAATCAGTAAATTTTGACTGATTGGAATCAAAAAATTTTGACCAATTGAAATCAGTAAATTTTGACTAAATGAAATCAGTAGGTCAATTTTTACTGATTGAATGAGTAAATTTTGACTGATTGGAATCAGTAAATTTTGACTGATTGTAATCAGCAAATTTTGACTGATTGAAATCAGTAGGCAAATTTTGACTGATTGAAATCTGTAGACAAATTTTGACTGATTGAAATCAGTAGGAAAATTTTAATTGATTGAAATCAGTAGGCAAATTTTGACTGATTGAAATCAGTAGGTAAATTTTAACTGATTGAAATGAGTAAATTTAAATTTTGATTGATTGAAATCAGAAAATTTTGACTGATTGAAATCAAAAAATTTTGACCAATTGAAATCAGTAAATTTTGACTAAATGAAATCAGTAGGTTAATTTTTACTGATTGAATGAGTAAATTTTGACTGAAATCAGTAAATTTTGACTGATTGGAATCAGTAAATTTTGACTGATTGAAATCAGTAAATTTTGACTGATTGTAATCAGCAAATTTTGACTGATTGAAATCAGTAGACAAATTTTGACTGATTGAAATCATTAGGCTAATTTTAATTGATTGAAATCAGTAGGCAAATTTTGACGGATTGAAATCAGTAGGAAAATTTTGACAGATTGAAATGAGTAAAATTTGACTGATTGAAATGAGTGAATTAGTCTCCCCAAAAATCTACCCTTCACAGCGAAAAACCAACTTCCACCCAAATGCTCGAAATTGAATGATGAAAAAACCATTCCACAGTGCTTGAAGAGAGGATTCCAAAAATGTATTCCTTTTTGCATTTTGAGCAATTCTCGACCGAATAACCAGCATTTTCCTCAATCTACAATCCGCACAAATCAATAATATCTCTCACCCAAATGCTCGAAATTGAATGATGAAAAAACCATTCCACAGTGCTTGACGAGAGGATTCCGAAAATGTATTAGTTTTTGCATTTTGGGTGATTTTTGAAAAAGTTGCCAGAATTATTCCTCGCGAGGTCTCGCAAAAGTCTACCCTTCACAGCGAAAAACCAACTTCCACTCAAATGCTCGAAATTGAATGATGAAAAAACCATTCGTTTGTTCATGACGAGAGGATTCTAAAAATGTATTAGTTTTTGCATTTTGACCAAGTTTTGGCCAAGTTATGGGCGTTTTTCTTCATCAACTATCCAGGCCGCAAAAAAGCTATCTTTCGTCCAAATGCTCGAAATGGGATGGTAAAAAAACCATTCGTTTGTTCACGACGAGAGGATTCCAAAAATGTATTAGTTTTGGCATTTTGAACAATTTTTGGCCGAGTTACGGGCATTTTTCTGCGACGCTGACCACCCGCCAACCGTCTGCGCCGGGAAAAAGTCAACTTTCATTCTAATACTCCAAATTTATTCGTAAAAAAACCATTCGATTCGTCTCAACGAGAGGATTCCGAAAATGTATAAGTTTTTGCATTTAGGGTGATTTTCGAAAAAGTTGCCAGAATTTTGCCCAGCGAGGTCTCCAAATTTTGACTGATTGAAATCAGTAAATTTTGTCTGATTTAAAATTGAATCTGTCAATCAATTTTTACTGATTCAATGGTGATAATTTATTAATTGAACCGGAAATTTTCCACTGATTGGCAGTAAAATGTCGCTGATCAACTGGGGAATCAGTGGAGTTTGACTGATCATCAGTGACTTGATTTTCTCTGTTTATTAGTCAATTTTGACATTTTTGACTGATTCAAATTAAGAGAGTAGTGTTCATGAGACGCTTTTGAAAAAAGTAGCAGTATAGAACTTGGATGTGATTTTGAGTTTTGTAGTGAAATTAGTCGATTTGATCGGATCTGATGAGAACAATATCAAAAATTTGGTACTCGAAATGATCTACAGTGTCCACTGAAGAACTGGGAAACCTGAAATTTTGAAATTTGGCCCTCTTCACGATTTTTTTAACAAATGAAGCAAGATATTTATGTCTACTAATTCAAAGACGTTGAGTTTGAAAATGTACACAGTTTTTACATTGAACCCCTCTTGACACCCCCTCCCTCATTAGTCTCATTTAAAAAGTCAAAATTAAAAAAAAAAATGAAAAGTGGTGCATGACGAGTCGTTTATTAGGTTTCTGGAAGCCCCGAGTATTCGCTTATTTTTTTGAATTTGACCGTTCAGTGTCCCCAGCTTCCTAAAGTTATTTTAAGAAATGAAAAATATTAGGCGGCATATCGATTCTCATTAATTTGAGAGCATAGAATTTCAAGTATCACCTTTCTTTTTGATCCGGCCCTCTTCTCCGGGGTCTAACCGACTCCCTCTCTTGGAAAACGTATTTTTTAAAATAATAATCGTGGTTTTGGGAATAAACCGAGGGAAATTAATAAAAAAAAAAATCGGAAGACCAGACTTTATTTAAATTTGAATAAAATCAAAATTGCACGTTGCACATCGTTTGGCATGATTTTTGAGCGTTGGGTCTGAATATTTTGACCTCATTTTCCTCATCTCTTCCACAAAGGCCCAAATTTAACCTAAACGTGAAAAAAAATCAGAATCCTGAATGGTATGAATGACTTTGTTATGTATTCGAAGGCGTTGAATCTAAAAATCGAATTTTTCAGGGTTCCAATAGCCTACCACCTGATCTTGTCTTCTTACCCCCCCTTCGAAAAAGTAAAAAAATCGATATTTTTATCCCATACTTATTTGTAATTTTTTTGCTTTTATACCTTTCACTAACTTTCTTTGACAGAGTAATCTTTGAAATATCTATAGCAATTTTTGCCAAGAAAATATAATTTTTTGTTATTTTATAGAAAGTTTCGATCTTCAAAAAATTTGGCTCGATGCAAATTCATCTTTTTGGACTCAATTTTCGTTAGCTTAGTCGAATATGGGCTCCTTTCTTGATAATTCATATCACCCTAATAAGACCATTTAAACTAAAGTCTATGAATGAAACCGAAAATTCAAGGGAATTAAGCATAAAAGTGAATCAAAAAGTCAGCCGGTATAATCTTTTTATGGTGAAATTATCGTACAATTATAATATTATTCGTCTGGACAATTCTGAAATGAAATAACGCTGCGAAAATTCATTTTATTCGAACGGTGCTTAGATCAATAAAGAAAAAACCCAGGATTAGGATTATTACTACAGAAAAACATACAGTTTTATACGACTACACCGGGAAAAAACGCAGGAGAACGAGAGGAAAAAATGGCAAATTTTTCAAAGTTTGTACAGTCGAGATGAAATAAACGATAATAATTCAGTATACATGGTACCGTTTTGTGTACGCATTGAGTACTTTAATAAAGACTAACAAAAGAGTACAAAAGCATGGCATTCGGATTCGGAATGATAAACTCATGAACTTTGAATTGCGCCAAAACAAAATAAAGTCCACTGCATTGCACTCTCGCCATATAAGCTGAGCCGACCGATTAACTTTTGTTCTCTTTCATTTCCTTTTCCCTAATGTAAAAACTTTTCTTCTCATTGAGTTATAACTGAATAAAAATATTGGCGATAAGTTAACTTCGGGTATCTATTTTTGCAATCCTATTCGTCTGGATTTTTCAGAGTTTAGCCGGATTGGCGAAATCTGTGCTGGCAAATGGATGGGTTATTAAGCCGGAGAGAAAAAGAGAGGCAGAAAAAAATAGAATGAAAAAAACGCTGGAATATGGTAAAACTACGTATCGTATCCAGCTCATACGTAAAAATATCTAGGACGAGGAAACGGCAAATAAAGTAAAACTTAATGAAAATAGATGTTTTTGTTTTTTGCCGCAAATAGTACTATTTTTTCCACTTCTTGAACATATATCGTATAAACCGAGATATAGATCTTTTCGGCGCGGCCTGCCCGATTCGATACGTACACGTAACAATTCGCCGGCAATTTTTTTGTTCAGCCGTCCGGAAGACTGGACATTTTTCGTCGCATCCATTACAGCAGCGGTAGGCTAAAAACTGATCAGCAACGGTCCCCCTATGTCGTACATTTCGACTTCTATTCGCCGGTTATATCGACGAGTATTTTTCATCTTCATCGCGGCTTCACCGACCATTTGTACAGATTAGTTTTCGATTCGTTATACCGGCTCGTTTTTCGATGCTATTTTTTTCCCGCTCGTTTGGAGTTTGGCTTCTCGACACGATGAGACGAAGACGTGTTCACGTTAAATATACCGAATCCCTTTTGGAGAGAGAAAAAAAAGGGAAAAGAATCTTTTACGAGATTGAAAGTGTATCTGAACTGAACAGGCGAAGATGCATTAAAAGTGTCCAAGTGCTTTGACCATAGGGTTGTCGTCACGTCGTGTGCAATTTTTTTGCTGCTTTTTTTGGCCCAGCGACGTGTTTTATTCGTTTGTATGTGCGCGCCCATAAAATTCTATTTTCCGTATTGATCGCTATACTATAATTTTACAATGACCCGGCGTGGATATTTTCCTCATCTTTATTCCGTTCATACCTTACTGGGGGCTTGGGCGGATTGTGCTGAAATCAGCCTTTGCCCTGGTGAATTTTTATTCCGGTGTAAGACTAGGGTTTGCATTACAAACTTGGTCGCCGGTTTTGTTGAAATGTGTAGGGTTATCGGTATCGTAGCAAAAGTTAGATTGGTGTGATGCTTTAGAAATTTTTTGTTGAAAATCCTGCTCAGGTTTTAGAATTTTTTAAAGAAAAACTGTAGCATATTTTTGAAAATTTTGAGAGAAAATTGTTGGAAAATATCGGCGAGAATTGGGATTTTAGGTAAATTTTGGCAAAAATTGATTTTGATTTCAGAAGAGCATAAAATTAAACGCAAGCAGTTTTCAATATTCTGAAATATAGGATATTTGAGAAGATAGCAGAAAGTATAACATTTTTGAGCAGTTTTGAAACTTCATAAAAAAAATATGAAAAGATTGCCCAAAAAGTAGTAGAAAAAAATCCAAAATTTTTAGGTACTGTAGGATTTTTTCTGATGTTACCTTTCAGAATTTTATTTCTTATTGCAAAATCCGTTGTTTTTTTTTTTTAGAACGGTTCTAGAGCAAAGTTAGAATACTTTATAGAAAAAATTTAAAAGAAAATTATCGCGAGGCTGCTCAATGTTTTTGTCTAAATTTCAACAAATATTTCAAAAATTGGAAAAAGAAAAAATCAAAAAATTTTCAACATTTTCAAACATAATGATTATAAAATTTTTGAAAGAAATTCGAATTCCGATATCATTTTTTTGAAATTTTGAACATAAATTTTTCAACATTGTTGAATAAAATTTTCAATTTGACATCAGGAATCTTCAGAAAATTCCTATTAAAACGACAAACAATTTTCTATAGTTTGAAATTCAGACAAAGAAAATGAAAATGAATTAATTTATTCGTAAAATTTGTACTTGAGATTCGAGAAAATTTTAGACGAAAATTCGATCGCTGAAAAAAATACTTTCATAGTTAATTGATTACCAATCCTATTCCATACTGGTCATATTTTTTATTCAACTACATAAAATGTTGTAGAAAAAATTGCTTTCTTGCATTATGCATTTATGAAAAATTCTAAATAAATATGTACAAAGCTAAATCTCAAATTTTTGGCTAATTTATGGTAGTTTGAAAAAAATTTAAATCGATGAATTGTATTTTATTCGCTTACTTACAAAAGAAGTAATTTATTTTGCAATGAACATATGTACAAATTATTTTACTTGAATTGCTGATGCTATAAAAAATTTTGAAAAATTGCGTTTGGACATCATTTGCATTTTATTAATATTTATGCGAGCATTGCACTTTGCTTAAAATGTGCCCGCACCTTCTTCAGAGATCAGATTAAAATGAGACATCAAGGTCGTTGATGCTGCGTTAAAAATAAATTATGGAGAGAATAGATCGTTTATGGTGAAACTGCAACTTCAGAATGGCGCCAGATAACCGTCAGATTTGAAGACGATACTTTTGAGTTTGCGATGTTCAATTTTTGTAATTGTTTCAAGTTGGATTTACCAATTTTCAATTCTTTTCCAGGAAAATCAAAAAAAAATTCATTGAGGAGGGAAATGGGAGAAGGACCAAAACCGGAAAATTTTCAAAACTATCGAAATCCTCCATGACTTCTAAATTTTTAAAGTTCATTTTCGTGGCCCTTTTCTCTAAACAAAAAAAAAACAGATAAGGCTACAAAGAGAGGCAAAAATTGAAAAATTATTGAAAGATTGATCAAAAATTGTACGCTTTTTGATCCGTGAAATCAATTTCTGATATTTTTGAGCCCCTGATGGGCACCTCTAGCTCAAATTATTTTGACCAAAAAATGGGTTTCCAACGATTCAGGTAGGTACCAATTTTCTTATGTACATATTTTAAGCTCTATTTTTTTAACAATTAATTTTTTTTAATTTCCTCAATTCCAAATTTTCTCAAAATTTTTTCAATGTCTTTTTTTTTCAAGTTTTATTTCAATTATTCAGTTGGAAGAAATTTGAAAAATAACAAAGTTGAAAAAGAAAAGTAGGTACCTGCCTATTAAATATTTTTTTCAACTTTGATTTCGTCAAATTCATTTCAACTACATTTTTCTGAAAATATTTTTCAACAAACAAATGTTTTACAATTGAAAAATTTCGCAATTTTTTTTTCAAAAATATTTTACACGTGTTTTTCAACATTTCTTAGGTACTACTCAAAATAAGTAATTGGGAGAGATTTTTAAAAAATGATTTAGAAAATTGAAATAGAGCAAATTTGACCACCTACAATACCTACATACTTGCAACTCTTAAAAAAATCAAGGTTATTAAGTACCTATTTTAAATGAAAGGAAAAATTATGTAGGAGGGGGGAATTTATAAATTGCAAGTTTGGTTACATTGTGTCGTGAGTTTGATAGATTTTTTGTTGTCAATTTTTCCTCAAACGATGGATTCGTGGATTCGAATCATGATTTCGAAAACGAAAAATGAATTCGTATCTGAGTTCGATAAAAAATAACAACAAAAAAACAATGATTCGTGAATTCTGATTTGATTCCGATGTAAAGTGAACTTGGCTCAACCATGGAAAAAATTCCGAAGTTGAAAATTTGAGACTTGGATCGTCGAAATCCCATTTTCAGCGGATACGAGTTCAATAATTCGAAGCCCGAGAGTTTCAAGAAAGATGAGAGGGGTATTCTTGAAAAAGTACCAAGTGGTCTCGAAAATAACACAGAATATCAAAAAACGTGGTTTTTGATGCTACATTCGACATTTCTGTGATATTTTCCCACCCTGATCCCTTCTCTAGCCACAATGAGTTTAGATCAATCTACATTTTGAATCGAAATAACACTTCGGAATTGAATTCAGAGGGGTCGAAAACTCCTAAATTCCAAACTTAAAATTTTTCCTCTCTATTTGGAACGTTTTTTGATTAAATTTTTCCTTTTTTTTTTTACTTGATTAAGCTTAACTCAATTGAAAATTGAAAAAATTTGAAAAGAATCGAATCCGATTTTTTAAAAAAACTCCGAGGAATCGAGTTTTACAAATTTAAAAACTAATTTTCTTTCAAATCTGAAGTTTTGACACAATTTAAAATTTTTCGATTTCACCAAAAATGATCCACATTGCATGTATTAATTTGAAAAAAATTGAAATATTTTTGAAATTCTAGTTATGTGACAACCCATTCAATAAAAAAATGAAAAAACATATTTTCCACTTTCAATCCATAGCCGATCACGAACTCACACTGGCACCAACCCCAGCAGGTCCAACATTAGCCGATAAACTAGCTGATGGATCCGGCACACTCGGAATACCCGAAACACTCCCAGACACCATTCCATTTGGCGGTTGCCCCGGCATCCCCGGTCCTCCTTGTGGATTCGGTGGCACACCTTGCATGCCCCCTGCCGCTGACGGATTCGACTGCAGCGTAGATACCAATTTGGCCATATTAATGATATTCTTGCAATACGAATAATAGCATCTGATGACCGCTTCTTGGGCTTGGGTCAGCTGCATGCTACTGGTCAGCAAAGCTTTCAAGTCGAAAAGAATACATTGCTCGACCAGGGGAGTTATATAGTTTGGAAAATATACATTGGTTTGAAACGAAGTGTTGATGGAACCGGATTCCGATCCGCCAGTGCAAGCAGTCGTATAAGAAACAATCTGAAATAAGTTTCCGATAAATGAGCATATAATTAAAATTTAGACCGCAGTCGAGCTTTGGGCGTCGCGAAACAATGCCATAAAATTGGCATTCCCGTGGAACCCTTTTAATTCGGAAATGAATGGCGTATATCAAGCCTGTAAGATCGCTAAACGTGTATAAATCACCAACGTTACTATAACACCGACGTAATCGCGTAGGCGTCCATTTACACCGAATATGCCAGCACTAAATTTGCGATACACGTAGAAACCATAACGACTGTTAGCATCGATTTGCGTTTTGTAAATTTGATAAAATTTAAGCTACAGCATCGTGCGATATTTTGGATTGGAATTCTCGCGTATACCGGTACCTACGATGCCTATGAGTCGAAATCAATAAACGCAGATGTAGTTAATACGTGTTAATTGTTTGGTAGCTCGTTAACAACGCGGATTTCGCCATTAAATAAATAGAGTTTTGCGACTTAAATACGTTAACACGAAAAATGAGAGGATTACGTGTACCTGCGTTGTACAATACGTAAAACGTACACGTGCTGATGATGGTGTCTGTTGAATTTACACAGATGGTAATGGAAAATTTTCACGTTTGTGGAATAGAAAAGATTCGAAAAGGATTGCAATTTTTTTTCTAGTTCGGGATTTTTACCTTCGAAAAGCTTTCTACGAGAAATGAGATTTCGAAGAGGGTTACGACGTGGGATAATTCTTCGCGTGAAAAGATGGTTAGTGAACTTGAATTTTTCACTTTTATAGAGGTTGGGCTCGTAGCTCATGTGCAGCGTTTGGTAGCAGTGAAAATGCTTTTTAAAATTGCGAGGGAGGTAGAGAGGTCATAAAATGGATCAACGTTACTGAAAATTTGGAAACAAAATAATCCATGAGTTGGAAAGTATGGGAGTGGAGGGTGGGAGAAGTCAACTTGAATTAACAGAGTTTAAAGGTGGAAAAAAATTTTTTTCTTCAACAGAAAATTGTTGGAATCGTGAAATTAATTTTGGAGCTTTATTACTGCGAATTTACGATCATAATTTTCTGGAAGTATCTACGTAACACCAAAATTGAATATTTTCATATTTTTAGACATAAAAATATCATTTACCTCAAAATAAATTTGTAAATTCCCTTCTATTTCATCTTTCTGCTATCATTTTACATTTATTATGATGACTTTTCGCAAAGATTTTTACGAATACCTCGAAGTCTTGAAAAATTCATAAAAAATAATCCTTGATTTATGGGAATTTATTTTTCATCTCCTCGTCTCTCAATTTTTTTTTTAAATCTACTTTTTTAAAATTTTTTTGGAGGAAGAAAGAGGGAGCAGGAGAGGAGGGGTGCGAGAAAGTACCTATCACAAAAATTGTCATTAATCTATTTTCACGTAGGTATCAGAATCTTGAAACGATCTAGTCGAAATTTGAAATTTCAAACTTTGATTATAATTCTTTGGAAATTTTCAATTATTTTTCAATGAAGTTTCAGAACACGTTCAACAAAAACAAATTTTCGAATTCAACAAAATTTCTTGAAAAAATAACAATAAATGGTTTGAATGAAGATACATTTGTATTTTGACCCAGAAGTATCAGTGGCAGTCAGTTTTTATGGGTACTGAAAAAAAATGGTTTAAAGATAATTTTAATAATATGGTATTAGGTATGGATTCGTAAGAGAAAATATTGCTACCATTGTTGATAAATTGAGGAGTTTCGTTTCAAAACGCAACAAAAAATTTGTTTCATATCAAAACGCAACATCTTTTTTTTGCCCCCTCCCCTCCAACCCTCCTTGAGGTACAAGTGCGAAATGACCCCAAAACATGTAGCTGGGGTCCTAAGCTTTCCAATGAAACCGCCCCGAGTCAACCCCCCACCCAATTTTGAATGACAGTTTTTTTTTTTGCGATTTCCCAAAAATCAGGTCTTCGGAGATGTTACGTTTTGAAACGAAACTCCTCAATTACTTTTCGGTGACTTTTTCAAATGAATTTTGGATTTTTCGCGGTAAAGAAAATAAAATAATTGTTTCCTCCCGAAAAATGATGGCATTGGAGGAAAATAATTACAGAAGACGATTCACTGAGGTAAAAATATCAAAGATTAGGAGTTGGCTGAAAAGTTCACTCATGATGTCCACTTGTCTCTCAGAGTCCCTGAGCCAAAAGGGAGAATTTTTACTCCTGACTCCACCTTGACTCCGGGAGTCAATCTATGATTTGAAGTCAATATGACTTCAACTCTGGAGTCGACTCCTATTCCTAAAAAAAATATCAATTATGCTTAGTCAGATCTTCAAAAAAATGTTAACAGAAATGATTCTTTCAGGTTTTTTATTTTTTATTAAAATTTTTGATATCAGTATCAAGTATTTTTAGGCAAAAAAAAAAATGTAAATATCTTCAGATTATATTCGGTAAGTTTTTTTTTTTTTTAAAAAAATCAATTTCCAGATTATTATTTTTTTTTAAATTTCAAAATTTAATTCAATTTTAACAGAATTTGGGAAAGATTTAATTATGGAGTAAAATTTTAATAAGAAATTTTGAGATTCTTGATAACTCCTTTAGATTTTCGAAAAAAATTAATACACGATCTTCTACCTCGAGAACTCAATATTTTTCTTCTTTCAAATGAAAAATATAAAGATTTTCAAGGGCTTCAAATTCGAAAAAAATTACAAATTTTTGAAGAACCGAAATATTAAACCACTCAAAAGCTAAAAATGGGTTTTTTCCTCAAAAATGTGGAGCTGAATTTTTTTTTATGTATCTACTACCTTTTCCAGATGACATCAACTTATTTGATAAGTCTCCAAAATTCAATTTTTTTTTTGTCGATAAAATCTTTCAATTTATTTTCTTCGTAAAACTGAAGAACTCAATTTGAAAATCGAAATATTTTTGAAATAAAATTCTTCACATCCATGATGCTCATAAAATTTTCATTGTTCAGAATAGGGAAATGTAAGGAAGCTTCAAATTCCACGAATAGAAAATGATAGAAATTTTGAAAATTTTCAGATATAAATCGGTGAAAAATATTGCTGGAAAATTCAAGAAAATATCTAGAATAAGCTCACAGACCAGTGAATGTTTTTGAAAAAAATTATCAAAATTTTTTCGAAGAAATTAGCGAAAATCCGCTCAAAATCAAAGAATTTTGCTGATTTTTCCGATGGTATTGCAATTCTGACGTTTTTCAGCGATTTTCCCTCGGTTCGAAATAAAAGAGCGAGTAAGTAACAACTTGATAAAAATCTAGGAATTTCTACACCTCTGGTGGTATGTTTTTTCATAGGAGAGAAATGCATTTCTTCAAGCGAGGTCACTTTCCGAAGTTAGAACGAGAAATGATGGAGAAATGTACCTAGGTACCTATTGCAAATTTGAGGCAATTTGAGGTTAGAAGGTCTCTTACCATAAATTTTGTGTTTGAGTAATTTCCATTTTTTTCAAAAAAAAAAAAAAACAGGTATGAAAAATGTTGCCATAAAAAAGTTTTAAAACATTTTCATTAAGAAGCCATTTGTAGAGGTAGATAATTTTTGAAAAATTTCCAGCCAATAATTGAATTTAGAAAATTGTTCAAAAATATTCAAAGTCATTTTCTAAAGTACCTACTTACCTATTTTTTTTTTTTTTTAACAAGGTGTTTAAGGTGTTAAAACTTTTTTAAAAGGTTTTTGTTTCAAGACAGTTGACTTTTTTTATCACATTTTTCGAAAAAATAGAAAAAATATTCGATTGAAAAATTTAAATTATTCATAACTTTTTTTAAATTTTTCATCAAAAATTGGAATGAGAAAATTGATTATTTTAGAACATGTTCTAAAATAATCAATTTTCTCAAATTTCAAATGCAATTTTAAAATGGTGATAAAAGAGGAAAAATTTGATAGGAATTATTTTACGTGATAAAAAATTCATCAAAGAAAATATCTACATCTCAAAATCCCCTCCCCACCTGATAAGTTCGCGATTACGAAACAAAGAATTGATTCCAGAGGGAGAAAAGAAGACAAAAATGAGAAAATTTTAATGATTCGATAGACATTTTTCATTTTTCAATAATTACAGGGTAATGTAGGTAATTAATTTTTTACACGTCCAATCATCAATTCGTAAAAGCCCGAAAGGTCTTAGGCTACGTGAAACTTTTACCGAATAAACGACCCAACGTCTATTTTTCAATTTTCACCGATCGCAACCGTGCGTTAATACACCATAATTATATCAGACAGGATATTAAATCAACGTTTAAATAACACTAACGAGATGATAATTGGCAATAAAATAATAAACTTTTTCGAGGGCGAGTTTTTCGCCTCCAAATACACCACGAGGAAGCCGGAGGGGGGTTAATTTTAACGATTGTTTCTTCATAAACGCTTTACTTACCGAGAGCAGAATAACAATCGGACAAAACGTAGCCACCATTTTACGATTCATTTGGTTATAACGATTTGTAATGTAGTACTGGGTGTAAGCAAGTGTGATGCGGAGCTCGAGTGCAATCTGATTTTATTTACTTTTGCGGTTTAATTGTTTTAGCTTTGGAAATTCGCGGCGGTGGCGTAGTACGCTGATATTTGATGTAGGGTTATTAATAACGATAATGCAGTCGAGGTTACCATATAGGACATTTATTTGGCGGCTTTTCAACGATATAATGTACCGCCGCGTTGTGCCGATTCTACGCCATGTTCGATACTCGATAGATGTATGTGTGTATGTTTATGGCCGGCCGAAACAATTCTCTTGATTGACAATTATTATTGAATTTAATATTTATTCGAAATGCGATACGTGTGAATAATTTATGATTTGTAGACGCCTGCTGATGGGGGTGATTGAAAGTATGGTAATGTGGAGGTTCGATGGGTATTATTAGTATTGGTTTTGCCTATTTTCGGATATTTAGAGGTGGAAGAATTACAGAAGTGTGTGGTTGATGATGGGTGAATAAGTTTTTTTTTTTTTTTGAATTTCTTATTCGTGTAGTTTTGTTGATATATACCTACTCGACTTGAATATTATTTTTTGCTGAGGTGCTCGAAATACGAAAGAAAAAAATGTAGATTATACGGTTTTTTTTTTTTTTTAGGTGTAGGGTGTTGTTAAAAAATAACCCTTGCATCTCTTGCGCAACGAACCAACAAACTATTATCTACAGAAGATACCTATGATACCACCCACCTACATATCTACAAATTACCAAGAACCAAGTACCCAAATAACACGTGTTTCTGTTTAAACTAAACTTATGGCACGTGGCTAGAAATACTTAGTTTGCTCGATAAAAGTTTCTATTGCATCAGTCATTAGTTTGTGCTTGAGGTACGTGATCTTGCTTACACGTCAAAATCAAGCCATTGTTGGGTGTAGAAGTAAGCACCTGCGAGTAGAAAAATGCACCAGAAACTACATTTCAAAATTTCAAGAGGGTCAGAGAAGAATTCAAATAAACAAATGATACGTTTTCTTTGGCAGCTGAAAATATAAATTCTTCATAAAGAAATTTGTTTTTATAAAAAAAAAAAAAATCGACATTTTAGATAAGTGAATAAGTTGACTTATTTTCAAAAGTGATGATTTACCAACATCGAGCATTTCAATTTTGAAAATTTTGAATAATTTTAGATAACCTCCATTTTTTTGAAATATTCAAATATGTAGATATGCTTTTTAAAAAACAATTTCGAATTTTAAACAATTTTTCAAGTTCAAATTATGAAAAACATTTTTTGTTGAAATAAAAATAAATTGAAAGTTTCTATATGATTAAAGAAGCCTGAATCCAAAATTTCAAATGCTAAAGTTCACATTCGAGTTGACAAGTTTTGGAAATTTCAAGATTAGGTACCTCATCATCAAACTGCAAAATATTAAAATTTGGTTTCATCAACTGCGAAAATTGAAAGGGTCTGGTCGGATAAGGGGTGAATTTGCCCCCAGGTTGGATTTTCATTTTAACCCTTCCCCCCATTGGCATCCCTTGATGAAAAAAAATGAAAATTTTTTGACCTCCTCCCCCTCCCCCAACCGCTTCCATTTTGAAGTTATGGCCATTTCATTATCCGATTTTCAAGAGTTTTTAATTCCAACGGGTTTGAAGGTAATTTTCTGTTCTTTGGCACAAAGTAAAATCTCGTAAAGGTGTACTTATGAAAAATTTTTCAAAAAATTTGACCCACGTCTTCATGTTTTCTCGGTTATTTAAAGTTTTTAATTGCAAAAAACACCACAGAAGCGAAGAACGACCAATTTTTAAAAATATTTCATAATGTGTTTTTTAACGTAGATTTCCGTTACATATTCAGATCTGGCGATTTCGATGCAGCAAGGGCCAAAAATCGCAAAAAAAAACGTACAAAAAGTGTTTTTTTTTTTTAAAAAAAAAACAGAGATTTCAAATTTTGAGCATTTTGTGCAAAAAGAAATGACTTGACGAAAAAACCAAAGTCGAATTCGTGTTCCGCGGATCAAAATACTTCGATAAACACCCTTTTCGCGATCGTTTCACTTGGAGTTTTAAAATTTATTTTTTTCCACTGATTTTTCACGGCGAAATAAATGTGAAAAAGTGAATTTCGAGACCTTGAGCAAAACAATCGCGAAAAAGGTGTTGATCGGGGTATTTTGACCTGTTGAACACGAATATGGGATTGAAGTTTTTTAATAGCGTACATAATTATGTGATTGGAATTTTTTCCGAAAAACTTGGAGTGAAGATGAAAAATTTCCGACGAAGACGTGATCATCTTTTTATCCTGGAAAATATTTAGTTTGAGTTTAAAACAGGGAAAAATTGTGGTTTGAAATCAAAAAATAAAATTTGAATGAATTCAATTTTAATCATAAATTTTGGATATTTACCTCTAAAAATTTAAAAAAAAAAATGAAAGATTAGTTACTTCTCAGTTGGCACGTGAAAAATTAAGAAATCTCACAGCGATTTGCTCTAAAAGTAAAATACTGGAATGATACGAAAAACTTGAATCATTTATACAAATCACGATGTCATGAATCACGGATCACGAATCATGGTAGGTAGATGCTGCCTCCAGAAGTTATTTTGAGCAGATTTCAAAAAAAAAAATCAAAGCTACTGTCATTTTTTAAAACATTCCTTCTTCAAAATGATGAGGAGACATACCCTTCAACTATTCTCAAAAACTACCAACTTACTCTCTTGGTCCCTCATCATGAAATTGTAAAAAATTATGAGGAGATGTTTTTGAAAATTTCTCAAAATTATTTCAATTTATTTCAGAGAGCATTAAATTTTTCAATTTTCCCCAAACTTTTGGTTTTAAAACTAAATTTTTCAGAATTTATCTTTTTTGCGACCTTTTTTCAAATTGAATTTTTTGAAAACTTTCAATTAATTTTTTGAATTTTTCAATGGGTGAGTACTCAAGTAGGTAATTTTTCAATACAATACTTCGAAATTTTAATCAATTTTTGTCTAACTGAATTTTTTGTCGGATTTGAATGTTTTTCATCTTTCAAGTTTTATAATAAAAAGTTTATTTCCTCAAATGGAATTTGGTATGCAGTTGAATTCTTTAAAATTTTTAAAAAAATATTTGTTTGAAATTTTTCATTTTTAATCTCAAACATAATGTTATGAGAAATTTGATTTTATAAAACAAGGGAGGAAAGAAGAAAGAATGGAGAGAGCAAAAGGTGAGATTGAAGCAAACATAAAAATCAGAAAGAGGGGGAAAGAAGAAGCGAAGAATATAATTGCTTGGTCAAGATTTTCAGTACGAAACTATGTTTTTTCAATCCTTGCAGTTTTTGAAAATGATTGAGATTCTCTGAAAAAAATATTTTTTGACAAAAGTTGAAAAATTTTCGACCAATTTCATAACGTATTTTGACCTTCGAAAAAAAATCGAATTCGAATACAAAATTCGCTCTAGTTTTTCCTTTCGACCCGAAAAATGACATGTTTCACTCTGCATATTTTTCCATTCAAAAAAAATAAGTGGGTACAAGTACACGACTCATTTCCGGAATTTTCCTCCTCACACTTTATGGCTTTTAACGCGTACCAGGCCCGTTAATTAAATCACGCCGAATAATTCGATTACCGCAAAAACTCGACGAACGCGAAAACGAACATCAGCGCAGCGTACTAAGCATACCTACAGCAGCTAGCTCGCTAACCTAGTAAATAAAATGAAAAACGAATTTTCGCGCGAAATTCCTCCAGCATGCACAAAGCCTGACTCGTCGATTCAATTTATTTTAAAAAGATTTCAAAATTCTACCCAAGAACAACGCCATTCCGTCGCACCGATCCCCAAGGATAGATGATGGTTTCGAATTCGACATTATATTTTACATTTCCTTATAGGTATACGTAGGTTATAGGTACCTTACTAGGTATACGTAAAGAAGTATATTTGCAAACGCGCGGCCATATATTTTGTTCGGTGATATTTGAAACGAATACATCATTACGTTTCGTTTGGTAAACTCTTTATAAATTGAGAATTTTTTATTTATGACGAGAAGAATTTTTTAATAATTCGACTGCTTCTTCGATATACGTAGGTTTGCCCGAATACGAACGTGAAAATAGAAGAAAAATTCCATTATCACATCAGGATCACGTTGCTCGATGCATAAGCCAACTCGAGTTTGTATTTTTCTTTTTTCTTTCACTTGTTTTATATAAAACACGTTTAAAAATGTACCATTTGCTCTTTTCTATTTTTATTTTGGCCCCCTTCCGCGTTCTAGTATTTTCACCAGATAGAATATAAATGCTGCCAATTTAACGAGTTAATTTGAATAAATTGGTTGGCAAAATTGATTTCATTTAGTCGCAACTTGATGTAATAAAAATGGTTGCTCTGGCGAAGACGATAACGCGCCTCCGTACGAAACACCATCAAAATACGTTTAATTCAGCGAGGCGAACAATCAGAGTAAACATTCTTATTATTTATCTAAAAACACCCCGAGAAGAGTTTACACTCTCGACCGTAAGAGCACGTAACATAGAAAATCGTTTAACACAAATGGAAAATGCATTACAACAAATCAGCAGGGAAAAGACAACTCTTTATTTCATGCAAAAACTAATTTAACGCTGGGACGAGGCGAGGTTGGTAAATTTGTTCAACTCTTATAAACCTTCCCCTATGTGGAGATACTTATGAGAATAAATTTCTGTATGCCAGATTAGCCGCACGTTTGCGTGTAATTGTATTCATATGGTGGGTGTTTCGTGGATAAAGCGTTACCTTCAATTTAGAAAATAGGCAACTGATTCTGAGTCCGACCAGGTATGTTTGCCGAACCATTAAATTTTAGATTATTTTCAGGTCAATTATCGATCTTCAAAATTGCAAGGGCGAAAATATTTTTCAAATACGAAAATTAGACAACCCATCGGTCGTTTCATTAGAATTGTTTGCCTAGTTCAGAGATTTCAGGAGCAATAAATTCTTGAACTTTGTACCCAGGCAACTTATTCCGAGGACCCCGGAGAATGTTTGCATACTTTTTGAAATTAAAGAGGCTGAATATCCCCTTCAATCCAAAAAGTAGGCAACTTATTTTACATTTTTTCTCATTTTTGAAATTGAAGGGGGTTAAAATTTCTTTCGATCCAGAAAATAGTCAGTCCTTTTTACGTTCTATTATTTAAATTTATTTACCCTTAGAATCGCAGGAACATCTCTTTCAACTCAGAAAGTAGATAATCCATTTTGAGTCAAATTATGAACGTTTGTCAGATTTGTTGGTTCCAAAATAGTTTCCAATTGGCCTACTATACGAAATATTTTATTGATTTTTTTTTTGTTTTGTTGCAGTATTATGACCTTGAATGCCAAAAAATTTCAAGGGACATTGATTCTGGATTTTTTTAAACAGATGCATTGTAATTCATTTCCATCTTTTTTTAAAAAAATTGGTTAGATGCAAACCTTTAAAATTTTCAACTTATTCAAAGATTTTTTTGAAAATTTTGAATTTATGATAGAAATTTTTTCAGTAGGTAAAGATATCTGAATCTGATTCCTTATTTTGTTCTGTTTTGATTGAAAGATAAATAGATTTTACTTACCCTGAGAGCGAAAAATTTGAAAACCAAACCTCAGTAAGGAAAATTAAATCTAACGCGATTTGAAGGAAACAATTGCCGGACGCAAAAATAAGTTTACACCAACTCACCTGCAAGCAAAAAAATAAACAGAATAAATTGAAAAATGAATGAAAAATTTTTTACTCTATTGTGGAAAAAAATCTAATTAATAGTCCACACATCTAAAATTCATTTTTTTTCAGTTTGTCGAGATGTCGAGAGTAAAATTATATTTTGTTTCTTTTTTGGAAAAAGGGACATTTTACAAAATGAAATTCAGATTGACCTCTCTTTTGTTTTTGGATTGGAGATCAGAGGTGCCAAAATGGTTTTAGAAATACTTGAGACGAATAGGTATATTTAAACATTTTGAAAGTAAACTGTCTTTAAAATTTGTAAGTTTTTATTAAAATCCACATTTTTGAGCAGAAAATTTTGTTGTTTTTTTTTTACATTTTTGTTCAGAAATGTGCATTTGAATTCAATGGAACGAATTTTGATAAATTGTACTCTTATCAATTAAGTAGGTCATCAATATGGGTAATTCGTAGGAGCTGAAGTGAATTTGGTGCCATTTTTACAAAATTTTCATCAGCATTAGAAAATTCCAGAATTGTCTGTTGGTTCCAAAACGCCTTGAAACCCCTTCCAATCCATTTGGCATGTCTTAAATTTTATATGCGATAATATTTCAAGTACCTACAGAAATTCTGTACAAATTTGACTAAACTTTTGAACAAATTCGTTAAAAATTCTGTTCAAATACAGCAAAAAATTCAGAATGAATTCTGCAAAAATTCTGCGGGAGTTCTGCGGGAGTTCTACAAAAAAATTCTTCGTGAATTCTAAGAACAAAAATTCTGCTTTAATTCTGCAAAAGTGCTATGTGAATCCTACAAAAATTGTGCATGAATTCTACAAAAACGTTCCCAAAATTTTTCATAAATTCTGCGCAAATGCAGTGAGAATTCTGCAGAAATTCTGCAAAAAAAAAAAATGCTGCACATATTCTGTGAAAATTCTGGCGTAAATTCAACAAAAATTCTTCAGAAATTTGACAAAAAATTGTTGCACAAATTCTATGAAAATTCTGCAAAACTTTTGCACAATTCTTCAAGAATTCTGCTGAAAAATTCTGCACAGGGACCTTGTGTAAAAAAAACAATGCCTTTATTATTACATGTCTGGTCCAGATTTTGTTGTTATTTAGACCAAAAACATGAAAAAAGAGACATCATTTTTTTTTACACCAGGTCCCTTCTTGCCAGCAAGGTCACAAATGTTACAAATTCCGCAAATATTCTAAATGAATTCGGCAAAAGTTCTGCAAAAATACTGCAGAAAAAAATCAATGCAGATATCGCGAAAATTCTGCAAAAATTTTGCACAAATTCTTCAAAAATTCTGCAGAAAAATGCTACACGAATTGTATAGAAATTCTACAAAAATTCTGCAAATATTCTGTAAAAAGCACTGTATAAATTCTGCAAAAATGCTGCAGAAAAAAGCAGCATGGATTCTGTGAAAATTCTGCAAAAAATATTGCACGAATTCCGTGAAAATTTTTCGTAAATTCTACCAAAATTTTGCACAAATTCTTCAGAAGTTCTGCGTGAATTCTGTAAAAACTTTATGATATTAGAGAATTTGAGAAGTCTGACCACTTCTTGAAAATTTCATTTCGATCTTGTCCCTCGCACCAACTTTGATGCTTCTTCCATTAAAAGACATATTAAAAAAAAAAAAGAAATCAACAGTAAAAATTCTGTTTTAAGATTTCCACGAGTTCAATAAATGTAACGTAGCCAGGGATACCCGACCATATGTAGGAAAAGTAAATTTCGAAAAAAACACAAAATAAGAAAAAATGACCAAAAATATGGATTTTTTTTTGTCGATTTATATACTCGTACTATGAACCCTCCACTTTCATATGACAACAGGAGCAGGTCTTAAAAGTGCCATCTTCTTGCTTAAAAACGACAAAACGAGTTTTGGTGAAAACATATTCGTGTGAGAAATGTCATTATAGCTTAAAAAAGAAATTTTCGATATACGTTATGGTTTCTATTTTTTTAATGCCTGCACTTTCTGGAAGAGGCCAATGACCTAACATGATGCAGGAAGACACAAATAAACCATTTTCTAAGAAAAAAGTCTTTTACAGCACACAACTTTTTTTTTTCATTTATTGAAAACAGTTTCAAATTTTGTTTTGCGTTTTTCTCGAAAAGTTGATTTTTGAAAATTATTTTTTGGTAAACTTCAAAAAATCATAGAAAATTCATTTGTCAATATTTTTTAACGCGGTTTGCGCTATTCGAAAGGTATAAGTCTGTATTATCTAAAGAGCCAAAAATTTTTTTTAAAAATCCGACATATGGTCGGGTATTCCTGGCTGCGTTACAAATAATCCTTCAACTTTTGCTTATTTTTGAAAAAAAAAAAAAAGGTAAGAACTTGGACACTCCAAATAAATCTTCTATCCAATAATTCAACAGATTTTCTTTCAACAATTAGGAGAAAAATTCTCGGCAGACTTTTCGTTAAATACTGCAATTTTTGCCCCATTCTTTTGTCAAAAACTTTGGAAAATTTTTCGTTTCATCTCATTCGATTAACGATCGATACGTTCATAAATAACAGTTCCGCAACGATTTAAGTTTTTCTATCGCAAAACTTTCTCTGTGTCTCACAACATACCACATGCGATAGCGCCTTCAATATGCCATGTACTCTCCTCTTCTGCCCTTCGCTTCTGTCTCCATACTCCACAAACACCGTGCGTTTGTGTCTTTCTCACAGCATGTACTTACCTATGTAGTTTGAGTATAACCGCAATGTCTTACACGCGGGCACCGTGTACGCGAATAAAAGCGAATTGCTTTTATCTCGTTCTCATTTTTGCCTCTCCTTCATCAGCAACATACACACAGTCCTTTAGCCTTTACCTATACGTAAAGTTACACAGTATTCTTTGGTGAAGAAAATTTACCTCTTTGTTGATTCTGTCTATAGTCTATACATATACACTTCGTATACTTATAAAGTTCAATACCGCGTGCAGCGTGAAATATTTTTCGCACAAACTAATACCGAACCTCCGGAGCTGGGTAAAAAGACAAGAGAGATTTTCATTTTCTGTTCGCGTATCAAATTTAACACCCTTTACAAAAATAATCTTTCGCAAACAAATACACCTGTACGACTACAAAGTATACTAAACCAAAAGGATCAACGCGACTCGTTATCGAACGAGAGGAGAAAAAAAAACAACAAAGACGAGACAAACGCCCATGTAGTCGTTCACTTCCAAAGAGATGATGACAATGGAACAAACGGCTGCTGTTGCATTAACCCAGAGAAGAGTTTATGTTGGGTTGTCTAAAATCTAAACGCGAAATCAGCCAGTGTTTTACATTATCGAGCATATTATTTACATATTGATATATGTAAAATGAAACCGAGCAGAAAAAATTGCGAAAGGGGCGAATCTAAATACTTACGCGGATGGGAATAATTTCGAGGCAAATCTCGTATTGCTGATATCTTTCCTTAATCTAACATTACGCCGAAAAGTGCTGTAGGAAGTGGCTTTTGTCGCTTCGCGAAGCATATAATGGATTACGCTTGTAGGATTTCATGTTGAAAATTGTTTTCTTTTTTTGTCGCAGAATTTACTTATACAAAATGTTAGCAATTCGAACCTCGAATAACGTTTGTTGCGTGTATGAAAGTTGTGTTTTATAGAGGATGGCGATGGTAAAGCCGGCGAATGGGATTTTATCCGTGGTGAAGTTTATGGTGAGATTAATAGAGGAAAGGAATGAGGAGGGATATTGTGAATTGTTTGGTTTTTGGAGTCCAATTACGAAGGTTTGCATGTCTTTTTGAATGTTGTGGGTAATAGTCAGCTGGGAAGTTGGTAAGAAATGAAGGAATTGAGAACATTTTTTGTGATACTTGACTGGTGCAATAAGTGGAGGTTTTGGGTTTTTTGCTACAGTTTTAATCAGTTTAGCCAGGACTTGTGAATTTGAAATTGGATTTAAGGATTTTTGACTTGGTAAAAATTGGGTTGGAATTTTGAATTTTTTTTTCAATTTTCTAGAAATTAATTTATGGAGAATTTGATTTCCAGAATACCTACTTTTTTGAGCAGATATTGATGGTTGAAATTTCTGTCCTAGCTGTGGTTGGGTAAAAGTATATTGTGATGTGAAAAGATAAGGGCATTCTTTATTTTATCAAGGTAAGAGATTTTTGACGTTATTTGAGATTGGAAAACGGTCGTCACTTGTCACTTTTTTGGAAAAAGTCTACCTCAATGGATAAAAAAATTGTAGTTTTTTTGTTGTTTTAAAAGGAAAAATACGATTTTACAGCCATTGATTTGAAAAAAAAATTGTCGCCTCATGTCGTTTTTTTAAGAAACGACTAGGTACTTAAATGGATCAATAATTGTCGTTTTTTCAAGAAACGACAGAAAACGACAGAAAACGACAGAAAACGACAGAAAACGACAGAAAACGACAATTTTGATGGATCAAAAAATAACCGATCTTCGTAGTTTTTTGAAAAACGACACATAATATAAGCTTGAAAGATTTTAGCAGGTAAGCTTGCGTCGTTTATTGTTTAAGAAATCACAGAAAACGACAAAAAAAATTCAAATGGATCGAAAAATTGTATTTTTATTTCTCGTTTTTCAAGGAACGAAACGCAGTGAAAGCTTTTAAGATTAGCAAATGGTCACCTCGTGCAGTTTTTTGAGAAACGATAAGAAACGAAAACTCAAATGGATTTAAAAAAATACAATTTTGTCGTTTTCCCCAGAAACGAAAACTTTCATTTCTCGAAAAATTAACTACTCATGGTTTTCTGAGAAACGGCAGAATTCGACACATTTTAGATAAGAAAATGGTTATCTGGTGTCGTTGGTCTAGAAACGACAAAACATGGTCTTCCTGTGTCGTTTTCTGAAGAAACAGCAAAAAACGACAACTTTACTGTGTGAAAGATTGCCATTTTTCCAAGAAACGACAATTATTTTACTCGACGGATCAAAAATTGTAGCTTGAACTCCCTCATCCTGAAATCATCAATATTTTGATGGAGAAATCAAGAAATGACAACTTTTGCATCTGAAATTTTTTGCATCCTCTTTTGATCTTATATTTTCATTAATTTTTATTCCCTGCTCCAGAAGAATTTTTGTAAAAGGGCATATGGCTGGATTGAGGATGAATTTGGCCCTTGATGAACTGTGCCGGCAAAAGTTCGAAAAACTAAAAAAGGCCAAATCAAAACTATTCTGGTACTACTTTGACTCAAATAGATCAAAGTGTCATTCTTCAGCATTTGTTGCCTCGACAATCGAATTTATGACACTTTTCTGAGTATGGGGGTTCTGCGCCAGGAGGAGGTTGAAAGCACGACAAACAAATACCAAAGGGTTTCTGGTGTCAATTTGTTCAAAATTTGGTAAAATTGCATTAATTGTCATTTCTTAATATTTTAATCGAAGTATTGATGATTTTAGGATGAGGAAGTTCTGCGCCAGGAGGAGGTTGAAAGCACGACAATAACACATAATACAGGTCTTCTGGTGCCAATTTGTTCAAAATTAGGTAAAATTGCATTAATTGTCATTTCTTTATCCTTAGATCGAAATATTGATGATTTCAGGTTGAAGGAGTTCTGCGCCAGGAGGAGGTTGAAAGCATGACAATGACAAATACTACAGGTTTTTTGGTGCCAATTAGTTCAAAATTGGGTGAAATTGCATTAATTGTCATTTCTCAATCCTTGGATCGAAATTTCGAAGATTTTGAGATGAGGGAGTTCTGCGCCAGGAGGAGCTCTCCTCCTGGCGCAGAACCCTTTCTTCTTTAAATCATCAATTTTTCGATTGAGGGGGTTAAGAAATGACAACTGGTTCAGATCCCCTCCGTCCTTCAGATTATTTTGGCTACATTACTGATGGTCCTCCAGTGTCATTATTTAAATTGAATAAATCAAAAAATTATCGTAATTTTTTAGGAAACGAAATTTTTCAAAATTTGAAAATGGTCCTCTCGAATTGTTTGTTTTGAGAAACGACAGGAAAGGACATAAATTTTAATCATCAAGTACCTATTTTAATGCTTAAAAAATAGTCGTTTTTGTCGTTTTTCAAGAGACGACTCGTAATCACAGTTTTTAAGATTGGAAATGGTCGCCTAATGTCGTTTTTCCAATAAACGATAGAAAACGACAAGAAACAAAAATTGCAATAGATCAAAAAAAGAACGTATTTCCTGAAAAATTGAGTTTTTATCCATTTGGGAAAATGCTACAAGTCAAAAACATCGATTATCCTTCACTCTAAAAATACGTGAAGTTTGAAATTGGATACCTACCCACTTTTTACTGACTAGAAATTAGTTGAAAAATTTGTAGATTACTAATTCAATTTTTTTTAAGCTTTACCAAATTCAAACTGCTCAAACAAACAAGTTAAATGGAGGGAACAAAAATTTTCTTATCACTCATTTCAAGAAATTCGGAAATGTTGATTCCTGTTCAGAAAGATGTTGCAAGAATTCATAAAATTTTTAATTCTTCGGAAATTTATAACTTTCATTAAAAACAAAATCGAAACCGAAAAACAAATGAGTACCTAAAATATATGTAAGCCTGGATATAAGAACCACCCTTGGGGTCAAAAATGTATTTTGTGAGTCAAGTTTTCCGCTCAATTCTACTCCTTCTGAAAATGCCAAAATCTATGTCAACTCAAAAACTAATTTTTAACCCCTGAAAAGAGGTTTCTATAATCTATATCCAGGCTCAAATGATGATAATTTGCCTCTAACCTAATTGAGGCTTAATAGTAGTAATACTCGCTGCAAGATCGATATCCTTTAAAAATTCCAATAAAAAAGGTAACGAATAATTCCACCAAGTTGGAAAAACTATAACGCGAAACTCCTCGCCAAAATTTGATTTAAATCCGCCATAAAAAAAAAATATTGAAAATTATAATTCTCGATATAGGCCAAGAAACTCCTGTCGCGTAATAATTGCCATTTCCAACTCGAGATTCTTGCATAGAAAAAAATTAAAATACAATCTTCGTCGAACCAAAGAGGCGAATTTTTTGACATAAAAACTCGATAACTGTTTACGAGCAGTTTTACGAAATTTTCAAAACGGACGAAAGTTAGAGAGATTTTTTTCACCAAATTAATTCTTTAGGTTTATTGTTATTGTTATATTTTTCTGGGGTATATTTATTTTACCCCGAAATATCATCTTTCTGGCAAGTACCTATCTGGATGTTTGAAATTCGTTTCGTATCGTTTATCATTTTTTTTTTCACTCTCGAGGATGGCAACTATTTTTAAAAGATATTTCGCCGAAAAAAGAAATGAAAAAGAGAAATGACCTTTTTAGGACTCGACACGACACAACGAATCAAATTGAAAAAATAATTAATTTCGATTCGATATTTCGTGGCGGTTTTATGCATTCTGAGATGATGTTCTTACTTCTTATCAAACCAACAATTTCAAAAATCAACTCTTCCTGCGATATTTTATCGAATCATTTTTTTCGTTACAAAACGAACCCTTAGGAGAAAAAGGTCCAGCACTGAAAAGCTCTACGTATTTACCAATTTTTTTCCCTCCCTAGTACAAAAATTATTTCTCATTTGATCATATAAACTTCGCAAAGCTGCATTATCTTAGTTTGTCGATGAAATTCTCCACGAACGATATTCGTGTTTCGTATAGAAACTTAACCATAATATCATTTCTCAAAGTTCCGCCTAGTTTACGGCCGGATTTTCGGATAATGAAAAAATAATACGGGGGATGTTTAGAAGGGCTTTATTTATGGATAAAACCGACGAGGGGGAAAAAAAACCGAACGAAAATCTTTACGTGTATCGATTACAACACGAGGACCGAGGAGCTTTCTCAATGACAACGAATTCGATTCATCGAACTATTCTGGCCCCAAGACTCGTTCGTTTAAAATTCAAGCTCCGAAATTTTCTATGCTCTCCCCATATTGTTTTTGATCTACACACGGCGTGTTAAAACACCGAAAGCGAATGTTGTATTAGGCGAAAATTTCAACATTATACAAAAGTTCGACACACGTGCCAAAGCTAATAAACTGCCACGAAAGAATACACGTTCCAAAGCCTAATACTCCGCGAAGAATTTTTTTCCAGCGTTGTTTAAAAACAAAGCATCGAAAACTTTAAACGAGCGAGTTGATTTAAAAAAATCGAGCAGGTAGAAAAAAAAATTAACACCTGCGGCATTTCACAAGAGTTAAAAATTGAACCGTGAGACGTAAAGATTAAAAAACACGTAAAGAGGTTGGCGAATTATTAAAAAAAAGCCAACGATCGGTGTAATAGGGAGAAAAAGAATTAAAAATAACAGTTTCGCGCACGTGGATCGACAGCATATGATATGGAGGTTTTTTTAATAATGGCCTCGTGCGTTAACGATTCGATAAATTTTTATAATTTCGAAGGTTTTTTTCCCTCGCACAATTTACCAGTTGATTCGAAACGCGATCGTAATTAAAAGTATATTATTTTTCCTGACAACTTTATTGCTCGGCGGATACGAATAGGTATATAAATTACCCGTTAAATGGATACGTTTTCTGTGTACAGAGTTTGTGGGGAAAGTGAAGAAGGGAGGTGGAAAATTCTTCATGTGGAAAAACACACGATACTAGGAGAGGTAGCGAAGGAAAAGTTGTGCAATAGAGACGACAATGCTGATGGCGAATAAGGTTGGAAAATAAATTCGGTCGTTTCTTTTTTCAGACGAAATTCTTGTCGCGCAAAATTGAATAAAAAGAATACGACGACGAGGAGAAAATAGGACATCAAAGATCGAATGGAACGTATATATAGGACGCTATTCAATCGAGGCCAAAACGTATAGTACGTACTCAGAGTGTGAAAAATGATATCATTTGTCTTATTGCGAAAATTACACGTCAGTAGAATTTAGCTTCAACATTTGTTGCTTATTTTTACAACTTAAATCGGATTTGCTACTTCTTATTCATTACTTGTTTGCATTCTGCCTCTCTCGGTTTCGGTCGTATCGATACCCTAGTTCGGTGTTTGTTAGACGACGCCCCCGAATCCTAAAATAAACTCATTTGTTTCCTTTACACGGTCTCGGATTCGTGTTCGCGCACAGTATAACTTATTCGGATTCTAATTATGAACTAGAAGAGTTGGAGGAAAGTGCTGGATTGTTTACTACGTTACCGCCTCATTTGATGAGCTCGATTCGAAGGATCCGCAGATTTGCAAATGTTCCTCCATCTAATATGCTGGGAGTATTAATTCTATATCTGAAATGTGGAGGAATTTTTTACGCTGTAGTGTTTCCAGAGTGTGCAATTTTTACCCTCTTAATCGATTTTTAATTTGTATTTGGGTCAATGTACCGGAGTATACTTATCCACTTGATACAAGAAGAATTTAAGATTATGTGCTTAAATTTTCTCCAAGTAGGTATGCGAAAAATAAAATAAAAAAATATATTAAAAAGAAAAGAATTAATATCCTATTACAGAAGGTATTCTAATGTATCTATGTAAGCGTAGGGTTTTTTTTTCGTCAGCTCGAAATTTACTTATTCTGACGAAGGAATATGCATAATTAAAATATTCATAATTTTTCAATTTTGCATAATATCGTTATTTAATGTTAAGTGGCGGAAATTTTTTCTTTACCGGTGTTTATCTCGCTAATGGCGTATTTCGCGGCGGAAATTTATAATGATCGGAGTGCTGTAGAAGAGTTCGCGATGTCAATGTGGCCTTATTTCTGGTCTCTTTTTTTTTGGTATCTATTTTCTACTTGATCTATATTTTATGATAATTGTAGGGATTTCTTGCTATGAAGGAGGGGGGAAGGGGGGAGTTTCCATTGATTAACATAGGAAAAAAAGATATGACAAAGTTTCGATTTTTTGTAGTGTTTTTTTTTTTCAATTTTATTTAATTATGATTTTGTTTGCCAGTATCTACGTACCTAAATGTGAATTGAAAAAAAACATGGTTTGGACTTTGACCAAAATTCGTGTGCAATAATTTTTTTTGAGTGAGAGCCTTCCGAAAAAAATGATTTCGAAATTTTTGATTTGTAAAAATGGTTCATGAAATTTAAGGTCCATTTCACCGGCCTTGCCCGCTCTCTCATTTACAAATCAGTGAAAATTATCGAATATCACTGAAAAACATCAGTCAGAATTAGAACACAGGAGAAAATCAGTTGAAAAATTTTCACTGAAAACGAATTAGTGAGAAAAATCATTGAAAAAATCAATGAAAATTCACTGAAAAATCAGCAAAATTTTTGAAGTTAGCTGAAAAATTAGTGAAAACTTCCGAGAAATCAGTGAATTTCGCTGATTTTTTCTGTGCTGCGATTTCGACTGTTCATCAGTGACTTTTCACTGATTCAGAATGAGAGAGCATTGTGCTACGTTTGTGCTGTTTTGTGCTGCTATTTTCGACATTTGTACTGCCCCTCTTACACCGTTTTTTTTTTTTTTTTTGAAAAAACCTATGTGCTGGGCTGGTGAAATGGCAGTCCTGCCCATGAAACGGATGGGGATGAAATTCTTTAGGGAAGATAGAATTTTTCAAGGTCTTTCACCAGCTAAAAAATTCTGAAAAAAATATTACGCTGTAGATAGGGACTAGATACATGAAATATATTTTTTTCAAAATTTCACCTCTGAAACATCAGGTAGAAAACTTGATTTCAAGTTTTAAAATGTAATTTTAGGATAGAGAAAATTATCAAAAAAAATTTTCAAATTACCCACTAAAACCCCTCAGTGTAGGGTACAACTCACGTAAATTTGAAAAAATTTGGTTGAAAACTCTCGGAGATGAAAATTTTTAATGGAAAGGCTGAAAAAAAAGTAACGTTTTGCCCCATAATTCGGGCTAGGGGAGGGGTAGGGGCCAAAAATTTTACCAGGTGGTTTTCAGACTTTAAGAACCAAATTCCGTGTTTTTTTTTTTCAAATTTCAGCTCTGGGGCAGATTCGTCTATCTTAGCCAACGGTACCCTTTTGCGTAAAATCCGAAAATCACACCCATTATTCGTTTGAACCCTTGAAGGGTAATGTCGAAACACACGATATTTTTGGACGGGGTGGGTAAATTTTCATAGATTATACATCTTGTTGGGTAGTAGGTATGAATGAGATTTTTTTGAAATTTTTCGGTTTACTTTTTCTCAATTTTTTTTTACATTGGAAACATAGGCGGATTTATGAAAATGGATCAGGGGGGGCTAAGCCCCAGGTCAAAAGCATCAGAAGATTTTTTGGAAGGATGCAAACTGCAAAATCGATACAAGGACTAAAAATACCAGAAAAATCTTATGAAAGGAGGGGCTTTCTTTGACACTGTCACCTCAAATAATTCGAATAATTGTGATTTTATTTATACCCGAGCGAAGCGAGGGTGAAGCTTTGAAAAATTGAATTTTTAATGGCCATAAAAGTGATTTTTTCGTGTATTAATGATTTCAAAATTCCTATTTGATGTTATTTTAAGGGGAGGGGGAGGGAAAACATATTCGCAGTCAGTGGCGGTGGAAGCTTTTTTTTGGGGGGAAAAACAAATTGAGGTAGAAGACATGAAGTACCGAAAGAAATTTTTGGAGAAAGGAGCCTCCTTCCTCAATGTTGCCTAAAAATAATTTGTAAAGTGTGATTTTGTTCATGCCCGAGCGAAGCAAGGGCGAAGCTTTGAAAAAATTGTGTTTTTAATGCCCAGAAAATACATTTTTTTTCATGGTAGGTACATTCGAGTTTGATTGTCAAACAGTTTGACAATCAAACACGAAACATTTTTGGGGGGCTAATTTCACTTTTGGGGGGCTAAGCCCCCCGCGCCCCCCTTAAATCCGCCTATGATTGGAAATTTCAAAAAATATCATTTTTGGGAGGGAGGGAGGGAGGGAGGGAGGGAGGGAGGGAGGGAGGGAGGGGGTGTCATGGCTGGAATTTTTTTTTATTGGTTCGGCCAAGTGGTTATTCATCACATTTTTTTTTGGTGCCTAAAATTGGTCAAAAAAAATCAAAACCAAACAAAAAGGTGATTTTTTACTACTTTTTCCTAGTAAAAAGAAAGGTATCCCAATTTAAAGTAAAATTTTGAGACAAAATAGTCATAAACTGAAAGTAGATATATCATAAAAAATTCCATTTCCAAAAATTCAAATGCTGAAGTGTAGATATTTCTCAAATTTAGAAATTTCAAAATATCGTCAAAATTCGAGAAATGCACTTCAGCACTACAAGTTTCGGAAATGGAATTTTTTTATGATGTACTTTTAATTTATGACTATTCTGACTCAAAATTTTACTTTGAGTTGGGATACCTTCCTTGTTACTACGAAAAAGTGGTAAAAAATCACGTTTTTTTGGTTTTGATTTTTTTTTACCATGTTGCCCCCAATTTCAGGGTCCAAAAAAAATGTGATGCATAACCACTTGACTGAACTATTGAAAAAAATTCCAGCCATAACACCCCCCCTCCCCCCCAAAAAAAAAAAATTTAAAAAAAAATCAATGTTGAAAAAATTGGGAAAATTTAAACCGAAAAATTTCAAAAAAAATCTCATTCATACCTACTACCCAACAAGTTGCATAATCTGTAAAAATTTCAAAAAATTTTACCCACCCCTTCCGTTTGACATTAAAAGTGCGATAATTCCGAAAGAGTGGGGGTAGGAGGTGAAAACATTTTTTGGGATGTTTCTAGACCATAAGTAACATTTTGGGCCAATTTTGACCACTTCTGGGTCAAGGGTCATTTTCGATCCTAATTATGAAATAAGGCTCTTTCGAAAAAATGAACCTTTTCTTATTTTTTTTCTTTTATTCTTTTAATATTCTTAAAATTATTGTTTTCGCTCTTCAAATTTTTAGTTCTTTTATTGTTCTCGCAGCCTTCCAGACGCTCAATACATGATCGAAAAAAGTTAAAATTCAAGGCCAAAACCCTTATAAGGTCTCGTTCTCGACAACCATTCCTGCTGAAATCCAGAATTTAACGAAAAACATACCATTTCTCGAGCACACGCGACAAAAACCCACACTCTTTTCAAACGACATCACATAACGTAGGTCAGAAAAAAAAACACCCCATTTAGATGATCGAATTCAAAGTCAATAACGAAGTAACTCCGGTTGAAAACGATTCTCGGGAGTCATTACGCAGTAGAAAACTTACTTAGCCCGCTGGAGAAATCGAGAACTAAATTTAAACGACCGTTTGAAATTTTCAATGCCATCTCGAGATGAAAGCAATTTAAACGATATTTTTAAACTGTTGGGCGAATTAAACAACTTCAAAATTCCGACGGGTGAATATTCTTAATTTATTCTTTCTCTTTTATCTATTCTGGTGCTATAAATTGTATTTTACAGAAACGTAAATATATTCAGCTGAAAATATATTCAATTTGGTGAAAAATTTCGTTATTGAATAATCTAGTCCAGATTAAACCAAAATAATACTGTTACTTTACGTTTGTCATTATTTTTAGACATCGAAATTTTATAAATCAAGAATACCTACCTATTTTGGCTACAAAAAATTCACCATTTAAGAAAAAAAAGTGGTAATAGGTAATTTGAAAAATAAGCTAATTTACGATCAAATTTTTAGTAGGTATTTCGATTCGATGGCGTATCGAACATGGGCGAGGTACGATCACCGTGGAAAACAATGCGGAACACGGGTATTTTGTGGCCTACATACGAACTGAGAGGTAGGATAGGAAAAAAAAGCCCATATTACGCCAATATCGGAATGCGTCCTCCCTCGGGTACTTTCGAAACGCTGCTATTTTCCATTTTATGTAACCGCGTTCAATGAAATATTTACCAAGTGGTAATGAATTTTGTAATTACCTTTGATATAATGGAAATTCGGCTGAAATTATCACTTATTACGGGGCTGCCGTCCGCGGTATACGTTTCGCAGCTGAATTATGAATATTAATACGGTTGTATTTGATGCGGACCGCAATTTATAAACATTTAACGGGCCAACGTGTATCGTGTGGTACGATACGTTCCCATGCCATCGTATCGTCGTGTCTCGCTTTCGCGCGTAATGTACGCGGTATTTTTTAAAAATTTACCACTCGAGTAAACTGTATAAACTGTGCGTACATGTACAGCGGCTATATAGCTCTACGTACGAGCAAATTAACAAGCCCCAGTATAACGGTATAAAATATTGAATAACTCGGTTTCTCGATTATAAGCCTTCGGTGCTGCGACGGTGACAAGTAGAGAGACCGAAAAGACGAAGCTATTTTAGACGCTATTACCTTGTTACTTAAATCTACCCGGGTATGGTACGACGATGCTTTCTAAACTTTGCATAATTTTAAACCTGTAAATTCTTCTCGGTTGTCGTTAAAATTTCATATCATGGTTGGAGTATCATAAAATGCACTGTAGTTTAATGGTACTCGAATACAGGTGTAATTCGATTCTGGAGGTGAAATTGATCGAGATGGAGGATACAGAGAAAAGAGGATTTTATATGGTTCGATTTCAAAAGAGTAGATGGATGGAAAAATCTGGATAGTTTCAGCAGACAGTATTTTGTCATCTGCTGTCAATTTATGTCAAGTTGAGAAAATTTCATTCTCGAGAAACTTTGAAATACAGACGTCAAGTTGAAATTTTCTCTCGAGTTGAGGTAATGGAACAAACGAATCATTTTTTGATCGTGTCAAGATGAATTTTGAGTCGAATTGAATAGGTAAATCGTTTTTTTTTTCTAATTTTCAGAAAATCAGAGTTGAAAATAATTATCTAATTATTCTATTCAAATTTGTATTTAAAAAGCAAATGTGTACCTATAAGATAGTATTTATTCCTCCCTCTCCTCTGCAATCTAAAATTTCATTTTTAGCCCAAAAATTTGAAAACGTGAAGATTTGCTCAAAAATTTTCAGATAAACTTGAATAATTGGTTGAGTGAAATAGAAAATTTTTAAATTCCTCAAGTAAAAATTTTTTAATCATTTGCTTCTCTCACTCTTTTTTGACTCATACAAATCAAATTTGTGTTCTAAAGAATTTACATTAAATCAGAGCATAGGAGTCGACTCTGGAGTCGGAGTCAAGCTGACTCCAAATTGACTCCGGAGTCAAGTCGGAGTCAAAAGTCAAGGTCTGAAATTGACTCCGGAGTCAAGTGGGAGTCAAGAGTCAAGATTTAAGATTGACTCCGGAGTAAAGCTGGAGTCCGGAGTCAAAGTCTGAAATTGACTTCGGAGTCAAGTCGGAGTCAGGAGTCAATTTTCTGTCTTGACTCCGGAGTCAAGCTGGAGTCAGGAGTCAACTTTTTTGCTGACTTTTATGCCCTGCATTACATGATACAAACTCATATTGAATATTGTCCAAGACTTAATTTTCGGACCAATGTACGATTTTAATAATTTTTTCCAACTGAAAAAATTCCAAAAAAAAGAATGTTCACGATCTGGATTTTTTTGCACATTTTTGAAAATTCTGAAATATTTATTATTTATGGATTTTAAAAAGAGCCAGGGAAAATTTAGCTTCCTGATTCAACTTTTTTTTTTTTCATCTAATCACTACTGAAGTTTGACTATCTATTCTTGATTTTTTGTAAAAAATTTGAACGATACAAAAATGTGTCTTTTTCTTTTGAAAAAATATTATTTTTTAAATATGGCTGAATGTTTAAGGAGGCGATTGAACGGAGCGAAAGTTGAATCGGAGTAGGGCGATAGGAGAAGGAGGAGGAAAAATGTTCATCATATTTTTTTGAGGGTAGCACATTCATTTCATCATTTTCGAAAACCTTCAAGTTCTAACCTTATTTTTCAGATAAAATTGAATTTTTAGCCGTATGAGGAGCAAGCTGTCTTCCTGCCTTCCCATTTTTATTCTACGCCCAGACAAGAATTAGCTCAGTAACCAAAAACCTGAATCTTGGTAACTATTCGGAAAGAGGCTGAGCTAAAGTATTAAAATACCTACAATTGTTTATTGTGATTAAATTCCTACATTATATGAGAGCCTGGATATGAAAACAAATTTTAAGGGTCAAAAATTGTTTTTCAAGTGGTAGCTCTCCTCTTGATTTTACTCCTTCCAAAAGTCCAAATTCAGTGTCAACTTGAAAACTAATTTTGGACTCCTAAAGGAGGCTTTAAATTTATTTTCTTCTAAAATTGTCCAAAACAATTGAAAAAAAAATTGAATAGGTAATTTGAATACTCACGTAATAACTTTTACAAAAGTTTCAAGATGAACAAGTCGATTTTTTTGATTTTGATAAACAAACGGCAACATTCTTTTTTTTCTTTGAAAAAATACGAAACAAAAAAATGAGAAAATGTATTTGTGAAAATTTCAATTTTAAACCTTTTCCTTTGTGATTTTTGTAAAAAAATTATCAAAGACTTACAATTTTATGAATTTTGTTGAAAAAATTTGAATTTGATAAAAACTGTTTTGAAAATCTTTAGAAATTCGAAACACTTAAGTATGAACTTTTTCTTTTCAGAATTCATCTCTGGAATTGTCGGGGCGAATTTTCAATTCCCAGGATTCTTCCTTGAGAAGAGAGGCGGGGAATTTTTCAATTAGATACCAAATATCAGCTCCAGAAGAAAATATACTTTTAATAATTTTTACTTTATAGAGGGAATAAAACGCTACTATATTCACTCTCGCGAATCGCTCGAGTGCTTAAATTTGCATTTTTCTCCCTCTATAACTTAAAATACCATATGCAACTGGGGAGATAAATAATTTTCGATAATTTTGAGTCATTTCCAAGGCGAAAATCACTTTCTCTCTCTTATTGCATAATACATATATGATATGTAGGTACTATTAATTTTCGAAATTCAGCTACTTATGGGGAAAGTGAAGGAGAAATTGAAATTGATAAAATTCATTTCCAGAGAGAGATTTCTACAGGTGACTTTTTCATTATCTACAACTACATTCAAAAATTAGTTTCAAAAGAGGCTGGGCAGAACAGTTCTACACTCGAATCACTGAACCACTGCAACCATGAAAACCAATAGAAACTATCAAAACTACTGGGATACTTCGAAGATATCCAGAGATTTCAAAAAAAATCTCTCCGAAGGCCCAGAATAATCGAAAAATATGTAGAGAGAGATTTTCAAAATTTTTGTGTTTTTTTTTTTCAAAATTTCCCATAGCGACAAAATTAATTTTTGAGAACCCGAAAAAAATAGGAAATTATTTCAACAGCTGCTCATGTAAATTCCCACCCTATCTGAAGGGGAACTGGTGAGGTGAATTGATTTTTTAGATTTCAAAATAGTGCGAGTTAATTTCCATTTTTTTGAAGGGGGATGTTCGAATTGATTCCCATTTTTTTTCAGAGGTGTGTATGAATTGATTCCTCTTTTCTTTAAGGGTATACCCGAATTGATTCCCATTTTTTCAGGGGTACATAGGAATTGATTCCGAACCTCTCTCAGCCTCTAGCGTTCTCTAGAAAATACCATGAGGAGGTTGACTGTGTTCTCTTCATATCTCCAGGAACGATTTATCCATGAGAGGCCCTCCCGCAAATGGCATCACACGAACATTTTCACAGCATTAAAACATGAAAAAATGTTAAATTGCAAAAATTAGATTAAATCCCCTGTTTTTTTTTTCTAAAACTTCACGTTGTGACCTATTTTTTTTAACTTCTCTAAAAATCTGCAAAAATTCCAATTATACCACTTTTCAATCCCAAATGAAAAATGATATGACCTTTAAAAAAAAAAAAAAAAAAAAAACTATATAAAAATCATTAAAACATAAAATACGTGCCTACTTACTTGAAAAGAAATTGGGAATCAATTCGTATTTTCACTCCCAAAAAAATGGTAATCAATTCGTACATAATCAAAAAAAAAAGAGAGAATATATTTTTACACGAATTTTTCCTTGGGAATCAAGGAATCAACTCGCCCACAGGTCACCTAAAGAAACACCTTTATACGCGATCATCACTCATCAGAATCACGTTATTCAAGTTGCCTATCTAGTCCGCCGTCAATGTACATGTTGCACATTTACGGCAAACCGATTAGGCAATTTTATTAACGTGATTTTGTTCTTCAGATTTCATCACTTAGAACGTGAAATTATTGCTCGTCAGCCTGGGGCCTGGAAATCAGGTTTAATTTGTTTCCTTTTTAAACTCTTCGAAAAAAAAAAATCAAGAAGAGGGTTCTTCGCTCCACATACTAATTTTTGCACTTTTCGTAGAAATTCAAATTTTTGGTATCAGAAAAAATCAAAATTAAAAAAAAATGGGATCAACTGAGTATTTTTGTGAAATTTTACTTTCATAATAATGTTTTATCAGGCAATATTTTTTTTGTTTTTGAACGTTTCATTTTTTTTTTTTTACAAAGTTATAATATAAAAAATATTTTAATTAATCAACGTTTATCTTTTAGCAAAAATGGATGTGGCTTTGTAATGTTCAATGTACCTATTTTTGAAAACCCACAGTTTCAGTTTCATACCCAGTTTATATTTTTTGAGCACTATTATAGATTTCTAGAAGTCAGTTTCACAAAAAAAAAAAATACTTTTTCAATTTCATATTTTTTTCTAGAAAATTCTTTTTTTTTTTAAATTCGAAAATTTGCAAAATAAAAACAAATCGAGTCCGTTCGCATAGTTTCGAGACATTTCAAGTAATTTAATTTCAAATTATATTTTCTAATCACCGATGAAAAATTGAGAAAGACCCGGATCCCTGAAGTTTCTCAAGACAGCTCATCTTTCTCCGGTAAAATTCACCCCACCCTTCTCCATTTTATTCAACCCGAAGAAACCCCCCATCAACTCTTAAACTCTCAAGCACCTATTTCGCGCGATTAAATAATTGAGCCAACGACTACCCTTCCCCAAACACCAATCTTCTTAATCCTCATCTCCAAACTCATCCTATCTACCTCGATGGCATTCTCCACACACCGATCATAATTCCTGACACATTCTAGACACACAGCGGTCATTTACTCTTCGCCTTATCTCTTTATGTCGCTGAACTGTATAATGATTTCACCGCTCAACCCATACCGACGAGGAAATTCCGCTCCATAAACGCGTTATCGTCGCCTCTCTTGGTAGCGCAAATATTAATTAACAAAAGTTTACTACGTACTATAACGTAAGCGGGAAATACGCATTTGTAAAATTCACCAACCTGTAAATAGGTGTTCCCACGGTGTCGCGGTACCATAAAATCAGCACGGTGCTATCGTCTTCGCGATGGGTACCTTTGGCGAGGGAAATGTTACAAGGTAGTCTTACCATATCCCCGGCCACTCCGGTAATTTGACTCACGGGTACTGTAAAAAAGCAACGTTAAAATGGCATTTTAAAAAACAAGAATCGAGATATAAGCAAAACCGTAGCTTAGTAATTAAGTGAAAATTAATCAAAGTTTTTGAAACGATGGACACGGTGGCAAGTTGGGTCTAGATTGCTCGTATCCGGAAACCCATCGGAATAAAGAGTGAAATTTACATGTGCATGGTAATTTTACACCAAACAAGAGGTACTTTCAAGTTAATGAAATTTTCTCGCAGTTTAATTACGGTTATAATGTTTTAAACTCGTCACATTGCAAAAGTACCCAGATACTGCCTTTAGCGTTCATATTTCATAAGCTAGTTCACCTACTCTGGATGGTGGAAAGGTTGGGTAGGTGTGTGGTGTACTTTTACCTTACGTAATGTAAATAACCCCTTAGAAGTAATTAGCTATATACCGGGTTGTGTCTCCATTTAACTTCGATACTCGTCCGAGACGAAGCTTGAGCCAACGTCGTATATAAATTTCGCCATTCTAAAATTCCAGCGTACCGTATGCATGGGAAAATCACATAAGAGAGACTTGCCACCTCCACAGGAGCCATAAATTGACCGAAACCTGTACTCCTAATGGAGACCCCAAACAAAATAAACAACTTACAAAGGAAACTAAATCTAAATTCAATATACATTTTTTACTTAAGTTCGGGGAATTGAAACGAAGTTAAAAATAGAGCCGCAAACAAACCCTGTTCGTTTTCGAGTAAAACGCGCAAACTTGTAAGAGTTACCGTTTCTTCGGGTTCGATTTGAGATTTTCACAAAGCAAATGTTGTGGTTAGTGTATCTTTTTTTCTCTTTCTCCTCCTTCCTTTTTTTTTGCAGTGTTTTCTTACCGCGTTCCCTGTCCATGTACTTCGGAGTCGTTCTATTCTTTAAGTTTTCGTTAAACTAAAAAGTCGCTATGAATTCTCGTGAGAAATACGTTGCGGTAATTTTAGATTTATTTGCACTGAATTTTACTGGTTGTTGAAGCGGGTCTCTCCGGCTTCCCTTTCTGTGTATTTTTTCGTTGTAATTTTGATTTTCTTAGTCGCAGGAGTCGCCTCGATAAACTAGCAGACGTATAAAATTTTACTTTAAATTCTCCGCGGTAGTCGTTATTTTTTTTTCAGGGGTATAACCTTGTTTGATTTTGTATTTTCGTCGCATTGTCGACGCGACGAAGACGTACGCGAAATGCGTTGAAAATACGGCCACGAGGACGACGCCGAAGTAATTATTGAATTTCAAACACGTCCTAACCCTTTGGTATATATTTTCGCTCTTATGAAATAAAATTAATTAATGAATATATTATACGAAAATATGGGCATAGGACCCGAACAACAATCCGGCTAAAGTTTCATTTTAATCCTTGCGTTGACCCGGTTTTATAAACAAGCCAACTTTACTACGCTATAAAGATGTTCTTCTCTTAGGTATTATGTGTGTGTATATTTTGCCATATACTGTGTAAGTTGAGATGAAAATGTACAGGATACTGTTTAGTCTGCCCTTTAGGAGCTGGGAATACCTGAATGTGCTATTTTCAACGATTATGATTTTTTTGGAAGTTTTGGAAGGGGATATTTTGTGGAAAAATTGAATATTTTTGTTTTACGAGGGTGTGGTCTAACTGGAAGAAAAATTTCAACAGAAGTGAAAAAATATTGAAATTACACATATCATAAAAAATAGTAAGAAATTCCAACGAGTTTTCTTTGTTTTAGTGCCAAGGATGCCAACCAAAAGTTTAAAAATTTTTTAAAATGGCGAAGTAAAACAATTTTGGTCCAAATTCTTCTCAATAATTTCTGAACCTTTTTTTCGCAAATGAAGTAATAATTTGTAAAGAGCGCGAAAATTTTTGAGTTATTTTAATGTGAAGTGAAGAAAATACAGCATAATTATGTTTGATGTACTTCCCGAGCTGGCTGAAATCAGTAAAAGAAATAGACAACGAGGCCAAACATTCTATGAGTAATAGTAATATAGTACACAGTGTACCGTTTTACTTCTCGCTAATGAAGTATTGTCATGAAATGTATATAGGCTTGAATCAATCAGATATACGTTAAGATCATACTTTCAGGATTCTTTCTGTAGTATGTATCTTCGCCTTCTCCATACTATTATGGAGTCGATGTAACCATGATGATGAGCCACGGTTCATCAGCCTGAGCGTGAGACATGCCATTGATGAAATAACTCATCAATGGTGTACGGTGATCGCAACTACTTTCGGGTAGAGGGTTGATGAGCTGGCTGAGTGGTAATAATTAATCTTTAATTATCCATATTTCTAGACAGTAGCTCATAGCAAGGAACTAATAATGATGAGCATTCCTGCCAAGGAAAATATGGAATTGACTGAAATGCACTTTTCATCAAATCCGCCAGTTGAGTAGGTATTAGGGAAATATGAACAAGATTTACTGTTTTTCCATTTTTATTTTTATAATCGTGTTCTGTGAGTTGAAGAAAAATTATTCATTATTTGGAACAACTTTATTTACTGAAGGAAAAAAAAAAGGAAAAAAAATGGTAAATAGCCATTTCATTTTGAAAAAAAAAAGAAGAACAATAACTGAAAACTGAGTGGAAGCAATGTAAATTTGAAGTGAACGGATTGAATCAAAACAAAAAAAAAGCTCTCAATGATGAACCGGATGTGCAGAAGTGAGCTGCTGAAGGTGGGAAGAAGGGTTGAAATTTTTCTAATTTTGATATTTTTCTTACCGTACTATTTTTTCAACTCAAGACATTTTTTTTTCAATTTTCCAACATTGAAACTCGTTTCTGAAATTTTAATAAGCTCTCGAAACGATAATTTTTTCAACTCTAATAAAAATTTTTCACAACTGAGTTTTCTTCCTCCTACAGCAGTTTCTTAGTTTCTCGAATAAATTTTCATCTACTGAATTTTTTCAATTCAGAAATTTTCTCATTTGCTTTCTAATATTCCTCTCACCATCGTCTGTGATTCTACAACTTGATTTTTTTTCCAACTTTCAATTCTCTAGAAAATTTTTCACCTCGAATTTCTTAAAATTTTTCTCTTTTACAGCAGGAAAATACATAATTTGAAAATTTTTGAAGGCAAGAAAACTAAATACCGAAATTGATGAAACTATTGAGAAGAAAGTTCAGAATAGAGAAAATGTTTTACTATGCAATTGGAAAAAAATTGAATTAAATTTCATGAGTTGAAAACAATTTTGAAAGTTGAGAATTTAAAAGAGAAATTGAGTTTGGAATTTTCAAAAGTTTTGATATCCACACACTTTCATTCAACTTGATCTCAGAATTTTTATTTTTCAAGTCGTCATTACTTCGCAAAATTCAAAAATGCACTCTACACTGCAAGCTCATTTCTTAACCGTTTTCATATATTTTTTTATTCAAGAGATAGATGAACCAAATAAAAGAAAAATTCCCGAAATATTGTTTGGCATCGCTGGCTGTGTCACATGTTATGAAGAAGAATGCCAGAATTGAAAAAATTTTGGGCCAAAGAAAAAAATGAAGATATCTATAGACATTTCAAATTGAAAAAAATATTGGAAAATGTAAAGAGTGAGAGTATTTCTGGGGAAATTAATTTTAGACATGAAAATATGTTCAGAAAAATTCATGAGATATCAACAATATAATAAACGAATTTGTTTTTATCATACCACTACGACAGAGTCGTTCACCTCTTGAACAAACGTTGAAAAATCGGCTTTCTCAGCCGCCCGCAACCTGTAACAGTACTCAAGTATCCATTCGTGGATAATCAGCTACTCATGAACGTATGTGAATATTAAATTTTTACCACTCAGCCAGCTCATCAACCCACTATCCTAAGGCAGTTGCGATCATCGTACACCATTGACGAAAGATTCCATCAATGGCATGCCTCACGCTCAGGTTGATGAACCATGGCTCATCATCATGGTTACATCGACTCCATAATAGTATGGAGAAGGCGAAGAAGCATACTACAGAAATGATCCTGAAAGTATGATCTTGATGTTAGATGGACAGATTCAAGCTTATATATGTTTTGTAGCAATACTTCATTAGCGAGAAGTAAAACGGTGTACTGTGACGTTACGTTACTGGTAGATCACGCAGACGACTCAAGTCAAGTTTGTCATATAAAAATATCCCAGAAGAATTACGAAAAGTTAAGGACGTTTAAAAAAATTTCTTTCGCCAAGAAAACTATTTTTTTTTCAAATTAGGTTAGTGAAGAAAATTTTCCCAAAATCTGTACTTAATTGCTGTCTCAGATCTATATTTTTAATAAAGATATTTTTTTACCAAGTACATATTGCGAAAATTGAAAAATAAACCTTTTTGGTCCAAAACCTCTCTATATCGCTTCCAATCAATTACAAAAGTCAAAAATGGAGCATCACGAAATTTCAGCCTTTTTCAATATTTTTCAGGGCCAGGGGGGGGGGGGGGGGTAATTTTGAATTTTCAAAAATTCGCAAAATTTCAAGGAATGTATTTTAACTCTTGAAATTCTGTATATTATGGGGTTTTTATAATGTACTTTCAATACACCCTTGTTTCGGATCAAAATTTTACTTCCCGGTGGTAATACCTTCCTTTTATAGCGAGTATCGCAAGTATTCGTGTTCATCCCAAAGGCAAAATTTTTTCCACACTCGAATTCCAGCGACAAAACCGATCGAACAGAAGAGTGAGTTAAAGACGGTGTTAATTTATGCGTGCCTTCTTCGCACACGTACCGAAAAATTTCACACAAGTGAAATACTCGTACGACGTATACTGCTGATGGCTGCGTTGTTGTTCGTTGCGAAAGAAGAGAAATATATAGCGACGGAAATGCTTTTTTAGTGTCTTCATACAACGTTCCCTCTTCTAACAAACACATCATTTTTTGTTCAGCCCCTTTTGACATAGATGTATCTAATTTTTCATAATGCCTATTTGTATTATTCTTGTTCTCTCGTACAGACATATTTTCAGCGCTATCGTATATATCAACGATAAACGAGACGCTTTTTATTTTTAATAAAATCGCGTATAGTGTATTTCTTCTTTTTTTTCGTAACCCTTTGTCGGGTTTCGGCGGAAAAGATTTGAATCATTTTTTTTCCTCGGTGCAACGTAACTGTATTCAATGATGACACGTACTACGAGACCGAGCACTTTGATGTGAATAGAGTCGGGGTTTGGTGGCTGGGATGTGACAATGTGGTGTTTGGGATATGAAAAGGCTCCGGGATGTTTGGATCGGTGGGTATGCAATTTGTGTGACGTGGAAGTATTTAATTGTCTCTAGAAAGGCATCACTGTTATTTGAATCGTCAAAAATGTGGATGTTCATGAATTATAGGTTGCCTAAATGTTGTTTTGATGGGGTCGAATCGTCTTGGAAAGTATTTTAGGGATAAAAAAACTTGAATGACGTTTGATTCACGATTATTTTGTGAAAGGTTCTCACTGCAGTGAGGGTTACATATTCTGTTCCTGAAATTTTTGTGCTTTTTTAAAAACATTTTTCAAGTTTGAAAGGAATTCGCCTTGAAGTAAATCATTTCTGAATAGGATCTCATACTTCTTCAAAAACCTATCAATTTTAAAAATCGATCAACTCATCTAAAAAATCTGGAAAATATTTTTAAAATTTGTCAGTTCCCAAAAATCTGTAAAATTTTTGAAAATTCGTCTTTTTAAAAAAATTAAGTCACTTTTCTAAAAATTTATGAGATATTTGAAAAAATTTTAAATTTTTAAAAACCTATAAACTTTTAAAAAATTTTTAATTTTTCAAAAATCTGTCAACTTTTAAAAAAAAATTTCAAAAATTACAAAAATATGTCAAAAATTACAAACAATTATCAAAATTTTAACAATCTGTCAAACATTTAAAAAATTGCGATTTTTTTGCTGGAACTGAATAGGATCTGATGCTACTTTAAAAACCTATCAATTTTAAAAATCGATCAACTCATCTAAAAATCTGGAAAATATTTTAAAAATTTGTTAGTTCCCAAAAATCTGTAAAATTTTTGAAAATTTGTCTTTTTAAAAAAATTAAGTCACTTTTCTAAAAATTTATGAGATATTTAAAAATTTTTAAAAACCTATACACTTTTAAAAAATTTTTAATTTTTCAAAAATCCGTCAACTTTTCAAAAAAAATTTCAAAAATTACAAAATATGTCAAAAATTACAAACAATTATCAAAATTTTAACAATCTGTCAAACATTAAAAAAATTGCGATTTTTTTGCTGGAACTGAATAGGATCTGATGCTCATCTAAAAATCTGGAAAATATTTTTCAAATTTGTCAGTTCCCTAAAATCTGTAAAATTTTTGAAAATTTGTCTTTTCAAAAAAATTAAGTCACTTTTCTAAAAATTTATGAGATACATATTTAAAAAACTTTTTAAATTTTTAAAAACCTATGAACTTTTAAAAAAATTTTAATTTTTCAAAAATCTGACAACTTTTCAAAAAAAATTTCAAAAATTACAAAAATATGTCAAAAATCACAAAAATATGTCAAAAATTACAAACAATTATCAAAATTTTAATAATCTGTCAAACACATGTTTTAAAAAATTGCGATTTTTTGCTGGAAATTTTTGAATATCGTTTCATCGCAATTTTTAAAAATTCGTCAAATGAAATATCAAATAATTTTGTACTCAACTTCAAGTTGATCTCTGATTTTTGTGAAAATTGAAAGTACGCAATGAGAAATACATATTACATTTTTCAATAAACAGACTACCAGGCACCACATGATAAATGCAACCAAACACCAACCCTTCTGAAATCTTGAATATAGAAAAATCATCTTAAATTTTCCCAGTAAAGACCCCATTTCTGTAGTTCCTATTCTGCTTCGCCATACATCAAAAGCAGGTCATAAAAAATCACCATAAAACGCACAATCTCGACTAATTCCACAGCCAACTCGCACACGAATAAGAATTTGTAAACCACGCGCCAACAGCACATAGCGTCATTCAGTATTCGAAACATTTCGAACATTTTATAAAGGCGAATTCTAATGTAGCGCTTTGCTTTCGCTATTCCAGAACTTCGGTCACGTTTGCAGAAAACAACGGATCTCCGACAATGAGGCAGGGAAAACGGATACCTAACATAAAAGCAGCGAAAGAAAAGTCTCAATGAACTTTTCCACACAAAAGTCTCGTTCTAAAAAGTAATTTGCAAAATTAAATTAGATTTGTTAATACATTTAAGTAGTTTGTAAACTCGCGGTCATACTTAGAATGCAGATTTCTCTCAGCGAGAAAAAAAACCTACACGTTCTACGATTTATATTCGAAATTGAAAACTTTCTTCTCGAAAAAATACTTATCAACGTGTTTTTTTTTTCACGTTATAAAATATATACCGTAAAAATTAATTTCTTTCGTCATTTCAGTATTTTCTACAATTCGCAGGAGAAAAAATAGGTACAAAAGCACCTACGTGTTTTTTTTCCTATTCCTATTCCTTTTCTTTCGAATGAACCAAGCTAACTTTTTTTCTTCGCTGAAATACCAAAATAGAATAAATATTTCGACGAAATCGCTTGACCTCTGAATTTAACAGACTTTTCAAGTGTTTACCCTATTTTATGGAACCTTTTTTTCACCTCTCTCAAACTTGGATTTTCATTACGAAATCGAGAAATATTTTATTTCGACTGGTTTTTTTTCTGTATTCCCTAAAGAAGTATCGTCTGAGTTACCGAATTGTGTGGCATTTGGAAGTTTTTTTTCCTTTTCGGAAAATTTTTTCATTCGAAGCTATTTTCTGGTATTTTATTTCAAAAGAGATGAGAAATTTAATGAATTTTGAAAAGAGAAATATTTTAATAAAATTTACAAAAATTGTACGAAAATACGAATTGTGATACGAAGTAGCTTTTCAGTTCTTAATTCCGTCTCGCCTTTGAAACATGATTTGAAAAAGTACTCAATATAAACTCATCAAAAATATTGACAAAAATTGAAACTGGCGTCCTTGGAAAAAATTCGTCGTTTCGTATTTTAAGATTTTTTACGTGTTGAAAAAAAATGCTTCCAAAAAATAATTACCAAGTATAGAAAAATATTTTTGATAATGCATTTTCGGCATAAAAAAACTCACCATAAAAAATAATTTTTATATTTAGAAAAAAAATCATTTATCACAGGAAAAAGTTCAAGCAGTCAAACACCTACATTCAGTTACTTCACCTCTTGTCCTTGAGTCAAGTTCGTCTCCATTTTCATCTCTTTTATGGCCTCCATCCAAAAAAACACCCTAAATTGTCCCACTCATGCAATCTACACATTGACAATTTATTATCCATAAGTATAATTTATCAAAAACACGTGTACCTTCCACCTACGTTGAGAAATTTCCCAAGCACAGAAGCCCATATATACTCGTGAATCTACACATTAATATTTTATCATCATTTAAGTTATCGATCAACCGAGTGCCTCAATAGGAACTTTTCAAAGCAGCGATAACAGTTTGAAACGAAATTGAACCCGTTAAAATACACAAGGCGTTATTTTTTTCAATTTCAAAAATTCAGCGAAAAAATCATCTGTTTCGATATTCTAAACGTCAATTACCTAGCTTTTTCCCATCGAGAGGTATTATTACTCGACGTCGTAGCTGTTTTGAATACCTCCATATCGTGGGAAGGGTCGACGAAGGTATGATGAAGAGAGAAATCGTCAATACAAACAACGAGCCGAGCAGCTATAAAAAAAAACTAGAAATAAACTTTCCTATTCCACTATTACCGTCACGCTTCCGCGATAACGTTACACATTTCAGAATTACCCTTCAATTACCGCAACCTTAACACTTTCATTTTTTCACCACTGTACAGCTCCCTTTTGCATAATCACGTACGATTATTTTCAACGACCTGGGCACATAGCACAAGTGGAAAAGGAAATACGAAGTAATCGATAATGCTGCATAACGAGGCACCGAAAAATTACCCGGAGACGGTTTTAATCGTTCTTTTCCAATGCGAATTTTATTTGGCCTATATATACTTACTATTTACGTTGAGGTGGTTTTTATTATACGGTGATTTTTTTTTTTGGATTTTGGAAGTCTCTTCTCTTGGGGTGCTCCATTTTCATTTGGGAATGAACATTCCTAAAATTTTTACCCCTCCCCCCAGTCTATTGAGACTGTGCGTTGAGGCCTTTTTTCATGCGATTTGATACATAAAAGATACGAAGCAAGAAAAAAAAATGGATAAATTAATGCAAGCTTTTCAAACATTTTTCAAAAATCCAAAAATGTGATTAAATTTTGATTTTCAGAGATGGACTTTGAAACACCCTAAGGTGAGTTCTAAAAGCCTCAAATATCACATTTCAACAATTGTACCACAATAGAAGACCCCTGAATATCAAAAGTTTTACATGAAAAAAAAGCATCAGGCACCAAACACTAAAATGTCGAGACCCTCAATTTTTTGTTTCAGTATTCACTCCAATTTTTTTTAAATAATATAGTGTGTCCCAAAATTTTTCTTTTTCAAGTTCAAATTTGGGCTACCATTAAAATGTTTTTTTTTCAATTTCAATTTTTTGAAATAGGTAGTTTTAAATCTTTTCAAATACTTCAATTTTTCATTTATTAATACTTGGCTTTTTTGAAGTTCAAAAATCTCGAAAATCCAAATCGATTGTTTTTAAATTTGAAATTTGATCCAAATTGACGAGAAATTAAAATTATCAATTTTCTACCATATTTTATGGTATTTTAAATTTATAAAACTACGAAAAAAATCAACTTGGAAAAATTTTTAAATTTGGAGAAAACTAGGAAAATCTGGACTTGAAACTTCTTATTTGGATTCGATCAAATCTGAATTCAAGAAATTTTGAGCTTGGATGAAAATGTTAAAGTAAAATAACTTGAAATAATTATGAAAATTATAAATTTTTAGAATCCGTGAAAACAAAACTGGCCGAGAAAAACTGAATTAAAAAAAAATTGAGGTGGAAAAAATAAAAAATAATAAAAAAAATTATCAAAAATCATGTTTACAAAAATTATAACACACTAAAATGGTCTTCCCATCATTCCGAAAAAAAAACTGGGGAAAACCGATTCGGTCATTTTTAAGCATCAAGTTCATGAAGAATTTCTTCAAGTTTGAATTTTATCAAATTTTTTCCCCAATTTAAAAACACGATAGGATATTTAAAAAATTATAATTCAATGTCTTTCCAGGTTGGAAAAACTAGGAATTTTCAAGAAATCTATTTTAGGATGGGGGTACAATTCAAACTTTTAAAATGAACTCAATGAAATTTTCCATCTGTCACCCATCTTTAAATGGAAAAATATATTGAATTAAAAAATCCATCCAGGAACACAGCAGACAACGTAGAGTCACCACCGAAATGACATTCAATTGCTAAAAACTAATTTATTCATCCAAGTATGACCCATTCGGTTTTTGAACTGGTGAAGAGACAAAAAAATAATGAAATTTTCCTCAGGTCAGCCCCTCCGATCATGAGAAGCTAAAAAAAATTTAAATCATTCCGAACTCACCAGTTAGCATTTTTTAGTCAAGTTTGAGCGAAATTGAGATACTTTTTGTCTCTCCAGTGACTGCAACGACACAAGCTCAATATATTTTCATTTTTTTTGACCAAGCTGAAATTATTTTGGAGATGAGGAAAAAATATGTGTCATACATGACTACAGAATGAACCATCCCTTATAGAAAAAAACTTGCAGTTTTACTGCAAGTTTTACCAACTAGTAAATTCGAACAAGTAATACTTAAAGTTTTACTTGATACATAGTTTTACAAGTAGTAAACTAGGAGTATTTCTTGTAGTAAAACTGCTAAAAATGATCAGCAAGTTTTACAACCAGTAATTTCGAACAAGTAATACTTGATGGTCAGGTAGTTTTACTTACAAGCAGTGACCGGAAGTCTTGGTTTAGAGGAGCACGCCACCATGTCGGGTTGAAGTTTTGGTGTTGATAGGACTTCATAAGTATGTAGCTAAAATTTTTTTTTTTAATTTCAATGAAATCTGGGAAATTTTTTTCTCATTTTGTTCATTATAATAAATAAAAGATTTTAGGACATATTCAGAGAATTTTCATTCCCCCACACGGGGGCTGGGGCCCCAAAATTCAAAAAATTGAAAAAATGAGAAGTAAAACTTGAAAAATCGAGATTTGCAATTTTTTAGGTTATGTATACCTAAATTTACATTTTTGAGAACATAAAATACGAATTCGGCAATATTTTCTGCTTTGGAATGAAGGGTTGATGGGAGAAAGGGGTAAAAGAGGAGGGGTGCAACCTTTAAAATTTTAAATTTTATAATATTGTTTCGAGTTATGCGTCGAAATCTATGTTTTAAAAATCATAGAATCCAAATTTGGTAATATTTTTTGCCTAGAAATGAAGGTTTAGGGGTGAGAGGGGGTGCAACCTTTAAAATTTCAAATTTTGTAATTTTTTCGAGTTATATGTCGAAATCAATGTTTTCGAGGTTGTATGTAGAATCGGAATTTAGCAATATTTTTTGACTAGGAGTGAAGGGTTGTGGTTGGGGGAGGAGAGGGGAGTAGGACTCCTAAAACTTCGAATTTTGTAATTTTTTTGCGTCATATATTTTGAAACTGTACAATATAAATATTTTTTGCTCATGGGAATGAAGAGCCGTGGTGAGAGGGGGTGGGGGTTGGGAAAATTAGAAAATTTGATGATATCTCTGACTCTTTGCCTGTGCAGCTACCAATAAACTGCAAGATTTTAAACAACTCATTGAGTTTTACTTGTTGAATAACTAGGTATCAGTAAACTACAAGTTTTAGAAAATATTTGTAGTTTTTGTTTTTAAACAGCAAGTTTTTTTCTACTTGCAGTTTTACTTATTGCATTACTACCAGTAAACTACAAGTTTTGGTAGTAAAACAGCAAGTTTTTTTCTACTTGCAGTTTTACTTACTGCATTACTACTAGTAAACTACAAGTTTTGGTTGTAAAACAGCAAGTTTGCAGGTTTACTCACAGTATAACTACCAGTAAACTGCAAGTTTTTAAAAATACTTGTAGTTTTTGTTGTAAAACTACAAGTTTTTGCTGTAGAACTGCAAGTTTTGGCTGTAAACCTGCAAGTTTTCACAAAAACTTGCAGTTTTTTTCTATAAGGGATCACAAACATCATTCTAGCCATGCCACCTCCGAATTTTTAATGAATTTTTTTAAAATTTTCAATCTCCTTCCAAAATTGGGAAAATATGAAAAAAAAATCAAAAAATTACCATAGGTACAATCACTTGAAAGTGATATCTACAATGTGTGAAAATTTCAGTTCTCCCATTCCTCTTTCTAAAAATATCACTAATTGAATTTTTAACATAATGTGTGATCATTTCGAAAGGGGAGAGGTAAGGATCAAAAATTTAGGCGGAATAATTTTAGGTCCCAAATCCTAATAAAATTTGACATCACTTTCGACCAAAATCCTTCTCATGGAGGGGAGGGGGCATTTTGAGAAAATTGAGAACCATCATCAACCTTTGAAGTTCATCTCTGAAAATCAAATTCGAGTCGTATTTCCGAATTTTTGAGGATCTTGCATTGCTTACTTATTTTTCCCATTTTTTATGTTTTTTTTTTAAATTTCACTCGTAGGAAGAAGCATATCATATTGAAAAAGGAGGATCCATCGCATGATCTCTAATGAACATAGGATAAAATTTTAAAAATTTCATCCGAAAGAGGAAAATAAACCATGCCGGAAAATGAGACCATAAAACTTCTAAAATTCCATTCCAGACCCACCCCAAATTGAATACCTCCGTAACAGGTTCCTGCTTCCTGTTCGCCCTTCGAGGGCTTTTTATTCGATTTTAATGGAACCAGGCGAAATAATGATGGAGGATGAAATGTAGTCGAGAACCAAGCACACATTGCAAGGGTTGGCTGCACAACGAAAAATTCTCTACGTACAACGTCTTAGGTAGCCTTATAGCCGAAAACGAAGCGCCGAGAATGGATTTTCCGGTGATTTATTCGTTTTCGCAAGGCTACGGCGAAAATAGGATAAGCAAAAAACGAGCTCGCCGAGGTCACAAAACTCGACGCTGGTAACCGTTTTCTGTTATATCTCTACACTTTAAGACAAGATGAGTGCTATGTGGGTTTGTGAGGGGAGGAGCGAGGTAAGAGGGGACGATAGCTTATTATGTGGCACAGACAACACGAGGAGATTACTCTCATCAACGAGCAAAGGATACATGGTAACTTTCTGAGCGTCAGATTAAATATTCTCGCGTATAAAAAGGTATTGAAAATTAACATAATTTTAATACCGCGTATAATACCGGGGGCGAATCTTTACCGTCGAAGATGGCAACTTTCGGGATAAGTTCGTAATTAAACGACGCCGCGTTCTGGTTTCCATCTCCGGTAGGCTTCCTAATTGGTACAAATCCCAACCCTTTCGGAGCCATACCTTTTCGATACCCTCGGTATATACGCAATCAACTCTCGGCGATGTTTTTCTCACGCAGCGAAAAACCGAACAGATTAGTATTTCGCAAAGTGAATTTTTCGGTTCGGAGGGGCACGCGTGTACGTATTTTACGCCCATTTTACGTATTCCACGCACGTACAAAATTAAAAACAAAACTTGCTTTTGCGAGATCGGCTCGGGCTTGTTTTCGCCGAGTCACATAAAAATGTCAACATTTTGACGTCACGGTTTAATAGAAAACTTATTACATTTTCTCTGTGTTTGGTAAAATAACGACGAGCGAGAACGACGAGTCGAACTTGTGCGCCGGGAGGAAGCGAGCGAGAGGAGAAAAAAAACACTCGTTTAAAATACCGTCGCCGCCGCCGTTGCTGCGATGTTGGCGATGGCGTATACGCACGTTGTGTATACTCGACGAACCTCCGAGAGAAACATCTTTTTAATGGAAACCTTATTAGCATTTCTTTTTTTGTTCGTGCCGCTCGCGATGAACGCCGAAGATGGAAAAAGGAAATATCGCCGCATAAGAATTCACCTAGTGGAAGAGGCGACGACGGTACGATGGAGCTCGTTTTTACGTTATTTTTGTGAATTTTTCAATACTTTGCACGAATCATTCGAATACACTCACATCCGGTGAATATTAAAACATAAATAAATAATCCGGTTTGTTTATTTTACGCCGCTATCAGTTCTTCGACGAAGAAAATTTCCAAGAGATGGGTATAGGAGAGAACCCGATGGGTTGGTGGAAAGTGTACCCTTCTCTCTTTTAAGCAGGGGATTCCATAATTATTTTCATGGAATTGTAGGTATGTTTTTTGTAATAATATGAATGATTATGTCAAAAAATCCTCGAACAGTTTTATTTTGAACATATTTCTTCGTACTGAGGTCTCAAAATGTTGAATTTCACAGTTGGTTGGAATTGAATCAACAAATGCCCAAGTTCAAGTTTTTAATTTGAACTTGAAGTACCAATCATAGGAATGAACATGAGGCCAACTGACAGTAATTTCAGGAAATCTTTTAGTAAAAAAAAATTTTTTTTAAAAATGAAAAAAGGTCTCTAGTGAATAGGGATGTGACAAAAAATAGCTACTGAGCAGCCCAATTTTCGGATGCATTTCTAGGCTAGTCCATTTTTCAAAACTACCATTATTATGAAAATCGTTTTTGAAATTTTCCCAATTTTTTCTAAATGTTCGCCCTGGCATCAAGTGATTTTCCAAATCACGGGACACGGTATCCTCATCGTTAAATTTGTGTAGACTTTTACCCTAGTTATAGGCAATTTTCAAAATCATGGAACAATTTCAAGAAATCATAGAACAATTTTGGAAAATTCCAGGGCTATTATAAATAATAACAGCCTAATTTTTGATTATCACGGGGTGATTATTAAAAATCACAAGGGTATTTTTTTGAAGACCACTGGACAATTTCTAGAAATTGCAAGACAGTTTCTGGAAATCACAAGTCATTTTTTAGAAACCACGAGGAAGTTTCTGGAAACCACAATGATGTTTCTGGAAATCACAGCAAAATTTCTGGAAACCACTAAGAAGTTTCTGGAAATCACAGGAAAGTTTCTGGAAACCACAATGAAGTTTTTGGAAACCACAATGAAGTTTCTGGAAATCACAGCAAAATTTCTGGAAACCACAGCAAAATTTCGGGAAACCATGGGGAAGTTTCTAGAAATCACGAGGAAGTTTCTGGAAACTATAGGGCAATATTTAGAAATCTGGGTTTCTTCGGGAAATCAGAGACCAATTTCTGATTGACAAAGGTTCATCACAAAAATCACGAGGTAATTTCTGGAGACCATGGGACAGTTTCAAGAAATCATAAGACAGTTTCTAGTTTCTGGAAATCACCGGAAAGTTTCTGGAAACCACAATGAAGTTTCTTGAAACCACAATGAAGTTTCGGGAAATCATAGCAAAATTTCTGGAAACCACAGCAAAATTTCGGGAAACCATGGGGAAGTTTCAAGAAATCACAAGACAGTTTCTAGAAATCACGAGGAAGTTTCTGGAAACCACAATGATGTTTCTGGAAATCACAGCAAAATTTCTGGAAACCACTAGGAAGTTTCTGGAAATCACAAGGTAGTTTCTAGAAATCAGGAGGAAGTTTGTGGAAACCACGAGGAAGTTTCTGGAAATCACAGAAAAGTTTCTGGAGACCACAATGAAGTTTCTGGAAATCACAGCAAAATTTCTGGAAACCACAGTGAAGTTTCTGGAAATCGCAAAGCAGTTTCTGGAAACCATAGGGCAATATTTAGAAATCAGGGTTTCTTCGGGAAATCAGAGGCCAATTTCTGGTTGACAAAGGTTCATCACCAAAAATCACGAGGTAATTTCTGGAGACCATGGGACAGTTTCTGGAAATCACAAGGCAGTTTCTAGAAATCACAAGAAAGTTTCTGGAAACCAAAGAGCAATTGCTGGAAATCACAATGCGATATCTGGAAATCATAGGGTAATTTCTGGATTTCACCGAGGGATTATTAATAGGTACCCAATTACAGGCAATTTCTTATGGACTTCAAGTCATTATTAAAATTCACTGAGTAATTTCTGGAGATCATGAAGCAGTTTCTAGAAATTGCACGGCAGGTTTTTAGAAGCCAAAAGAAGTTTTTGGAATCCATTGGGCAATTATTAGAAATCATAAGGTCAATTTTTGAAAATAATGGGATACGCAATATCTTGAGCTCATGGTTTGTTCTGGAAACCACTGTGTGATTATATTATAAGAAAAAAACACAAGTTATTTCCAGAAATCATGGGAAAATTTTTGAAAATCAACGGGAAAATTCTTGAGAAATCACAGAATGGTTATTAATAATTGCAGGACAATTTCTGGTCATCACAGTGTGATTATTAATAAACCACGGAGCAACTTCTGGAGACTCTGGGACAGTTTCTGAAAATTACAAAGAGATTTTTGGGAGCCACAGGGAAGTTTCTGGAAACCACAGGGCAACTATTGGAAATAATGAGGGAATTTCTGGAAACCACAGGATGGTTTCAGAAAATCATAAGGTGATTGCTGAAGCTGGACATCACCGAGCAATAACTAAAAATAATGAGAAAATTTCTGGACATCACATGACAATTTCTGGAAAACACTGTGAAATCCCTGAAAATTATGGAGGCGATTTCTGGAAATTAGCTGGCGATTTCTTATGAACATTTTTTTTTGTTTGTAAAGAAGCAAGTGTATTGGAAAATTTATTCTGCTTTAATCGACTTAAATGTGGTGGTTCGAGAAAACAGGGACCTTACGACCTCAGCATTAAAAAGAGAATTCTGAGAAAAATGCGTTTGAAGTATTAATGAAAAAAATTACCTTTTTAAAAGCTTCTTTTGAATAAGATCTTGAGAAAAGCTTCTACCAACTCTCTATTTTAGGGCACTTTTAGAAGTTTGAGGACCTGAAGGAATAAGTTTCAATTGATTTTTATGTTTGCCTGAACCCGAACCCGAAAAAAAATGATTTTTGGTTTTAATGAACCAAACTTTTTGTGACCTTTTTTTTGAATAAAATTTTGAGAATTACTGGTACTAAATCTAATTTTTGGCCATTTTTTGTAGTCTGAGGATCGTGGGGATGGTTTCAATCGATTTTTAAGAACTATCTTTTTCATTACTTGAGCGTGTCATGATTTTTTGTACAGGTCTATTCCCGGAAATTTTTCTAGCGGGGGGAGGGGGGGTCAAGGGTTTGTCATAAAAGTATTAGTCACGGAAAATCAAAAATTTGACATAAACTTCATATTTTCATCTAATACGGTTGCTCAACTTATCTCGTAATTTAAATATGTACCTTTCCTCGTATTTTTATAATTTTTATACCAGGAGGTGATGAGTACTTCCAATCTTTTCATCCCTAACCCATAATTTAACCCATATATTACCGAGAAAATTCCGGCGAAAAAAAAAAAGCAGAATAAAGAAGCATCGCAGCCTCCAGCAACGCTGCGTTTTTTTCCCTCGACCATCCGTTGTGCGTTTCTATCAAGCCACCGAGGGATATTTTATAGATGGCCAGAACGCCGCTGCTATACACGGCAGCACACAATAAACTTCATTCATCAATGTTCGGCGCGAAACGACAAAACTTACCGCTGCCCACCATCTCGACGTATATTCACAAGCTGCTTTCCATGTAATAGAATAAAAAGACTGACCGCGTAATTTATTATCGTACGCGGTGGTCTGGCCATCGTCGATATCTTGTTCGTGGCCACCATCGCCGTCATCCCGAAATAATGGGGGCGCCTCGAAACGCTGCTTTAAAAAAAAATGCACCGCACCCGGTGAAGTTAATTCGATGGCGATAAATGTTTTAAAAATTCCAACGAGTACGCCACTCCGCTTCTTTTCTTTCCTTGGCGGCATTCTGCGTTCGCGATGGCGCTAAATAAATGCTGCTAGCTTGCCGAATACATTTATCCGAGTTGGCTTGATTAATGCGCCAGTCATTAGTGATCTTTAAAGATTTACGATTAAATAATACGATCTCCCGCCAGCGGCGTGTTTCACCCTGCTGTACCAATTATTTAGTGTACGGGGCTTGCTGGAGGATTTTTTCCCGGGTTTTTGGACGGCGCGGAGAAGGCCGGCGAGCGAGAGCAACAAGTTAGAAACGAACGTAATGCGGGAATATTTTTTCCCTTCGTTTCGATATTACTTCATTAATAGCGCAATTATCCGGGCAGAGTTGGGAAGCAAGATACCTCGAGCCATTATCTGACTTTATGGAGCTCATCTGTACCAGCAGTCTAAGAAGGGAAAAATACCCGAATTCGTAGTTAAATTTTAATTCGAGTCCAAGTCGTAGAATACGTGAATGTTGAAGGCTACCTTTGGATATACCTCGGGCGTGTACCGAGAAGGGTGAAAAAAAAATCAATGCAAAGTACTTTGTACGGCTCTTAACAAATGTATTATGAATTTACGCCAACAAAAGTGGTTTTTCTCGTAGTCTCGGGTATTTTTAATTAAATCGTTTTAAACTTTCATGCATTCGCGAAGAAAGTTTTTTGTGTGCTCATCGAATTTTACATTCTTCAGTTGTAACGAACAATATCCAAGTGAATTGGTATAGTAAGTGAAAAGTAAGAAGGAAAAAAAATTTATTCATTAAATCAAAACCGCGCCATGCCGTACTCCGCGTCGCTGCTTTTAAACTTGACTCGAATTAAAACTCTCCGACTTCGATAAAACTTTACGTAGTACTCGCATTTAATGAAGTTTAATTTTCTTATTCGATTAATTCTAATAGAAGTGATATTTGCATTTTAAATTAGCTGCACGAGCCATACGCATAACATAGCCAACGTAAATATTGGCCCGGAATTTAATTAAGAGTGCCATCGAAATCACAAACCGATTTTCAACCGTTCGTTGCTTCGTTTTGTTGGTTACTTTGGCGGAATTGTTTTCGTGATTTTGAGGTTGAGAGGAGGTTAGGCGACGAAGTGTCACCGTTTTTTGTTCGGTGCGAGTTGGTGGGGTTGGAAAATGGGTTTCTTGAAAATTTATATAAGTGAAGATTGGAAATGAAAACATGAACACGGAAAAAACAGAAGATACGAAAATGAATACATTTTAAGCCATTAATAATAAATTTTATCAAAAAAATAATAAATTTTATCAAAAAAATAATAAATTTCATCAAAAAAATAATAAATTTTATTCAAAAAAAATAATAGCGGGTCTCAATTCACAAAATAGGTAAAATTCGTTCTAAAAAAATAAATTTTTTATCAGAAAAAATTACATTTTTTATCAGAAAAAATTACATTTTTTATCAGAAAAAATTACATTTTTTATCAGAAAAAATTACATTTTTTATCAGAAAAAATTACATTTTTTATCAGAAAAAATTACATTTTTTATCAGAAAAAATTACATTTTTTATCAGAAAAAATTACATTTTTTATCAGAAAAAATTACATTTTTTATCAGAAAAAATTACATTTTTTTATCAGGAAAAATTACATTTTTTCATCAGAAAAAATTATATTGTTTATCAGAAAAATAAAACATTTTTTTATCAGAAAAAAAAACAATTTTTTATCAGAATTTATCAGAAAAAATTGCATTTTTTATCAGAAAAAATTACATTTTTTATCAGAAAAAATTACACTTTTTATCAGAAAAAATAATAAAAGTGAAGGATTGAACTGGGACGGGGGTAGAGAGGAAAGCTCATCCTAAATGTAAAGTTCAGAAATTTTTCGTTTTTCAAGTCTACGTATGTACTTATTTTACAGACATTCAAAACAGCAATTTATGAAGCTTTGTCGAGTACGGGGATTTTGCGCCAGGAGGAGGTTGAAAGCATGGCAATTACAAATAATACAGGTCTTCTGGTGGAAATTTGTTCAAGATTGGATTAAATTATTAATTGTCATTTCTTAGGATGAGGGAGTTCTGCGCCTGGCGCAGAACCCTTTCTTCTTTAAATCATCAATTTTTTCGATCGAGTGATCAAGAAATGACAACAGATTCAGACCCCCCCCCCCAGACTTTTCTGGCTACGTTACTGATGGTCGTCCTGTGTCATTATTTGAATTGAATGAACCAAAAAATTATCGTAATTTTTCAGGAATGGTGGTTTTTGGTCGTTTTTCAAGAAACAACACGTAATTACAATTTTCAAGACTGGAAAATGGGCGCCTCATGTCGTTTTTTCAATAAACGATAGAAAACGACAAGAAATAACGATTGTAATAGATAAAAAAATTGTCAAGAAAGTATTTCCTTAAAAATTATCTTTAAAAAATGAATTCAAGAAAAATTTTCAGTGTGCTCAATCAAACTGATTTCCAAAATAATGACTCCTGTGATCTAATTTCACCAAAAAAGTGACCAATTCGCTCAAAAAAATATTCCAAAGAGGTCTTCAAGAAAAATTCTAAAAATTGGTCGATAGTCCCGAAACTTGTATTTAATAACTTTGTAATGACTAGAAAAGTGTTTGATTTTTCAAAAACTGAAGAACATCCCAAATTTTGAATAATTTCCTAATGTGTAATGAGCCTTCCAAATCTAGAACGATGAAAATTTTCTAAAAAAAGCACCGTAATTTTATAAAAATTGCATGCAGTTTCTAAAAAATGACAGTTTTGCAAATCAGATAATTTTCCATAACTTGATACCTGAACAGTTTTCTAAAATTTTTATGATTTCAGGAAAAAGTGGAGAAATATGTACTTGAACGGCTGTTTCCAAAACTCCAAAACTCAAGACAGATTTCGGTGCTCTGCCAAAAAATTTATAACATTAAAAAGTAAGGTTATAATATTTTAATACCTGTGCTTCTGGGTATGAAAAAACCCTGTTTAATGAATTTATTCATTGTACTTTATTCATTTTGATTTACAGCGTGATTTTTTTTATGAGTGAGATTTTTCCATTCAAATTTAAATTTACAAGCAGGATAAAATACCAAAAACAAATTAAGCCAAAATCACAAAACTCATATCTGAAAATTTTTGGCGTTAAACTTCATTTCTGAAATTTTAGCTAATTTTTGAAATTTCAAAATTACCTCATATCGTCCTCTAAAATACATATAAAAATAAGATATGTACGATTGATTCAGGAGGCGGTTGGTAAGATCCGAGGAAAAGGGGTAAAATCGTAAAGTAAGTCGATATTCGAATTTTACGACCTCGAATTAGTAACAATCGATATGCCACACGCTATTTTAATTTATCAACATATTTTTCCCCGAAATTGTGGGCTAGAGGTGCACTGAAGGGTCAAATCCGAAAAATAAGCTAATCCTCCAACACAGCGTCCTTAAATACCAAACAAACGACAGGTCACACGTTATTTTTCATTTTTTCGAATTTTGACCCCTATCAAGGGGGCTAATAGGGAGTTCGGAGGGGTCAGATGAAAAAACGAAATCAGCGCCTTCGAATTAGTAAAAATTATTGTTCGACTTTATTTTATTGATTTTTTTGAGTTCTGGTCAAAATTGTGGACCCTTTTACCCCCAGGGGTCCAGTGATCCCAACTATAAAATTTGTTGATTAAAAGAGGGTAAAAAGGGCTACTTACTGTAATTTTTTCAGATTTTTAAATGGTAGCTTTCATTTTTTCATTCTCATCATGAAAGTTGAGCTTTTACCACCAAACTTCAAAATTTGAGCTTTCCCAAATGTGATTATCGATTTTAAATCTCCTATCAATTCTCTTCTAGACCCCACGAACAGTTTTTTCTCAAGTATAATATCTGGAGATATGAGCCTTCAAAGTTGAGCAATTTTGTCAAAAATCGTAATTGCATAAAAAAATTTGAGAATCACCTGCCTCTCCCTTTGAGAGTTGGAAAAAAATGATCGTGGTTTTATGAATAGACCATCAAGGGAAACTCGTAAAAAAAAATGAGCGAAATCGGAAGACCCGACTTCATTTTTGTCCTAGCTGTTTTAGTACGGAATACCCATTCCAGTATCGTGTTATTCAAGTTGCCTATCGGATTCGCCGCAATTGTACGTTTATTGGGTATTTACGGGGAATTGGTTATGCAATTTTATTAACGTGATTTTTCTTTCGGCTCTGATTTGATTATTGAAGAGAGGATGAGATATAAGAACTTGTAATTAATTTTCATGGTATAAATCAAAATTTTGGTAAACGCTCTGAAAAAAAAAAAAAAAAAAAAAAAATTCAACAAGGTTGGAAGGGAGTGTCAATATCATGAAAAGACTGAATCACTATCGATTTTCGTGATGGAAAAACTCGTTCTTTTCAAAAATTTTCCGAATTTGCCAAAAATAAAAAAATCACTTCGGTTTACTAAAATTCAACTAATTGAAATTTTTGAACCAGCTATTTAAAATATTTAAAATCCCAAAATCCGCTCTTCCAAATCTGATGCTGACACCTCGCAAAATTCCCTCGCCAATTCATTCTCTCAAAATAATACCTATCAAACTGACACCGAAATTTAAACCGAAAGCAAAATGGTTTTAAATCACTTTTAATGTAGTTTTAAAACCACCTTAACCTCGCCCATTCATTTCGCACTATCTTGTCAAAATTCATACGAAATGGAATATTTCGCCTTAATCACAATACCTTCTCAACTTCGTACCCCAGAATCCGGAGGAAATTTCCATAATTCATTAACTTCACAGACCACGTGTCTTATTATCTCATCAACAAATACTAAATCGAAATCGCATGTATAATACCTGCAAGTAAAATATAAATCAGTCTATAACATGGCATTTCTCAAGACAACTCCGCCAATTCTCACAAGCTATATATTCGTATCTTCCCTAATAAATTACCGCCTCGAGCAAACGGTTCACATTGCAATACCTCACGAGCTGGTACCCATATCCAACCGAATCGATTATACTCTTATAACCGTGTCAAAAGTATTATTAAACGTCATCTCTCGGCAAACTCTGAGCATGAAATTTAATGAAAAAGTATTCACTCGAAGATGCTTTATCGTCCATACATTCATTGAGAGCTCGTTTAAGGTACCTACACGAACATTACGAAACACAACAAGCAGCCCCCATAGACAGGCAGCAACAACAATAGAAGTTTTCCTTAAAAGTTTAAGAAGCTTTTCTTAATTTATTGCATTAAAAAGAAGGGGAAAAAAGCAGAAAAAAGAAACGTTACGTTAAACTTTCGCCCCGTTTGACCGCATACATGGCAACTCGAGTTTATCGTCCGTCGCATGGGTATAGTTGTACGAAACTTTATATTGTTCGGAAATGCAAACGCGAAAATGGTTAAAGAGCTAGCAAGATTATGGTACCGGTTCGTGGTGGATATGATGCCCTACGTGTATCATCGCCAGATACCCAGCCAATAAACCAGAATTATGAAATTTCACAAACCACATTGCGTTAAATTGAAACTTTCCCCGAGATTTTATCGTTTTAGTTTGGGTATTTTTTAAAAACGCAAGCGGCGGTGAGTTGACGAGGAAAAAAATTACGAAGTCGTCTTATCGGGTGCAAGCTTAACGATTTTTTACGATTTATGCCCCGGAATGGCAAAGTACGTGGACGATGAAGGTGGAAATTGTTATTTTTTGGTTGAATTTTCTTCATTCGAGTGAGACTATTGCTAAAGTGGAAAAATTGAAGGGAGATTGAGGCATCAGGTGGTTAAATTATGTCTGGAGAGTTCAAAATTTTTTTATTAGGTATGGATTGAATTTTAATTGAAAAGATGAATTTCTGAAAATTTTTGTCCAAGTATTATTTTCAAGTCAATAATTTTTTTTTTTTGATCAAGATCAAAATCATATTTTATTGTATAAGTTTCCTTTTTTTTTAAATTCATCTATCAGAAAAGTAACTAAATTTTTCTATTCCGATTACAAGCCTCTGCCCCCCCCCCCAACCACACCAAAGTATCTCGAGTTTATGACACCGAATTCGTCCATCTTCCCACCCCTCCCTCATTGACACCCTGATACGATTAAAAATACCCGAATTCTTTGAAAATTTAATTAGAATCTGAAATATTACCTTTTTTCTTTCTCCTCAACGATATCACTTTACAAAACGACAAAAAGTAAAAGTTTTTAATAAAAACATTTCGGAAAACTTTTGGATACGTATTTTTACAAAAGCCCACCGCTCACCTTTATTGTGACCAAAATTACTATTTTTGACGTAGCATTGCGACAACGCGCCACGTTTTTTTCCTGCGGATATTTTCTTCTCCTATAAAGGAGCTGTGTAGAAGATTCCTTGAAAATATCGTGTTTCATTATATGAAAGCTTTTTTTGCTGATCTAAAAAGAAATCCTTTTCGGTGGAAATTATTTCAAAACCGGAGTCTTTTTAATATATCGTTTGCGATGGTTCCGAAAAAAGATGATTCGTGTTTTTTCAAAACTCAAGTACAAAAACAGGATCAAATTATGAAAATAAAAAGAGTAAGTATTTGTGAATTTGGTACGAGTATTTTGACGTAGTAACATCAAAGTTTCGTATTGCAGGCTAATATGGTGTATTTTTAGAAAGAGTGGGGAAAATTGGTTCAATTTTTTTGTTTTTGTAGATTTACAATCTTAAAATTGGTTGGGGAATTTTTTTTAGTAAATTATTGAGATTGAAAAAAAAACGAGCAAAGGGTGTTGGCGTTTGATGAAGGCGAATGTGCCCCAGAGCTGAAATTTGAAACTAACTGATGGAATTTGGTTCTTAGGGGCTGAAAACCACCTGCTAAAAATTTTGGTCTCCTAAGCCTTCTCTAGACCGAGCTATGGGGCGAACCGTTACTTCTTTCAGGTTTTCCATTAAAAATGTCTACCTACGAGAAAAAAAATTGTAATTTTTTCTAGCCAAAAAATCGCATTTGAAAATTTAGAAATCAAGTTTCCTACATGATGATCCAAAAGTGCAATTCTGAAAAAAAAAAATCATACATAGTTTCTATGTACAACGTAACCTTTTTTTAGAATTTTTTAGGTGGTGGAAGACCTTGAAAAATACGAAAATCCATCTTTGCAGAACGTTTTTCACACATAAAAATTGTCATTTTGGCCGAAAAAAATTTTCTGGCAATAATAGGTAAATTAGTACAGCACAAGACTTAAAATGGAATTATCTCACTTTCTTTGTCTAAGAAATTGTCATAAGAAAAAAATGGTAACAGATTCATATTCAGCAGCTCAAAACTACTTCAATAAATCCTATTTGTACGATCAAAGCACTCAAATTTTGAAAATTAAGTTCTGAGTTAACCAGTTTTTTTCAATAATTGAAAAAGTAGAAATTACATTCAATTCTATTTTTGGGATCGAGGGAGGGGGTTGCCAAGGCTACTCCCCCCAAAAATAAAAAATGTGATATTTGAACAAAAAAATGAAATGGAAATCACTCTTAGGTGTTAAAAATTGGTTTTTGAACTGACATTATTTTGAGCCTTTCAGAAGGAGTAGAATTTTGGGAGAATCTAAACTCAAAGAAACAATTTTTGACACTCGAAGATGTTTTTTATATCCAGGTTCACATTAGAAACAAATTTTTAGAAAATTAAGAACAAGAAATGAAATTGATACCTTCCTTGCAAAAATGATTATAATCTTTTGACATTTTTAAATATCACACATGAGTCAGGATTAACAAAAATTTTCATCACAATTTTTTAACTACAAAAAGAAAAAGTGATTTGAAGTCGAAATTTGTGAAAAGAGAAGGCCTTTCCTATTTTTTCTGGCCCAAAATGTGAAAATCTTCATTCCAAATATGAACCTACTTACCTATGTATAATTTGGGTTACAACTTGGACCACTATTTGTGTACGTCCCAGCATAAAAGGACCATCTTGTCGGTATGGAGTTGAAATTTGGATAAAATTATCTACAAAATGAGCGGTTATGGAGGTCTTAAGGTGAAAAATTGTCTTCTCCAGAGAGTTTTGAAAATTGAACGTTGAAAAACATGATTTCGAAAAAAATGAATTTAAAGTTTTGCAAACGTAAAAAGTGAAAAATTTTGAAAAAATTTTCTAGTGAAAATAATCATAATTCTTATGACTTCACAGTGAAAAAAACAACAAAAAAAATTGGCCGACAAGATGATCCCTTTTTTCCCATCTAATTCAAAGCAATATTGCGGGAAACTGGAGGTAGTTTAGGAAGTGGGGTAACCAAGAAATTATGGATTAGAGTCGCCAATACAATAATTGACAAAAAACAAAATTTTGAAATTTTTTATCCAAATTTAGAAAATTTTGATCCTAATTTTGAAATTTTTGATCCAAATTTTAAAATTTTTAATCCAATTTTCGAAAAACAGTTGTATCTTGAAAACTAAAACCGACAATATGGTCACTTTATGCTGTGACGTACACATTTGCGACTTTTCTGATCAGAATTTTATGAAGCATATAAATAGGATCCATTAAGGAAAGAAAAAGCGAGGTACAAACATTGCTTACCCCTCCCCCTTCTTGAAACAATGTTTCATTTTTAGTTGAGAGATCAAGATATATTCGAAAAATGTTTCGAAAAAGAGTCCTTTTTTTAGGAAATAAAATTTAGAAACTTGTTTTGCATGAATGAAAAATTTTTCAATTTTTAACCCCCTCCCACCGGATCATAATTTGAATTAGGATTTTTCTTATTTGAAAAATTTGAATAAAAATTCTTTCGAATGTATTTTTTTTCACACTCAGAGGAAGAAGATTCATTAATCCCCCCCCTCCCCCCCCAAAAAAATAAATAAATAAAACAATTTTGAGGAACTATGTTGAAACTCTCTTTGGCTCAATCTTGTTTGATATTTTTAAATTCACTCATGTTGATTGTTCTTTCCTCTAGGAAAAATTCTATTCGATTTTTTCCTGCAGAAAAAATTAGCCAGCATCGAAAAATTGCACCAACCGCATTCATCAGCCGAATTCAACTTCGCTTACCACTTCGAAAACGGAAAAACAGTAATAAAAATTGAAAAGGAACTCTCGAGCGAAGCGATAAAAAAAAAAAAAAAAGAGGAACAATGGAAAATACGATGAAAATTAAAGCATATTGCGGTAGGCTAAATTACTTTTGTCATTTTGGAAAGAAAACTGCGTCTTTTCAACGAGCCGGGCCGAATTAAAGAAAAAAATAATAATATCTGACAAATTCATATTTAAAAAGGCTGCCAAGTTGGCGAATTTTTGCGAGCGTATCTTCGCAGGTAAGTTGGGTACAGCTTGGCGTTAGTTTAACTCACTTATCTTGTAAAGGATAATTATATGGGAGTTTCGCTTGATTTAGGAATTTCTTTTTAGCTCGGGATGGGCCGACGCTGGGGAAGAAAAACCGGCGTAATTTCGTTTCTAATGTTTGTTTCGTTGGGCTCGAGAATACTACCCGAGTTATACTTTATTTCATTTAAACGCGTAAAATAAAGCAGGCGAATGTTGCGGAGTTAATGTGCGCGCCGATGTTCATTTCTTCGTTAAATTTACCCCCCTTCCCTGTGTCCAGCCGGGCCGACTTGTTAAAGCCAACAACGCGGCAACGGACAAATGACCTAGCCAAGGATACAAAATGACCGAGGTCGACTCATATCGTATTCATTTCGAAGTCTAATACAATTTAAGACGATAATGTAAAACACGTTTCTCAAGTAGGTAATCTTAAATGGTCCGTCGAACATTTTCAAATCGAGCTCGACCCCCGGCCGAAAATCTTCTCAAATAGGGCGCTACACGTCAACACGGCTCATTAAACGGATAATAAAAAGAAATACAGTCTAATTAACATTAATTTATTTTTAATTATCGCGTAGTAAAAACGAGAACGGCGATTTTTGCCGCATTCGAATAAACTGTTTATTTTCGCGGCGCGAGAAAGAATAAAAATAAGCTGTGGAAATGAGTTATTTAAAAAATATTGCCCCGACGAAGATGTCACAATGTAAAACTTTCCTAAATGATTTTTTTCTCGTATTAATTTTTTTAAAATGGTAAACTTTTGTTTTATTTCGCGTCGCCGTTCGTTGCAGTAATTCGCCGTATCTGTCTTTTTCACTTTATTCGCGTTGATTCGATTAGCTTTTTTTGTTGTCGTTTAAATTGTTTCCCTACTTTCGTCCTTTTTTAATTATTCAGAATTCGAATTACGTGCCAAGTAATTTTTAGAGAACGAGTCAATAATTTGAAGGCGAACGATTCGCGCGAAGCGTGATTCGTTGCATCGAAAATTTTTGTTTTTGGAGCTTAGAAGGATTGATTTGTGTTGAACGAAATGGGGTTTGAATGATTTTAAGTCATTTTTCCAGGAGTTGTGAAGTCTGAAGGCTTGGAGACAAATTTTCAATCCGAATCGAATAATTGAATTTTCAAGTGAAGATTTAAATTTTTATTCAATAACTCGATATGGCCCCGAATGTCGAAAAATGGGTTAGTTCGAGGATAATTTATTCAATCAGGATTCATTTTGTAAACCTAATATTTTCAACTTTTGAAAAACGATTTTAATTTTTGTGAATTATTGGTTGATTTGTGAGTAACATTGAGAACAATTTAATTTCAAAATGGTTAAATTTTTCGAGAACTCGAGAACCATTCGTTTTGAAATAGGTATTAGAATTTCTACAGCTTGCAAATTGAACGTGGAGCTTTTTCACGGAAAGTTCAATTTTGAGGAGATCTTGGAGAAGAAAGGCTAAAATACTTCATTTTTTCATTTATGTAGCATTTTTTCTGATTACTTCGAGATGGAAATTTTCTTTTTTTAAAAAAAAACTGCACATATTTTCATGTTTTCAATTCAATTTTTGGTACTAAAATTGGAATTTACCAATTGAAGGGAGGAAGGTGCCCCTTGAACCTTCATTCGCTTCCCTTATTCAGAGCCATTTCAGATCTCATCGAATTTCGAGGAGAAAAACATCAAATGGTGATTAGTAATTTTAATTTCAATTTCAAGTACACCTTAATTTTTAATTGTGAGTTGATCCTTCTCCAACAATCGATCAAGACTTTTTACACCGAGTTCAAGTCGAAAAAGTTCTAACTATTGAAAAAATTTCAAGTTCAGAGCAAAAATCGAGAAAACTTTCCATCCAGTGATCTTATTGATCCCCTCTGCCCCTAATTAAATTTACACCAAAAGACTTTCAAGTTTAATTCGGGTGAAATTTTATCATCGGCTTTTTTACAAAGATGTCAAATTACGATTTTCTTGGTAATATTTTATGATTTTTTAAATCTAATTGTATTATGAAAATTTTCCAAATGAGACTCCTCTTATGATACGGTAAGATTGACCTACAATTCAATCTGGATAAAAATTACACCCCCCCCCCCCCCATTTTGATCCGTATGTCCAGATTGTTACAATACAAAACGAAAAATTTAAAAATTTGCATCCCAGTTCAGAATTTATTGAAGTTTGAAGGAATAATTTCATCAACATTTTGAAAAAGGTAAGGCTGAATAATGGGTGCATTTGACCTCATGACCTTTGGGGCTTTTAAACACCTAAAATGGTGTATATCGACAAAAAAAAATTATACTCGAACTCTAAACGACCCCTTCCCGAATTAATCTTTGGTCCATATCTTTCGGTTAGAGCAGGGGGAAGGAAGTCAAATTAAAAAGTAAGTCGATATTCCAATTCTACGCCCTCAAATCAGTAACAATCGATATGCCACATGCCATTTCAATTTTATAATTTACGTTTCCCTCAAAATGGGGGTCTAAGGGGCACTGAGGAATCAAATCCAAAAAAAAGCAAATATTCGAACTCAGCGCCCTTCAATACCTAACAAACGACAGGTCGCACGTTATTTTTCATTTTTTCGAATTTTGACCCATATCAAGGGGGCTAATAGGGGGTTCGGAGGGGGGCAGATTGAAACAACCAAGCACAAATTCGAAATCGGCTCCAAAAATCGATATGCTACTTTACTTTTTCGATTTTTTTGAATTTTGGTCAAAATTGAGGACCCCTGTACCCCTATGAATCTGAGGATCCCATTTTGAAAAATTGTTGGTTGAAAAATAGGTAAAAAGGGCTACTTACTGTAATTTTTTCAGAGTTTTGAATGGTAGTCTTCATCCATTGTGGTCATTGTGAAAGTTGAGTTTCCATCACCAGAATTCAACTTTGAGCTTTTCAAACAGTTTTCTCCCAAAAACAACCTATCTCGAAATAAGAACCTTCAAAGTTGAGTAATTCGGCAAAAAAAATTGCAATTGCCTAAAAATTACGAGGCCCTAAAAATCGCATAAAAACTGTAAGTACAAAAATGTTGTCATTGTAGCAAATTTTTCCAATTTTGAGCGTTTTACACAGAGAAAGATGGCCAATTGAAAAAAACAATCCCATATTCGTATTCAGCAGGTGAATATACCCCAAATAAATACCTATTTCGTGATAGTTTCACGTGAATTTTGGATTGTGAAATCGGTCTTCAATCCAGATTGAGTCAAAACTAATTGTTGGTGGGTAATTGTGAGTAAAATTCTAAATTTTTCCCTCAACCGTTATCACCCACTATTCCATAGACAATTCTCAAAAATTTATTAATTTTACATCTTTGAAGGGGATCAGCTTGATCTTAAAAGAAGTGGAAAGGCATTGCAGTCCATTCTAAAATCGATTGAAATTATTCAATTGACCTTTTAAGTTTAAAATTTTCAATTTTCATGCTTAATATTTTCAATTTTTCTTGGAAAAAAATTTGAACGAGGAAAATTTTTTTTAAATCTCAACACATTTTGAGCTAGGAAGCAAATTTTTCATTCTTCATTTGCACCGATATTGATGCCAATTTAGAACAAATGAGTACCTAAGTAATGAAAAAGTGTCGAAATTAAGTATTATGAGTATATTACATTTCAAATTTGAACAAAATTCTTCAAAAATCGTTGGGAAATATTTCAGATGCATAGGTAATATTTTTTTGAACCAAAAACATGTACCTATAGTTACTTTTACACGAAGAATTAGCCTGAACAATTTTAAATCTAAATAAAATCACAACAAAAGTGGATTTTTTCCGTCTCGAAAAAACTGCCTTTTTAAATGTTGAAATGAAAAGACGTTTTCAATTGGAGGATCCAGCACGGCCAAAAAAAATCCCTAAAAAACTCACCACAGAACTTATTTTGATAAAAGATATAGAAAAATACCCAGCCTCGTCATATTATGCACTTTTCTCAACACAAAGCAAATTAATTTCATTCGACAATACTCACCAAACCACAAAGTCAACCCGAGCAGACGAAGAAAAAAAAACGAAAAAAATAGCACGCAGTTAGTTTCGGGGCGAATAAACCGAACGAGATAGAAAAAAAAAAAAACTTCATAAATACGAGGTCACAGTCTTAGGCTTGTTTTGGTCTTAATCTCTACGGATGATCCGTTTGAAAAACAGCTTTAAAATCAAGCACTGCTTTGCTAAATCTAATCTTAATTTTGTCCACGTTTAAAAAGTAAACATTTAAATCCTCTCGTTAGGTATTAGTGTAGCTCGGCTCGTAATTCCGCTTTTTAATTATTTCTCCTCCGATAAATTAACTCGGTAATGCCCGACTAATCCTTGTGTATTGGAATTTGCCAGTGTAGTATCATTTTTTTTCTACGTGTAAACGACAAGTCCTACCTTCGAGGTAGTGGTCGCTAAAATATAAATAGAATGAGGTTTTTTTGGCCTGTGGAATGATTTTTGGCAGGGTTCTGGTTGGAATTTTGTTCGTTTTATTTCACTACGTGGGATGATTGATGATTCGTATGCAGCTGATCATAAAAAAACCGAATTTTATATAGTAGGTTGCCTAATTTTAAATTTTAAGGAGCAGTGAAATGGAAAATTTCGGTCTGTTTCGTAAATTCTGGTAAGTAGATTTTCTAAAATGAAGGATTATTTTTCGAACTGCCAAGCTGAAAATTGTCGAAAATTGCATGTTTTATTCTTTTGAGAATTCAAGCTCGAGAAATAGAATTCTCAATTTTATTGTCAATTTTTTTTTTACATAACGAAGAACAATGGAACACGAAATAAAAATTTGCGGTTCTCTGATTACACATTCGATATAAAATTTCCATTCTTAGGGCAATAGAATTTTCACAATAAAAGAAAACGTACGTTGAAGAGCGAAGAGACGGAGGAAAAAAGGGGTTTTGAGACTCCGGGGTATAAATGTATAGGGAACGAAGCTCGTATAAAACGTGACGTCCGAATACTACGTAAATAATTCTCACGTACAATTTGGCATAACACCTTATCAAAAATTCTGATAAACCCGGAGTTTGATCCGTTGGTTAAGGACTGAAGCAAACAGAACACCGTTGCACCTACTTATCGACGCGAGCATCTTTTTAGGAAGGATTCCTGGGAAGACGGTAAATTTGGGGTTTGTTTACGCGACAAGGTTGTTTTTCTTAATCAACAGTAAAATTTATTCAACTCGGTTTACATTTCGTTAATCAGAGATACTTTTCGGCGAACATTTTAGTATAAAGTTCGCTAGGCCACTAATTTTATGGGGTGTATCTTTGGGCGCGCGCTAATTCGTGCGATGAATTATTAAAGCTGTTCCGCAACGTTGCCAAATTGTAACGAGATGAAACTTTAATTTAACGCGCCTTTATTCGGCCGCGCAACGAAGGAAGAACGGCAGAAAAAAATCCTAATTTCGTCGTTAAATTAAAATGCTCGGTAACTTGGCCCAAATTCTACTCATTAATATCTTTCGCCCATTTGCATAATCGCGCCCATACCCCGAAACATCACTCACTTGAAAAAAAAAAGGAGAGGAGAGTGCAGCTCGAGCCGATGAAAATTCGCCTCGTATTCCTGCATCGAGAGAATTTCGCTAAATTGTCGCCCTATGACTTGTATAATCCTATTTAAATTGTTTTTTCATCAGCCTGTAGCGTTTCTGGGTCTGTCTCCGTTGGTCCGTCGAGGTAACCAATTGAGAGAAAAAAACACGACGATTTTTTTTCCTATTCCGAATTCGAGGTTCCCTTTCTGAGTACATCTTATGGTACGATGTGAATATTTCTCGACGCCAAATTATTCCTCGTCGTGTAGGATTTCTCTCGTATTACTTTGGGCTATTTTATACTCGCGAGTTTTTTTTTCCCACTCGTTACGAATTTTTTCAACGATTTCGTTCTCTTCTTTTTTTTTCCTAACGATATGAAAGAATCTTTTATTTTGATGTAATTCGATAATACCGGTGTTTGTTCGTCGTATCTTGTTGTGTTGTTCTTCGTTTATTAAAATGGGTTTTTACAAGGCGTACTGTATAGTTTTATGGTAAAATTTTTTCTCCATGGTAGGAATAGAACGATCGAAAAGTAGGTTATTTCTCTATATGCGTAGGAATTAGATGTAAAGTGTGTAGCTCATTTTACATTCGATCAGACTTCATATGTGGTAGATCAGCATAGCAGCAGACTAACGCAAAATAATATTAAGCCAATATTTATATAGCTAGGTTCTTTTATAGAAATATCGATGGTGTTAGTTTGCTTTTTTCAAGGATTCTAAAATTTCCATCGTGGTTTTGATCAAAGAGGCAATATTTTTCGCGATTTCATGGCGTTTGTCAGGTTTTCTGTTTGAAATTTCAGAAGTAAAACTTGTACGAGAGGAAAATCCGTCTCAGACAAAGTGGTTAAATAAAAATAAAAATTTTTCGAAAAAAAAATTGTAATGAAACATTAAATCTACCTGCCTATTTTAGGAATAAAAAATGTTAATAGGAATTTTCAAGAAAAAGTTAGTGCTTGGCAAATTTTTAAAATAAATGCAGAGTACATTTAATGTGAAAATCATCTTTTAAAATTCGCGAAAAAAAAATAGACGGATAATTAAATTTTTCAGACTAGTAAATGAGACGAGTAAAAATTTTCAAATTATTCTCGTTTTTTTGCAAAACTCTAATTTATGCCTTACTCGTTCATTTCAACGTTATTTTTTTGCGAATTTTGCAACATGTTTTTACAGAAAAATCCAATCTATTTTTTTTTCGAAATCCGGTACAAAATTTCAATACAAGTTATAAACTTTGGCGTAAATTGTAAAAAGAAGAAAATCTATTGTTTAAAAATTTACAATTATTTATAGGTATGTAGTTTAAGAAATTTCCAGATGAAAAAAATTTCCTTCGACTTTTTTTTTTCAAAACAATACTCACACTTGAATAACCATTATTTTAGAATTTCTGATTCAGTTATATCCTGATGAAATTTTTTTATGCCCACATCCCATAGAAATTTCTAATGGCAGTAGTTGCTGAACAGTTTGATGGAAGTTTTTATGAAAATTTCAAGTGAAACTTTTTAGTAAGTAGAGCTTTAATAATAATGGATTGAAATTTTCCACCAACCATTTTCATCAAAATTTCAATTTGTAATTAAAACTAATGAACTTGTGAAATAAAATTTTGAAATGAAAACTTACAATGAAAATCTCTTAAGGAAATTTTCCTTCCAATGAAAATTCAAAATTTCGGAAGGATATTCTCAAAGGAATTTTTCATGGAATTTGGAAAGGGAATTATTTCCCATGAAACCTTTTATGGAGATTCTGATGGAAACTTTTATGGCACTTTCTGGTGAAAATCATTGGAATTTCAAATAGAAACCTTAATGTAGATTAATCCAATGAAAACATTTATGGAAATTTCTGATGGATAATTTTATGGCACTTTCTGGTGGAAATCATCACTGAACTTTTTAATGGGAACCTTAAAGCTGATTATTTATAGAAAAATTTGTAGAATTTTCTGATGGAAAAATTTGTAGAATTTTCTGATGGAAAATTTTGTGGAATTTTCTGATGGAATATTTTGTGGAATTTTCTGATGGAAACTTTTAATGGAAAATTTGGTGAAATTTTCTTATGGTTGGTGAAATTTTCTGATGGAAAATTTGGTGAAATTTTCTGATGGAAAATTTGGTGAAATTTTCTGATGGAAAATTTGGTGAAATTTTCTGATGGAAAATTTGGTGAAATTTTCTGATGGAAAATTTGGTGAAATTTTCTGATGGAAAATTTGGTGAAATTTTCTGATGAAAAATTTGGTAAAATTCTCTGGTGGAAAATTTGGTGAAATTTTCTAATGGAAAATTTGGTGAAATTTTCTGATGGAAAATTTGGTGAAATTTTCTGATGGAAAATTTGGTGAAATTTTCTGATGGAAAATTTGGTGAAATTTTCTGATGGAAACTTTCATGAGACCTAATATAAATCGTCGTGGAACTTTCTAAAGGAAACTTATGGGACATTCTGATGGTAATTTTTATGAAAATCATTGGTGGAAACTGTCATGGGAATTCTGAGGGAAACTTTTATGAAAATTTATTGATGATAAAGCTTTTGATGAAAAATCCTCATAAACTTTTTTGATGTAAATTTGCAATGGATTCTTTTAATGAAATCATGAATGAAAATTTTTGCGAAAACCTAATGGTGGATAGATAGATCGGTACTTTTAAAGAAAATGCCAGTTAGAATTTTTGTGAAAAAATTTTCCAAGTCGAAAAATTGTTTCCGAATAGAAATTTCTAATGGGAATTGCGTTTACTCACTTGGAAATTTTAATGATAATTCTTTCTGGGAATTTTCACAAAAACTTTGCAATGAAATTTTTTTACAAAAAGTCTTAATGAAAATTATTTTACGGAAATTTCTGACCGAAAAATTTCACATAATTTACTATACTAAAAATTTTCAAAAAAAAAAAAAAAGAAATCAAAATATTTTATGAAAGTTTTTGATTCTTTTGCATAGTTACAGCACTTTTTTGTAACACTTTTCTCTCCAATTCTTATTATTTGTAAAAAGTAAATGTTTTTCAGGATTACTCTCGATTGAGAGAGATGAAGGAATACCTGCAATTAGAGATGGCTATAAAAATATTAATTTCAACAATTTTACAATTTAAAAAAAAAGTGAACTTGAAATTAAGTATTTGAAGACCATGCTGAATACAATGTATTCAAAATGATTTCCTGTGCAGAAATGAATTAGGTGAGATTTTATTTTCAATAATTTTTTACAATATGGCTTTCAGATCACTTACACTTGAAGGGTTCTGAAAACGTCTTACCTAAAAAAAAGTAGCAATTTTTGGAGCCTTTTTTCTGTATAGAGAAACAAGATCGAGCCAAATTTATACTATTGAGGTTTTTTAATTTCAATTTTTTCTGAGGAGAGAGGAAGAGAAGTAACTTTGAGCCAATTCAAAAACTGTGTACCGATTCTGTACATTTTTTTGGTTTTGTGCTGAGTAATTGAAATTTTTCAGGAAAATAAACCGCAGCGAGATGTTCAAATGAAATGCATTTCAGTTTTTCTCCAATATTTTGTAATGGATCCGTGGTCCTCTGGTCACCCTTTTTTCATCCTTCTCATCTTGAAATATGAAAATAAATTTCATCAGAAAAAATTGCTTATTGATTGATCCTATACATATAAATCAACAGTGAATTCTCGCCAAAATTTCAAACCCCAAAGTATAAAATCGATTACTTAAGCCGGTTTTCGCAACTTCGGTAATTTTTTCAAGCTTCATTTCAGCTCGTTCGAATTTCACCGTCGAACCCCGAATCTGGATTTTAATTGGCAAAAAACCCCTCTTGTAAAAAATAAATACTCAGTTTTAACATCGTCGGCGTCTTTTTTTCTCGCAACAAATTCAAAAGAGAAGTGTGGTTGCTGTCACTCTCACCTCGGTTTTTTCACCGCGACGTGTTTTTTCCGCCTTTTTTTTTCACTCGGTGCTTCGTATAGCTGTAGGTGTTAGCTGTCTGGTTTGTTCGAGGTACTATAAAATGTTTACAATGCGGTTAAAGCAGCGGAGACGAACCCACCTATAACTTTTCGGCGTAATTTTTCGTCGGGAAGTAAAAAAAAAGGAGAAAAAACGAAATGAAAAAAATAAAGTATACGTATAAGAATGGTAGGAAAAAAAGAGAAGTAAATCGAATCGTCAAATCGAACGTATAAAAATTAAATTGATGGATATATTTCGGCCGGTTTTGGCTTTCTCGACGATTATCGTTTAGTTGCTTTTTTTTCACTTTCGGTTTCTCCCATCTCGAGCCTCTCTCGTCGAAACCCTAGACATTTATTTCGTTCGATAACAATTCGAAAGATGATTTTGGTACGCGAAACGGTCCGCCAAGGCGGTCTCCATAAAACGTATAGAAATAATTGAAAGTTATATAAGAGTGCAAAATAGCGAGTCGGTAGGAAAATTGAAGTTACACACCAGGCCGGTAATTTTTTTACGTGGGTTGACATCGTCGTCGAGGCATGTTGCGAATACGAAGCCCGAAGGACGCAGGACAATGAAAATAACCAGCTAACCGCAAATTTTAAGCATTTTTTGCGGGCTGCGAGCTTTTGACGAAAATTACGTCTCAAATTACACCGGCGCTTTTTGCCGATTCGAAATTGGTGTGCGGTTTTTCGTTAACAGCGCGCGGTTTGAAAATAGGAGCACTCGTAGCGTCTCTCGTTCTCATCAAAGGTGATAATGAGTTGAGGTTTGCGTTGTGTATTTGCCCTAAAAAGGCGTGCGCTAGGCTGTGCCGATTTTCTACGTTTTAATTATATAAAACCTGTGCTCATGCTGGCTGCCTGCGACCTCATTCTAGCAGGTGTATAGTACTCGTGCTCGGTACTGAAATATATGGCGGGCTGGTGGTGTTCCCGCTTAGGCTGAATTTCTCTTCCTCGTCTTGGTTCAGGGGATGGGGATCCGAGCACGTATGGCGATGATATAGAACATGTAGGTAATTCGAAATTAGCGTCTGTGAAGGAATTACACTTCTAAGACTATAAACTCCGGCTGGTATAAAGAATAAGCATAATACCGAATCCCTGGAACGAATTATGTGGTTGGATGAGAGTGTTGAAAAGTGAGCATTGGTGGAGGCCACACAACACCACGCAGCTCGGCACAATCGAAAAACATTTTATATTCGAGTAACCTACGACGTAGGCGAGCCTTCAGCTCTAATCTAGATATGTAATACGTTTAGCGGTCTCTCTTTCTAAGCTTTTGTTTGTCAAGCCTGAATTTCACGTGTAATGTGTAAACTATACCATGCTAATAATCTGTTTAGCTGTTGGATGCGGCGAAAAGCGAATGTGTTCGCCGAAGGCTTCGCGAAATGATATATGTTGCTTGAATTTTACTTTAAGCCGGTGTATTAAGTGGTGTGGGTGTGAATTCTTGATGTGACTTTGCGATTCTCTCTCGATGTTAATGAACCTTTTAAATGGTTAAAAATTCATATTCTCGAAGCATATTGCGTTATTGAAAGCATTATTTGTGGTAGAACAAAGAAAACTTTTCGAAGTTGTTTGTCATTAACTTGGAAATAATTCACTAACTTGAGAAAATGTCAGAAATACTCAAGGAAGAAATGTGGGGCATGAGTCATGGAAGCACAAATTGAAAAAAATTGAATTAAAAAACAGCATTCAATGTATTCGGTATCGGAAAAAGAAATGAAAAAGTTCGAATCCTGAAGGACTGATTAAATTTTGGAAATAATGAATAAAATAACAAAATTGGTCTATTAGATAGGTACCTATTTCATATTGTTGAACACTCCTTCCACACCAAATTGTCACTGGCATTATCATCTTGATTTTTTTTTTGAAACCCATTTAGAAAGCTAGGCAAGTAAATGAAATAACCCCATAAATTTTTCTCAAAGCTATCCATCACAAAAAATTCATTAAAACGTTTTATTTAACATTACCATTAGAAATTTCCACCAAAAATTTTTGTAGAAAAGTTTCACCAGGAAATTTTATTGGGAATGTCCATTGTCCATTGTCCTCTACTAAAAACTTCCACTGAAAAATTCATTAAGTAAAAATTTTTTCCAAATTTTTCCCAAGTAATTTCCATCAAGACATAGGGCATCTTTATTACAAATTTCCACCAGAAATGTCCATTAAAAATTTCTATCGATGATATCCACAATAAATTCCCATCGGAAATGACCACCAGAAATTTCCATAGGTGATGACCACTAAAATATTCCATTAGAAATATGCATAAAAATTTTCCATCAGAAGTAACAACCAAAAAATTTTCATCGGTGATGTCCACTAAAAATTTCTTTCGGGAATATCCACTACACATTTCTATAAGTGGCATCCACTAAAAATTTCAATCGATGAAGACCATTGAAAATTTCCATCAGAAATGGCTATGGAATATTTCCACTGGTGATTTCCACTAAAATATTCCATCAGAACTATATTTGAAAAATGAAAATTCTAATGTCAGAAGTATCCACCAAAAAATATCCATCAATAGTGTCCATCAAATATTTGCATCAAAAATGACCATTAAAGATTTCTATCGAGAATGATCATAAACAATTTCCACCAAAAGTAACCATTAAAAATTTCCATTGGCGGTGTTCTTTGAAGTATTCCATCAAAAAAATATGTACCCAAAAATTTCACATCAGCAGAACCTAAGTATCCATAAAAAATTCATCAGTGGTTTCCACTAAAAATTCACATCAGAAATAATGACTAAAAATTTTCATCACTGATATCCACCAAAATATTCTATTGGAAATATACACAGTAAGGATTTCTACAAGAAGTATCCATCAAAAAAATTTCATCAGAGATGTCTGAAAAATTTACAAAAGAAACATCCAATAAAAAATATTCATTAGAAATTTAAAACATGAATTTCCATTAGAATGTGAAACATTTCCAACAGAAATATAAAATAAGAATTTCCTTCCAAAATGAAAAACACAAATTCCATCAAAATTTTTGATGGAAATGTATACAAATTTCCAACAGAAGAATCCACAAAAAAATTACTAAAATTTTTCATCTGAAATTTCCAATTAATCTGCAGGAAATGTTGAACAAATTTCTTTATCAGAAACGTCCAAAAAACAATTCCATTGGAAATTTCTTTAAGTATACGGACTTTTTTATATTTTCCACGAGAATATACTTACCGAGTTACCGACACCAAAATTTTTCGTCGGCAATGTCCACTAAAATTTCTCCATAACTTACCTAGTTATCATTCCTATTTTAATGATGCAAGTTCATAACTCACCTGAAACAAACAAAAATGAAAAAAATTAGGTATTACGTAATGAAATATGTAATGCAATTTTTTACTACACCAATATTATAGATGGGATTAGAACAATTTTTTTCAAATGTTTTTCATCATTCTCCGTCATAAATTTTCATCTTACTTACATTCCCATTGAACCATTAGAAATATTCGTAAGAATGTCTCACTTATTTGATAATTTCATAAACAATTTCCTTTTCAATTTTCTATACTTAAAGAAGAGTCTATTAAAATTTTCTGTTAATTTTTTTTCAAATTTGAAAAAATGAGCAATTTTTCCAATTTGAATTGCTTACCTACTATTGATCAAAATTTTCTATTTCAAGCTAACATAACGTGTATAATTTTATTTATCACAAACATTTTTCGCATTAATTTCGATCCGAAATTTTGTATTTTTTTAAAATTTAAATATCCATTATTTTTTATTCCATGCTGACGTAATTTTTCACCCGAAACCGTAATTTTTACTCAAGAAACTGTCCCAGTCTAATCTCTTACTTGAAATTGGCCTTTCACAGTTTCCAAAAATTTTTCAATGACCTCGACGCATAGAGTTTTACTGCTCCAGCTTTTAAAAAAAGTAAATAACGTAAAATAAGTAGGTATTCAGAGAAATTTCTACTTTCACGTGTTAGGTACCTTGACTTCATCTTTTGAAAGAAAAAAATCTGAAGCTATAATACGAATGAAAATCAAAAACGTGATAAAAATTATAAATCATAGAGAAAATTTCAAAAAATTTATGCTCGAGTTCAAGTCAAACAAACTTGAAACTATTCGGGTCTATTTGAGTACACAGAAGCATTGGAATTACGTGGTAAGAAAATTTCGCTTTCATTTCACTTGGACGAGTTCTGCAACTGTTCACAAAATGTTACTTAGAATTTTTCAGTCGGAAAAATATCAATTTCTGACAACATAATTCGGGTGAAAAAACATGAATTTGGTATTAATTTTTATCTAAAGTGATTTTTTGCCCGGCGTGAGGCCTGATTGAATTTTTAAAATCATAAATTATCAAAGAGAAAAATGGTCCAATGAAATCAAATTTTGGTCGGATGGAAATTTTTTACTTCAGATTTGTATTCAGAGGCTCAAAATACCTCGATTAACAACCTTTTCGTGGTCATTTCACTGAAAGTTTTCGAAATTAGTTTTTTGAATAATTTTTGAATTTATTCACAGGGATGAGGAGAGGAGCTGAAGGGAGAAGAGAGAAGAGCATCCCTCTTCGATCGATTTTTTCGCAGAAAAAGCCAGAGAGTATTTTTGGAGCCCCAGCCGAAGAAACTCAAATAAAAAATCTTGAAATCAGAACCAGAGAAAAGAGGGCCTCTTGCTGACGATTTATGGGAGCTGGAATCGGAGGAACTTGAAAATACCAGAGCCCGAGCCAGAGAAATTTTTTGAGCAACCTTGGAGCTAGAGTCTGAGGGACCTGCCTCCCTCTCACAGATCCCTGATCATTCATAAAAAAAAAAACAAGTAGAAATAGTCCACTTTCAGGCCTCTTAGATGATTAATAATTCATTTCTCATCTCATTCTCAAGAAAATATAATTTCAGTTCAATCCTATTCAGGTATTTTTTCACATTGAATGATGACGATAGGTGTCCACATACATCAGAAATCTGAATGAAAAACCCTCTCCATAAAATTTTCGTAAAAAGAGAACCCCGTCTAAAATCCGCAAATACGAAATCTTTACAATTTACGTTCCAGTTTCTGTAAAAAAAACCACGCTTAATTAAACAGTTAAATAACATTTCGATACAAAGGATTCGAGCCACTCAGCTTTCAATATACCTGTTGCTTTTCATGACAACTGCGAAGCCGATGCAAAAAATAAAAGAGAGAAAACTTATGTAGGTAAAATTCGTTATAATATAATATGCTGACGTAAGATTATATTAAATATACCCGTCGTAGTCGCGCTATAAAAAAAAAGGAGAAAAAGAGAAGAAAAAACCGCGCCAAACGTAATTCGTTTATTTTATAAGAGATCATTTTGTAAAGAACTCGTTATAGTCGACTGAGACGCGGAGAGAGAGAAAGATATTAACGTTGGAAATATTTTTCAGCTTTGTTATTTTCTCTTTCTGTGTCGGTCGTCGGCGTGAATTAGTAATTGAGAAAAGCACGAAGAGAGGAAAAAAATCATCGACGGAGCTACACGCAAAACGAGTATAACATCCCGGTTAACAAATTCATTTTAACGGTTTACGTCGCATAATGTTTATAAAGGACGAACGCGATGGCGCAAACAGGCTGCGGTAATTTAGCTCCATTCGCCTGGCACCGAGTAAAATTCGCAACATGTTTATAACCGAACCGCAAACGTTTCGGGATATTTTCGAAACCGTACCGAGGCTGAGGAGAGCCAATGTGCAAGCTCATTAACAAATATTTGTCATAGAATGCGAATTCCATCCGGGTATAATTCGGTTTTGATGAAAAACCATAAATTGATCCCGTAGAGAGATAAAGAATTGTGGAAAAAAAGGCCAGAACAAAGGACCGGAGAAGTCAGCTCGAAAATCGAACATCATTTTCGCGCCCGATATCAAAGCATTTTTTTTTTGTCGGAGAAACGCATTTCGAAGCGGGTATGAATTATATCGATGATAATCGCCATAGAGGATTTTTTCCAAGCGTCAATAATTTAACCGGCTGGATTTTCTTTATATTGTCGAACGAATTTACCACCTCATGCATAATACGACCAACGACATGGGAAACAAAAGGGGGCGAAGGCGACATTGAAACATTACCTTTGATATGCATAAAAAGTTATACGCATTTGATCTGACATAAAAGGGAGGAGACCGAAAATCCGCGTATTCACCCTCGCCGGCTTTAATATTGTATTAACGCTTTTTCACCGAATGGATAACTTGTGCCTTTGACAGCTCGGCACGAGTAATTCTTTAAATTTTTCAAAATGGATTTTCTACCTTGACGCGGCAGGAATGAGGCAGGGGGAAAAGTAGACGTACGGTGCGGTTTTTTTTTAACCCGTAAATGGAAAAGTTTCGCGAGTTTGGTCGTTTAGGAAGGTACGCCGAATAATTGGAAATCTCATCATTCAAACGTTACAATTTACGAAATTCGCTATAAACTTGGCTCGAAGAGCGGTGCTTATTGCGGAGTCTTAAGAAACGGAGGGGGGTTGGGAGAATATTTTTTGTACTCGTTGAGACATATTTACGTGTAGAATTTATAAAGGTTTGTATCGAATGTCGTGTGTGTGAGGGTCTGGGTAATAGAATTTGAAATATGGTTAGGTCGTTTTAAAATAACTTTGAATGTCGTCTCGAGCGAGTACAGAATTGAGAGAAATTATTTTTTATCATGAAACTATATGTGATATGGAAGGATGTATTAATGTATAGTTAGTTCACGTGCGGAATATTCGAATAAAAAATTTTTAAAGTGTTCTTTAAATAGTTGGTGGTTTTTTTTTCTAGAATTGCTGAAATTTTAAAAATTTTTATGGATCGAATTTCAATGGTAAATGGGTAGTTTGGGTTGCTATAGGTACCAATATTTGAGAAGTTTTCGAAGATAAAGATGAAAATAAATTTACGAATGGGTGATGAAAGGAGAGTCTTTGGAAATGACTCGTGTATTTTTTTTTTTTGGCTGGAAAATATTTGAAGCAGATGGGGGTCTTGAAATGTCTGACGGGTCTGACCTTTAAATGGGATTTTATAGAAAGAATAATTTAGTGTGAAGGACGAAATGTAATACGTATATAGATAGGTCGTGTATTTTTAAAGTTAGTTCGAAAGTGTAACAGTTGAAAGAAATAAAGCAACCTACTCGTACTTGAAAATTTGAAAGAATTTAGAAACTGTTTAGCAAAAATGCGATATTTCTGAAAAAATAGTTAAACGATATCAAAGTCAACAAAATACCTATAAAAATTTGGTCATGAAAAAACTTTTGAAATTAGGAAAAAAAATTGACGCACTTTTTCCTTTGGAGTGAAATCGTTAGATTATGAAAATGTTTAAAATGTACTTTTAGAGATGAGGCAATGTTTCTTATTTTAATTTTTTTTCTAATGTTTCGATAATTTTTATCCCATTTTAATTTTCATTTTATAAGATATTTTTTGTTTTAATTTTTTTTCATTTTTTTAAAATTTTTTCTCCGCAGAATGTATTGTATTTTTAGGTAAAAATTTAAAGGTTGAAAAACAATAATCATTTTTCAATATTGAGAGATTTACTTCACACTTGCCAAATTTCCCCTCCTCTTTCAGGCCCAAAAAATATTCATGTCAAAAAAATTTTATGTGAAAAGAAATCGTTGATGATACGTATCAACGTTATGAAATCAAATCTCACTATTTCCAGCTATTCTATAACCTTCAGTAAGATTTTTGATTTTCTCACGTAGGTATAAGTATTTTATTTCAGAGAAAAAAGGAATTCAACAGGATAGTTGAAAAATTAAATTTTCATCGCCTTCCGAAGAAACTCAGAACTTCAACGTGTAAAGCAAAAATAGGTTAGAGCTAGAGAAAAAAATCATGTTAAAAGAATTGCATAACTGATTCGCCGTAAATACAAGACGACAGCGTATTTACGGCGAATTCGATAGGCAACCTAAGTAACGCAATGTTGATAATCCATCGGCAGATATGAATCCCCGGCTAGTCAAGTCTCAGTTGTAAATCCTTTTGACTGATCTAAAACAACGAAGGTCGGATGGACCCGGTCCCACGATTACAAAGGCTATATTGAGGAGATGAAGACCTGTCAAATTGGCGAGAGGAGCGTCCCTCGTTGATTCGGGGAGTCTTGGTCCTTTGATGAAAAAATCTCAAGAAAAAATTAATCAATAATATAATTTTCTTCATAATTATTTTGCAGGAAATATTCTTTGAAAAGTACAAAAATCGAATTTATCAGAGTTCAGACGAAAAAATGGATACAAAATGTAAAATGGGGAAAAATTATATCAACATTTTTGGCAAAACTTTCATTTTTCTAATTATGCAAATTTTTGATTTTTCTATTAAATGCTCTTAATGTTTGAAGATTTCATCTGTAAAGCCTACTTTCGAATTTTGAAGTCTGAGGTGAATTATCATCCCAATCTTTTTTTATTATTCGATTTCAAGTCTGGGATGAACTTGGGATGAATTTTCTACCCAAATTCATCCCATGTTTTTTCAAATTTTTAATTAAGATCAGAATGAACTCCGGAAGTATTTTTATCCCAATATTGATTTCAAGATTTTTTTCAAGGTATTGAGCCTGGGATGAAATTGGGATTGAAGTTCCATCCCACATTCATCTCAGTTTTCATCCCAAGCTGATTTTTGAATTATTAAATCCTAAATGAACTTGGGATGAATTTTAATTTTAATATTCATCTCATATTCATCCCAAACTTGTTACCTATGGAATTTTTGAGCCTGGAATGAACCTGAGATGAAATTTCATCCCAAGCTGATTTTTGTTTTTTAAGATCGGGGTGAACTCGGATCAAGGTCACTCGTAATATTTTCTAATGAGGTAGCAAAATAAAATCCTGACAAGTATATTCTATTCAGGGAGCATTTTGGACGTTTTCACCCTCGCCCCATCACACTCCCTTGCTTCCTCAATGAATTCGATGAATGATTGTAAACTCAATTTCATTCTCAAGTGAATTTATCGGATACCTATTAAAAATAAGGAAATAACATATTTTAAGAAAAATCGTCTTGAATTTAATTCAAATGATTTCTTAGAGAAGAATAATGTTGGTTTTATCAGGGATCTGAAATCAGGCAATTTTTCAGTTTATTCAAAAACAATATTTTCGATTTTCAAAAACGTCCCAAACAAGAGTTGTTGGCTGGTGAAACTTGAAGAATAAAAAAAAAAAAATCGATTCATATCTTCCGATCGAGCATTGATATTTAAATTTTCAAAAACTGGCAAAAATTCAATAATTTCATAAATAGGCATCTTGAAAAATTTTGAAAAAAATTGGAATTGAAATCAGTTTTAACGCTTATTTGGTGATTACCTAGACCAAAAAGATATATTTTTTGTAGAAAAAATCCATGTTTTACAGATTTTTCAAATTTCTGCTATTTCTTCACTTACGAAGAAAAATTTAAAAAAATAATAAAACGTTGATTTTTCTTTAAAAAATGTGTTTTTCTGTCTATTATATGATCATTGAATAAGCTTTAAAACTGATTTTAATCAATTTTGAATTTTTAAAAAAATTTTGAAATTTTAAATTTTTGCCAATTTTTTGAAAATTTGAATACCAATACGCGATCGAAAGATATGAATCGATTTTGAATTTTTTTTTTTATTCTTCAAGTCTCATCAGCCATCAAATTTTGCAGAGGTATATTTTTGAAATTCGAAAAAAGTTGCTTTTTTTGACCCTCCCCAGTGAAATCGGTAATATCAAAAAGGGAAGAAATGGAGGTTTATGCGGCAGATAAAGTATAAATTCAAAAATAATGTGAAGGTATTTGGATTACTTTTTCAAAATTCAGATTCAAGTCATGTGTATAACCTATGACTAAATCTACACGAAAGAGGCTTCAGGCACGAAATTAAAAATACCCTGCGAACGACTGAATCTTTTTTTTTCAACTGTATGATTCAAGTGGTCCACTTGCTTTTATCCAAGTTCGAAATTTGAAATTATTTTTTTTTTTCAGGGTTCGAATTTTTTCTCGATTATTTTTTTCCAAATTAAATTTTTTTCGAGTTCGAATTTTTTCTCGACTACTTTTTCTCACTTAAGTAAAATTTTTTTCAGAGTTCGAATTTTTTCTGGATTTTTTTTTCAAATTAAAATTTTTTTCCAGAGTTTGAATTTTTTCTCCATCATTTATTGAAATTTTTTCTCGACTACTTACTCTTTTTCAAAATTAAATTTTTTTCAGAGTTCGAATTTTTGTCTCGATTATTTTTTTTCAAATTAAATTTTTTTTCAGAGTTCGATTATTTTTCGACTACTTTTTCTCAAAATTAAAATTCGAACTCGGAAAAAATTTCAATAAATGATGGAGAAAAAATTTAAACTCTGGAAAAAATACTTTGGAAAAAAATAATCGAGAAATAATTCGAACTCTGAAAAAAAATTTAATTTTGAGAAAAAGTAGTCTAGAAAAAATTCGAACTCTGAAAAAATTTAATTTGGAAAAAAATAATCGAGAAAAAATTCAAACTCTGAAAAAAATTTTAATTTCAAGAAAAAGTAGTCTAGAAAAAAATCGAACTCTGAAAAAAATAAAAAATTTCGAACTTGGAAAAAAGCAAGTGGACCACTAGTGGGATAAATTTTTTATCCCAATATTCAGCCCAAGAATTTTTTTCGAATTTTTTAGACCTGGCATCTTACCGTAGGAGTTATTAAATCACATTTTAAAAAAATAAAAGTTTCCAAGAAAAAGTCGTCAGATTTGAGCAGATCTAGACTCATATACGATTATACCCGAAGAAAGCTGATCCGATCACAAAATTAAACATGACTTTCAAACTGCAACTCGCCAGTCAATTTTCAAAATGGTAAAACTATCCATTCAGTTTCTACATAGTTTTCTTATTAATTAGTCTGAGATGAGTCTGAGTTCTAATGACCTTATGACATGAAAATTATCGATATTCTTTTCAAAAATGTATTTGAAAAAAACTAAAAGTAATAATTTTTTCACTCAAACTCCATTCCCTCTCTTCCTTCCGGAACCAATATCCTAACTCAATTGATCCCCAAATAAATAGTTCATCGATTTCGAAGAAAGAAAAAAACAATTTCGAAACAATGACACTCTAAACTTTTGCCGAACACAGAAGCACCATCATATTGCCCAGGTCAAACACATCCGCCATTATCCCGAACCCGAGCATCGTACGCGACAACTTTGAAAAAGCCCATTCCAAAGGTACAACCTTTGCCATCACATTGGTATTCGTAAAACGATCCAAATTAATTGAATTTTTTATGTAGATAGTCGTCTCGTTACGCAAATAAAGACATAATTCGTTTGGCAAATGTTCCAATTTCAAACAATGTACAAAAATCAGGTTTAAAAGAAATCGTCGTCGTCCTACTCGTACGTACCCTGAGCTCTCCCATATAAAACACGTTTGTTTCGCTATTTCCTCTCTAATTCCCAAAAGAGGAGTAAAAAAGAATAGTGAATATGCAGAGTGAAAAAAAAAACAATCAACTAAACGATACTTGATTTAACGAAGCACAGAGTAGGTACACGAGTTGGATTTGCAGAGAAGAGAAACAGAGGGCTTTAAATAGCTCTACGAGAGAAAGAAAAACTCAACCCAAATAAACTTTTCCCTTTTCTCACCTCCTACTGCGACGGAGGTCCTTGCTCTACATACGAAAATACAACGATGACTTATCTCAGCGGCGATATTTCGATAAGTCGCCATTTTTCTTCGATTCGTACGTATCGGAAGTACATCGCAAATGTATCTGGTACCAAGGAGATGGCAAACCGTTGGAAAATATCAGAAGTAGACGTACGAGAAGACGAAAATATACTATCTATCGAAAACACTATACTTAGTATGGCGAAACGAATTTCCGAGCAAACTTCGATACTCTATATACATTTTCACACATCAGACAGCTCCATAAACCTTTTAAGCTTCTGGATGGTTTTTTTCACTCCTCCGAGATGGCCACGCCACATACATTCATGCAGTAAACTTTCCCGCTGTCTTGTTTCGGTGACCAGTATAACGACAAAAAAGGACGCGCGAAAGCTTAGAAATTAAAAAAAAAAAAAAAAAGGAAAAAGTATACTGGTTTCTTTGATGGATTTCGAGTCGTAAAGTTTACCACTAAATGTAACACTTACATTAAAGTTTAGTTTTTGTTAAAATCCGAGCGTGGTTTTTTTTCCCTTTCTCGTTTTAAAACATACGTTCCAGGTCACCGGTTTCGGATTCGGTGACAAAGGCGAAAGTAAGAATTTAACGAGGAAAAAATCCGGCCTCAAGTGGCCGCACGTACGTCTGGAAATTCACCACGATGGCCGCAATTAAACGTGAATTTATTCGCGTCAAAATATCAAAAAAGATAAAAACTCTGGAAAGAATTTCGGTCGTGGTAAAAATTCCATTAGAAATATTCAACGGTTGTGACGTCGAATGGGACTTCTTTTCCTGGGGAAGTGTGCGAATTTTTGTACCCAAAGAGCCCGGCCAAGTTTTCGGTCGAAATTTAATTAAAATCAGCTGCTTTGTAGATTTCAAGGTTTTTAATTCGAATTTCCGTTATCATTTTTATTTCTATTTCCTGCGAATTGGAAGCTCGGGTGAGAAAATCGTTATTAAAATTGCCGAGCGAAAGGAGTATTCGTCGGATCGAGGAAAAAAGCTCGGTTTTTGATACGCTTACTGTGATTATACGTATACAGCGAGTTTATTTTATCGGAAATCTTTTATTAATGAATATTACATTGGTATTTGAAAAGGTAAAGATTGCGAATACTTTTGATGGGGGAGAAAAAAAGCAGTTATGGAAAAAAATCCCTTCGAGGGATTAATTGACACGGTTATTTATTGTATAGGCACCAATGGAAAAAATTTTCCACTCTAATTATGGCTCTCTGTGGTTGTCGAGATATGCAAGCAATAACGTTCGAACCGAACTAAACCAAACGATCAAAGGTATACAGATTAATTCGATGTGATTTTGTTATTCCTGGCGCAGAAAAGCCAGCTGCAGTTATACATCTACGTGAAAAGTTACACTGGGGTTGAAAAAAATTACCCTATATACGAATAGGACGTTAAATAAAGAGCGAGGGGGCTGGGAAGGGAGAAAAGTACCGATGAAATGGATAAAGCGTACCTATATAAAAGCGTATTACCTGCGCTTCGGAACCAATTAGGATTTGCAAAGTTCATTAAAACTTTAGAAAATCTCATTATTCATAAACTCGAATCGTCGAATGATTTAATTTGTATTTGTGTAGTTTTAATCTTTAAATAATTCTTGAAACTTTCATTCGCCTATGAATCGTCTTCATTGACGAAAGCACGAGAGCACGTAAACGAGGCGAAATTAAAATTCAAACGACGCCAGACGCTTTTGTATTGGCTTATGTAAAATTGTTTGTGTCGCGTTTGTAATTTAGAAATGGTGACTCGGCGTACGTAGAATTTTACGAGTCGAGGATACGCCACCGTGTTGTGCTGGTGTGCCCCCTCCCCTTCCTGCTGGCAACCTGCTCGTGTAGTAAAATAACTTTCCAAAGTGTTCGTTCGTTTATGCGGCATGGCAGGATTCTAAGTTTTGTAGGTATTTGAGTCGTAATATTTACACGAATTAGAAATGTTCGTCTCTTTATTAAAGTACGTAGGTATAAGGATTTTTTTGGCTGGGACGTGTTTGCGTTTTAAGTTTACGTTAATTATTAAAGTGGTGTGGGGGTGTATGGTGAATAGGATGTAAAGGATCGGAGTAATTAATATAGGATTCGGGTAATTGCAGGGTATGCTGAATAGTAAGTGGTTTCGAATTTTCAAGTGGATGAAATTGTAAATGGATTGTTTCTGCTTGATTAAGCATTATTCGTAGTAAGAAATTCTGAGTGATTTTAATATGAAGTTATGGAGAGGAGAGATTGGAGTGGGCGAATTAAATGATGGAAATTGGACGAGGAGGGAGGATAATTTGAAGTTTGGAAAATTTAGACTCATTGGCTCAAAAATTCTTTATTTTTTCATAACTAGGTATGAAATGGTTTTTGAGAGAAAATATGTTCACAAAAATTTGATTGATAAGAACATGGATACTCGATAAGGATTTTTTTTTTATTTGTGAAGACAGCTTTTAAGCGATTTCTTATCATATTTTTTTAGAAAGTGATTTTCATGGGGGATTTTGTTGAAATTGAAGGGCTACTGTAACATGACCAGTTTAGGGCATTGATTGATATGAAAGGAGGGGTGTGAGAAATAGATTTTAAGGTATATACAGGTTTAATTTCCCAATGTTTTTAGGAAGAAAAAAATTAAGAGCAAAAAATCATTGTTGATTTTGATGCAGGATTTAATGAAAATAGGTTTGTTTAAAATCAAAATTGATTTACTCAGTGCTTGAGCCCATCAAGTAGTTTTTTTTTTTAGAGAGGATTTTTAATTATATGGGTACCTACCTAATTTTCCTTCTCGCCGAAAAATTTTTAACATTCAATTTTTTGATTTTTACGGGAATTTCATCAGATTTAATTAAGAAAATTACAAGCTTTTTCAATTTTTACCTTTTTTTTCAGTCGTATTCCGTACCTATCAAATTTTCTATCAGAAAGTGGTTCTTTTAATGAAATAAAAATTGGTAATTTTTCATTTCATTTTTACGCCTGTTTCGATTTCATTTCCGAAAAATTCCAATTTAGGTATGTACATAATTTTTTATTCTGATTTCAATCGAAAAAAGTTCATTTTTTATGATAGAAATTTTCATCTGAGTTTGGTTCAAATATTTTTAATTGACATGAAATTTCACATTTATTCGTGTAAATATGTAAATATCCATACTCACAGTGATAGTTCTGTTTTTTTTTAATTTGGTTGAGGAAGAACACAGTGAACACACCAAGTAATTCTAAACTTCTAAATGATTCATCAAAAAAAGATAATTCTTCGATTTTATATTTGAAAACACTCCCCATTCAATTTTTAAAAACGGACAAAAATACTTCCGGAAATGGACCCTACGGTTAGGAATCTTTATAGCTTTGCTTTCACAGATTTAGAAACGTAGAAAAAAAATGAAAAGATATTTTGGAAAAAAATTGCACTCGTATGCTTTAGGTAAAAAATAGATCACACAAAATTTCTCAAAAATTCGCAATCTAAATTAATTGAAAAATTTTACATCAATTGCGGAAAACTAGAAAAAAAAATTGAACACAATCAATACATTTTATGGCAGATTTTTAGACAAATTTTTCACTATCTGAAAAACCAAATTTCATAAAAAAAAATCCCCAAAAAAAGAGGAAATTTTTCAAAATCAGATCATAGGATCTGTCAAACTGGTTCCAAAAAAAAAAAAAAAAAACGTATGGGTGTCAAAAAAATTCAAATGCTTGGTGTTATTTTAAATCCATATTTTTTAAACAAAAAATTTTCTGATGAAAATTTAAATACGTTTGAAATGGACACATGAAAATAAAAAGCTAAAATTTATTGGATACTCACTTACTCTATTTACATTACCCAATTCGAGTAATTTGAATGGAAATTAATAAAGAGGATCACGTGAACTTCGGAGAATTGTACTTCAATTGTCAAATAGGGATAAAAAATCGTCTCAAAATTCATCCCAGTCTTAAAAAATTGAAAAAAATCTGAGAGCTGAAAACTCCAAAACAGGGTGAGATGACTATTGGGATAAAAATGCATTTCAAAACTAATTCCAAGTATTTCCGATCACAAAATCTGAAAAAAAAAAATGTGGAATAGTTATTGGGATGAAAAATCATCCCAAAATATTCATCTCAACTGTAAAAATCGAAAACAGCTTGGAATGATTATTGTGGTTGATTTCATCTCAAAATTTATCCCAGAATGGATCCCACCTTTAAAAAAAAAGAAAAAAGGATGAGATGATTACTGGGATGAAAATTCATATTTAATCCCAAAATCCATTCCAGGATTAAAAATTCTAAAAACGCCTGGGATAATTATTGGGATGAAAAATCACCTCAAATTCATCCCAGTCAAAAGATATCATAAAAATTCACGCGATTCGATCTTTGAAGGAAAAGACTAGTTCGGGGATGAATTTTTATCCCAATAATCGTTTCACACTTTTCACGATTTTTTTAGGGCTGGGATAAATTTTGAATGTTTTTTCATCCCAATAATCCAGCAAGAAATTTTTCGATTTTTTAAAGACTTGGGTTGAATTTTGAAGTGATTTTTTATCTTAATAATCATACCAGGTTTTTTTTTAAAGGCTGGATGAATTCTGGATGAATTTCCATCCCAATAATACATACGCAATTTTACACATCTATGGATCATTTTTATGGTCTTTTCTCCAGCACTGGAAAATTCCAAAATTTTCTGGAGATTTCGAAACGTCCCAAAACCACTTTCAATCAATTTGAGAGGTCAGATAATACCAAATTTTATATTTTTTTTCACTAATTCGATCAAAGTTTCAAATTTTTTAGAGCAAAAAAGCATGTACTAATTTTGAAATTTCAAAAACTTGCTAAAATTCGAGTGAAGTAAATTTCAGTGCCTTGAATTTTGGATAATTAAGTTCTTTCATGATATATGTACCTACCTGACCTACCTACATTCGATATATTTTTGTCTCAGCACAAAATTATACTTCATTACAAAATAGATCTTTCGTCAGACTTTTTTTCAAAAAAAAAAAAAATCAAAAAAATGCTCTGGTATGGTAAGGAGGCATGTAGCCTTTGCGCCGCAGAAAAATGGCTGTAACTCGGTCGAAAATCACGCAGAACGCAAAAACTCATATATTTTCGGAATCCTCTCGTCGAGACGAATCGATTGGTTTTTCATCGTTCAATTTCGAGCATTTGGGTGGAAGTTGGTTTTTTGCTGTGAAGGGTAGATTTTTGGGGGAGACCACACGGAAAAAAATTCTAGCAACTTTTTCGAAAATCACCCAAAATGCAAAAACTCATACATTTTCGGAATCCTCTCGTCAAGCACTGAAGAATGGTTTTTTTATCATTCAATTTCGAGCATTTGGATGAGAGATTACTTTTTGTGCTGATGGATGATTGGAGAAAAATGTCCGTTATTCGGCCAAAAATTGCTCGAAATGGAAAAACATACACATTTTCCGAATCCTCGTGTCATGCACAATCGAATGGTTTTTTCATCATTCCATTTCGAACATTTGGGCGAAAGTTGACTTTTTTCTAGGTGCGGATGGTTGATGGATGGTTGACGCCGCGATGGAATTTGGAAAAAAAATTATGCCATTCGATTTGTCTAGGTACGTAGATAATGATTTCAGGACGCAAAGATGAATTTTTACCAACCCCCCCCCCCCCCATTCCCGAGCTGCTGATGTAATATTCATATAGGGAAGTGGATGAATATTGGTTGAAATTTAATTATAAATCGATTACACAGGTCGACAAAAAAATAAAAAATGTTCTGTTTCTGGGTTCTCATGCCAAAATTCGGTTTCTAGACATCAAAATACATCACCTTGTGGAATCCTGGCTTCCAAAGTTTGCTTTGGGGGTGGGGAGGGGGCAAAAAACTGATTTTTCAAGAGCAATAAGCCTGAGAATTACAAAAAAATTTGACAAAATTTTTTTTTGGACCAATCTTGTAAAAAATTTTACGGTGAATCCAATGCCGCAAACCGCAGACCTCCATCTCTTTTAGAAAAAAAGTTACAGCTCAATCTTTCCAAAATTATTTGAAAAAAAATCACACTTCTGTGCTTTTCTCAAGAAAAAATGAAATGCGATTTTTTCACATAATTTTGGAAAGAATGAGCTGTAACTTCTTTTCTAAAAGAGATAGAGGTTCGAGGTTTGCGGCATTCGATTCGCCGTGAAATTTTCTACAACTCTCATTATGGTCATTATGACCTCAAAGCCCTTTCTTTTCTCTCAAATTTCACTTTTTTGCGAAAAATACCACAAAAATTACGATTTTTTCACAAAATTTTGGAAAGAATGAGCTGTAACTTTTTTTCTAAAAGAGATGGAGGTCTGCGGTTTGCGGCATTGGATTCGCCGTAAAATTTTCTACAAGATTGGTCCAAAAAAAATTTTTCACAATTTTTTTGTAATTCTCGGGCTTATTGCCCTCGAAAAATCAGTTTTTTGGCCCCCTCGACCCCCAAAGCAAACTTTGGTCAAAAAAATATTTTTTCGTTCATTAGTTACATAAAAGTGACCCAAATTTCACAATGAGGACCCAGAAACAGAAATCGTGTCGACCGGTGTTATGAATGTATTTTTAGCGAGAAAAAAAAATAAAAAATATACGGAATTGATGAAAAAGGCATAATGTAGCATTTTTTTCTGACGCCAAGTGTATGTCACCACTCGAAAAAATCTGAAAAAATTCTGAATTTTGTATAATGGAGTGAGGAACATAGAAATTTTTTGCCTCGCGGCAAAGCGGTGCCCCCAGGGTGATTTGAAAATCTCAAAGTCAAATTTCAGGTCATTAGAGTGGTTGAAAAAATCTGAAAAAATTTCAGGGTGTTCCCCTCTTGTACCTTTGCATGCGTGCCAAGTTTGAAAAAAATTAGTTGAAAACTCAACCAGATAGAATTTTTAGATTTTTTGGCTTGAAAATCGCGTATTTTCAGACTCCTGATCTCAAGAGGGGGCGGGGGGGATAAAAATTTGTTTTTACGCTCTAAAATCATCTTCTGCATATGCAGGTCAAATGGGATAAAAATTTTGTCAAAATTCCACAAGGGGCTAAATTCCTCCCTTACCAAACCAGAACCTTTTTTCAATTTTTACGAAAGTACCATATTCAAAAATAGACCTAATCGATCATCGAATTTACTCTCAAAAATATGCATAAAATCTGGCAAAAAAATTATCCATAAACCAAGCCTAACAGTGATTCTATACAATGGTTGAAAATCGACGCCACGCCTCTCATCCAAAGCACCTAGCTAAACAGTCCCGTACACTTGGAAATACTACGTGAAAAGCTGCGAAAACACGGTCGTGTACTTCTTGATACCGACACAATTGCTTCAAAGCTCGTCTCACTCGGGCGAAGTGAAATTGCGCCATATCGGAACAAGCACGGTATACGGTACCGTCTCAGTAGTCTAAATTACCTACTATTTTAAACAAATGAAAATTCAAATTGCCTCGAGCTATTTTTAATTCCAGGTTGCAGAGAGGCGAAAGCCATAACGTCGTGAAAAAGCCGTGGCCTAGGATAGACGCAGGAGAGAGAAACGAAACAAATGAAACGGTGAAAAGTTTACGAGAGTAGGAATAATCTTAAAACCTAATTAGCGGTTTGCGTTAGAGACTTCATTAATGCCATTTGGGCGTAGAGAATTAATTAGGCGTCGCTTAAGAGGGTGGTTTACTATTATTTCGTACTATTTACCGGAAAGAAAGTAAGAGAAAGGAGCTTTTACGGCGTTGGCAGTCGGATCTCGAGCACAGCGTGCTGACGAGACACGATAGGATACCGTGGTATATGACACGTCGCTGTCGACGTAACGCCGAGATCAATTCAATAGGCACATTTCTCGCCAACCTCTTTTCGACAGATATCTATCTGCATTGTGTTCGATGGGTTGTCACGCAAAACGAACATTTGTCACTGGTTCCTGTCCGGCTGGTAAAGTGTAAGGCTGTATAGTTAACGTAGCCTTTTTTTTTCTCACTCATTCTTCTGTCGTGGCGAACTCTTCTTATAAACTCTCGTTGTTACGGCGTTGTTCGGTTTGTTGAGGATAAGACGAAGCGCGATACGGAGCCCGAAAAACGAGATTCGAATAATGCTATTTTCCATCATTAATAACATTACTTTCCATCTTACAAGTCATTAGTTGAGAAAATTGCTAAGACGGGTTTTCTCATACCGCGGTCGGATTTTAACAAAATCAAAACGCTATATAAATTCGCTTCCTTAATAATGATTAATATTCTGAAAATAAATTCCTAATTAAAAATGTTTGTACCTTCGGATTACACCGAGAATAGCGGTTTGATCCGGGCTCCAGAAAAGAAACGAGTTCGCAGTACACAGGGAGAAAAAATACTCGGAACGGTACCAAAGAGAAAATAATTTTTTCACGTGGGTTTTTTTTTCTACCTCCGTGAGATGTGTTTCTTGAGAAATCGCAATACCAAAAGCTCGACTTCTTGAAAAAAGTTTAAATTGCGCGCTTATATTTTTCTCGGGTTTTAATTTCATAATATTTTCAGATGAAATGAAAAAACTTGGCGTTTCCTTTTGAAATATTGTCAGCCATTTGAAGGGGACTAATTTAATTGGCGAACGGTATAACTGCGGCTGTGAGCCGAAAAAATGACGACGTTAATTCGATGATTGCGAATTTACGAGCCTTTACACGCCATATCCGTAGGTATGGGTTACCCCCTTGTGTAGTATATGGCGAACCTCTAATTGGAGGTTTTCTTTGGTATAGTAATATGTCGCCGCTAAATTAATTTTCGGTTATTGTAAGATGTTATTAGAGGTACCCAGCAGCCCAACAGTTTCGATATATAGGTAGATGGTGTCCCGGTTGGCACAATTTTTGTCGTCGAGATATTCTAGGCACGTAATGTGTTATGCGGTAACGACTCGGTGGAAATTCTATCGAGTAAATCATCTTATTCGGCTGAGGCTGGAAAATGTAAAGAGATAGCATTGATTTGGTGTGGGTTTTTGGTTTGATTGTGGACTGTGGGTAGGCTGGGTGGAGATAATGAAATACATGCTGAGGTGTCGAAATGGATTTTGAAATGTCATAAATTTTATATAGATTTTATTTTGGTTGGAACGGTGAAAATACTCGAATTGGTAGAGCAGTTGGTAGAGGAGGCGAAATTCAGATTGATGATGAGGAAATATTAAATTTTAGGTTGTAGTTTCCTATTTTCAAAATTTTTCTCGGTAAATTTTTCATACAGACTTATTTTTGATTCTGGACCAGTTTTTTTCCCTTGAAATTATAGGTGCGCCAAAGGTAAGGGCTGAAGATGCTAAGACCCTCCTCCTTTGAGCTCAGCGGGGAGATTTTTTTATCATAAAAAGGGCCGAAAATTGAAAATTAATTTTTGCTTGTAAAACATGATTTTCTCAAATTTGATACCTAAATAAGGCAAGTACTTTTTAAAGCTGAAGTACCTATTCAAATTAGATGAAATTCTGTTTTTTTTTTTTTTAAAAAAAAAATAGATATTTCGGTCAAAAATCACTAATTTTTGAGCAAAGGTACAACAAGGAAGAGTTTTGGAGGTCCATACCCCCCTCCCCCTGCCATCAAGAATTGGCGTTTAAAATGTGTTTTTGAAACATTAAAAATCAAATTATCTCGCAAAATCACAGTTACCTGAATTATTTAAGATAACTATACAAAAAAGACTACCTTCTGGTATTTCAAATCTCTATATAAATTTTAACCCCCCCCCCCCTCCTCCCCAACAAAAAAAAATTCCAACGTCACTACTATTTGACATTGGTAGGTACCTATTCTTTTTGTTTTTTGTACCTATGGAAGTTGTTTGTGACAAAATTACATTCTTATCGATGATTCAAATTTTGAATTTAGTATTTGTATCACAAAAGAAAATTTATTTAAGAGGGGGAGAGTGGTGAATTTGAGAATTTTTCAAAAAATGATGACTGTTTAGACTCCCACTTGCAGAAAAAATTGATTATTTTGGCAAAAATTAGTGAAAAATCACAATGAAGAATCTCAAGTATCATCCACCTACTGAAACTACTCTGACTAAGCAAGTGCTACTCAAATAACAGGTTGCTCGATTTTTCTAAATTTAATTTTTTTTATTTCTTCCAACTTTTCTTAAATTGTCGACTCCTCCATTTCTAGGTGAGCTTATAATTATAATCTTCATAAAAATATTTACAATTTGTTTTTTTGGATTTTTACGTTTGATTTTTTTGAAGGGGAAGGGAAGGTGGAGAGGGATAAATGAAATATTAAACGCGACCTTGTCCCTTCATAGTTTGCCAGGATCCGAATGATGATGAAATGAGTAACTACATTTTTTCCCAAAGTCCAGGATTTTTCAACTTCAAATCTACACAAAAATTTCCCCATCCAGGATTTTTTCTCAGAAAGTTTTCCTTAATTTTATATTTTTCGGTTCCAAAAATTTTTCAAAATGAAGTTTTTTTGGTTTCTTACAATTTCAAGTTTTGTAGGGTAGTAGAATGATGGTGTAATACTTCCGGTATTGAAAATAATTTTCTATGATATGATTATTTTTCTTCGTTGAGTAGGAAAAATTTTGGAGCTTGAAGAAAACTTGAGTCAGTTCAAGATTGCAAAAAAAAAAATCCAGAAAATACATTTTTTTGAAAATATATTGACCTATTACCTAATTTTTTTTCAAAACATTTCAGATTGAAGAGTTCTATAATTGCAGTTTGGAAGACGAAAAAAATCCTGAGGGAACGTTAATGCAAATTTCAACTTGATAAAATTATTGAAAATTTTAAATTTTAGAATTTAAAAGAATCGCACTGTTTGAAAAAATTAAAAATTTCAGCTTGGAAAAAATGTAGAGGAAATTCAAACTCGAGGAAATTAAAAATTTAGGTGAAACATGTATGAAAATTTTCAACTAAAAATTTATTCTGATAAAATTTCAACTGAAAAAAATTTATTCTAGAAATTTTTGAAAAAAAGTTGAAAAATTTGTACTTTGAAAAAAATTGTAGTTGCACCCTGCGAAACCAATAATATCTCAATACCTAGGTGATTTTTCCATAATGTATACCTGATGAGTTCAAGAAATCTCTATTTTAATTTTTACCCTAAAATAAAATTTTACTTTTGTGTTTTTTTTTCGTTGTAGAGCTTCTTTGAAATATCAAATCTCAGATTTTTCTTTCAAGAACTTGAATGTAAATTCTGTAGGCGATTTATTTTTGTTTTTTTTTTCTTGGCATGAGAAATTTTTGATTTCTGTCTCTCCTAGCACATTCCGCACGTTTCGATTTCTGCCTAAAATCGATCAGGATGATTAATTTTTTGTGAAATTTTCTATACTTGGTAAATATTTAGATACAATAAAAATTGTAAAAAATTTCAAAATTTGAAAAAATGCCAAACTGGTAAAAAATTTAATTTCATTCAATTTTACAATTATTTCTTTAAAAATATGTTTTTAAAAAAATTTTGGAAAAAAATGCTGTAAATATAAAAAAAAAAGGTGTTTGAAAATCCTGAGCACGATTTTTCACGTTTCAAAAATGGTAAAAAAAAATTGGAAACTTTATTTGTAACATACCTTTTTATGGTTCTCAGGTTCTAACTCATCCATCGTTCATTCACCTTGATTCTAATCCAAGATGTCTTTCGAAAATACGTACTGACACGTTAACTTTTTTATTCTGCCTAGTCTCTTCACAGAAATCAAAAATAAACTTTATCCAATTTCAGTAATCGCACACGTATGCACAACCCTAGTCGTCTATAAACTAAAATAAGACTGTCTAAATCCCATAGAATCTCTCACACACATACATGTATAAAAACATCTCCAAATTCGACGTTGTCGAAACATTTTCCAACATTCTAAACCCCATGAAGGTATTTAAAATGTCAATGTACAAAGTTGTTGATTTTTTCGTCAGCCTCTCTCGTAAGAACACAGAAGGCGTTGACCGGAAACCTCACTGTTCAAGGCAACGAACCCTTCGACTCGATGTGTCGAAAAGAGCGAATTGAGAAAATTCCAGTCTCGGAAGTTGGCGAAAAAAAAATGGATACTCGGTATAGAGGTTATCAACTGTTGAAAAAGTTGATAAAGAATGTCGCATCGGTCGACTTATTTTCGGAATTTATTCGCGACAAATGAATACATACAATATAAATAATTCCAGTGACGAAATTCTTGGAAATTTTGACGGGTAGATACATCCGCGTAGCAAAAAGTTATGAAATATCTTAAATACCTGCTACCTCGACAGATATCAAATTCCTGCTTTTAACGTCGTTTAATATCTACCCATCGAAGAAGGAAAATTATCAACGAAAAAAGTTACAATTCGAGATGAATTATTGTTGTTGTTGATGTTTTCGGTATCGAAAATACCCGAGGTAAAAGCATAAAGTTTACCAGCCTTGCGATGGTTTATCTGGCTTTCTGCTTTTGTTGCCTTATACACTAAATTACTATGAAGAGAAAAAGTTAGCAAACTAGAGCGAAACGTCGCATCGTCATCAACTCTCACAATCTTTTTATACATAAAAAGGCAATTCGAGCATTTTAATTTTCTTAATGAAATGAATTTTTAATTAAAACGAATGCTGTCGTCGACGGTGATGATGTAAAATACGCTACAACACCTGTTTGTAAACTTTTAGGATGGTTGGATGCCTCAGTTGTAGTTCTATTTGAGTTTAGAGAGGCACCCGAGCGCCAAAGGTTGGCTTGGGCAAGGTACCTACAAAGCATCGAAAAATTATTAAACTATTTTTCAAGCATTGACGGAGCCCATCTGAGCCTCGTTTTTTTCGTTCATTAAACCAATTCAATGCTGATGTTGTTTTTATAAATTTTAAAATTTTTACAGTTCAAATTTTTTCTAAATTTTTCGCAGTCTCAAATTTGAATTTTTTTTCAAGTTTGAATACTTTTACAATGTTTTTTTCGAGTTTGAATTTTTTCCAAGTTTGAAGCTCAAATTTTTACAATTGTTTTTTTCAATTTCAACCCTCAGGTGCAAAATTTAAAAATTGTCAGTCGATTTTTTTTGAAATTTTCACAGAATCCGAAGTTCAATTAAGTATTTTTACGCTATTTTTTTCGAGTCCAACTTTATTCCCAAGCATTGAATTAAAATTTTCGCAGATTTTTAAAGGTACATATACAAAGTTTTTTCGATTTCCAAATTTTTCACAGTTTCAAATTAAACAATTTTTCAAGTTTGAATACTTATTTTTACAATGTTTTTTCAAGTGTAAAATTTTTCCAAACTTAAAATCCTGATTATTAGGTATTTTTTTCATTGTCCAACTTTTTCAATCCCCGAGTAAAAAATTTAAATTTTTTGTTAGTTCAAATTTTTTCAGTGCCAAATTTGAAATTTTTCCCAGTTTGCATATTTTAGATAATTTTTTTCGAGTTAGTTTTTTTTTTAAATTTCTTCCTTTTCAAAGTTGAAATTCTGTAGTGTTTTAAACATTCAAATTTTCATGTAGTAGGTAAGTTGTTTCCTAAGTGTAGTCGACTTTTTCAAAAAATTTCCAAATTTTTCCCCAACTGTTCTCACATTAAAAATTAAATTTGCATAAATTTAGATATGATAAATTGGAAAATTTTCAAGAGAGTCAACTAAACATTTGTAGGTCCTTGATTGAGCTGGCTGCATGAAAATTTGAAAGTTGAAAAAATTCTAAAAGTTTTGAACTGAGAAGTGGAGAAAATTTTTCAATCTGGATTCAAAATAAAAAAATGACGTAAAAATGTTTTGAGGAAGTATGCAAAATTACACCTAGAATTTGAAAAATTACTTTTGATAAAATTTTATGAGAATTGGAATTTTAAACAAGTAGAAAAATTTTGACTCAGGAGTTGAGAAAAGTTTTGAAAAAATCTGAATTTGAAAAAAATTATGTTAAATTATAATGATCAAATGGGAAAAAAAATATGTATTTAAAAATAACAGACTCAACTGGGAAAATTGGGAGTTCCGTGAGAACGACCCTATTGATTTTTGCCACAAATATGGCAATGTTGATTCAGTTAAATGAATGGGGAAAAAGGCTCCGCCAGGATGCAAAACATTTTGGGGTTTCGTCAAAAACGTTGTGCAAACCTCATAAAAATTCTCAAAAAAGAATTTGTTCAACCCTTAAAAAATATAGTCAAAATCATTTTAAAAAAATTCTTCAAAAATTTTAAAATTATTGTCAATTTTGGTTATAATTTGAAGCACAATTTTTTTGCTCCACAGAGAGGCCAATCTAAAAAATTTAATGTACTTTTTTCTCGACTTACTGAGCATGAAAAAATCTGAAAAAATCTATACTTGTCGCAAATTTTTTCAGATTTTTGATACCACTTTTTCAAAAAATTAAATAGGGTGAAAATGAATTGAAAATAGAAATTTCGCAACCTCAACGTTTCCTTTGCACATTCTCAGTGGTATCGAAATTTCTCCGCCGAATTTTTCCTCCCAAACACTTCTTGAAACACCCTTTTCGATTGTTAAGGTTAATGGTTGAACCTCGTTGGCCAAGAGTTTTTCTACTGGCGAAAATGGATGTTTAATTTTATGTTGCACTATTTGCCAGCTCATAGAATAGTTTTAATAGCTGAGTCGAGCTCGCGTGTAAATAGATGAAAATGGAAACAGACGAAGGAAAAAAACACATTTTCATAAAATTTAACGCTCTTTTTATCCCCACCATGCGAATGAAATTTCTATTTCAAATTCGTACTTATTTTTTGCCGAGAAAAACACAACGCTGCGGCGAGGAAATAAATCGCATGAAAAATATTAATCTTTTTTCTGGTTGTTTCTTTTATGCTGCTTACAACGAAAGGAAAAATTGTATACACGGATGGTATGGCCGGACCAGCCGGATAAATAAATCAAAACGCACCTTATAGGTCCGGCTATACATTTCAGATAAAGAGTACGATTATATACGAAACGAAATTCTTTATCCTGTTTACAATCTAACACACGCGGCTGCAGAGGCCGAGAAATACGCCAGACTAAATGGAGGAAAAAAAAATAAGCCACGGAAACGATTATAGGTACATAACATACACAGATATACGAGAAGGAGAGTGGAAAATGTGGAGTTGTGTAGTACACGACGTTGCAGACAAATTAAAAATTTCTTCGATTACCTCGTTTCATAATAAAAGATACATTATGATTGTGTCAGAAACAAACCTCTTCATGATTCAAAAGCTCGCGAGCGACAAGCGTTGCAAAATTTATTACCACTAAAATTCTTCCAACTGGTCGAGCCGCAGCCAGTACAAAGACGTGTAAAAACCACATAAAAGCGCCGTTTCATAACGAAAAAAGTTGCTTTTCTGCTTTCCTCATTTCGCTACGGTACGATGCGGCGTGTGTACTGTAAGAAAATGGTTTTTTATGAAGCCGTTTGCACAATACGCGAAATCTCCCACAATCCCAAGTTTATTTTTTGTTTGCTTGATGTTGCCGATGCCGATGCCGCAGAACCCGGCCAAAACCTTTTACTCTGTGTGAGGCTTCGTTTATTATGTTTTTTGTACGAGGTTTTTTTTCATTTTTTTCTTCGTCTATTACGTATTGTGTGAGATAGTGTTGGTGTTTTACGTATGTACCATGGTTCGATTGTAATGTTTATAGAGGGTCTGAGATGGCGTGGCGGGCTAAATATTCAGTTAAATAAATTTGTTCGAGATGTCCAGTGTGGATGTGGTTGTGTGTATCCTATGAATAGTTTATTTTGTTCTTTTTTCAAGCTTTTTTTTCGATTTGTCGATGAATTTCCCATTTCCTATGCATACGTGGGCCTACGGTTTATCTATGTCGATACAATAAGGCAATATTGAGCTATAAAAACATGACAGAAACAATCGACTCGTTAGACTAAATGCTGCATGAGATATTCCCACGCAAAATGCGAATCTTTTTATTCGCGAAGGTAATTTTTTTTTCGAGCATCTTCGTGTGTTCGTGTGGGAGGAAAATATTTTCAAGCTTGAAGAAAAGGTTGATTACCTACAAATTGAATTTTTTTTTTTTGTGATCTAACAGACCAAAAACTGGAGCCGACTGTAAGAAATATGAAATTTATGTCAATGAGTAAAATTATTTGTTAAAGTCGAAAAAAAAAACTTTGACGTTTATCCGGTTTGGATTGCCATTTTCTCTCCATATTTTCTCTGGCATGAATAAAATATAGGTACCTACCTACTTTTGTTATCAAAAGTCACCGGTGACAGGAAACGTCATTTTGTGATGTAAAATGTATTTAAAATGTAAAAACTCATTCTCGATCTTAGAAGAGTTATGATGCTGATGTGATATTCTATTTCAGACTTATAGTGTGAAACAACGTTTTCATAAAGATTCGGGCATAAAATGTCATTTCTGACATCTCCGGCATGAAATTAATTTTGGTTTGGACATGAAAGGCCGTTTTGGGCATGAAATTTCATTCAAGACGAAAATTTAATTTTGGCCATGGATAGTCCTTTCGGACATGAATGTTCATTTTGGCCATTGAATCGGCCATAAAATTTCATTGTGGACATGAATGGTCATTTCAGACAAGAAACATATTTAAATGACGGTCATTTTGGACATGGAATTCCATTTTGGACATGAAAAATTTCATTTTAGACAAAATTTTGTCACTAAAAATGTCCTTCTGAACATGGAATTTCCTTTCAGACGCAAAGAATCATTTCCAACATGAAATATCATTTTGGAAATGGCATTGCATTTTTTTCAGTCATCGAATTTCATATTGAACATGAAATTAAATTTTGGAAATTGGAAATGTTATTTTATCCATGAAAACATGAAATGTCATTCTGAACATGAAAATGAAATGCCAGTCTGGACATGAAAATGAATGTTATTTTGAACATTAAAATGAAATATTATTGAAAATGAGTCATTTTGGACATGAAAATGAAATGTCATTTTGGACCATGAAAATGAAATGTCATTTTGGACATGAAAATGACATGTTCCTTTGGACATGAAAATGAAATGTCATTTTAGACGTGAAAATGAAATGTCATTTTAGACGTGAAAATGAAATGTCATTTTAGATGTGAAAATGAAATGACATTTTGGACATAATGACATTTTGGACATGGAATGAAATTTCATTTTGAATACAAAGGTCATTTCCAACCTGCATAGGCGGATTTAGAAAAATGGATCAGGGGGGGCTAAGCCCCAGGTCAATGGCATTCGAAGAGTTTTTGGAAGGGTGCAAACTGCAAAATTGATATACAAAGACTAGAAATACCAGAAAAATCTTACAAAGAAGTAGGAGGGGGCCTTCTTTGACATTGTCATCTCAAAAAAATTGAATTATTCGCGATTTTATTTATACCCGAGCGAAGCGAGGGTGAAGCTTTGAAAAATTGAATTTTTAATGGCCATAAAAGTGATTTTTTCGTATGTTAATAATTTCAAAATTGCTATTTGATGTCATTTTAGTAGGAGAGGGAGGGAGAACATATTCGAAGTCAGTGGCGGTTGAAGCTTTTTTTGGGAGAATACAAAATTGAGGAAGAAGACATGAAGTATCGGAAGGAATTTTTGAGGAAAATGGCCTCCTTCCTCAACGTTGCCTAAAAATAATTTGTGAATCGTGGTTTTGTTCATGCCCGAGCGAAGCGAGGGCGAAGCTTTGAAAAAATTATGTATTTAATGCCCAGAAAATACATTTTTTTCATAGTAGGTACATTCGAGTTTGATTGTCAAACAGTTTGACAATTAAATACGAAAAGTTTTTGGGGGGGCTAATTTCACTCTTGGGGGGGCTAAGCCCGCGCCCCCCCTTAAATCCGCCTATGCCAACCTGAAATATCATTTTGGAAATGACATTACATTATTCTTCAGACATGAAATTTCATTTCAGGTGTGAATGGCATTTCAGACATGAAAGGATTTGGACATGAAAATAAAATGTCATTTTGGACATGAAAATGTGAAATGTCATTTTGGACATGAAAATGAAATGTCATTTTGGACATGAAAATGTGAAATGTCATTTTGGACATGAAAATGTGAAATGTCATTTTGGACATGAAAATGTGAAATGACATTTTGGACATGAAAATGTGAAATGACATTTTGGACATGCAAATGTGAAATGTCATTTTGGACATGAAAATGAAATGTCATTTCGGACATAATGACATTTTGGACATGGAATGAAATTTCATTTTGAATACGAAGGATCATTTCCAACCTGAAATATCATTTTGGAAATGACATAACATTATTCATCGGACATGAAATTTCATTTCGGGCGTGAATGGCCATTTCAGACATGAAAGGATCTTTCAGACATGAAAGGATCATTCAGACATGAAAGGATCATTCAGACATGAAAGGATCATTCAGACATGAAAGAATCTTTCAGACATGAAAGAATCTTTCAGACATGAAAGAATCTTTCAGACATGAAAGAATCTTTCAGATATGAAAGGGCATCGTAGGCAATGAAAAACTCAGACATGAAAAGTCGTTTCAGACTTCAGACATGAAATGCTGTTTTGGATGTGAAATGTCATTTTGGATGTGAAATGTTATTCGTAAGTTGAAACACGGTGAAATTTTTTTGATTTTTTTGGGACATGAAGTACCTGTGTAATTTTTGGGATGAAATGTATAAACTTCGGATAGTTTTAAACACGTCATTTTCGACATGAAATGTGTAATTTTTCTAATGATACTACAAAAAAAATGACACAAAGTTTCAGATGCATTTTTTGACCAATTTTTGCAAAGTTCATGTTTTTTTGTACATTTTTTTGAAACTCATTTTTTTCTGCGAATATTTTTAAATTTTTACCTACCTCCTGTAAAAAAAAATTTCAAGAAGGATGAAAATGTATTGGACAAGTCATCATATCAAATAAATAAAAAAAAAGTATCGTAAATGAAGTTTTATGTTTGAAGAGATCTTCTTCCGAACGAATTCGCTATTTGAAATAATCAAAAAGCAAACTTCTTGCAGATAAGGTCCTCGGCACTACCCAGAGCCAGTCGAAAACCCACCAGACAGCGCGATAATTCGAATGAAATTATCGAACGATTTTTAAACCATTAAATACATCGAATCTAATGAGCTAATCGCTTAATAAACGTGTTAAGATAGGTACAAAAGATAGGTGTCAGGGGGAAAAAACTATAATCGCGCTAAAAATTGCCAAATAAGGTTTTTTTTTTGTTCGAAAGCATAATAACATCTTGGCATAACGCCGAATATCGAATACACAAGTACACGAGGCCGGGCACTTTTACTAACGAATCGTGAAACCCCCTCGGTAAATATTTTTTAAAAGCATAAAAAAGAACAGGAGAGGCTGGCAATACTGATATATTAACCTATAGCAAAAAGGTGTAGGGTGTAGGTGTATCACCGAAGAAATATTCAAATCTACATCGAACTCGAAAAAGGGTAAACGAAAAGCTCTCTCAATACGTAGTTAATTTAAAACATCACTTTCGATAAAAACCTAATATAGAGTAACCTTTTTTCTCAATACGTTCTTGCGTTTGATATCAATCTAAGCACCGTATCGAAGGAGAAAACCCTAGCAACTCGATACGTTTACTTTATCGTATACTCATACTACAGATTCCAATCAACTAATTTGAAAGATTTCTCTCGCTGTTTTTTTTCTTCACCGACTCGGTTCGAAATCGAAGGCGAAACGTAGGCTATGGCGTTGCTCTTTCTGTACAGTATAAAATCCAAGCCACTAATCTTATGCATTTATAATACTTGATAAAAGCTCGAGTCCGCTGTCAACTGGAGTAATTAAAAGAGTGATTTAACGTCAAGAAACGAACGAGAAAAAAAAAAGGAGCCGGAGAAGAAAAACAGAGAGAACCGAAACTTGCAAAAGAATTTCTTCAAAAAGTTTTTCCACTAATTTTTCCCGAGCTCGCATTCCGCTCCGAGGGTTCGAGCGAACCTTCGTAACTGCTTCGGAATTATTATTAAATTACAAAACAACCTCGGCGCAAATATATTTTTAATTCATTACGTGGCTTAAATCTTTTCGCGAATCAAAATTACGTCGGTACCTAGGATACAAAAGATGCTGTTCGAGTTCGCCAAAAAGAGCCCTATTTTCAAAACTCAAGCAAGAAAAAAAATCGATGTATTTTTAACGTAGCAAAAATTTTTCAAAAATGAAACATCAAATTATGTTTTCTGGGAAATTTGAAAAACTACTCAAAAGAGGCAAAAATTGATAAAAAATTTTTTTCGAAAATTATCCCATTTTTTTGAAAGACCTGTCAAAAGTTTAAATACGGAAGGTCGACGAGTCATTTTCACAAGGAATGTGCAGTGTAAATGTATTAAAAAGATGAGTCTCAAATTTTTCCTAATTGATTTTTTAAACTTCTTTTCTTGATATTTTCCAACTTTCTCTTTCAAAATTTTTGCAATTTGAATGCCAACGTAATTTTATAGTTTCGATGTGGAATTAATTAAAAGACAATGGAGCCTTTTTTGGGACTCTTGCCATCTCATATCTTTCCACAAATGAATTCTGTTATGAAATGAAATTTAAAAATTGAACTCGATCACAGCAAAGTCAAAAATTTTAGAAAATTGACATCGAATTTTAAAAAAAGCACTCTTAAAGACTTCTGGCGATATTATTTTTACCCTGTAGGAGAAAAAAAAACAAAACGCAACGGGGGTACACATTTTAGAGAACCAAAGATTTGAAATAGGTAGGTAAGAAAAAAAACATGAGAAAAATTTCTGACATTATTGTGCCAGTAGCAAAATACTAATGTAAAAAAAAAGCAAGTACCAAAGTAAAAACTTGATGATAAAATTCTGTAAAAACATTTAGTTTGAAATAGGTTTCAGGGAACATTACAAGAAAAGACATTCTGTATGAATTTCTCATTACTTTTGAACATTATTCAATCATTCTACTCGTTCTCTCAATTTTGCGATTTTTCCAAATTTTTTCTGAATTTTTAACTTTCTTACCAAAAGCTCCAGCAAGATGAAAAAGTGAGTCCACCTACGACAATTTTTTAGTTCTTTTTTTTCTGATTCAAGTATGACAATATGTGATAATTTTTGACCTCAAAATGACGTCTTCAACCCCTCCCCAGGCAGGTGAGACCAGAGAAATATAATTTTTGCACTTATCACGTTATATCAGTCGTTTTTACTCAATTCAAACGAAACTTTGTAAGTAAGAAATAGTCAATATGAACGTCCTCAAATTTTTTTACCTCAAAAATGACCTTGAAAAAAGGGGTTTATACTCTAAAGATCCATAAAAATGGCAAATATTATTTTAAAAATTAAAAAAAAAATACACGTGTTTTTTAGATTCAAGTATTCTGAATCTGCCACACTTAACCGCATCCAAAGAGAGGAAATGGGGGGTTGACCCCCCTCCCCACCTAAGCACGGAAAACAGATTTCTTAATCACAAAAATAGGTATAAAAAAGTGAATTTTTTGCTCTTCAAACAGTTTTTTTCTCAAAAAAAATTGCGGAAAATTTATGACTTTTCACTGATTTTTTAGTTAAAAATCACTAATTTCTCAATCAATTCTCAGTTCATTTCCAGAAAAAAAAATCAAAAATTTTGACTGAAAGATCAATGAAAAATGATGGATTTGAAATTTTATTTCTTTCCCTATTTTTCTCGAATTTTCCGCCCCTCCCTTGATAAATTTCTGGGTACGATTACCTAGCCAAATTTTTTTCAGGTTTTGGTGCGGTAGCCTTTTCAGAAACGCTCAGAACCTTTTATTTTGATTTCTGGAAAATTTAAATAGCGGAAATGAGCAGGTCAAATAACCTCTCTATATTCTATTTGAGCAACTATTTTACTTCAGGTCCAAAATTTAAGTTTTTTGTTGCTTTTTCCACGACCTACTGAAAAATGTAGGAAAAAAGTGAATTTTATTTAAGAATGTAATCAAATTGATCCGGAATAGACTAATTTTTCGATGAATATTTCGACGAGCTGAATACCAATCCGGTTTTTTTTTTAAATTTTCAAAAGCTTCTTCAAACGTTTCCTGGACTAATTTTCATTAAAATTCAGAGTAAATTGAAAACTTTAAATTTTGTTTAAAAACTTAATGGAAAATTTCATCTCATGAAACTTTATGAAATTTTTTTTTCACCCAAATATCTTTGACAAAACTTCAGTCATTCGCACGAATACCTTTTACAAAATCTTTTGAGAGAGCCCCAAAAAGAACCGTGAGCCTTCGCAGAGGTATCCAACGTCACATCAAACACTTAGAATCGCCTTACTAACCCATTTCCACAATTCGGTGCTGGAAAGTTGAAATAAGTGCACAACTTTCATAACACCTTCCGTCCCGGACCAAGTTTTCTAAACGAAGCATTACAAACTACTTAAATAAATTAAAAACGCCGTCAGACTGGAGAAGAAATTACGACGTCGAAAGCTCAGCTCGCTCGCTCAGCTAACTAGAGGTATACAAGTATAAAAAACCATACCGTTACGCCATCAATCTCAAATCCAACCATCTCCATTGCTTACCTGCAAAACGAAGTAATAAAATTTAATAAAGCAATTAGCAAATTCCGTTCTTTTGTCGAACGCACAGTAAATTATAAAAACACAATTAAAGCTACGGAAATCGCGTATAGAAAATTTTCAAAAGCGCTTCCCGGGTTATTTATCAACACTTACGTTAATTATCCGCTCCGTAAAGACATTTGCTTTAGTTTTTTCCCGAGCCTCGGAGCCGAGCACGGGACTAAAGGTGCAGAAGTCGAGGTACGAGGAGGGAAAAACGAGATCGTACGCAGCGGCGCGAAAAACTCGCATAAGTTTCGCAGCCTTATAAGTATACGTAGTAAATTTACGCGTTAAATTTTAATTTTACGTTGATTATATATGTTTTAACCCGTTGAGAAAGCTGGGGAAAATATAGCTGATTTATAACGGCGGGACCGAGCGCCAAACTTGCGTAATTTCGTTCGAACTTTTTAATAGTCGAATTTCAATAACGACGAGAGATCGAGTTGGCCGACTCGTATGCCTGGCAGCGAAAAGAAAATCGTACGAAAATAAATAATATTGTTGATTAAATACCAGACTCTGGAGTAGGCGAATCGAGTGTGAGTGTTAATTACACGTATGATAGGTTAGCTCGCCTTTTGGTAGAATTCTTTGACAAAGGTAAATACTTGGTCTATCTTACGGTACAAACGCTTAATGAACGTTTTGCCACATCGTGTTCTGGGCGGTGTATCAATATCTACGAAATGAGCAAAGCGAATCTATAATCAAGGTCTTGCTATCTCTCTCGATTTCCTATTTAATCACATCGAGTGTTCCTTAACTGAGGTATTTTCGACTTGTAGATAAATAGACAACGTATGAAGGCAGAGAATATAATTTTGAGAGGGAAGTTAAAAAAATAAGTCGACAAATTACAAGAGTGAATTTTTTTTGAATTTTAGCTCAAACTAATTTTTGCATCGCTAAAAATAAATTTTGATAAATTTAAAAAAAAATATTTTTTGGTCATAAGGATTTATTTCGACTGAAAATTTTTTGTATCCGGCAAGGAAAAAAACAAACAAATTTTGACCAGAGACATATCCATGAAAGTAAAAAAAAAATTACTCCATTACCGCACTAGAACTGAAATTGGATATCGAATGTGTCAACACTTCACAGCCAAAAAATCTAAAAAAAAAAGGCTCACTTTTCCAGAAAATTGAACGAGGGGGGAGGTTAAAAATTGTACATACAAAGGTGAGTCAATGTTTAAGTTTCCCATCGCCATAACTCCCATTCAAAAAGAGCTACCGAGCTAAAATTTTCAGGCAACACTGATACCGTTATTATCTACCATCCTACAAAATTTTGTTCAAATTGATGCAGTAGTTTATTAGTTATGAACGTTTAAAAAAGTGAAAATGATACGATGCGGGTCCGACATAGGCGTAGCGCAAGAAGAAGTAATTCAGTTTTCGGCATCCAGTTATGAAATTTCCCTCAAAAATTGCTGTAATGGACGTTTATGGGCTTTTGCATAGGCTAGGTAGTGATTATATTATCAGCATTCAAGCAAAGTGAGCATAGTTCAGCGAATTTGGTGTGGTTCTTGTTACTCAGCTGTCGCAGAATCCATGCATAACAATATTTGGGAGTTTCAAATTATTTTTGGGGTCAAAAACTATCCTGACAGAGGAATCACATTCCTGAGTATCTCAGAAATCAATATTTTGAGTATGATGTTGGAATTTATCAGTTTTCATCACGAAATGGGCTGAGGACACTGTCATTAAACTGTCCCTTATTCACTTTCTACAAAAAACCTTGATTACGCTTGTGAGTTCGCTACTCAATTCGCGCTACAATTTCTACACAGCTTGAAAATTAATTCTTTTTCCATCATTTTTCATCAGAAGATACCTATAAATTTCCATTAGACCATTTTTTTCGAATTTTAAAAATTGAAAAACTGCCCATTGGACCACTCGAACCTCGGACCCTCACTTACTTTTAGCCAAAATCTTAAAATGCGCATAACAAATGAACTACTGCACCAATTTGAACAAAATTTTATAGGATGGTACATAATAACGGTATAAATATTGCCTGAAAATTTCAGCTCGGTAGCTCTTTTTGTGTGAAAGATATGGCGATGGGAAACTTAATCATTTGTAGATCTTTAAAGTGCCGAATTTCTTCTAAGTACATATTCAAAGAATTTCCCCATTCCTCCTCCTCCTCCTCCTCCTCCCTCCCCCACAGAGAGAAATTTTTCTCAAGTATCTCTGTTTTAAAATTTCGACAAATAGAAATTCTGTCCTCCTCCGCATCCTCCCCCATTCAGAATACAATTTTAATTTTTTTTCTCCGGAGCTGATTTTTATTTTGAAAAATGGATTTTTTTCTCCACTCTTCAGATTAAAATTTTGTTAAATACATGAATGAAATTTTTCCTGATTTCCAACTTCCTTCAAAGGATAGAGTAGATAGTAGGTACCTACATAAGATGCTGTTCCAAGAAAAAAAAGGACCCATTAGGCCATTTTTTGAAACAAAAAAGTAGACATTTTGTAGTAAAAATCGACCAAATGAGGCCACAAAAAATTTTCACGGATTTTTATTCTATGAGAGGTACACTTTCGAGTCATGATGGTGTAATTTCGATAAACCGATGAAAATTTTGATTTTTTGATTTTTCAGGAAAACGATATTGAAGTTTTTAAAATGGGGAAAAAATTAAAGTTTGGAATTCGTGGAAAAATTGTGATGTTGATTCAGTTGTGCTTTAATAATTTATTGAAGCAGAACGATCTACGTAGATTTATATCATAGAACAGTTTTTATGAAATTTCAGAACTTGGATATCATTTTAATTGCTGTTTTCCATTTAAATGTAAGCTCTTTTTTCTGAAAAATTAAAAAAATAAATTTTTGTACTCTCTAAACTTGAATCAGTCAAAACTGAAGATCGATTGATAGAAAGAGGCGGAATCATGTCACTGATTAGCCGAGAAATTTCCCTGATTCCACAATTGATCAGTGGAATTTGACTGTTGATCAATGAAAAATGATAGATTGAATTGGTAAATTTTTATTTTTGAATCCATAATTTTTGCTCAACTATTGAAATGAATCTGTGAAAATTGTTTATTTACCGGTTGAATCAGTAATTTGTAGGATTGAATCAGTAATTAACTACTGGTTGAATCGGTGAGATTTTATTTTTAGGGGTCATTTTCGAAAAAAAAATACGAGTTTTGGCCAGCGATTTTCAGAGGACAGATTAAAAGTCTTCTTTGAGATTTTTAGGTGTTTGAGCAAGTAGATTTGATTGTTCCCAGAAGTTGAAATTCGAAAAAAAAACAATTTGTGGATTCCAGTTATTTCAAAGCAAAAGAATCGCCAACTAATCTTATGGCGCTCATGTAAATTTTCTTTTTGTTATCTATTTTCAAAAAACTGATCAACTCGGTCTCTAGTTTTCATAAAATTCAACTCGTTCTTTCAATGACCAGAAATGAAATTATATCTACATTTCAATTAATATTTTGTAAAGTAATTATTTCAGTAGTGACAATTGAAAACCATTAAAATTTTACGCACAATCTTGATTTTTTGGAATTTTTTTTATCACCCTGAAAATCGTAAAAAGACTGCTCAGCATAAAATTTCCATTTCTTTAAAATTCAAATTAAATCTGCGGCGATTCGATTAAGAAATACCAAGCCTGTGGCAAAATTACGGATTAAAATCAAAGACACCAATTAGTCTGGTACAAAAGTCGTTAAAACGACACGTGTTTCGGCAAGCTTATCTCATAATTAGAAAATAAAACGTATTCGAACTTATAAGTACCCCTGAGGCTGGTCTATTTCTTCAGAAAAATGAAAATGAATATAGCTACTGGGAAAAGCATAGAAACCGTTTAACAACCTTTTTTTCAAGTTCGGTAGAGAAAAAAAGAAGTCGCATGGTAATTTTCAAAGAAAGAAAAATTCGTTCTCTTTCGAAAAAAAAAAAAAAAACACCCGACAAAAGCTTAAAAAATGGGTAGAAAAAAATTACCAAAACAAGGGAAAACATCGTATTAAAAAGATTACAAAAAATGAATAAAATAAGAGACGAAGTTTGAAAGGTATAAAAAAGAAAAGAAAAACAACTTTTAGGATTAATTGCAATACGAAGCCGAGTAATGGTGCAGGTACCGGAGAAGATCGTCGAGTGACGAGAGAACCGAAGAAATTCATAACTAGAAGAGCACCTGCGACTACCTTTTATACTCGTAATTAGTACGAACGTTTAATGAGCAAAGTTAGTCGCGAAAACGCCTTCAAGAGATACTAAGCAACATAATAGAAATAATTGACAACAGAAGGAAGCACTAACTTGGGAATACAATATTTGTCTTTATTTGTGACAAAAACCGAAAATTAACTAGCTCTTTTTGGCTTTCATTAATTATTATTAAGACCTTAGGCGGCGTGCACATGCGCGAAAACTTTTTTAATGGCGTGAGGCGAGCTGAAAAATGCTGTACAGGAATGTTATTTTGTTTAAGAGTTTTCGAAATTGTTGGAAAATGGAGATTGTTGGTTGTTGGAAGGTTTTTTGCTGAGCAAAATAATCGAAATGAAGGAATATTGTTCTATGCGATCGTTCCAAGTGTCCATTCGAGTGAGTGCGATTGTTCTAATCTGATGTAAGTTGAATTGCATATTTTCTGTTTGAAGGGATTGGAAAATTTTAAAATCACCTTGCAGTATTTAGATTTTGTGTATCATGGCAAATAAATTTAGTAATTGAATTTTTCTCTCTATATATATGCTTTGTTTTTTCATCATGCTTAAGGCAAAATTATTCTTTATTCATATTGTATTTTGAATTACAAAACGTTGCCCTATTTTGAGAAAGATGGTTTTATGATGATATTTAAGTTGTATTATAGAAATGATGAATCCAACTTGAGCTATAAGACAGGGAAAATTACCCGGTATGCAAAGAACACGAAAAACGCCTGCGTTACGCTCGCGTAACGCAGGCGTTTTCTTGGACAAAACGCAATTGCGTTTTTGTAGCGCTTTGGCATCGAAAACGCAACGAAAACGCAAAAGACAACTAGTTTCATCTCATTATCATGCCAAGAGAAACTCGTTTGACCAGTCAACATCACCTTCGACAAATGCAAAAAGTCGTTAAAAAGTCATTAAGTCTGCGTTTCTTGGCTGCGTTTTGGTTGGAAAAAACGCAAAAAGATCGCAAAAAAAAACGCAAAAAATGTTTACCGGGTACTTCTCAAAGTAAAACAAAAACAGCGTAATTATACAAGCAGTGTACTTAACTTATAACTTGGCGATGATTTTCCCACATTTAATCCTTTTTGATAGGTACCCTGTATTTCTGGTATTCGTACATATTATTAATTCATTAATTGAGAAATAAGTCATTCGAAAGGTATATGAAATGGATTTTATTATCTTAGCAGACGTTCACTATATTGAGATTATGTGGTTTTGATCACATTCAAATTATATCCAGGTTTCCAGTTATCAGGAAATATCTACCAAATATACTTACGAAGAAATATTTCGGGTTTTCACTTCAGCTAATCCTCACTATATTATATTTCCGGTTTCATTTATGAAATCTTTCATATCAATTAAATTTTTATACAAGTTTCATAATCAGAATTACGTACAGAGTTGAACTCGGTTAAAATTGCGATAAGAATAATCTGAACTGCCTTCCCTGTCGCCATCAAGTCGCTCATGTGGAATAAAAACAGCTAAATGTATAAGAAATAAGACGCTGGTTAAGCTCGATCGAGTCTGAGAAACGAGCGAAAAAAAGAGCACGGTACGTAAATGGTGAAAATGTCTAGTAATTGAATATTTCCTGACAGAATTTCTTGAATGAAAAAAGTTTCTCGAATTTGATTTTTTTCTATAACAAAGTATTCGGAAAAGTTTACAAGAGTTATTCAATGGATCGAGCGAGGAGGAAAAAAATCTGAAATCCACAGTTGGTGGAATTTAAAATACTTACTGAAAATTCGCGCAAAGTCGTCGATAATTTATATGGTATTGAGAGAGAAAAAAATTAGAAGTAGATGGAAAGCAAACCGTCGCTGTTGTTTTTCCGTTTGCCGTGGAATTTTTTCTTTGAAGGAGGGTGGATGTTGGAGACTTCGGTAGCTTTGAAAATGTGCATGTTTAAAAAAATATGGGACAGTTTTCGGAGACTTTTCAATGTCACAGAATTTAAAGGAGGAGAATGGAGAGGAAAGGAGAGGAGAGTTTCGTTTGGCATAGGGTGTTGAAAAAATATAAATTATAAAACTGTAAAAGTCATAAAATAAAAATATTATGTACACGTAGTAAAATAGGTATTCGAAAATAATTTGACTCTTCTCTCAAATATTGAGATAAATTTTGAATGAGATTTTGTGCAAAACTCTTGAAACGAAAATTTGTAAGAAATCTCAAGATGAAATTTTATGCAAAATTCTCGATATGAAACTTTGTGAAAAATTCTTGGTAAGGATGAAATTTTGTGCAAATTTCTTGTAATGAAATTTTGTGCAAATTTCTTGTAATGAAATTTTGTGCAAATTTCTTGTAATGAAATTTTGTGCAAATTTCTTGTAATGAAATTTTGTGCAAATTTCTTGTAATGAAATTTTGTACAAAGGGTATGGCCGGGTTAGGGGTGAATTTGGCCCTTGCTCCGATTTTCACTTTAATCCCCTTAAGTGGTGCCCCTTGATGTAAAAACATTCTAGAAAAATTTTTGACCCCCCAACCCCCTCCCTTTCGGAGATATGGCCATTTTATTGGCTGATTTTCAAGAATTTTTAATTTCAACGGAAGTGAACGAAATTTTCTGTTCTTTGGCACAAAGTTACATCTAGTAGAGGTGTATTTGTGATAATTTTTTCAAAAATTTTGGTGCACTTCTTCATGTTTTTTCGGCTATTTGAAGTTTTCAATCGTAAAAAACACCATATAATCGAAGAGCGACCACCCTGGAAAAATTACTAAAAAACGTATTTTTTTACGTAGAATTTCGCTGTGCATTCGGTTTTGGCCGATTCTTTGAACTAAGGGCCGAAAAATACGAAAAACCGTACAGAAACGTTGTTATTTTAGCAGATTTTTCAAATTTTTAGCGTTTCATACAGAAAGAAAAGGTCAAATGAAAAAACCAATACCATATTCGTGTTCAGCAGGTCAAAATACCCCGATAGACACCCTTTTTGCAAGCGTTTTGCTTGAATTTTGAAAATTTACTTTTTTCACTGATTTTTCATGGTAAAAAAGCTGGAAAAGGGCGAATTTCGAGACCTCAAGTGAAACAATCGCGAAAAAAGTGTTAATCGGGGTATTTTGATCCACTGAACACGAATATGAGATTGGTTTTTTATTTGGTTGTACCTCTGGCATCAACACCCCCCCCCCCTCCATGATACATATACTTAATCAATAATACTAATGAATTAATTTTGTGAGACGCAATAAGATGTCAGAATGAAAATTAAGAATTTGAAAACAAATCCAATCATCGTTTATGTCCTGCTTTAGTTCTCGTGAAATTTTTTCGATCTCGATCTTCTATGTTGCTGCTCGTGAAAAATTTGCAAAAAGTGTATGTTCAAATTCTGGTCACGCTGCATTGTAGGTAGGTATCCCTTCGGCACAGTTCAGTGTCAAAGACGAGGAGGATTCGTGGAATAAAAATTTTTCCACCACTACGCTTAAACTATAAGTGGTTGCTGGTTCTAGTTTCTCTATCATTAGTGCGATACATGGCAATTTGGCATACTATGTAATGTGACTCCATCTAAAATCGGAAAAATTTAATTTCTGACGGGTTTTGAGTCGTAGACTAAGAATATTGTATTAATTACTTTGCATTTTAATTTTATTGCTCAAAAGATCCGATTTAAACTCAAAAATGGTGAATTTTCAGGAAAGAAATGACCAAATGAAAAAACCAATCTCATATTCGTGTTCAGTGGATCAAAATACCCCGATTAACACTTTTTTCGCGATTGTTTCACTTGAGGTCTCGAAATTCGCCCTTTTCCAGCTTTTTTACCATGAAAAATCAGTGAAAAAAGTAAATTTTCAAAATTCAAGCAAAACGCTTGCAAAAAGGGTGTCTATCGGGGTATTTTGACCTGCTGAACACGAATATGGTATTGGTTTTTTCATTTGACCTTTTCTTTCTGTATGAAACGCTAAAAATTTGAAAAATCTGCTAAAATAACAACGTTTCTGTACGGTTTTTCGTATTTTTCGGCCCTTAGTTCAAAGAATCGGCCAAAACCGAATGCACAGCGAAATTCTACGTAAAAAAATACGTTTTTTAGTAATTTTTCCAGGGTGGTCGCTCTTCGATTATATGGTGTTTTTTACGATTGAAAACTTCAAATAGCCGAAAAAACATGAAGAAGTGCACCAAAATTTTTGAAAAAATTATCACAAATACACCTCTACTAGATGTAACTTTGTGCCAAAGAACAGAAAATTTCGTTCACTTCCGTTGAAATTAAAAATTCTTGAAAATCAGCCAATAAAATGGCCATATCTCCGAAAGGGAGGAGGTTGGGGGGGCAAAAATTTTTCTAGAATGTTTTTACATCAAGGGGCACCACTTAAGGGGATTAAAGTGAAAATCGGAGCAAGGGCCAAATTCACCCCTAACCCGGCCATACCCTTTCTTGTAATGAAATTTTGTGCAAATTTCTTGATATGAAATTTTGTGCAAATTTCTTGATATGAAATTTTATACAAATTTCTTGAGGTAGAAGATAGAAATTTACGCCCAATTCTTGAAATTAAATTTATGCAAAAATCTTCAGAAGAAATTTTGTGCAAAATTCTAGAGATGGAATTTTGTGCAAAATTTTTCGGAATCAATTTTGTGCAAATTGTGCAAAATTCTTAAAAACGAATTTAGGGCAAAAATTTTGAAAACAAATTTGAATATTGTGCAAAATTTTTGAAAACGAATTTTGTGCAAAATTTTTAAGAACGAATTTTTTGAGACAGAATTTTGTGCATAGTTCTCAAGACAAAGTTTTGCGCAATTCTTGACACAGATTTTTGTGCAAAATTTTTGAAAACAAATTTTTTGAGACAGAATTTTTTGCAAAATTCTTAAGAAAGTTTCGTGCAATTCTTGACACTGATTTTTGTGTAAAATTCTTATGCCAACATTTTGTGTAAAATGCTCAATGAAATTTTTGTGTTAAAAATCCCCAGAATAATTGGTCTGAAATGTTTGGTAATAATTTGTTAAAATACTTTTTTTTCTATTGTACTGGGCGGGTATAATTGCTAAGATTTTTACGCCCAGTGTCAGATTATAAAATACATGATAAAGTTTTGCTATTAAAATTTTTTCAAAGAAGAGTGAATGTAACATTTTGTCAAGTACAAACTTTTCATGAAGTTTTCTGTTTAAAACTTTTTAAAATTATTATTGAAAATTTTTCTAAAATTGTTGATTAAAGTTCGCTTAGAATCTTCGATTGAATTTCAAAATTAATTTTACTCATAATCTTTAAATGATTTTTTTTTTGTACACTATCGGAAATTTTTGCAAAAAATTTTCTTAGATTTCTAAAAGGAAAATTCTCATTTATTAAACATTTTTTTGCAGAATTTGCTTTCATTTTTTTAATACTGAAAATGAAAAAAGGAATACAAATTTGGATCTAATTCATCTCATTTAGTTTCATCTTTCATTTCGGTCGTTTTATTTTCATTTTTCACAAACTTTTACCAAAAAAAAAAAAAAAAAAGGTGTTACATGGATGAAAGAAAAACTTGTTTACCAAAGTTCCTTGCCCTGAAACCAAAAAATATTTCAACACCCTGTTATGAATAAACTGGATCAAATGGCTTCGTTGAATGAATGAAATGACCAAGAAACCATAAACACTTACAGACTATATATCCGAGGTAAATATACCCACCTGATTCATAGCTAACTACTTCGGTACTTTTTTCAAACACGAATTTTTTTCAAATTTTTTTGTTTATTAAATATTTAATTTTTTTTCAGGAATTACAAATGGAACATAAAATTGTTGACGAATAAGACATTAAAATCACGTAATATTTTTATTAAAAATACGTGTATCTGTAATACAGCTCCCTCAAGACAGTCCGCTCCAGTACCTTTTCCCGCCTTTTCCCCGCCATTTTGGTATTTGCATAATTCGCCAACGTATCTCCATCAGGTTCAACTATCCGTAAATACAAAATACTCCGCGGCGTATCGGTCGAGAAAAAAAATACCCCATCGTTATTTCCTCCTCAGATTATTTTTATTCAAACAGCATCGCCGCTAAATTTATCACCAGCCGCCCCTTGACACGTTGGCTGGCAAAAACATGACACAGCTCTGGGTATACACGGACGAAGAAAAATTCCAAACACAGCATTATATTTTTATTACATTTTCATTTTATTGCTGATCAATATTAAGAGTTTTTCATTACAAAACAGGCTTCTGCACAAATGGACCAACACTAAAAAAAGAGAGAGAAGAAAGGGAAAAAATCACTTTCGCCTATGTATAAAAATAAATTCGACGATTCGACTATTTTTTACGATCTGCTCGCTTTGGCTATATGCGTGTTCTTTTTACAAGCGCGTTTTTATTTATTATCACCATCAAAATGCATATTCATTTAAGTACATCACTTTTTATATATTTCCATGATAAAACTATAGCCATCGGATAAACCTCGGTTTACAATTTGATATCGCGAGGGCATTACGGTGGCTGGATTGGCACTCCTGATAGACCGATCCGATTGTATCCTAAGAAAAATTTTTACGATCGAATAAATTCCAACACCAGCAAAAGACACGGGATGCTATTTACCAGCCTTATATTGTTTTAATAAACCAATCGGGTTCGCCATCAACGCTGAAATAATTCTTTTGGTGAGGCAACATCGGATGCATTAATGTAAAAGCTAAACTATCGACGGATCCACTTAATTTAAAGCTTACACTGGGTCTTTTTTCTCCCCTCCGGTCGACGATACTAGGTCATCGAATGTGAAAAAGGGTGAAAGCATTTAGCGCCAACGTATCGAGGCCTAAAATGGATGACAGTATGGCGAATACGCTGATCTGCGAATGGAAACTCGACCATGTTGGCTTTAAAATCCATATCGTGCAATTACAAATAATTAGCTATGGGTAAATTAACCAGACCTTTATTCGTATAACGTAAAAGATTAATTAAAAGCTTCGATTAATCATTAGTCCAGCGTAGTTTGGATTTGAAACCAGACAGCGCGGAGACCGCTGGAAAAGAAGCACGTCGATAATGGTAAAAAAGTTTAATTTGTAAAAGAAGTCCGGCGACAAGTTAATTTTTTTCGTTTCATTAATTCCAGCCATGGCCATTTTTACGTATTAAAATGTTTTCCGCCAATTAAGTAATTTAATCTTTGCCAAATAGTTGGAAATTATCCAATGCTCGTGTTCCGATTCACGTGGGTTATAATTTTTCAACCTTTTTTCCATTCTCACCGCTCTCGAAAATTTTCACACGCGTTGGCCATTAAAATTACATCAAACGATTAAAAAGCTCGCTGAGAGGAGAATTTTTCAACGCTCGGATTCGAAATTTAATACGTTCATTGTTCGCCAGGTCGAACCGAAGCGCAAACAAAGCCAATGAATTACCAGAGCCAAGATTATGAATGCGAAACGTAAAGCACACGTAAATCGTTTAATGTAAATTGGAGCTATATATTTTTATATTAAGTACAAATGTAGTTTCAATGTTGGAGGGTTTTTTCTGATTCAGAGTGAGAAGGAGAAGAGGAGAAAACGAGTATTTTGCTATCCACTTTTTGCAATCTCGCAGTCTTTGGAACGCTACGAGGAATGGGTAAAAAAAGTCTCGAATTTTTCGTCGTTAAGGAGAAATTTTGGCAAATCGGTTCGGAAAATTCTCGACGCGGCGACGAGGATTCGTGTAATATTTAAATTTACTATAGGAAAATTTTGTTAAAACGTATCCGCGTATAAGTTTGCACAAAGACTCGGGGCTTACAAGAATTTGTAATTTCCCAAACGTAGCATCTCGTTTTTCACTATCGTGAGAGACGAGTACGAATGCCTGAAGTAATATTTCGTTGACTTCATCAATTTCAAAGTATCGATTTTCTTCTATTTAATTTTTCAGCCAGTGATGTATTTCCTGACACGGTTTTTTTTTCTCTCGGTATCGAGAATGTATCCCTTTAGGTGTCTTTTAGATGTACCTATGGAGTTGGCTTTCGGGCGAATTATTCGTAATATGATTTTATCGTCGATGGAATATGTAGGTGAAATTTGGTTTATGAAGGTGGATGAGAAGTATGACTTAAATAAAGATGAAAATGAAAATTTTGCAGAATATTTTGGAGGAAAATGCTTATACTTGGGTATTTAAGGTTCGAAGAGTGAAAGGCTTAGTTGAGGATTTTTTCATGATTGATAGAAAGTCTAATCTGTTTTATTCAATTATACTTGAGGGATTTTGAATTAGGTAGTCTATTTTGAGCTTATATGAGAATTAATACTGACGACAAAACTTCAAACTTTAAATGGAGTAGATTTAGCAGAAGAGAATAAAGGAAAAGGTAATTTGGAAAAATTCAGTTTTATTTTTTTTTTACAATTCATGTAGGTATTCTTATAAGGAAAATGACAAATATGATGATACATCAGATAAAAGAACACGACTACCTACAAATATTCGAAAAAGTTGAGAACAGGCGAACGAAAAAAAAAATAATAATTTCGCATTTCCTATCCATAAATCTAAATAATGGTCAATTTTGACTACAGCATTAGCATCGTGTTGTATTCATTTTTTTTTTTTTTTGCTATAAATTTTGTCATTTTTACGAGTATAACTTTTGCCTTGATTCAATATTGGGAAGAGGAAGGAGAGGAAAAAGGAAGGTTGAAAGTTTAAAAAATTTCAGATAAAGTGTGCGTCGTTAAAAGGGGCAAACTTTTTTTTATCCGGGAATAATGAACATCAATAATAACGACAGGTAATGAAAAGGGAGAAAACTCCTGCAAAAAATCAATAAATATCTGAAATAATTGGCGAAAAGTTGTTGCAAAAATTAAGGGAAACTGTTGACAAAAAATTAGTCAAATTAGAAAATTTTCAGGCAATATTTTTAGTAGGTATATTTTTTATTACACCCCCCTCCCCCCCGCACACATTCTCATTAACTGAGGAAAAATAAATGGAGGGGAATCAATTTGTATCATTAGCGAAATAATGTTGAAGAGAGTAAATATAAATTTGACATTAGTTATCAGCACCTCTATTTATACAAATGAAATAATGAAATTTTTCGAGTAAAATTTTTTGAAAAAAATTTTTGAAACATTTTTACGAGGCATTTACGACTTATGAGAAATCTCCCGTCCTAACCCCCTATCAATTCTCCTCAAATCGATGGATCAATGGGTGCCTTATTTGATGTAAGGACTACAGATGAAAATCAATTACCTAATTGAGAAATTTGAGATGTGTGACAAATTATTTAGCATTCCTCTAGTTTACGAATTAATGAAATCCAAAAAATTAGCAAATTATTGATGATCTCAACTATTTTTTATTCCAACTTTTCATTACCTGGAAGGGATGGGTAGAAAATGGGATAAAAACCAAATAGTTTTTCGTATGAGTGATTTTTTTTTTATCTAATTCTTTTTTGACCAAAGAATTTACCCAATTGTGGACAAAAAATTTACTCAATTTTTGAACAAAAAATTTACTCAATTTTTGAACAAAAAATTTACTCAATTTTTGAACAAAAAATTTACTCAATTTTTGAACAAAAAATTTACTCAATTTTTGAACAAAAAATTTACTCAATTTTTGAACGAAAAATTTACTCAATTTTTGAACGAAAAATTTACTCAATTTTTGAACGAAAAATTTACTCAATTTTTGAACGAAAACTTTACTCAATTTTTGAACGAAAAATTTACCCAATTTTGAAACAAAAAATTTACTCAATTTTTGATCAAAAAATTCACTCAATTTTTGAAAAAAAAATTACTCAATTTTGAAACAAAAAATTTACTTCATTTTTAAACAAAAAGTTTACTCAATTTGTAAACAAAAAATTTACTCAATTTGTAAACAAAAAATTTATTCAATTTCTAAGCAAAAAATTTACTCAATTTTGAAACAAAAATTTACTCAATTTTGAAACAAAAAATTTACTTAATTTTTGATTAAAAAATTTACTCAATTTTTGATCAAAAAATTTATTCAATTTTTGAACAAAAAAGTTACTTAATTTTTGATCAAAAAATTCACTCAATTTTTGATCAAAAAATTCACTCAATTTTTGATCAAAAAATTCACTCAATTTTTGATCAAAAAATTCACTCAATTTTGAAAAAAAATTTACTCAATTTTGAAACAAAAAATTTACTCAATTTTGAAACAAAAAATTTACTCAATTTTTGACCAAAAACTTACTCAATTTTGGACCAAAAATTTACTTCCACCTTTTTTGACCAAAAATATTACTTGATTTTTGACTAAAACCATTACTCAATTTTTGACTAAAAACTTTACTCAATTTCGGACCAAAAATATACTGACTCAATTTTGGACCAAAAATTTACTTACTCAATTTTGGACCAAAAACTTACTTAGGTACTCAATTTTTGATCAAAAAACTTACTTGCTCAACTTTCGACCAAAAATTTACTTTCTCCTTCTTTGACTGAAAAATTTATTTCATGTTTGACCAAAAAATTTACTCAATTTTAGACCAAAAAATTTACTCAATATTTGGCCAAAATTTATGCTTCTCTTTCCTTCCCCTTCTTCCTCCAGAATCAACAGCAAACAGCAATGCATTATCAAATATTTTCATGTTCATCTCCGAAAAAAGTTATTCTGATTTTATTTCCATGTATCGAAATTTTTACAATTCAAAAAAAAAAAAAATGCAACATTCTAATTTTAATTGGCAATTGATACCAATTTTTTCAGTTTTGTGGTCTTTCATTTCTTTAATTTTCTATCGCAGAAAAAATTCAGCTAGCTTTTCTCGTTTAAACGATATTAATCATTTAATTTCCTGTAAATCTACGTCAAATCCATAATCCGTATTCCATTTCTATAAAAATCTCATCAACTTCTCCCCTCTGCAGGAACTTCCTTCCTCATCCAAATCTATTGACCAAATCTCGCCCATCAACACCCTTCTTAATAAAACTGTCTCATAAAACGAGAAAAAAAAAAGCGAAACTCGAAACTTTTTTGGAATCTTTTAAATTTTCAAACCCAAACCATCCAGCAGCGCAGGGCACCGCGGCGTCATAAATATTCCCCTTATTTCGGCCGACGTTCTGTACACGATTCCGCGACGGTCGCTAAACTCGTGCTATTCTCTTGGGCAGCGAGATATTTCATTCTTTAGATACGTAGATTGGTTTAAAAACCAGAGGAAAGAAGCAACGAACTTTCGCAGCAATGGATTGCGACAGTAGGATTTGAATTAAGTTGGGAATACGGTCGGGAGTCGGACGAGCGAGGAGGGAAAGCTTGACAGGAACTTGAAGAGGAAATGAGGCTGGCAGGGAAGTGTTAAAAGAACAGGGTCACGATGTAAACGGCGAAATAACCGCGAATATGGGGTAAGATTTAGTAGTCTGAAATATTATTTAATGAGTTACGGCGATGTTTCCCCCTTTTTTTTGGTAAATATTGGTGGAAGTTTTTGGAAAAATGAAATACATAAAATTTTATCGTGTTTTAGGCTATTTGATGGGATAAAAATCATCATCGAGGTTTGAAAATTTCTATCCAAGTTGGAAAATAAACGATAAAAAAATAATGAAATATTTTTTTAAAAAACAATTTGCGCTGGGAAATATTTCATTTCATCGGAAAACGATCAATTTGCCCATTATACTCGATTCAAATTCCACTCTCGATAAATTCTCGTCGTCGAGGTACTCGACAAGGCAAAGAAGGCAGCAAAGGCGAGACGAGAACACGCGACACGAAATATATTCAAATCCTCGCCCATCGTAATTCTCGCGAAACAAAATTCCTTCTGTGTCTATGACTTTCGCAAAGTTTTACATCTGTTTTACGATTTGTAACGTTGATACGCGACGCGTTAGGTGAAAACATGCATAAGCGAAGGCAAATCGGAGTTCGGATGGAGGTGGAAAAAAAAGCTCGACTTATCCGTTTGATAAATGCGAGTATACGAGGCTGAAATAAGGACTTGGCTCGACGATATCGGATTTTCTTCCCCCTACGAGCGTATTCCCGTTAAGATAGGTAGGTCTTGGTAGGTATTGCCATCTCGTATCATATTTTGACGAAATAACGTTGTATAAACCGGAATCTGCTTTTATATCGTAGCGTTATTTTTTTTTTTCTGGTATCTGTGTACAGAAAAGAAGCCAGTTTCGATAAACGAAATTGGTAATCGGTAATGGGAAAAACGTACCGAGCAATAATCGAGCCACATAATTTCTATCCTAGCTCGCTAGAACCTCTTATCCAGTTGGTTTCTTTAAAACGAACTCTTTCTTTTGCCCTTTTTTTTTTATCGCAAATGCCCTGGGTACCGGACCATTGGGCGATTTTCATCGAGCCTTTAATGTAATTTCGTCTCAATTAAAACCCGTCGAATAGTTTATGCCCAGCTTTTGAACGGTATTCACGTCAATAAAATTGGCCAGAAGTAGGTGAAACGATTCTGGATCTTGTTTATTAGCCACCTCATCTCGAATGGTGGACTTGGCGAAGGAAATTTTCACCCGAACGTTTGAAGGTATATTTTGTACAACTTACATGAGGAAATTCCCCGGAGGGTGTGAGGTGTAAGGGCAACTTTACTTCGTAAGCAGTTTAAAATTAATCAATCTTAGTCAACTGTTTCGAGCCAGTCGCCTGTACAAATATGAACATCTGACACGACGTTCTTATATACGAAGATAGCCGCCAGCTAATTATTTCTCGTCTTCGAAGCTCGCTTAAACGATCTGCAAAGTTTGTTAAAGTGCTTCGCTTGTTTAAAGCACTTTAACGGCCTATCAGCCGGTCTTCTCGTTTTATATATATTGGCAAAGTTTCTTCGCGTTTTTTTTCTCCCTCTCTTCTTAAATACCACCAACACTCGAACTTGTTTTCTTTTCATTTTTTTCGCGCCCCTGCGCCGATTCGCTGACACCTCGTCTGGAACCTTGGGCAAACTCGAGGAACAAGTTTTTCCCGCATTCTCATAAACTATAAGACTATTTACGTAGTATGTCGTTAATATTCGGGTAATTTTGACGCATTTTTTTGCTAATACCATTCGGTCAGTTTATCTCGAACTGGAACGTTGGAAATATACGTTACAATTACAAACGAGAGAAATTCTTTATAAAGAATTACTTCCCTTTTGCAGCGAACTATCACGCAGAACTATTCGTAATTAATCCATTTCCCGAATACAAAAAAATATAAAATGAAAAAGAAAAAGCTATTAAATTATTGCAACATGGCGCCGCCAGCAGAAACGTCATAATTCAAAACCGCTGAACAAAAAAAAAACACCGCTTAAATGCCGGTTATACACGAAATAAAAAATCGATTAAATTGTAACGTTATAGTAAAACCTCCCAGCGCCAAATTTACCGCACTTTTGCTTCGCTTTTCGATGTCCCCCTGGCCCCCGAAAGCTTTTGTTTTGCTAACGATAATAGTACGACAAACTGATTCGAAAAACGAACTTGACACGGTGTCGTGTCGTGTTTTTAGTATTTTTACTGGATAAAGCGAAGGCGTTGCTTTTTTGTTCTGTGCTGTGTTTTTTTATTGTTTAATAGAAACGTTTAAAGTTGTTTTAATTTTATTTAGATGGTGTCAGCCACGTGAAAAAGTAATTTGGCTTGGAGATCAAAGCACATGCATATAAATAGCTATCAATTTGATAAAATATTAAAAGCGTAAATAACGTAACGAAAACGTAACAGAAACGTAAAACCGTAACGAAAACGCAACAAACATGAAACAGTAAAGTATGGAAACGTAACTAAAATTCAACAGAAACATTGCAAAAACGTAACAGAAACGTAACAAAAAATAACAAAAACGTATTGAAACGTACAGAAACGTATTGAAACGTAACAAAAACCAACAGAAACGTATTGAAACGTAACAAAAACCAACAGAAACGAATTGAAACGTAACGAAAACGAACAGAAACGTATCGGAACATAACGAAAACGTAACAGAAACGTATGGAAACGAAACGAAAACGTAACAGAACGTAATGAACACTGAACAAAAAGTTGGAGAAAAGAGAACAGAAACTTAACGAAACTGTAACAGAACCGCATTGAAAGTTTAATAAAAACATAACGAAAACATAGCAGAAACGTATCAAAAACGTATTAAAACGTAACGAAAACCAGATAGAAACGTAAAACCGTAACGCAACAAACAGGAAACAGAAAAGTAACATAACGTAATTGAAATTCCAACAGAAACATTACAAAAACGTAACAGAAACGTAACCAAAAAATAACAAAACATATTGAAACGTAACGAAAACGTAACAAAAACTAACAGAAATGTATTGGAACATAACGAAAACGTAACAGAAATGTATGAAAACGAAACAAAAACATAATAGAAACGTATTCAACATGGAACAAAAAGTTGACGAAAACATAACAGAAACGTAACGAAAACGTAATAGAAACATAACAAAATAACAACCAAAACATACTACAAGGACAAACGCAATAGAAATGTAAAAAAAAACTCAATTTCAATCAAAAGTCATCGGTCATAGTCATTTTTTCCACCATCATAGCTTTTAACCATAATCCATTTCTAATCTTCTACACAATTTAAGTACTTTTTCGTGTAAAATGCAGACGTTCATCACTCAATTTGATTCGATGTGAAAATTGAAAATAGATCCTTGGGTATGTTTTATTCAAAACGTATATTAATCGTCAAATTCCTCTCCTTTCCCAATCTAAATTTCCTCAATTTTTTTTCAAGTTCAAAATATTTAAAAAAAGAATACTCCAAAATGAATCGTCAATTATTTTCGTTGTCATATTTTACCTTTTTGGAGTTGAAAAAAATCTCGAAATAATGTAAGCTCGAAATTGAAAAAAGTTGAATTTGAAAATTTTTCTAATCGTAAGATATATGTAAGTAATTTAAGGGGGAGAGGAATTTTAGATTCAAAGAAAAATGAAAAAATGTATAAGATTGAAAAATATTCTGAAAAAATTAAAGTGACATATCGGCATGGGGCTAATTTGGCATCGCTAGAAACCAAGAAGACAAATCAGCATCTGGCTCAATTCCTAGTCGCAAAGTGACAAATCGGCATGTGAATAATTATGTTGATTAGGAAAAAACTTTGAGAAAATTCAAACTCAGATAAATTTTTGAAAAGATTTGAACTTGAAAAAAATTCACTTACTCGAATTTACAGTTGCATTTTCATCATACTGTAGTTTGTTTAATTTTTCGTATTTTTTTCCCAACATTCGAAAAAATTTAGATAGGTAGCTTACGATTACTCTTCTTTCATGAAATTTTAAAAATATAGTGAAAATTTATATTGAGAAGCGAAAAAATTGTTGCTTGACTTTTAGGTGTTTGATTGAATAACTCGAATTTGGTAGCTCTCAGACATCTTCAAATTCACGTAAAGGCTAAAAAAGGTGCCCAAAAATTTCGTAATCAATGATTCAGGGAGAGAGACGGAGGTTTCTAGAACGCAATCAAATTTTTTTGGGAGGACTCCCAACCATCACTACAAGTTATTCAATCACGAAAGTCGAAGATGCTCATTATTCTTCTATTTATAGAACACTTCAAATTCGTTTACAAGAAAGTATCGTTGAATAATTTCAAACCCGTGGAAAATTTTCAACCGTTAAAAATATACCATAGAAAAAATTTACATAAAACACGATGAAAATTTCCCAAAACGAATTCCATTAAAAACAATTCGAAAAAAATTTGAAAACGCGTATAGCTCTTGGCAATTTCATCATAACTGTTCTCACCTACACAAACGCACAAAAGGCTACAACTATACAGCCACCGCTTAGAGAAAAAAAAAACTTTGAAAATATACCCCGATTGACGCCACAATTGTGACAGATGTCAACGAAATTTAATACCCGAGGTTACACCGGCACCGCACCGTCAAACGGCTAAAAATCCGAAAAAATAGTCCCGTTTTAATTAAATTCGTCGATTAAATTTGAAGCTAAAAAAAAAAAAAAAAAAAAACGAAAAAAAAAACGGAAAAAAGCTACGGAGTAGTTTTCCAACGCCGTAATTTTTTCACCGACGTTTACATTAAAATTCCCTCAAACGAGGATTTGGCACGGCGAAAGTTTTCCTAAAGTCTATTTACACGACGAAATTTTATCATTCTCCGGGAAGGAAATTTTTTCCACGTAAAAAATACAAGAATTTAATAACGTGTCTTTTCCTCTGAGAGAAAATTTTTTTCGTTATTAAATTCATAAAAGCCGAGGTTTTCAAGGTGAGCTATTTTAAAAAGGTTTCAACTTTCTTTTGTTTGGAAAAGTTTTTTACGAAGGGGTTTCCAAATGCCATGCCATTGCCCTTGAGTCTACAGATGAAGTATAATAGGTGACCCTTTTCGAGATGAATTTTTCAAGGTGAAATCGTAAAATATACCGAGATAGGTAGGATTTTTGCCAATTATACGCGCGAAAACGTTTAATAAATTATTGATTTTTTGTTAACTTTTTTCGATGTGGTTTTTGGAATAGAGAAAAAACTACCGACGGATGCCAATAATTAGTTATACCTACGTATATTTTGCGGAGTAGGTACCTTTTAGGGTAGAATGCAAGCTAACGAGAAGTTGGCACAGAAGGATCATTTACATGCTTACCTATTCCCATATTTTGTTCAGAGGAATGGAAGAGGAGGGTTTAACCTTCGTCATGAACAAAGGACTCCAAAAAGGAAAGAAAGAAGAAATGAAAGAAAATTACAAAAATCAAAATAACTCATTCCTCCTATGTCACTGTCTCAGCGACCATTATTAATAATACAAGGATAATATCAATGAGTATGTCATGTCATGAGTGAAATTTTTGAGCAAGACGGTTCGAGATTGGCACGTTTCATTACACAAGAAATCAATTTTACATCAAAAATAATTAATATCTAAATTTCAAGCAAAACGACATGTTTTATGTCACAAATTAAAAGATTCATGTCAACTTGGCAGGTTTCATCTTCATGTCATAAATATCCAAGAAACATCGCATTTCTGAAAATTCTTAATTTCTATAAGATTTTCCATTCTTGGAAGAACTTTTATTACAGAAGATAATTCATTTTCCAGAAATTTTTTTAATTTTTGGAAACGATTCTGGAATATTCAAAATTGCTGGAATATTTCTGACTTCTACGAAACTTTAAACTCCTGGGATATTTTTGATTTCATGTTTCTAATTTTTGAAATATCTACTATTAGTTCCTGAGGTACACCCACACTTTTTGAGGCATTTTTATTCCTCAGACTCTTAAATTTTTGAGAAATTCTCACATAACCTTAGAAAATTTCCAATTTCTGGAAAATTCTCAAGCAATGAAAAGTTACTAATGTTTTAAAAAATTCCAGACAATTTTCAGTTATTATGAAAATGTTGAAAATAGGGATTTTGTTAATAACTAGGTATGTAGGAAACTCTGTTTGAAAAATTTACAAACACTGAGAAATTTTCAATTTCTGGAGAACATTCAATTTCTGAAAATTCTTCCAATTTCGAGAATACGTTTCAATTTTTATAAAAAGTATTGTATACTACCTTTTTCAATATTTCTGGACAATTGTCAATTTCTAGAATTTTTTTAAAAATAAATTAAAGTATTGCCCAAAAGCATTAACCTTTCAACATAATTGCAATTTCATGGAAATTTTTCCATTTCAGGAAAATATTGCAATTTTGGGAAAATTTTGCAATTTCGGGAAAATTTCTCGATTTGTTGACATTTCTCAATTTTGGGAAAATCTCTCAATCTCGGGAGAGTTTTTGATTTCGGAAAATTACTCAATTTTCGGAAAATTACTTAATTTTGGGAAAATTGCTCACTTTTGAGAAAATTACTAAATTTTGGTAAAATTTCTCAATTTTGATAAAATTTCTCAATTTTGGTAAAATTTCTCAATTTTGGTAAAATTTCTCAATTTTGGTAAAATTTCTCAATTTTGGTAAAATTTCTCAATTTTGGGGAAGTTTTTCAATTTTGAGAAAATTTTCTCAACTTTGGGAAAATTTCTCAATTTTGAAGAAATTTTTCATTTTTGAGGAAATTTCTTAATTTTGAGAAAAATTATTATATCTTTGTGAAAATTTCTCAATTTGTTAACATTTCTCAATTTTGGGAAAATTTCTCAATTTTGGGAAAATTTTTCAGTTTTGAGAAAATTTCTCAATTTTGGGAAAATTTAGCAATTCTGGGCAAATTTAACAATTTTGGAAAAATTTAGCAATTTTGGGAAAATCTTCAATTTCAAGAAAATTTTACAATTTTGGAAAAATTTCTCAATTTTGGGAAAATTTTTCAATTTTGGGGAAATTTCTCAAGTTTAGGAAAATTTTTCAATTTTGTAGAAATTGTTCATTTCAATTTTGGGGAAGTTTTTCAATTTTGGGAGAATTTCTTAATTTTGGGAAAAATTTTCAATTTTGAGAAAATTTCTCAGTTTTGAGAAAATTTTTCAATTTTGGGAAAATTTTTCAATTTTGAAGAAATTTTTTTCATTTTTAAGGAAATTTCTTAATTTTGGGGAAAATTTTTCAATTTCGGGAAAATTTATTATCTTTGTGAAAATTTCTCAATTTGTTAACATTTCTCAATTTTGGCAAAATTTGTCAATTGCGGAGGAATATCATTTTTGGGGGAATTTTCTCAATTTCGGGGATATTTTCAATTTCGGGAAAATTTTTCAATTTTGGGAAAATTTCTTAATTTTGGGAGAATTTCTCAATTTTGGGAAAATTTAGCAATTACGGGCAAATTTAGCAATTTTGGGAAATTCTTCAATTCCAAAAAAATTTCACAAATTTGGAAACATTTTTCAATTTCGGGGAAATTTTTCAATTTTGAGGAAATTTTTAAATTTTGAGAATTTTTTCAATTTTTGGGAAATTTTTCAATTTTGGGGAAATTCATTTTTGTGAAAATTTTTCAATTTTAGGGTAATTTCTCATTTAAAGCGATTTTTTTCAATTTTAAGAAAATTACTTCCCAACCTATTTTTGGTGAATTTTTCAATTTCAGAAAAACTTAAAATTGCTTTCATTTCTGGAAAAATTTTCCAATTCTTGAAAAAAATGCAATCCTCGAAAAATTTCTTAATTTTTTGGTCGCTGATCACAATCAATTTTTCCATTTTACACACATTAACGTCGGAAACAAAAACGCCATTATTTTTCAGAACACCCTATACGTACGTGCACGCAAACGACGTCAAACTATCAACTCGCGTTCAAAAGTTAAGTCGATTTTAATAAGAACAATTTTTCATTTACGACGTGAAATTAGTCAGAAATTTGATTTTTCAACATCTCCCAAGGTATAGAGATATACGTACGCGCGATATTTCATAACCATAATTCGCCTTATACAAGAGACGAACGCGTACATGGTTGCGGGAGCTGTAAATCCTTTGACGAACCCGAACCGCCGCTTCTTTATCCTCGTTAAGGAAACTTTTAATAATCAATCATAATATTTCTCGAGAAGTAAATTATTTCAGCTTGATTACTTCATCCGATCACACGTCTGCGTATGTAGCCGTTTAAAGAAGAAGAAAACACGCCGACGAACAAATTACTCGTCTGACGTCTACCGCTTTACAGCTTTTTGAAACTTGGAAACGTACACGAGCTCAATTAAGATACGCAAAGAGCAAAAAGGTCGGAGTTAAAATACCCTCTCCTCGACAGGTTAAACGCGACTGTGTGGCTGGTGGTAAAAAATTATAGCGGATTTGATTATAAAATGTAGTATCTTTGCATTTACATAACTTCATTTTTAAAATTTTCAACTTTAGACATTGTCTCGGATATTAGATGTACACGTAGGTAAATCGGCTGTATTTTTTTTCCTACTTTGTTCGCTCGTTTCGAGGCATACGAATGTACGTATTCTTTTATTGTTACGTTTAACCGTTCGCCATTTTCCTAATTGAAGCTTGGTATTATGGCGGTAGGCTTTTTTTATGCTGTGCCTTCGTTCCCGTTTTACTAGGTATCTCTATTCTTAGCTTTCTTCTCAATTTTTCTGATGACTACGTTTTAATAATATATGCTGGCAAGTGTTTCACTCGCTATGGCTCGTATACGAAGGATGCATCTTACATATTTAATAAATTTACAACGTTTTGTCAACGTACCCGCTCCGAAGGGTCGACTCGACTTGTTGGTTGCGGTGCTCGCGAAAATAATTTTCTTCCGCGACGTTTTTCTCTGTTTCGCCGGCGGATGGCCGAAGTGGGGGGGACGTTTTATAGATGATTTTATTTCGTGTGCAAGAAGTTGGCATCTTTTGATAGCGTTGTATTGCTACTCTGGCTGGATACGGTATTAGCATGGCGGTGGAAAAAATTAACCATAAATTTAAGGTGCATCGGTGTGTATAGCGAATTTAAACTGACATTTAAAGGTATACGCGTTGTTTGGAGGATCGAGCCCGGAGTACTCGGGTAATTTGGTATTCTATAGCGGCAAATACGAGGATTTTTATTCTCGCCCAGGTTTGCTGTTTTATACGACCACGAGCGTGTATTTTTTAGCACGAGGGCGACGGCTGCTGGCAGGTTCGCATGCGAAAGACATTAATTGACGACGAATATTGAATTCTTAAAACAAGAGTCGTGTCAGCTCGTTGCGAGACGAGTCCGTTTAGCCGAGGTAAATTCTTAGCGAGGGGGGATACCTCTTCGAAGGGTTTTTTCATCCGTGTAACTTTAGCAAACCCTCGTACGAAGCGTGGTTAATGCATCGACCACAAAGTGAGCTGAGCGACGTCATCCTGGCTCAGCCATGTACCGCGATAGAGTTGCGAGTAATTCTTACACGGGTCTTGTGGTATTTCTTGATTCGACCCGGACGAGAATCTGGTACGAATGTGGGATTTCCACGAGGATGTTTCGGCGACCGGCGAATACCGGAGAATAAGTGAAAAGTGTAAATTTCTTAGAAACGTGGTACTCGTTTCTCGAAGTATTTAAAAGGGAGCCTTTAAATTATTGTAATTTAAATTAAACCTTTTCCTGGGAGACGAATGTAATCGTAGAAATTCAGCATGGGCTGGGTTTCAAAAATGGGCGAAAATTTCCGTCAGGAATGGGTGTTTTACGAAGGAATGGTGAGTTTTCAGTAACAACGATACGCTTTTCGACGATTAAATTCGTTCGCTTGAATACTACGTGGTGTATTTCTTGTATTTATATGGATATGTTATCGTATCTACTTCATTTAAATCCAGACCGACTGGTAACCTATCCAGACCCTCCTGCGTGTTCCCTGACTCTCTCTATGTACCGTCGTTTGAGTATATTATGTGATAACAAACGAGTGGGTATCTGTATGTATAAAGTATTATGTTATTGCGCCTCTATGTCGGGCTCCCTTATTTTTTTAAACGTGTAAATTTATCTGTCTGCTTTTCATCTCGAGCCATACATGGTACGAGTTGTTACCCCTTTGAATAAGGATGTCTGCGTGGAGCTTTGTAATGTGTCTGTGTATCTATTGCCAGGTGAGGGATACACGTTTTATTAATAATACATTTTTTAAAAAATAACGAGTATATTTTTGTTGGGAAATATTTGAACTCGAATCATCGAAATTCTATTTTCTACAAAAGTATTTAGAAGCTAGTCAGTAAGTATACCACAAAAATTCATTTAAGTACCATACTCGATGTGAACATGATATTGATTAAGGGTAAGGTCCCCTATTGTGGCATTTGTGGCCCCCATTTGATAACACATCAGTAACTCTGAGCGCTTTGGGTGAAAAATTTTCGAAATGGACATGAAAGACACCTTGAAATTTCTACTTCAAGTTCCCCAAAGCTTGGAACCCAAAAATTATTTTTTATATTTTTTTATAATTTTTTCCCGAAGGATGTAAAAATTCGATTTTTAAAATTTTGGTTCCTAATGTGAATCCCCCCCTCCCCCTATTTCGTCGAGTTAACTGACCAATTCGTCGGGAAAACATTTTTTCATGTTCCTTTCTTATATAGATGAACAATCTGAGACCAAAATGACAACCCTACAGTCAAAACTCTCAGAGAAAATCACGTTGAAAATCCAAAATCGCATTTAAAACAAATGATTATACTTACCTACAGGGATTCACTTTAGGACACTTTCTAACAAAAATTTTGGTCCAAGATTTTTGGGCATTGCTTTATACCTATGACTAAATCTACACGAAAGAGGCTTCAGGCACGAAATTAAAAATACCCTGCGAACGACTGAATCGGTTTTTTTTTCAAATGTATAATTCAAGTGGTCCACTTGCTTTTTTCTAAGTTCGAAATTTTTTATTTCTTTTCAGAGTTCGAAATTTTCTCGATTTTTTTCCAAATTTAATTTTTTTCAGAGTTCAAATTTTTTCTCGACTACTTTTTCTCAAAATTAAATTTTTTCAGAGTTCGAATTTTTTCTCGATTATTTTTTTCCAAATTAAAATTTTTTTCCAGAGTTTGAATTGTTTCTCCATCATTTATTGAAATTTTTTCGGAGTTCAAATTTTAATTTTGAGAAAAATTAGTCGAGAAAAAATTCGAACTCTGAAAAAATTTTAAATTGGAAAAAAATGATCGAAAAAAAATTCGAACTGTGAAAAAAATTTCAATTTTGAAAAAAAGTAGTAGAGAATAAATTCAAACTCTGAAAAAAAATTCGAACTCGGAAAAAATTTTAATAAATGATGTAGAAAAAATTTGAACTCGGAGAAAAAAATTTAATTTGGAAAAAAATCGAACTCGAAAAAAATTTCAATAAATGATGGAGAAAAAAATGAAAAAATTCAAACTCTGGAAACAAAAATGTAATTTGGAAAAAATAATCGAGAAAAAATTCGAACTCTGAAAAAAATAAAAAAAATTCGAACTTAGATAAAAGCAAGTGGACCACTTGAATCGTACAGTTGAAAAAAAAAAAAAACGATTCAGTCGTTCGCAGGGTATTTTTAATTTCGTGCCTGAAGCCTCTTTCGTGTAGATTTAGTCATAGGTTTGTTTTATATGACTGAATCGAAAGGGCTTCAGGCACAAAATTGAAAATACACGGCGAACGACTGAATCGTTCCTTTTTCAACTCTATGACTCGCAGTGGTCCGCTTATTCATTTTTCAAGTTCGAAATTTTTAAATTTTTTCCAAGTTTGAATTTTTTCTCGATCATTTTTTCAAAATTCAAAACTTTGTTCGAAGTTTTAATTTTTTCTCGATTATTTTTTCAAACTTCAAAACTGTTTTCCAAGTTTGAATTATTCTCTCTCGATTATTTTTTCAAACGAACTTCTTTCCGAGTTTGAATTTTTTTTATTATTTTTTCAAAATTCCAAATTTTTTCCCAAGTTCAATTTTTTCTTGATTTTATAACTGTAGATAACGTTAAAAAAAAAAATACAAATACCTACTTAATGTTTGTCCTTCTTATTTTTTCATTCCCAAAATTTATTCAAAAATTCGTCAACATTATCAAAAGTTTGTTATACAGGTTCAAAATTTGGTGTTTTACTTTTTTGTTTCAAGTATCTCGATCTCCTATCTTTATGGAAATTTTGAATTTTGAAAAAATAATCAAGAAAAAATTCGAACTTGAAAAAAAAACAAGCGGACCACTGTGAGTCATAGAGTTGGAAAAGGAACAATTCAGTCGTGTAGATTTAGTCATAAGTTTATTTTATTGCAATCGATCTTTAAAACTAATTAGGTACTCCAATCAATAGGCCATCAATTCTACTTTTAGAAGCAATTTAAAAAAAAAAATTATGATGAATTTTTTTTCTCACGAGCGCAAACTATTTCCTGCAAGCAACTGTTCGGTGACTTTAATTTTAAATTTTTTGAATTGTCTCATCGAGTTTCGGCTTTACACGTCTGGTTTGAGTTATAAAGGAATACAAAAGTAATTTTTCCGGCAGATCACTTCATGAACCATCAAAATAGTAAGGAGCTACATTGGGGCACCTTACCCACAATGCAGTGCCCTTGCTCTTTTCCGGGCTCAAAATTAAATTCTCAACATTGTTTTTTTAAAACAAGGATTAACATTTTTTTTTTTAACACGGGCCAACGATTTCTTTCAGCACAGGCCAACTTTTTATCCAAACACAGACCAAAGTTTTCAGACCAACATTTCATAAAACAAGAATCAACTTTTTTAAAAGCACAGACAATGATTTTTTTCAACACCGACCAACGTTTTTTTTCCAACACAGACCAACGTTTTCAGACCAACTTTTTTTTTCAGCACAGACCAACGTTTTTTCCAACGCTGACCAAAGTTTTCTATCATCAAAGACAAATTTTTTTTCCAACATAAACCGACGGTTTATTTTTTTACCACAACTCAACGGTAACGTATTTCTCAACGTAGTTCAACTTTTTCTCATGCAATGTTTTTCCCAACACAGATCAAATTTGTTTTTTAACTCAAACCACAAGTTTTTTTCAATCAATGTTACCATCAAGAATTTTTTCTGAATCTCATGCAACCGAAATTTGAAAGTTTTTCAATTTCAAATCCAAGAATTTAAATTTTTCCGAAATTGATTGATTCAAAGTTCAATCCCTTCCTCCCTCCCCCCCCCCCCCAAAAAAAAATATATACCCAATGTACATTGAAATCCTACTAGCATTTTCGTAATTTTTAAATTTTAACATTCCAAGTTTTTATCATATTCTGGCATGGCAGATTTTCTTCAAAACTTGTCGAGATTTCCCAAAATTTTGCTGAATTATCAAACGAAAAATGACGTGGGGTGTCTCCATCCCTCTCACTTTAACTTTGATCCTTATAAAACTACTGCAGCAAAGTTACAAAAACACACGTCGCAAACATACCGAATATCTAACCTTACCCGATAAGGCAAAAGGAAACACTACGAATTCGTTATGAAAAGTCTATAGAAACATTTTCAGAATGTGATTGAAACTTCGTAGAATCCAACGAAACGAGCAATAAACGAAATTATTGAAAAGTTTTCCTCGTATATATCCAGTTAATTATCCATGGGAAATACAAACACGTTCAATGTTCATATTTATGATGTTATTTTGACTTCAAAAGACGTAAATTAATACAGGATCCGGTTAAAAATAAGTAGCTCATTTTAATAAAATTATTTAAATATTTGCGAAAGGACCAAGTAAACCTACATCAATTGAATTTCGTTTAATCTGAGGAACAAATTATCCCCAGTAGGATTTACATCGAAGAACTACGACATTTTCTTCCTCGATAAATTATTCAAATAAATGTTCTCTTTCGATATTAGTCCTACTCTTGCTGTTCCATTTTGGACCAACGATGAGAGAAAAATCAGTTTTGAGTTATTCCAAGATACAGTTCGAATCGATCGACAGTTGTACGTATTTGGCTAATCAGGACGAATTTTATTCCAAATATAATCTGATTAAAAATGAATTCAACGATGAAAAAGGTACAGCAACCGGAAAATATTATATCCGCCTTTGAAACACGGTCGCAGCAATTATAACGTTTTTTTATGGGTCGAAAACGGCGATATTTTCATTAACGTTTGTTATTATTATGAAAATATAAGCGACAACGCCAGTCGAAGGAAGAAGTTTAAAATATTTAATGAAATAACTCGTCGTGTAATGTTCTTGCACGACGTGTAAGTGTCAAATTAACACGCTCAATAGGGTATTGTGACGAGGTTTTTTCTCGTTTTTTTATTATTTTTTCGCCGCCATAAACCCGAAATAACGCGAAAAGAAGCACAAACGAACGAAATTACTCGAGAAAAATTCAGTTTAAAATAATGTCAGTTGTCAAGTACGGCGTGAAATTCCCTTATGTCTAAATTTAATATTCAACAGCTGAGGTGTTTGGTTATTTAATTAGCATTAAGCATTTTTTTTTAAATTTACTTTTTTGTGCGCTCGAAATAACGTCTACCTTTTGAATATTACGTGAAGTAAATTTTAAAATTATTCTGTAAGAAAGTACGTCGCATTATTCGGTTTATTTATTTTTAACTCGCGAACAAAGAAGGTAACAAAATTCGCGAGTTTATTGCCCTCTTGAATTTCACCTTACATGAGTCGAATTGCAAATCTGACCGGAAAGGTGGCGGAAAAGTGGACCAAGGATGGGACACAGAGGTTCTGCGGTGATGAAATTTACCCCGCGACACGTGTATTCCATTCGGAAATCAAACGCTGTGGTATCACGAGAGAAAAAAAATATTTCAGCGAGGAATACGAAACGTTGCGAAGAAATGCGCTGGCTGAAAACGAATTACCAAGATGTGTGATTACAAAAGGTCGCAATAAGAGGTAATTTACGCGGTTTGTTAGCTGTTACGATGTGCGGTAAACGAGTGGTACTCAAAATGATTGTCGTGAATTGGAGAAAAAATCACGTTTTTGTGGCTCGAACGAGTATATAAAAATTTCGTTACTTGCTACGATGTCCACGTCGCGAATAGATTCGATTCTTTTTCGTTGGAAAAAACCTTTTTCGGTGACCCGGAAGTATTGAGAGACAAAAAAGGTGGGATTGGAGTGAAATGTGTCGTTGAATGGACTCGATTGCTTATGAAGTTATAATACGAGGTGTTTCGAATGTACCTAGGATACTTTAATGGGATATGAAATTTTTTTAAATGTTGATGAAATGAAACGAATTTGGCCAAAAATAAGCCAATTTTGCTAGGACTCGTTGACTTCGCCATTCGTATTTTCGTAATTTCGGTAGAAATTGAGGAAAACTGGGGTGCTAGGTCGCAGCTACGGTGGAAAAAAATCTCAAAGAAAAATTGAACCGAATGTTTGAAAACTTTCGAAAAGCACATTCGGAGCGTTTACTAATTCCACGTATGAAATTTAAGCCTCTTAGGTTGGAATAGTCAAACTGTAACATTATACAATCGCCGAAAAATAACGCAAAAGCCCGAAAATCCTAATCGTATGAAAGGTGCGGATAGAAGCGGAAAGAGAACGAGGAAGAAAATCCTTCAGAACTAATTTTATGTGAAAAGTTTCATTCCGAGGCCCTACGCTCACGACGTACTGCAAATACGCACACAATGTATCCCAAATTGTGACCTATGTGCATCGTTAAGATTGCTCGAACGATAAGCGTGTGAAAATTAAAGGAAATTTCGAGATGGAAATATTTTTTGGAATTTCTGTTACAAGGGGGCTAGTGAAATAACAATGGAAGATTTTTTGTTTCATTTGTTAAAAAAAAAAAAAAAAAAAAAAAAAAAAAAAAAAAACTAAACTTTCTTGAATCAGGAATAATACGAAGTTGGACTGAAAAAAATATTAAAAGAACGAGAATTACATTGAATTTCATTTAAAAAATCTGTTACTTGGCTCTAAAATCAGTTGGAAAATTTTAAAATTTGGTATTTTTTTTCATAAGGAAATTTTTCAACCTTGCTCTCCTAGACATTAAAAAAAAATCATGTGACTACATTAGGAAATTCAAATTACCTATTTTCATTTCTTAAAAAGTCAAAAATTGCTGTCCGAACTATATTTTTCTTAAGAAACTGTCCCCATGAATGCATGTAAATTTCATAGCAGGTCTCAGAAATTATTTTTTCAAAAACAGTTGAAGTTCATGTCATGATATTTTTACAATTAGGTGGCAAACTTCTCCAGCAACACCAGTCTTGCTTTAATTATTCATTTGAATTTCGAAATATTTCCTTCAGATACAATTCACACAGGAAAGACATAACTCACTCTATAGCGTTTCTAACTTGCTCTGATTGCAGATTTAACAGAAATAAAAAACGAAATTTTCATCAACTTTAATATTGTAGTAGGCAAAGGTTTTTTTTTTACGAACTGGAGATTTTCTTTTTTGCCAACTCCTCTTTCCACGGTTCGACGCTATTAAAAATTTTTTCGATAATAGAAAAAATTTTAATTCAAAGCAAACATTCTAGAAGCTCTCTCATCAAGAAGGCTTGAATCTTTATTTTTGCTCAGTAAGAAATCGCGAAAAATTACATTTTTTCAATTATTAAAAAGTGAACCCGAGGAAAATACAATGATTATTTGTAGATAGATGTTCAACTTATCTATGTTTCGGCCAAAAGTGTCCATTTTTGGTAGTTCGAGCTGTGTTCAGAAAAACTTTCACAAAAATTGAAAAAATTCTTCCCATTTTTGTTCAGAATCACTGATTTTTGATCACATTTAAATTATAAGTGGAAATCGGCTATTTATCAAATGTCATTTTTAGTGAAAAATTGTATTTTTAGGGAAAAATTGTATTTCTAGTGAAAAATTGTATTTCTAGTGAAAAATTGTATTTTTAGTGAAAGATTGTATTTTTAGTGAAAGATTGTATTTCTAGTGAAAGATTGCATTTTTAGTGAAAAATGTAATTTTTAGTGAAAAATGTAATTTTTAGTGAAAAATGTAATTTTTAGTGAAAAATGTAATTTTTAGTGAAAAATGTAATTTTTAGTGAAAAATGTAATTTTTAGTGAAAAATGTAATTTTTAGTGAAAAATGCAATTTTTAGTGAAAAATGCAATTTTTAGTGAAAAATGTAATTTTTAGTAAAAAATGTAATTTTTAGTAAAAAATGTAATTTTTAGTGAAAAATGTAATTTTTAGTGAAAAATGTAATTTTTAGTGAAAAATTGTATTTTTAGTGAAAAATTGTATTTTTAGTGAAAAATTGTATTTTTAGTGAAAAATTGTATTTTTAGTGAAAAATTGTATTTTTAGTGAAAAATTGTATTTTTAGTGAAAAATTGTATTTTTAGTGAAAAATTGTATTTTTAGTGAAAAATTGTTTTTTTTAGTGAAAAATTGTATTTTTAGTGAAAAATTGTATTTTTAGTGAAAAATTGTATGTTTGGTGAAAAATTGTATTTCTAGTGAAAGATTGCATTTTTGGTGAAAGATTGTATGTTTGGTAAAAAAATCATTTTCAGTGAAAATTTGGTCATTTTTAGTAAAAAAAAATGCCATTTCTAGTGAAAAAATACCATTTTTAGTGAAAAACACCATTTTTGGAAAAAAATACCATTTTCAGTGAAAAACACCATTTGTAGTGAAAAAAATACCTTTTTTAGTGAAAAAATACCATTTTTAGTGAAAAATGGCGTTTTTAGTGAAAATGTCGTTTTTAGTGAAAAATGTAGTTTTTAGTAAAAATTCCAATTTCAGTGGGAAAAAGTCATTTTTAGTGAATTTTTAGTGAAATGTCATTTTTGGTGAGACAATTTGTTTTTGAAAAAAAAAATGTTATTTCTAGTAAAATTGTTCGTTTTTAGTGAAAAAGTTCATGTTGAGTGATAAAATTATTGTTTTGGTGAAAATATAATTTTTGTAAAGAAGACACGATTATTTTAATGAAAATTGTTTTCAGTGAACAGTGTTATTTTTTAGTGAAAACTACAAGTTTTAGTAACAATATCAATTTTTGGAACTTCTACCCATTTCTAGTCAGTATCGCCAATTATTCGTAGTCTATTATACATCAACTCGAACAAAAAAAGGAGCCGGGTCTTGACCCTCTCCCTCAACTCTCATTCTGCCCTTCACACTGATGATAGAAAAATTTGCTTTTCGTGTAAGGAAAGTCCGTGATCTGTTTGTGAATTTGGCAAAATCAAAAATGGAATGCTTTTTCCCAGAAAATTGAGAAAATTTTGTATTCCGAGTCAAAAAATTTTAAAATAATTCGTTTTTGAATCGGAAAAAATCTAAAAAAGATTTTATGATTTTGGAATCATACGGAAGTTTTATATACATCCATGATTTTATTTGCACTGATTTTTGGAAAATTTTTCACTTTACATAAAAGATCATGCAGTTTTTCAAATGAATGGTTGGTCAAACTGGTGCCTGCCTGTGACAAAATAAAATGTAGATGTTTTTCAAAATTTCTATTGAATAAGGGTCCTTTTTTCGAATAATTAATTTTTCACCATTATCCCCCCCCCCCGACCCAACGAACAGACTTCATAAATCACTGTTATTATTATTTTTTATGATACATATGAAGTGATTCATTTGCATTTCACAGGATGTTACTGTTTAATAACCATTCACAACCCTTCGATAATACCTTGAGCACTTCTGCTACACTTTTGTATGATAATTTGCCTAACCCACCAACATCAGGAGCAAACCGAAGTCCATTACGATAGCCAAACCTCCATCGCCCTTTTTAAACACCCATTCGATGGCAATACATCATGCATTCCACCATTTCAAATCCACACTTCCCGAGCACGTGCTTGGCAAGAGCCACGTATACGTAATACCTTTTTAAAAAAAACGCCACAGATCACGAACGACATCAACGCACCGAAGACCCCTCTGCGCAAAAAATCACTTTTTATAGTCGTTTGAATAATTTAAAAAAATTCTCGCTCTCGGTCTCGTCATCATATTCGCATTTCATAGCATCTCGTCCTCGTCGTGGCACATGACACGTCAGGATGGTACGAAGGGAGGTAAAAACTACGTGAAAATAGCCTGCTAGCGACGATGGATGGTAAACATACGGCGCGGAATCGTCATAAATTTCGTCGTACGGTCGGGCCGCCATCATCGAGGGAAAAAAACGCTTAATATTTGTGCGATTCTATTCGCGTTTCTGAATCAATAAAAGCCTTTTCTCGATTTCGTCTGGTATAACGACGAATCGCACCCCCTAGGAAGTTATACGTATATTTTGGAATATACGACACGATGACGGTGGGCGACGTCGGACGCCACGTACCGTGCAGCGAACGTGTATCCCAGATTCGTACCACTGGAGGCACATCCACGTATGTGTGTACAAACAACAACACCAGCAGAGGGAGCAGCAACAGTGGCACAAATTTCACATATTTCATAGCCATAAATAATATTTACTTTGTCGTGTAGTACCGATGGTACGAAGGAGGGGAGGGGAAAAAAAGAAGAACCGACGACCATAAACGTCTTTCAAATCCCATCGCATCGGCCAGTAATCGAATAAAAATCTCCACTGTACGGAGACTCGAAATCGATCCGAAAACACATCTCTGAACCATGTCAGGAATCGTGGAAAAACCCCATAACCCATCCAGCTTCTAACAGGTTTAAAGTCGAACGTGAAAACTCATGGAATCAAAACCAGCCCGAGAAAAAAATGAATTCCGGAGATATTAGCGTTTTACAAGTGCGCGAGAAAGAGGCGAAAACTCGATAAAGCTTCGGAGAAACCGAGGCAATTTTATTTCCCCGGAGACCTCTATGTACTTATTATACTGAATTACGATGTCTTTGTTAAAAGACAAAACAACTCGAGAAGACCTGCAATAAGCACTTTTAATATTCGTGTAGAATGTAACGCGTACACCCGAGAAAATGGAGATACATGTGTCGTTATTGCTTTCGACGACGAGGCACTTCGTAGTCCTGTAAATAGAATTGCGTAGAAATGAAGAGGAGGGAGAAATACAAACACGATGTCTAATTAAATGTTAAATTTGAGTTGAGAAGATTTACCGATGACTCGATTATGGAACGGGACAAGTCGGAGAAAGGATGCCTCAGATTGGGCTCTGATTTTCATTTCAAATGCATATTTTCGGATGGTGGCCGTTGATGTTGAAAAAAAAACTCGGATTTTTTACACCCCCCCCCCCCTCCCTGGAATTAAAAAAATCAATTTATCAATTTCGAAGTTTAAAAAGGGGGAATTTTTTGTTTTTTGGTAAAAAGTAACATCTTATAGAAAATTATGATTTTTTTATAAAATCAATTTTAGGGCACTCCTTATATTTTTTCAGACATTGAAAAAAGCCAAGTAGGAAATTTAAGGCTTAAGTAGGCCATAAAACAGTAAGTTGATCTGTTGTTGAACTCAAATCTGGTACTGCTTTTATTCATTTGGTCATTTTATGCCTGAAAATTTGTCATTTTTAAATTTAAATCGGGCTTCACAGGCTAGGGAATCATTACAGGCGATAATTAACGCTATATTCGTGTTTTACAATTCAAAATTAGTCAAAAATCGACATTTTTCGGATTTTGAAATTTTTCAGGTACTTTAGATTTCGTCGATAGTCCAGGAGCTGCAGTAAATATTGTTTATTCACTTAACCTCCATGTCCTTGGCTTCAAATCGTAGTATTAGAGCTTTAATACAGCTTATTGCGATTGCGCCGAACAAAATTAATTCATAAATGGTTTTCAGCAAGAAGGGGAGTATTGGTCAGAAACTCAAGAAAAAAAAAGAGGAAGGAAAAAGTAATTATGAAAATTTGTCCTATTCAAACTTTTTTTCAGTTTTTTTTACTAAAATTAGTTTTTTTATTCCATATCTGCATATTTCAAAATTGAAAAAAAAAATTGGACCTCAGTTCAAGAAACAGCTAAAAACAAAAACTTACACATAGAAACAATTTTCAGTAATTTTTCTAAGGTGGTTCCTCACTAGCTTCTAATTACTTACCTATTTTTACCAAAAATGGGATTTTGACAATTCAAGTCCAAATGTGGATCTCAATTTATCTAATTTTAACTTCTTAAAAAAAAATGAACTAAATTTTAAAACTTTTTTGCCAATAATATTTTTTAACCTCCGCACAATTCTCTCTAATTTCTCGTTTTAGTAGTTTCTTGACATACCTGCTCAGAGATAATATTTTTAATTTGTCAATAAATCAATCCTGCCAATTTCTATGAGTTGGTTTCAACTGCAAACCAGTGAAAATTGATTGAACAATTTTTACAGTCGAAAAATCACCAATTGAATCCCTAAAATGAAAAAATAAATTACACCTGAATAAGTAAAAAATTACTGAAATTTTGGGAGGTACCTGGATTCTAACTTCATACCAGTGAAAATTGACTGACATTCAAATTGAAAAGAGAATTTTTTAAAAAATTAAAAAATTAAAATTTTTAAAAAAAATTAAAAGTTAAAATTTTTTAAAAAATTAAAAAATTGAAATTTTAAAAAAAAATTAAAAGTTAAAATTTTTTAAAAAATTAAAATTTAATTAAAAAATTGAAATTTTTTAAAAAAGTGAAATAATAAAAATTTCTTTTAAAATTCAAAGTTAGAAAAAAGCTAAAAAAATTTCAATCAGAAATTTTATAGTTGAAAAAAAATGAAAATTGTTTTGAAATATAGGAAACAATTTTCTAGTTGGAAGTCTAAAAATTTGAAGCTGAAAAAAGTTTCAAGGCCCAATAAAACTTTTTCAACTGTAAATTTTTAAAAATTATTCTCAAATGTTTTTCAATTGTCATTTTCTCTGATTTTTTCAAATTCTCAAGTTCTAAAATTTCTTAGCCCTGGGAAATTTTTTCCATGAATTTAAAAAAATTCCTGGATTTTTTTTTCATAACTTTGTTCTTTTTTACGCTTTTTAATATCATTGCATCAGAAGTAATTTCGATAAATATAAAATAAAAATAAATAAAAATTAAAAATTCTGAGAAAATCGAAGTTTTGAAAAATTTTACTGTTGGGAAAATTTTAGATTGATGCAATTTTTTAGAAAAAACTCAAAGAGTTGACGTGAAAAAAAAAGAAGTTGAAAAAAATTAAACTCTGACGTAATTTGGATTTAAATCGTTTGTTAAAAATGATAAAAACTCGGGATAGTTCACTCTTCATCTCGTTTTTCGAACTGGAAAACTTCGAATAACCAAAAAAAAAACATGAAAGATTGGTCCAAAATTGATCAAAAAATTGTTGTACGTAAATGCAATCAATGAGATGCAAATTTGTGCCAAAAAGCCGACGATTTCTTTTATTGATATTGAAGCTAAAAACTCTTAACGCTTGAAAAAAAAAAGAAGTAAAGTTTCCTTTGAAAGGAAATGGTGAAAACATGGATATGTTTTTCCTCTCATCCTGATTTTTAATATCAAGTTAATTTCAAAAAATGCATAAAAATTTGTTTTTAAAATTTAAAAATTGACTTTCAGCTCTCTGATATTTTTTCTGTTATTCTGACTTTATAATATTAAGTCAATTTTCAGCTTCTGACTATTTGATAGTTGATTTCGAAAGTATAAAAATTTATAAGTTTTTGACTTTTGGTCACGCAAAATTTGGTGTCTTAAAATGGGGTCTTAAAAATTTTGGAAGAACACTCCCCCCCCCCCCCCACCGAAGAGAAATTTCAGCTTCTCTGAAATTATGTTAATTTCTAAAATATAAAAATTTTAAGTTTTTGACTTTTGGTGACGCCAAACAGCGTGACGCAAAAGAGCGTTTTAAAAATTTCGGAATGACCCCCTTCTCCCACCCAAGAGGAAAAAACCCAAGTATCTTTGTTAATAATAGAGGAAGAAGTGAATGAGTTTTGGGATTAGGCATTTTTCAGTTTTTTTTCACATCCAGGGACACCGTGTGATGAGGTTGAAAGTCTCAAATAATAAATTTCGAATTTAATAAACGAATTAATCCTCATTATCAACAGAATTAAGCGATCAAATTATAATAATAAAAAATGAACTATGATAGTAATAGTATCGAACAGGGTGACGCTTTTCGTAAATTGATTATGGAAAGCAATAAAGTACCGAGCGAAGAATTGACTGAGGGAAAAAAACACACACGGAAGGTACAATCCAGCGATAGAATCTGCTTTGCTATGTAACATGGTACACACTTGGGAAAAGGTATTCATTACTGTATAAATTGGTTCTTCGTATCTCTCTTTCACTCAAGTACCCACCGCACACTTGGGTAACAAAAATTTTAACAATGTTCTTGATTTTTGATTGTTTAACTTGTTCGGTTACGTTTCCTCCCTTTGCTTCGTCGTATCCCTCATTCGTTGGTGTATTTGTAAGGTAAGGGCTGAAACTAGAACGGTGCACGATCAACAAGTGATTTCCAAAGAATGCTTTTTCGACTACGTACATATTTTAAATTGCCGTTTTATTGCGTATTGTAATATCGCCACGCGCCTTTACCGTGCACATTTGGGCTTTGTGTGTACATAATGTTTCCCCTCTTGACGTTTTTATTTCGCGAAGAATAGGTACCTGCAAATTAGACACGATGATGAAAAACTCGCAGGAGTGGGAAGGAGGAGACAAAGGGGAAGGATTGTGATTACCACATAACAACTCGCGTCAGCGCACGCGAAAAACGTTACGTGTAAATGAAAAGTACAACTTAATGGAGCTTTTTAAATGGCCTTTTCTGTTCTCGTTTTTTTTTTACTGCATACCCTCGTGTGAAAATGTTAAGAATACGTATTGCGTGTTTTTTTTTTTCCTTCTCGTATTCACAGCTCGACACGATTAACGAAGTTGGTCGATGTGGTTGGTAAGTGGAATAAGACATGGATGATGAAAATGAGCTTGGGTGCGTGTGCAGAAATGAGGGCTGAATGGTTTGATTTTTTATGCTCGGGAATTTATGGAAGTGATTTTGAAAAATTAATTGAAAATATATTTCATCGTGGAGTCGTCGAAGTTGGATTTTTCTCCAGGTTTGGCGAAGAAGTAATGCGGAACAATGGAGTGAAATTGGTGTTAATTAATTTTCGAAAATGTTAGGGAAGTTTGGAAATTTCTATGAATTTCTCATCTTCTTTATCGTCATTATAATCATGCTGTACAGAAAATTACGTAAAAATTTTTAGAAAACAGTCGATTTTTTTGCGCCAGGAGCATAAATATTGCAGATTTTTTTCATCTATTTTGTCTATCATGATCAGAATATTGTTTCAAATTAAAAATATCTGTACCATGGTTTTAGTTAAGGCCTCCCATCTGATATGTGCGGTAGGGTGGGCCGAAAAAACAATTTTTTCGATTTTCAAAAACATACCCCCGCAAAAGTTGTTGGCTGATGAGATCTGAAGAATAAAAAAAAAATTCAAAATCAATTTATATCTTCCGATCGCGCATTGGCATTAATAAAATTTTCAAAAATTGGCAAAAATTCAATTTTCAAAAATTGGCAAAAATTCAATTTTTAAAAATTTTGGAAAATTTTGAAAAAATTTAAAATTCACAGCTTATCTCGTGACTATTCAAACCAAAAAGCAGAATTTTTTGAAAAAAATGCATGCTGCACACCTTTTTTAAATTTCTGCTATTTCTTCACATGAAAAATCAAAAAAAAGTATAAAATGTTTTTTAGTTGCCGGCACTAAATGAGCTCTAAAATTTATTTTATTCGATTTTGATTTTTTTCAAAATTTTAAAAATTTTTGCCCTCTCAAGTACAATTTTTTGCCAAATTTGATCATTTTTGGCACAATAATGGCCTCTGTATGCGACATGCGGCCTGGAGTGCAAAAAAAATTAAATGTAGTGTATATCCACTTCCACATTCATTCTGCATCTAATGAGCCATAGTTTGAGGAACACTAGCAGAATAGGTCACCGCCGGCCGTAGTGAATTTTCGAAGACGAGAAAATGAGTGATTTTCGCCCCTCTTCATCATGAATGAGTTTTCAAAAAAAATAATGAAATTTGAGTTGCGACCCATCAAAATGGGTTAAAATTTTGCAAGCAAAAAGAAATTTTGGGTGAAAATTAAATTTCAATCATTTCAACCCTTTTTGAGCACCAAATTGTGCCCCATTTTTGAGTATTTTCCAAAAATGACATGCAAATTTTTCGAGCAAAACGAAATAATTATTAGTGAAAATTGAATTTAAGCCTTTTCGACCCTTTTTGAATCCCAAATTGAGCTCAATTTTCGAGTATTTTCCAAAATTGAGACCCATTTTTGAGTATTTTCTAAATATATCATGCAACCAATGAAAATGGGAAAAACGTTTGTAAAAAAATTTTTAATGTCATCAAAAACCATTTTGGAGCAACTTTTGAGAATTTTGAACCCCAAATAAGGTTAATTTGAGTGTTTCTTTGATTAAAAAAATGAACTAAAAAATAAATAACAAATGTGATACCTAAGTATAGAAAATTCGAATTGGTTTTGTTCACGATTCACGATGATTGGTTATCTTATGAAATTTTCTGATGAAAAATGAAGGAAATATGAGACTCTGTGACATCTGAGCAGAGCCAGGGCCAAGACAGGAAAATATGCAAGTTTTAGTAATGAAAAAAAAATCGGACGAAAAAAAAATGAAAAAATTTGTGCTCCTGGCGCAAAAAAGGTATTCTGGATTTTGATGAAAAAAGCCGAAGTAACTCACTTTTTTAGCGAAAGACCATTAAAAAAATGAAGTAAAGTTTCCTTTCAAAGGAAGTGTTGAAAACATGGATATTTTTTTCATTACTACAACTCGTATATTTTCCTATCTTAGCCCTGGATCTGCTCAGATGTCTAAAACTTGAAATAATATGGGAAACATGGAGCCAATGATCTTTCCTTCATTTTTCCAAAATCATAATTCATAAATAAAGATGAAGTTTTAGTTTTTACACACCTTTTGTTGGAATGATTTCCACCATTCAAGGAAACTCTACTTCATTTTTTTAAGGGTCTTTCACTCAAAAGTGAGATACTTTGGCTTTTTTCGTCGAAATCCAGAATACCTTTTCTACGCCAGGAGTACATACAGAATTTGAGACTCAAAATTTTCAAAAGTTGCTGAAAAATAATTTTAGATGACATTTTTTTTTCCTGGTGAAATTCTACCCTTTTTTTTCAAAGGCTACACATCAGTTATTTGAAAACACTCAAATTAACTCTATTTTAAGCTCAAAATTCTGAAAAAGTGCTCAAAAATGGTTTTGGGTGACATTTTAAAATTTTTCACGAAAGTTTATTCCATTTTCATAGGTCGCATGCCATTTTTAGAAAATATACTCACAAATGGGGCTCGAAAAACTTATTCCAATTTGACGTTATCAACCATCAGCATCGGAATCACTAATCAAGGACTATAATCAATTTCACCTCATGAAAAAATAGGTAATTTCGATAAATTTATGTGGTGTCAGGAGTCAGGTCAGAAGTCAGAAAAAAAATGTCCTCTTTCTTTTCAAAGTTTCGACATTTTCTTACAACAATGCTGATGTTGACACAAGAAACGTAGGTATAATTTCAGCTCTAGCTGTGTTTCAAGTTCTATTCATTTTGTAGGAAAAAAAAAGTTCTACTCATTTATACGTCGCTAAATATCAGGAAAGAAATGGATACGTAATGGATTTTAAACTCTAAAACTAGGTACCTATAATAAACTAATAATTTCTTCGCTTCATCGAAAGATAACTCTCTCGTGCCGGTATAAGATGCAAAATTGCTGGGTAATTGTACGTCCTTTATTATCGTACATTTCGACACGACTCGATATATTTTATGCATACACAAGTTGAATGAAATTGAAATGAATACATTCGCGTCAAGTATTTCATTGCTACGCGAGTATACTTTGTATGTATAATACATAGAATTGCGTGAGCAAGCCATTTCGAAAGTAGAAAAATTCCACATTAAAATTGAAAATCAATGATGCGCGATGTTTCCTTATACACTGCGATACTTTCTTCTATCCTTTTTACCGCACCGAGCCAGCTAATTTCTATACACACAGCGGAATAAAAACAGCAATCACGAGAACATATATCCTACGTGTTGTTAACCTAATATCAATAATGAGATATGTACATATTTTAAACTATGAAGAAAAGCGAGAACCGCAAGAGAAATAGTTGATGACGGTGTCTTATACAGACTAAGAAATAAGGATTAATGCTTCGAGGATTACCTGCGGATGAGGGGTTGTTTTGGAAAGTTTGCACGAAAATTAGGTCAACTGTGCTAGGTTATTGCAGTTTGGTAACAAATAAATGATTCGATGAAATATATTATAAATGATTTCAGCAAACAAATTAAATTTTGAGTGAGATTGCATTGGAATTATTTGGAATCCGGTTGAATTCAGATAAAAGGATTAATATTTCTTAATTAGGATATCCATTTGTCGATTTGCAACGTGAGTCAGTGATTTGCTATTTTCCAAGTTTCTTCATTTCTATTTGTTTTAAGTGCATCGTAAATATTTGTATAGAATGCAGAAATTGAAGAAAGTGTGTTTCGGAGTTTAAGAGCATTGACATGAAAATTATACGTAATCGTATGAAGGAATGGACCAACAAGAAATTGCAATTATGAAAAAAAGAAAAAACTGAAAAATTGGAATCAAAAACAATACTTTTTGATCAAAAAAAAAAGTTAAGTATTTTTTTTACATTTTTAGAGATTGTTAGATCAATCTTTCATTAAATTTGTAAGGCCTGGCCTGATCTCAGCTCAAAGGTCTTAAAAATAACTCCCAAAATTTTATTAGGAATTTTTCAATTTTTTCCCCGATGTCAATTTCAATCTTCGAAAAACTTAATCTAAAAATTTCATCATGCCCTAAAATGTCCTCAAAAAGATTCTTTAATCTGTTTTTTTTTTTTTTTTTTTTTTTTTTTCAGATTCTAGCCCGGAATTGTCGTTTTACGCCTCGAAATGTCTTAAATTGAAACCCCTAATCTAAAAATTCAGTTCCACTTCTTCGAAATTTTCCAATTTTTGAGGTTTGGTTTCTTTTGAGGGACGCTTCAGGGCTTCAAATTTTTAGCATCATAATTTTTACCTTTTTTTTTTCAATTTTTCCTTCGAAACTGCTATTTTGGCATCTATCGAGTGCATTTTTACAAAATGAAAATATTTTTTCAACCATAATTTGTATCAGAAAATTGAGTGTATATACTTACAGATTACCTTTTTTATTCACTCTTCTTCTTGATTGAGGAGTGAGAAGGGTGAAAAGGGGAGATGACCTTAGTATTCTTTTGTTTTGAAAAAATTTATTTGATTTTTTTTAAATTTTGTAAAAATGTTACGCCAGAAATTTGAATAAGTCAATTTGAGAGAAATGTTATGCCCTCCAGTGCCTCAAAAAAGGCTACAAATCTCAAAATTTAAAAAATATTGAAGAAGTGGAATTGAAGTTTTGAAACGTTTTTCAGGCTCATTTTCAATACTTGGTATACATAGATAAAAATGTACTTTTATTTTAACCAGGATCGAGTTTTTGCAAAGTGAGAGAATGGTGGGAAATGAGGGATAAATAATCATTTGACGATCTAATTTTTCAATTTCCAACTTCTACCGGGAAAATTTAGAAAATTATTCCAACAAATGGAGAGTAAAAACTAAAACTTCATTTTAATTTATGAATTATGATTTCAAAAAAATGAAGGAAAGATCATTGGCTTCATGCCTCCCATATTATTTCAAGTTTTGGACATCTGAGCAAAGCTAGGGCTAAGATCGGAAAATATACGAGTTTTAGTGATGAAAAAAAAACTCAGACGAAAAAAAAATCGAAAAAATTTGTGCTCCTGGCGCAGAAAAGGTATTCTGAACTTTGACCAAAAAAATCCGAAACAGCTAATTTTTTGAGCGAAAGACCTACAAAAAATCAATTTTCCTACAGCCCAAAAAAAGGACAAGATAGTGCTTCGAAATGCGGAAGCGGGGTTATTTTCAGAAATGCGTTTTTTTTTTTCATTTATTTGGGTAGTTAATTGTTATCGCCCTAAAAATTTTCGATTTCTCTGAATCATTGACCGTGAAATTGGATATCAACTTTTGACCTCTTACCAGGGGGTTGAAAAGTTGTAGAGGGGTTTTCAATTTTTACTTGATTTTCTTCGTTCACTCAATCACGTAAAATCATTTTCAATAAGTATGGAATGTATAATCACGTGTTTTTTTTATACTTAGTCAATTCAAGCCTCTCATTCAATGATCTGAAAATGAGCTCACCAAAACGATTTTTCATTTTGTAAAATTATCAGACAGCTGGAGTTCACTTTTCGTTGGAAAATTTTGTAGCAGTGCTGCCAATTGCGCCGTGAATAAGATTATTATTCCCCTTGCAGTTGGTAAGATTGCTTTCAACTTTTCCAAAAAATTAAAATTTATTTCTCGACCACAAAAATTTCTGATTCTAAATTTTTTTGCTTTTTAAATTGATTTTTCAATTTGATAGAATTCATGATTTTGATTTTTCATTCTCATTGATCTTTCACCCAAAAACATTAATTTCGAGTGGAATTTATTTCACTGATTCAAAAATAAGGCAGAATTTTTCAAAAAGCAAGATTTAGAAAATACCCATATTGATGCCTGTTCCGAAAATCTCACGGGTTTCAAATTTTTCTCGCTCAAATCTTTACGTGTATTATCTGCCTGTTGAAAATACCCTGAAGTGATTACACATCTTGAATAACAGATTATTCAATTTTTCCAACAATTTTTGACCCCCCCCACCCCACTTTAATCAAAAAATGCAGCCCTTTCCTTATGTAATTTTTGGGTGTGATTATGGTCTCGAGCTAGGTACTCAGTTTAAAAAATATTTTTGGTATCGAAAAATTGATTGAAATTTTTTTGTAAAATTTTGATTCAGCGCTACCAACTTCATGACAATTCACGCAGTTTTAATTTCAATTCATTTTCCCCATTCAATAGTTTAGAACCAGAATCAGAAATTTTTGTGGTCAAGAAATTAATTTTAATTTTTTGGAAAAGTTGAAAGCAATTTTACCAACTGTAAGGGGAATAATAATCTTATTCACAGCGTAATTGGCAGCACTGCTACAAAATTTTCCAAGGAAAAGTGAACTCTAGCTGTCTGATAATTTTACAAATCAAAAATATTTATTAAGTACATATTTAATTTATAAATTTTAACGGCATTGGCATAAGAAGAATAAACGAGTAGTACAGAGATCAAAAATTTTACGAGAAAAGAATTTTCGAAATACTCAATCGATACAGATTTTTTTATACTAAAAGTAGATACTAATTGAACAAAATTTGGAACATCAATCTAGGGAATACATTTTAAGCCCACGACAATCTGAAAACTTCACATAACAATTGGCAATTTATTCTCACTCATCATAATACTTTTTTCAGAAAAAAATCCGTCTCGAAATTCGAATAGAATCCGAACCAAATTGAAATTCAAATTTATAACATGCGATATTTCAAAAAAATAAAAAAAAAACACGTCATTAAACTTTTCCCTTATAATATCCTTACACACCCTACTTATTTTATTCATTCCATCGAAACCCTCGAACCTGAACCTAAGTAGTTCATTCAACTCCTACCAAACAGTATATCACGATTACTTTAGAATAAACAAGAAACAGCTCTAGTCAACTACCCTACCGTATAGTTAACTTCTTAATTTTTCAATAAACCATCGAACCCCGAATATTGCTCAGCATAAGCATATAACAACGAACCCAACTTATAAAAGGTATAGGTACCTTTTATAAATATAAATTTCGTGAAAAATACACGTACGTACAATCTTTATTCTTTAGATTAGGTAACGAAACAGGAACCACCCATCGAAACACGAGCAACGATATATTAAAAAGCTGACGTGACTGAAAACATAAAAGATAATATTTCGAAAACGCTCGATAGGTACTTGCAGCATTTTTTTTTTACACGACACAAGTACGTACTTTTGGTATAGGTATTTAATTGATTCATCGCCACGCCATCGTCGAGTTGACTGATCGTAAAAAATACTCGTTGATGAATTTCTTCTCCAGCATCGAGTGAAATTCTCAACCTCGATATTACGATTCGTACTGGGGGAAAAAAAAAACTCCTAAATAACGTACGGATACGTTTTATTGAACTGTAAAAACGAAAACGATGCCATTGGTGAAAAACGACTCGAAAAAAAAAAACGAAAACACCGTTAAAAAAATAATTTACATTCGTGATAAAAACCATTGTCATAATAAGCCAACAGTTTTCCTAGATACGTTTCCTCGATTTTGCAATGCCATCTCGTCTATGGGGTTCTCCGCATACGATGCAGCGGCCATTGTGCGTAATAACTAGACCGTATCGTTTTACAGCTTTTTTCAATGTATCGGATTTTTTTCATACTGTTTTTGAGAAAATTATAGCGATGCCTACATATATGGACGAGGCACGGTAAAGGAAATCTAAACAAAACCCTCATCTTGTATCTTGTTCCTTTTCGCATTTTTCAATATGACTGAACGCGTATAAACGAAATACGAACCGATATAAATATTCACTTTATCAAATTCTCGATACGAAAAGTTATATACCTTTTTAATACCGTATCGAAAAGGAGTAAAAAGAGTGGTAGATAAAACGGATGGGTTTTTAGGTATATTCGGAGCTGAGGGGGTGGGAAAGGAGCCAAATCGTATAGGATATCTGACTTATGAAAGGTTATAATGGAGTATAAAAAAGGTGGGGTTATATCGAGTTAAAATGTATCAAATTGGCGAATCAGGTCAGTGATTCGTGTCTTGTGGATTGGTTTAGATCTGGTATGCTATTCGAAGGGGTGAAAAAATATGATATTTGACATTTCTATTGTTGTATACGGATACTTAGTAGATAAATTGAGTATAGTGTGGATTACGATGGCAATATAAACAATATTTTATATCGAATATAAATAAATACCTATGGTACACGATAAAAACGTATTATATCGAGTGGGATAAATTGGATGTATGAAAATTGCCTGAAAACCTTCTCAATCGCTTGGGTTAATTTTGGTCACGCTTCGAGTGTGCTTTCGTAATACTTACACCTTGGTTGCTGGTAAGAAAATAAAGAGAATGTTGTCGTGGTCGTTTTTCTTTGCCAAAGGGTATAGTATCGTGGATTTTGAAGAAAATTGGTGAGGGGTGTGTAGTTTAATTCGAGTAAAAGACCCTGCCCTGCCCTGCCCTGCCCTCCAAAAAAACAGCCCCAGCTCAGAGAAAAATGGAGCTTAAGAACCTCAACTCAAAGTGAGGTAATTTTCAAAAAAAAAAAAATGTAATTTTTGCCAAATTAAAATTTTTGAATGAGATCAAACTATTTTCTGGGAACTGTGGTCACCCCATCTCTGAAAAGGTACAATTTGAATTTCTACAGTTTCCTGAACTGTTGACCGCGATGTTGAATATTTTTTTTGGTTCTCTATAAGGAGATTATGACGAGATTTCAATTTTTATTGAATTCGATTGGCTCACTCAAATTCATCAAAATCGATTCATTTTTTTTCAGTGATGGAAAACTGGAATCAGAACTGGAACTGAAATTTGAAAAAAAAAACTGAAACTAAAGCTGGAAAACTGGTATTGGAATTGGAAGTGGAACTGCAATGATGAAAACTGAAATCTGAAAACTGGAACTGGAACTAAAATGAATTTCAGTTTTATACCAGTTCCAACAGTTTTTTGCAAATTGCCATTTTTATTTTTTTAAATGAATTTTGCACTCAATTAAAATCATATTTTCTTATATTAGACCTTACAGGTACGCTAAAAATTTTTCGAAAAATTCAAGGTTTTGTCAACAAAATTTCCAAATAAAGTAAAAAACCAACAGAAAAGAAATGAAAATTTTTGAAAATTTGATGTGAATATCCAAGTAGAAAATTTAGATGCACAGTATTCAATTTAAATTTTTTTACTAAAAATTGAAAAACAACGATCTCACGCGAACCTTGTTGTAAATTTGAAAATTCCATCTAATCAAAAACATCCTAGCAAATATTCTTCAAATTCTAATTTTTTTATTTAGGAATTATGTAGGATTTAGGAAAAGGCAGAAACGGGAGTCATAAAATTTCGGATGCCATTTAACTGCGCGACAAAAATAATCGTTTGCACGACAGAAAAAATGGAAATAACGATTACGTTTATAACAAGCAGCGAAACAAATTAATCCACAGGAAAAGAAGGGAATAATCGACAGTAAATAAAACGCATGTCAAAAAAATTTGTTTGGGCGACGAAACAAAATAATCACCGGGAAAATAATTGAAAGTCCGAGGAAAAAAATATTAAACGACAATTAAAATCAAAGGAACGACAAAGTATAATTTAAATAAATTAAAATTAAATTTGACGTGGAAAAGTAGAAAATTTAAATGATCAATATTCAATTAAAAAGTTTTTACTAAAAAAAATTGAAAAACAGAACGGCCTCAAACGAACCTTAAAAATTTATGTAGAAAAGTGAATAAAGGAAAAATGTGTTGTAAATTTGAAAATTCCATCCAATTAAAAACATCCTCGCACACATTCTTCAAATTTCACTTTTTTTATTGAATAGGTAATTATTTAGGACTCGGGAAGTCAGGACCAGTAACTAGTCATAAAATTAAAAAAAAAAATTATTTCCCCGGTTTTTTCCACTGAAATCTTTTGTGTTAAGTTTGAATACATGAAAAATGAAAAAATTGTACTTTAAAAAGAAAAGGAAAAACATCTGAGTTCAATTTTTGCAAAAATTTTGGATTTTTTTCATCTCTCAAAATTTAAAAAAAAATGGAATTTTGGAACTGGTATTTGGAACGAGAACTGGAATTGAAAACTGAAACTAGAAAATATTACTGAAGAACTGGAACTGGAATTGAACTGGAAATTTAAATTTTGAGAACTGAAACTTTCATTTCACCGTTCATACTTTGTCGTGCAAATCTTACTTTTTGTGTCGTGCATTCCCATTACTCTGTCATGATTCGATTTTCCCATTTTCGTCGTGCAAATCCTTTCTTTTGTTGTGCAGTTTTATAATCCCCTAAAATTTCTAAAAAATAATATTTCCCAAGGTTTTCTCCCAGAAATCTTTTGTGTTGAGCTTGAATATACCCATGAAAAATGAAAAAATTGTACTTTAAAAAGAAAAGGAAAAATAGCAAATTTCAATTTTTGCAGAAAATTTTAGATTTTTTTCAAAAAAAAAAAAAAAAAAAAATGGAATTTTGGAACTGATATTTGGAATTGGATCTAGAAAATATTGAGAACTGGAACTGGAACTGGGAACTAATATCATTTCAGTTTTCCATCACTGATTTTTTTTTTCAAATACCTATTTAATGTAATTTTTGATTATAATTTTCAAAAGTTTTTTTCATTGACAGTGCTGCTATATAAAATTTTGTTTACAAAATTTTCGTAAAATAAATAATTCAAATTGTTCATTCAATGGTTCAAAAAATAAGCAAAAATTGGCTCCTTTTCAGACTCCCTGCAAAATTTTGCGAAAAATCACATTTTTTGTGCCTTTCTCGCGAAAAAATAAATTCAATTTTTTCACAAAATTTTGGAAAGAATTCAAAAAAAAATTCAATTTTTTGTAATGTTCGGGCTAATTGCCTTCGAAAAATCAGTTTTTTGCCCCCACCTCCACCTCCAAAGCAAACTTTGGAAGCCAAGTATTGAGCAAAGTAATGTATTTTGATGTCTAGAACCAGAATTTCGGCATGAGAACCCAGAAACAGAAAATTTTTTTGTCGACCTGTGTAATCTGTTGATAACTGATTTCTGATGATAAAATCCTGGTTCATGTCTGAATCTTTTCTGTTAAATGGAGGTGCCTGTTTTCAGCAGGTGACATAGCACTGCTAAAAAAAACGCAGAAATTTGTCCCCCCCCCCCAAAAAAAAAAAATGATTTCAATCTGACAAAGAAACTGCAAGAGATGTGACACACCAATTTTTTTTCTTTTTTTTGTAAATTTGTAGAATATCGTAAGAAACTTGCACAGGTAAAATTTTAGCCTCAGAAACTGATTTGGAAAGGAATTTATGGAATTTTGTATTTTGAAAAATTTCGTAAAATACCAAAATTCGAACTTTTAACTTCAAGAGCTAAAATGTTTGATATGAAAGTTTCTCGCGATGCACCACCAACCAGTAATTTTTTTCGTTCGTGTCACACGTACCTCAAGGCACTTCCTTTGAGAGCTCGTCTCCTTAGACCAAGGTTGAAAATTTTTTTTGTAAAATTTTTTTCCTCGTATTGATTTTTCTTGGATCTATTTTTGTATGGCTCACACCAACACTCCACCTTTCCATCTGGATAATTTATTTTGCACAGTCTTCGTCCATTTGGATATTTTTTAATCTCATTGTTCGATCTTGGCACCTTTCATGATTTCTTCTGCATATAAGTTAAATAACCTTGGAGAGTGTGGGCAATTTCGTCCCGCTGCTTTCTAAGGACTGCGACTCTTTAAACGCATCGATTGCCTTTCGAGACTTATTGTCGATGCCTTTTGGACGAGGGAAGAAGAAGGGAAGGTTAAATCGTCGTTAAAATGTAGATTTAAAGGGTTCTCTTTTCGTATGTAAATTTTGACGTAATAAGTTGAATTGAAAAGAAAGGAAGTACGCGCGTATTCTGGCAAAATGGAAGGAGAACTCAAACTCGAAATGTATACGCTTAACAAATTATCCGTCTCTGGAGTTCGCAGCACACTGGTGCGACTTCGGTACCTATATTGCGTTATAATATCGATCTACATCGTATTCAATTTTAATTTCGCGTTAAAGAGAACTTAAATGATTACTCATTTGAACGGCTTGTCAAATTCAACCCTTGTACTCGAAGGTCGAGAGGGTGCGTATAGAACACAACAAGATTATATATACCGAGCCGCAACTCTCTAATAAAGATTTGCATCGGCGAATGGCAGGGGGTAAGGGGGAGGTATATCTATCTAAACGCGAAGACGCAAGCTACTCAAATGATAACGCCTCGAGGTTCCCTATTCCCATAGTACTACGTAAAGGGAAAAAAAAGCATCGTTCTCGTTGTCTTCCTCTTCACCGCCTCGTCAGCGCCAACTTGCGCCAATTTTCCGCCTACTTTGAAATACGACAACGGCCGTTCGATGGTATAAAAATTTATCTTTGGGAAAAAAAATCGCCTTAGAGAAGTATAGATCTTTCTATAAAGATTTTAAATAAATATATTCGCCCGGTGCCTGATAAAAGCTCTCTCACTCTATGGACAGATGAAGGGGATGAGGAGGACCAACGAAGCAGATTTTTATTCTATCCAATCAGCCATATTGAAGAAATATGTCCAGACTGGGCTCGTCTTTTATATTGCCGGATTAAAATTCAACCTCGGGGTTTCTCCCCCCGTGGCCCCCGGTACCTCGAATTTCCGCCTCGTGCGGTTTAATTTGAACGGAATTACACGTCGAACGTTTTTCCGACCTCTTTTTCTATTTTTTTTTCGCACGATACGAAGACCTTCTCGGTCTCGTGTTTTCATACCGAAGACCAAAGAAGTGAAAAATTTTGTCGGCTCGACGCCACCATGAAAATCAACTGGATATATATTTTATCTTTACCTTTTGAAATCGAGATGACTTTTTTTTTCAAATATTGTAACTTGAGTGTACACGAGGATCGGGGGTCTGTTTTGATAAATTTCGATTAAAAAAATCTAAGATTTCGAATTTTATAAAGAGAAATTTTTCAGATTTTTTTTTTCAAGTATCGAGCTTGATAAGTTTTAGTACGAGGAGAAAAAGGGAGAAAGTGAATTTTATCTTGATGGCAAATCTTAAATTGGAGCCTTCTTTAAATAAAATTTCTATGTAGACAAACCAAGTGGATGAAATTTCTAAGTGAGTAAGCAAAGCTGTTGAAGAAGAAAAACTGGTATCATAAAATTTTAAGTGGAAAAAAAAGAAGAAACTAAATAAAAAATTCATTATTTTTTGTTTTACAATTTTTCACCATCTTGAGCTGGACTGAAAATAATTCTGTTAGAACGTTAGAAGAAAAAATCATTTTTTTCAAAGAAATTATGAGTAATAATTTTAAAATCACTGAGAAACGATTTCAAAAAGTTTGGTCTCGAAATAACCTTCTTAATTTGTACTATTTGTTGACCTGATTAAATTATTCTCATTCCAATCGAATTTTTCATGTTTTATGATTTTTGGGACACCCAGGAAAGGAATTTCAAATAGTTTTAATCTCTATTGAAAGTTTGCTTTTTTTTTTTTCGTTAGAAATCCAAAACTATTGAAATCGAGCATTTCGTTTTTTTATTCAGAAAAAAATGGCAGTATCATCATTATTAAGAAATAGTAAAAAAAAATTAATGAATTCAATCCCTGAAATTCTTTAGGTGTGAAATTGGCTGAGATTAATAATTCGTGAATTTGAAAATTTTATGAGATAAGGGCGCAAATCTTTGATCATGAAGTCCCAAACTTTTCTAAAATATTTCTATTCTCTGATTTATAAATCACTGAAAATTATCGAAAATCACTGGAAAACTGTTCAAATTGTAACACAGTGATACTAAAATCAGCGAAAAAATTTCACCGATAGCAGACGCTGAAAGAAACTGCTGGAAAATCAGCGAAAATTCACCGATCAATGAAATTCTTTGAAAACTCAGAAAAAAATTCGCTGAAAATCAAAAAATTTTTCTGATTTTCCTTGTTCTGCAGTTCTGGATTTTTTCAGCGAATTATCACTGAATTCCTCAAGAATTCAACGTTCTCCCCTTACCACAAAAAAAAAAATTAGATCGATATTTTTAATTTCTACGATTTTCATCATTTCCTTTCTTCGAATTTTCAAAATTTATATTCAATGTAAGAGGTGAGAGGGTGCTTTTCACAAGTGAATGACTCAGAAGTTTTTTCTGTGGAATAAAAAGTTATGAAAGTCATTCAAGATATTTGAATACTCCGCTCCATATCCTCCCAGAAAAAATAAAAACTATACCAAGATTCAAAATAATTATAATTTGTTGAATCACAAAATTTTTTTCAGAGAAAAAACTGAAAGTTGGGCTTTTGAAAACGTACTTGAATTTTCATACCCATATTAAAATAACAATATTTCAATTTACTCCCCCCCCCTTAGAGCTCAGTGACTTTTAAATATTCTCTTTCCTCAAAAATAATTTTAAAGTTTTTTGGGCTAAAAATTGAAGTAAAAATAATTGAAATTGGTGCCTATGCCTCTGAAAATCTACATCCATGATAACCTTATCAAAATTCTCAAAATTTTGAGTTTTTCCTTCCTTATCCTGATATGATGGACATATTTTAATAAATTCAATTTTTTATCCGACAAGAATCGAATTCTGGTTCATAACAGAAGAATCTAGAGAAAAAGGCCAAAAAACTCATGATTTTCCATGCGATTTTTCTTTTACAATTTCATATTTTATTCAAAAAATTTCCATAAGCTCAGAAATGAAAACCCTCCAAAATTTATTGTTCTTTTGCCTTTTGGTCTCTTTCAAAGTCCGAAGGAACATTGAAAATTTTCCAAAGAATTGAAATGATGTTTGGCATAATAAGTTCAAGTCGATTTATTTTTTGATACGATCGTCTGAACCTTTTGTTCATAATTTTTGTAAAATTTTAATTCGACTTTTCAAGTTCTCCAGGTACATATAAGCTTTTTAAAAAAAGTAAAAAAAAATCTAGATAAATCAAGTGTCTGAACAGGGAGAGGAACTAAAAACTCAAAGAACCTATTTTTCATTTTTTTTCTTGGAAAATGAACTCTGAAATTCATGAAATAGGAGGAAAAACTCACTTTAAATTCAACCCGATCAGCGATTTTTCCTCCCATTAAATCCCGTTGAAAAATCTCAAAACTTTTCTAAAAAAAAAAATTGAAAAATCGCAAAAAAAAATAAAAAAACTTTGATAACGAATATAATTGGTAACTTGGAAATAGAAAAAAACTATGTAGTTTTCAGAAAAAATTCGTGAAATTAAAGAATTAGTACTAAAAAAAAATTGGAATCGCATTTTGAAAAATTTTTGATAAACAAATTAGGAATATGTACCAAATTTTTAAAATCACAATTTCCCAACTCCATCAAAAAATTACATAAAACGTAACCCTCAAAAAAATTTGAAATCGAATAAAAATGAAATAAATTACGGCTGCATCCGGCATCGGAAAAATTACGAATTTATCAAAACTCTCGGAACACAATTATCGCCCGAGAAAAATCTCCACGCGTAATCAGAAATGTTTGAAAATTGAAGGAATACTCGGATGAAAATCCTCATCAATTCTACAACAATACAACTTCCTTATCGTCGTATCAAATATCCTCCACTCACATCTCCATTGCATCACACCCCCCTTTTACAAAACATCACCGATATCCAACCCAGCCCAATTTCCTACACAATAAACGACGACAGGTATCAAGAAACGAGAGCAAAAAAAAGAAAGGGAGAAAATAAAACCACTCGCATTCCGACAATTCGATCGAACGTCGCGAATTACTCGGAAGATATTTCTATAAATACATTAAACCAAACCTTCAAAAAAAGAGAAAAGAAAATCAATACGCGATTGGAACGAGGAAAGGAGGGGAAGAACATAGGAACAAAATAATTCAAAAAAAAAACCTAATCCTACGCTTGTAACGTGCATCCAATTTGCATTTCGCCCCTTCTCAGCCATCTTTTTAAAATTCACCACCAATTTTCCAAAGCTTCGAAAAAAGGAACTTGACATAATTAAAAGCCAGATCGAAACGGATGTGTGACGAGAATACTGAATTTGGTCGCGTCTATATTAAGTCGGCCTCTGTATCGGTGCGAAAGGGATCGAGTGGTATCTTACCCCTTTGCCGAAGTCGTTTCAAAAACGTTGATTAGAAAATGGGATTATAGAATGGTTAAAATTTTCTCAAACCCAAACGACTGTGTAAAACTTTACACTGACGAGTTTATCTGGTCTCACTACATGGCGAGTTTGAAATGTAAATGACCCGCGACGAGGGCCCGAAGTTTTAAATATTGTTTGGCACGACGACGTCGTGTCGATTTTGCCACAAACGCTGCAACCAATTAGCCAATTAATATAGCAGCCGGGTCTGTTTTGTCTTAAGCGTTCGAAATATACATCTAGGTATCTCTTTTATTGAGGTAAAGGGGTCGAAAGGTATGATTAAGTAGAGAATACGGAATGCTAATTCGATTCTCGCGACCGACGAGATCGTCCAGCTTGAAATTGACGAGCCAACGACTAAACATTAGTCGAAACAGACTTATCTGGGTGAAAAGTTGAGAATAAAAACGTCATTGGAAATTTTCGAGATATAAAAATTACGTCATTTTTCAAAATATTTTACAATTTAGAAGTCACGGTGGACGAGCGAGAAAAAATTCGCATTTCGTCGATTTCTGTATAAAACTCATTTGACAGCTTTGGCCAGAGATCCGACGAAATAATGGAAGCCCGAGTTTGGAAATTTAATAAAGTTATGCTTCGGAACCGTATTTAATTTCAAATCGAAAGTTTAACAAGTTTCAAAGCGCTGGCTGAATTATCCAACGGTTTGGGAAAAAATTCGAAATCGAAAAGACGTATCTTGCAGCTCGCCGATCTATTTTCGTATATAAATAAGCGATGGGGGAAAAAAAATCAACGAGATAGAGTGAAAATTTACTCGTCGACGAATAAAATCGTACACGTTGTCTTTTGTTGGAGCGAATAATAGGCCAGCCATACACGTGTGTCTCTTCAGAGATGGCATAACGTGCGAAGACGAAACTGGGTTATTGATACAAATTGAAAATTTTATCAATTTTTTCCTCGATTTTACGTAGATACGTATCGAAAAACCATAAATGAGAAAACTCGTAGAAAATTTTTCTCCGGAGAAGGAAAAAAATCGAAGCAATATTATTACGTGATATTTTATTATCAAAATTTCATCACGAGTTGTATATTGGCGAGAAGAAGAAACCTTGTAAATGCTTCAAATTAAATTTTGAAAAAAAAAAATCAAAAAAAATTCCGTCGAAGTATTTTTCGTAACAAAAGGTCAAAGGGAAAGAAAGAAGGAGATTACAAAGGTACATTACGACGAGTTCCCCACGCAATTTTTTATTCTTCGCTTTTCAAAAGGGTATAAAATTTTTCATTCTTGTCAAACTGGGCCTAAAAAATGACAGCCAGATATTTTTGCAGACGAAAAAATTTACCAAGGTTTTTTTTTCATCGAGTTGTAGAAATTTTTGTAGATGGAGAGGGAAATTGAAGGATGAAATTGAAAGGCTTGAATTTGTTGGGATGTCGCTTGTCCTACGCAATGACGAATAGCAGGAAAAAGACTAATTCTCGTCCTACGCTAATTTATTTTACCGAAGTGGAACTAATTGGTCGTGTGTGGTAGGTAGTAATTTGGCTTTTGTAGTGCTATATGGATGAATATTTTTGTATGATCGATTTCTAAATTAATTCAGTTGTTTATCTGCTTGATAGGTACTATTTTTAGAACCTTTCCAAAAAAGTATGAAATCCGAATTTTAATCGAAAAATATAAAAATCCAAAGTTAAAACAATGATATTTTTTAATATGAATTGAACAAAAAATTTTAACCATGGAAATTTTGAATTTGATTTACTTACCTACTTACAGTAAAATTCATAACAAAAATCTGTCACATTTCAGAATTTTAAAAAAAATGAGGAAAGAAAAACTTGCTGATTTCATAAACTAGAAAAAAAACTGATTGAAATTTTGAAAAATCTATTTCTTTGATTAAAACATTATGATGAAAATAAAAAGGCCACAGCAATCAACAAAAACAATCAACAACTATTTTAAAATATCTACACCACAAAAATATGACCAATCAATTCAAAATCAATACATGAATATTTATTGAAAATAATGGAATAAATTGAAAGTTGAAAATACTCCTTAAATTTTAATCAGTCAAAAACTGAATGATTGAAATAGACAAAATTGAGTCACTGATTCTATTAATTAATTTTAATTTTTGAATCAGTAACTTTTTCCCTAACTATACTTGAAGGAAACAATTACCTACTGACTCAAAAATGAAAATTCAAAAATTAAATCGTAAATTTTCCACTGATTTCTACTGTGACTGAATTCTGTCTATTTCATCAGTCAATTCTAACTTGAATTGAAAGAGTACATGATGACGCTGAGATTACTGATCCAAAAAAACATTTCCATGTTTCTGAGTGATTCATGCAAAACGCTAAAGCTCAACATACGTTTCACGGATTTACAACTTTTTTCAAATTTCAACAGTCCATAAAAAATTGATGAAATGACTTCAAAATTTCGAGGTGAAAATTTGTGATTTTTTTTTATATTTACCCTTTACTGCTTCTTTCACAAGAAACTCGAAAATTCTTTTTCAGTTTTTTTAATCGAATGAACCACTAGAAAAATCAAAGAATTTTTTTTACATTTCTATGTAATTTTCAAAAAAAAAATCAATGTTTGAAACTTTAAGTTTCATCCAGAAAGAGAGATTTCGTTATCCATTAACTAAACATTTACACCACCCCCCCCCCCACCCAATTTTTGACATGATTTGAATACCAATTTTTGTCATAGTCCATTATTTCAAAAGTGGTTGTAAAACTCTGTTCCCAGAGTCATCTCTCAATTCTTGTAAAAGGCTGTGGCTGGAGGGGAGGGGGTGTGGAAAAAAGTTGTGATAGACGTCGAGAGGGTATAGGGAATTATCAGCTATTTCACTTTAATCTTCAATTCATTGATGTATGTAGCTTCAAAATTTCACGACTTTTTTTACTTTTATTTTGCTAAATCGAATTGGAACTGGAAAAGAATACTTTTACCAATACCTAGATATATTTTCATTACCCCCCCCCCCCCCTGGACAATTTTTTTTCCATTCATTGTTTTGGTTTGAAGTGCATAACTCACTCATTTCGAATTAGTGAAGAGTCACTGAAAAAAGTTAGAATTGCAGCACAAAAAAAAACAGAAACTTTTTTTTTCAATTTTCAGCAAATTTTCGTTGATTTTTCAAAGAATTTAACTAATTTTTCAGCAAATTTCAGATATTTTTATTGACTTTCTAATAAATTTTCAGAAATTTTTTCACGTTGTTTGCTTACATGACCTTTTTCTTTACTCATCTACCACTGTTCAGGATTTTCGAAGTAAATTCTAATTTTATGAAATACAACAAAAATTCAATAAGTAATTCAAAATGTCAATCTGGGCTGCTAAAATTTCTTCCTGGCCAAGAGAAAATGGAATTGAGTCAAAATATGAACAAGTGATGAATTTTTTTAAAAATGAAAATTTTTGCATTTTGAGATTATCAATTTAGTTTTCTATTCTCTCTCATAAATCGAAAGTTTCCTCTTCTTTGAAACAGATGACAATATTTTTCGAGAGTGAAGAATGGAAGAAAGAAATTAGGAAAAATATTCATCCAAACTAAAATATTTTGATATCTGAATCAGAAATAAGTTCGAAGTGATGACAGGAAAGAAGAAAGGAAAGGAAATATTGAAATTGACCATTTGGATTTCAACTGAAAAAAAAAGCAACAATCCTAATAAACTCAAAATTGAAGAAAATGTTTTTTTTTTCAAAAATAAATTTTGAATTGAAATACAGTGAACCAGTTGGGAAGAAAATCAGCCTCATTGAAGGAAGAAAATTGTGTCCACTTTTCTATGCATTTTTCAAGTCATTTTTAAGGCAAAACTATTAAATTGACAACAAAAAAATCAAGATTTTAAATGAGTACATTAACCCAAGTTCATTAACCTCCATTAGTTTCTTATCGGAAATCTCAAAAACTTGGTAAATATTTAAAACGACACGATCTACCGATAAGGCAAAAAACTACGTCAACTTTTATAAGCCCATCAAACCGCGAATAATTTTCACATAAAAATATTACTCTCGTTTAAAATACAACAACAAACTGTAATTACCAAACTGACCTAATAAAATTTCCAAACAGCCTCCAAACATAATACAACATTCCCGCAACTACTCCGGCTTTTTGTCTTCTCCGCGACTCTCATTCGGCGAAATAAATTAAGGAAGATGACAACAAAAGAAGCGACAGAGCTCTTATAGCCCTAAATAAAAACAACCTCTTCAAATCGAAACTCAGCCCGACAAAGAGACTTCTGGAAAACTTGGCGAGCATCTTAACCAGATACAATCTCGTCAACGACGTTTTTCTCTAATAAATTGAAAAAGGCCAGGTATGTGCTTCAATATATAATACTTTTTTAAAGTTGCGATTCGAGGTGTATTTGATTTAGAGGGGGGAAAATACCTTTTATATTCGTACATAAAACTGTGATTTTTTGTCGTCAAATGTGTATGGAAAAAGAAAGAAACAGCGATAGAATGAAATATACGAACCTGTTGAAAGGAAAACTCGATAAATCGAGGAGAATAAATTTAGGAAAAATTTTGCCATAAAGTAAGCACCGGCGTTATATAAAAAAATAAGCAGGAAAAATACCCGATGGGAAACTTTTTATCTTGAAACTTTTTAATATCGATAAGTTAAAAAATTCTAGAATAGTTTGATCGAACATGTAAAAGGACTCGTGAATATATTTTGCTATATGCAGGAAAATTTTTCATAATGGGGAAAATTTCACGTTGTTTCGACCAACTCGCTTGGACGCTGAGAGGAAAAAAATTCGCCGAAAGAATATCGCGTATAAAATAGAGAAGAAGCGAAACGTAGTATATGGTACGGATAAATTGACTATATGCGTTGTACCCATTATAGAGTTTCGTATTATAATACAAACGGAAGTAATGATTTTCGCCAGTGCTGTTCAATATCTATATGGAGTACGTATAAATGGGCAACTAGGCAAGTGGTGTATTGCGGCAATCAATATAGACCAACAATGGGAAACTGTTTTATGTTTTATTGATGGTGATTCGTTTCTTATACATACGTTGGCTGCGAGGTCGTATAAGGCTACCCCGATACCCATCTGTATCGCGAATATACGTAAAGCTACACTCGTAGATCAAATTACAGCTCACGGTATAAATTCGCGATAAGCAGGGTGACAATATCAAGGGGCTAAAGGTACATCTATCTATAGGTTCGTACGAGCACATTAATTAAATTCCGTATCGGTCAAAGTAACATCGTCAAAAACCACCGTAGAATGGTACAGCGCATTTGGGTCGACAAAAATAATATATACTAAATTTAACCTATAATTCGCCCTGAAATTACTCTCGGGGTGAAAAATGTGCAGCGGTGGGTTGCTCCTGGCGCAGAAGCCGTCCTGGCTGGAGGGAGCGATGGTGAGGTGTAATGAGGCCTTTGGCATGTGGAACGTTCATTGATGAAAATGAGAATCTCTTATTTAATGTTGGAGTTTGGATATGGATGCGAAACCGCAATTTCCCTGATGTTTCGATGCGTGTTGATTATTCCAGCTTGAGACTGGGGTGCCTTTTTTTTTTGATACATATTTTGGTGGGATTGCATTAAAATTGAGGTTTTGAAGTGAGTGGTCTGTCATACTTTCAAAAAAAAAAAAAATGCGTCCAATCCTTGCATAAAAAAAATAAACTTAATCAAAAGAATGGACAGCACCTTGGAAACTGAAAAAAAATTATGCTCAAGATATTTTTCGTAGCATCAAAAATGAAGGGATTTCAGGTTATTCAAAATAAATGGACTTCAAAAAATTTTCAAATATTCTCGATTTTAAAAGATTTTTAGCTCTTTTATTTTTGATGTAAAGAAAAAGTCCACAAAACAAAATTTTTCAGTTTTCAGTTTAGGTGCTGTCCAATTTCTTGTTTATAGCTTATTTTTTTAGTACTTTTTGAACAATTTTTTCCAGCCTCTTCAGTTTTGAAGTTGGGCAAAAAATCATAAGGGTAAAAATTTGTTCGATTTTCAAAGTACATACTATTCATTCTCACGTTTGAAAAAAAAAAATGCTCGTGATTTCTTAGGAAATAGAAATTGCCCCTGTAATTTTCAACATAGGCAACTTGTTCATCTTATCTTTTAAAAAAATCAAAAGACTGGCCACTTACCGGATACCCAGTATGAAGGTGGCTTGATGAATGTTAATTAAGGTATGAGATGTGTCCATTGAAATAATTTTTCGGGGGGGGGGGGAATTCTCAAAATTAAAAATGTGATCATTTTGTAATATTTTTCAGAAATTTTTTTCGATTTTCTGTTTCCAAAACATGGATCAATTTTTTCGAAAATGAAAGGATGTAGAAAGTTGTTCCTCTATCCCCTCCCTATTTTTAATCAGCCAATCAATTGAAAAAACAAAAAGAAACGAGAGGACATTTACGTTTTAAAAGCTTTTTTTTTTTACAAATTTCTCTTTTCTTCAATTTTTAATCTGTAAAACAAAAAAAAAGTTTTGAGATTTGAAAACGGATAGTTATAAAAATTAACAGAACTTCTCCAAGTAGAAAGAAAATCGTATCAATTGAATTCAAAAAAAAAATAAAATAGTTCAGTAATCCGAGAAATGAAAATATCTTAAAATGTTAATTTCGCAGGGGTCGCCCCTTTGTCTCTATTGACTATTTCCCATTGATTTTTCAACCTATAAAAATTGGTGAAAAACCTAAAAAAAATTCCATGGTGAAGAAATGGAATTTGGAGAATTTTACATCAATTTTTCATTAATCTGAAGAAAGGATTTTCATGAAAGAAAATTCGATGAATTTCCATGAAAGAAAATCGATGAATTTTCATGAAGGAAAATCGACGAATTTTCATGAAGGAAAATCGACGAATTTTCATGAAAGAAAATCGACGAATTTTCATAAAAGAAAATCGATGAATTTTCATGATGGAAAATCGATGAATTTCCATGAAAGAAAATCGATGAATTTTCATGTGAATTTCCATGAAAGAAAATCGATGAAATTTCATGAAAGAAAATCGACGAATTTTCATGATGGAAAATCGATGAATTTCCAAGAAAGAAAATCGATGAATTTTCATGAAAAAAAATCGATGAATTTTCATGTGAATTTTCATGGAAGAAAATCGATGAATTTCCATGTGAATTTTCATGAAAGAAAATCGATGAAATTTCATAAAATAAAATCGATGAATTTTCATGTGAATTTTCATGAAAGAAAATCGATGAACTAATCAATGAATTTTCATGAAGGAAAATTTCATGAAGGAAAATCGATGAATTTTCATGAAGGAAAATCGTTGAATTTTCATGAAGGAAAATCGATGAATTTTCATGAAAGAAAATTACATAGTGAATTTCATGGAAAAAGTCAATGAATTTTATGGGAAAAAATCAATGGATCGCTGCAAGAAGAAATATAATAGATTTTTATGAGAAAAAATTCAAATATTAGGTGGGTACCTTTTTTTTAACATTTCCATTTTTTTTCTTCCTCGAAAACTTTTTTTTTTTAAAAAAACATTGAAATTTTGTTTAAAAAATTTGTTTTAATAAAAAAAGACTCTTAAATTAATTTTTGGTATCTTTGTTAATTTTTAGGTAAAATTCTTGACTTTTTGACTGTATTTCAGTTTGCATTGAAGATAATGAGTTTTTCTTAAACTTCAAAATGATAACACTGAAAAGTTGACGAATTAACTATACATTTTTTCTCGATGAAATATGTTGAAAGATCAATGATTATGAATGCACTTTACGGCATTGTTCAAATTGACTCAAATTTTGTGTATTTTTTTATTCACGTCAGTCAAAATCACAAAAAAACAAATTTTTCGTTTCAAAAACAGTAGAACTCTCAATACTTGGTGAACTTTTTCATTTACACGTATAGATCTAGGCAGTATCCTAAAATTACTTCATCCGGCGTTGAAGCTCGAAAATAAAAATTTATTTCGAGAAAAAAATATTCTTCGAGAATAAATTTATTACTGGAAAACTGAAATGCAATGTGTTCTATCAGAAATTCAGTCGCTCATTTTTCATTTTCCAAATTATCAAATTCTAATCAATTTTTATACCATTTCATATTAAATTTCACGAAGTTAAAAATTCAATGTGGATAAGTCTCGACTGAATTTGTTCAGAATTCTTAAGAGCTTGAAACATGAAAATTTTACCCAGTTCATCTATAATCATTCGTATTTTTATTTCCTATCCCTTCTCTTCTACTATTTCCTCCTCTTCCTTTCTCTATCTTTCCGTCCTCTTTATTTCCTATGTTTCTTTCATCATTTCCCTACTCTCATATTGAAATTTCTAATATGTACTAGAATCGAGAATAAAAATATCACTTGAGGGGTAAGTAAAGTGGTATGAGGCAGTGAACATTTTAAATGAAATGACTGAAAATTAGTGCAATTGACGTGAAGAAAAACAGAAAAAAAATACTGTCTTCTCCATATGTATGGCATGGCATGGAATTGTCAGTATTCGAGCAACCAAAATGGTATATTTTCAACAGAAGGAAAAACTCAAATTTTAAGTCTTGACGATGCTTAAAAATAAGAATTAGTCAGTTGTAACTCGTAGGATGATTGTTCCCATGGATTTTTGAAAATTACTCGAACTTCTGCTGCACTTTCTTCACACCCCTTCCCCTCGACGACCACCCAATTCCGCCAACCCGAATTCTAAATAATTCAAAAAACTCATAAAACATTAAGAATAATATCAATCTCTTAACATACCTTCTCTAGCTGCTTCAACCAACCACATCCGAAACACGACACTTAACCATAACAACCGAAACTTGGCACACCACTTTTGAATTTTACACATGTCGATGAAGGCAAAAACCGCACCGAAATTCGCGAATATCAAATCATACGACCGGTTCGCGGATTCGTTACGGCACACCGATGAAAATAATTAAGAAATTAATTTCGCGGCACGCATTTCCACCACCCGGCATTTCCCGTAGGTATCGGTTGAAAAAAAATTCACAGCAATGTCACACCACTGAAAATATCGCGACGTGCTTGGCGATGCGACGAGACCGACGGAATACGACGATCGCGGCGACAACGTGAATTTAAACTGGGTAAAAACGTCGTCGGTGCCGAAAAACATTTTCTGCGAAAGTTTTATAAAGCATTTAAGAGAGTAAAAGACGCTTGCGCGGTCGTAACTTAACGCACAGGCATGGAGCTTTTATGGTACCAGCACCATCACATTCGCAGCAGACACGCCGGCCTTATCGTAAAACTTAACGGCTCGAAATTAATTATTAATCGGAATGGTGATTAATTTAATAAACGGTGTGTTTTTTAAACTTTCGATAGACAAGTCACACCTACGCTGAGGTATCAAATTGACCAGCCTGAAATAGAGGAAATTCAAAAAATTACACGGACGGGGTGTTCTTTTTTAGCGGTGAATTTTTCAATACTTGATTTACACCTGGTCTTATAAAAGACTGAAGGTATTTAGAGTCCGGAGTTTATTTTACCTGCGACCAGGGATTAAATTTTTAATCCGAGTTCGAAAATCGAGCCAACTTCCAGATCTAGAGATTCGAATTGTCCTTCGTCGGATGTTGTTTTTTCCACTTTTTTTTTCAGCTTGTATTTTCTTTCAAATATACGATTATCGTCACACGTCACGATTCTCCAAAGCATAGCGAGATAAAAGTTTTCCGTTTATTTGCGTTTTAAACCTAAAACTCTGCTAGTTGGTGTTAAAAGTGTACGACGAAGAGGACAAAAAAAAAGGAAAAAAGAGGTATCGGTACGCAGATGTGATGATGTGACCTTTTTTTTTTCAACGTTATTTTTTTTTTACACTAGCCGACTAGAAGTTTGCAGACAAAAAATAAACCTTAATATGAGGTGTATTTTTGGGCGAAAAAGTAAACAAAAATCGATGACGAAAATTTTTTAACCGTGCGAAATAGAAAAACTTTTTTTTTTGCGAGGTTTCGTACCGTTCCATCCGCAACGTTTACCAACAAAATTGAATAATCCGTTTTGGATTTTTTCTCTCGTCTCGGCTGCGTCTTCGTTTCGTTTGGAGAAACTTAAATACAACCCGATCGAGCCTCAGAGCTAATAAGTTTTCGCACACAGTATTCGCAAACAGGATTATTTGGCGAGAGTTGGGTTTTGGAGGGGGAAAAAAAGGGCCAATATAATAAAAGGCTTTATAATGAAAAAAAATTGTTGGAACGTTTGGTCTTCTAAGCCAAGTTTGTATTAGGCGAATAAAATCTCAACGACCGATGGTTTTTTCCACGATGGATCGCGTGGGTTAAATAATTTAGGTTTTTAACGAGCGTTAATTCTGCGCAGCGGGGTGGCCTCGTACCTCGTGCATTTAATGTTTTAAAACTTTGATTAAAATATCTTCAAAAAGTTATACAGTCGGGTTGACATTTGGACGTGGAATAACACCGCACGTCGGGGCGCCGCGGTTCATTCGTGTCGTTATATAGCCACGTAGAGCTTCGGTTGAACAAGCCTTGAATTAAATTCCTTCGAGTCTTCTTATTCGAATTGTAGACGGAGTCGTCACTAGAATTTCTAGACCTTTTGATATTACTTTATATTATTATCCGATGTGTATTGAGGTGAAATCGTAATGTCGAATTCATTATTCCGTGCTGCGGTGCGACGAAAGCAGCAGCTCGGCGTGTGTCCGTATTGTTGGGTATTTCAACAAAGCCCCGAGGTTTGTTGAAAATTTGATAATTTTTCCAGTTGGAATGAATTCGGCTGCGTTTCAAAGAGTCTATTTTGGGAAAATTTTAATTAAACGGATTAATTATGTAGGCTTTTTTAGTCTGATTTTTCAGCCTTGAATTTTTTCCCCGTTTTTTGGATGAGAGGGGGCCTGTCTATTCTCACACGGAATGAACAACAAAATGACCGAACTATGCGCGAACTCGTTCATTTTTTCTTCTGCTCTGCTACATTGATCATCTCATGATCACAGCTGTTGACTACAACTTTTTTAACTCCTCCAATAAATTTTTCCCCCTGCTAAAATTTCTTCTTCAAAATTTTTTGAGCTCCAAGATTTTTTTTTAATTTCTTTGATTTTCATTTTATAAATATTTATTAAAATTATCAACTGTAAAATCCCATTCTTTAATCTTGAAATTTTTAAAAAATTGACATTCTCTCGATTTTTCCTTAAATTCAATTTCTAAGAATGTTTTTCAACTTGATTTTTTGTTCTAAAAATTTCGGAGCTGGGAAATAATTTTTGAAAAATATTTGGGCCGAACTAAAAAAAAAAATGGAATTTTGAGAAAAAAGTTCAAAAGGTGTAAAAAATTGAACTTTGAAAAATTATGTCGAGAGCAAAAAAAAATTCAAAAAAGATTTAATTTTGAGAGAAAATTTCTATTGGTTTAAGAAATAAATAATATGTAACTATTCTCAGAAAAAATTCCAGGGTTGAAAAATGTTAATACCTAGGTACCTAAAAAAAATTCAGGTTGGTAAAAATTTATTCCATATGAAATTTTAGAGTTGAAAAATATCTAAAAAAAAAATAAAATAAAAATTGAAAATATTTAGTGAATCGAAAAAAAAAATTGGTTGAAAAATTATTGATTTCGGTTTCAAATTTTCTAATATTATCTGACGATTATGAAGTTACGAAAATTACGATGCGACATCATGAGACAGGTTGCGAAGTTGCTATTCGAACGAACGGTTTACATTTTGTTGTTCATTCTGTGTGAGAATAGACAGACCCGTTTTTTTTTTTGTTTTTTTTTTCAGAACGAAGGTGTTGCAATTTGAAATTTTTCTCATGTGGTTAGTACCCAAGAATTAAATACTGGAGGCTAAATTTTCAAAAATAAATTCTGGACAAATTAAAGTAGGTACAGATAGGTACCTAAATATAATATTAATCAAGGAAAATGGAGTCCTTTTTTGAAAAAAAAAATGATATAGGTAAATTAATGATGGTTGGGATGATTTTTGCCAAGCATCGTTCCCAAGATGATTTATAGACTGAATTTTCACCTTGAGAATCTTCCCAAAATTTTCAGTGGTTTTAAGACAGGATGATTTTCGGGATGAAATTTACACGAGAAAATCAGCATACACTATTTTTAAGCTTTTGAAGGTGAGATGACTTTTGGGATTAAAAAAAATCTCACAAATCATTCCACGTTTTCTTCAAGCGTTTGGTGTGGAAATAATTCTCAAGATGAATTTTCATCCCAAAAATCATCTCGCAACTTTTCCAAGCTTTTGAGGCTGGAATGATATTTGGCATGAATGCAATCATTTTTACAAATAATCCCAAAACTTTTTCGAGCTCTTGAGGCTGAATTCGTTTTGGAATGAATTTCTATCCCAAAAATCTTCCAACGATTTTTCAGATCTGTTGTTAATGGATTGATTTTTTGGGCTTGATTAATCTCTCAAATCATCCCAAGAATTTTTTTCAGATTTTGAGGCTAGGATGATTTTTTTTAGAAACTGAAGCTGATATGATTTGTGAGATTAATTTCCATTCCAAAAATCATATCACGTTTTTTACAAGCATTTGAAGCTGGCAGGCTTATGTTTTTTTTGAATGAAAATAATTCTTACAAATCATCCCACGAGTCACAGAAATTTGGAAAAATCGTGGGATGAATTTTTGAATAAATATTCATTATAAAAACCATACCACGATTTTTCTGAGATTTAGAGGCTGGGAGAGGTTTTGTGATGATGAATTTCCATCCTAAAAATCATCCCAGGTACAGAAATTCGGAAAAATCGAGGGATCATTTTTGGAATTAATTTTCATTCATTTCCTTTCAGAAAATAATCTCATTTTTTGTAGATATGAATTCGAAAGTGAAATGATTTCTGACCGGTAAATTAATTCCAAAAAATCATCCCTTCTTTTATTCGAGCTTCTGAGTTTGAGATGTTTTTTGGTAGGAATCAAGCTCACAAATCAATCCGTATTTTTTCTCAGTTTCGGGGTCGAGAATAGTTCTAGGATGAATCTTCAACATCAAAATCATCTCAGGCTTTTTCCAAGCATTTCAGAATAGGTTCCTACCTAAAAGATGGATTTTTTGGAGGAAAATCTATCATACAAATCATCACCTAAAATTTCCCAGAATTCGAGGCTGGGATGATTTTTGAGATGAATTTTCATCCCAGAAAACATCCCAGGATTTTTCGTAGATTTTGACTAAGGGAAGATTTTTGGGTTGAAAATAATTTTTTACAGATGATTCTACAAAGTTTTGGAGCTTTCGTAAGTGGAATGTTTTTTTGAGACGAAAATAATCTCGAAAATCAATCCACTTTTTTCCAGGACTGCCTAGATGAATTTTGCAATGAAAAATGTTTTCACAATTCAACTCACAAATTTTCCAACTTTTTGAAGCTTGGATGATTTTTGTAATGAAAATCAATCTCATAAATCATTCCACATTTTTTGGGGGGATTTTGGGTCAAGAATGATTCCTAGAATGAATTTTTATCTCAAAACTCATCTCTCAATCTTCCCGAGCTAGATTCTGAGGCTGGGATCATTTTTGAGATGAAAAGCAATCAGCCGAATCACCTGCATTACTTCTGAGCTTTTGAAGCTAGAATGATTTTTGAATTGAAAATAATTCTTACAAATAATCCCACAAGTTTTCCGAGATTTTGGGGCTGGAATGATTTTTGGAATAAAAATTGATCTCAGAAATCACCCTACCCTTTTTCCTGAAGTAGATAACATGTCTATTATGATGGAAAATATTTTCATACATCATTCCACTTTTTCGAGTTTTTGGGACTTGGATGATTTTTGGAATAAAAATCAATCTCACTCGTCATCTCACATTTTTTCCTCTAGCTTTTGAGGAGGAGATGATTTTTCTTATGGGATAATTTTTGGGAAGAAAATTAATTTCAAATATTTGTTCCCCAATTTTTTTCGTTTAAAAATTTTTCCAACTTGGAAATATTTTCTAAAATTTTGTACTTAATTTTAGACTTTTTTCTATATTTTTCACTAGCCCTAAAATCATTTCACATTTTTTCAGGTATAAAATATTCATTTTCTCTAGATTTTTCTGAACCAACAATTTTTTTGTTCGATCCTCATCATGAAATAAAAAATTTTTAATCCCAAGGGTTGAAAAATTTTTGGAAGTTCGTTAAAAATTCTAAACTAAAGAAGAGAAATCGTAGAGTGTTGCAACAAAATAATCTAAAAAATTCATTACAAAAAAAAGCAGAAAATTGTTTGAAAAAAATTACCATTTTGGGATTGAAAAATATTTTCATTCATTCTTTCATTTTAAATTTTAAAAAAATGTCCGCATTCGAAAAATTTTGGAAAAATCCAAGAATTTGAATTTGAAAAATAAAATATTCAGACGGAATTTCGGGATTAGAGAAATATTTGAGAACAAATATAAGTATTTGAAAAATTTTTTAGGAAAAAAATTCAGGGTTGAAATTATTTTTTTTAGGAAATCCGAAGTCGAAATCATGATAATCATAAATATCCATGATTCGGCACTAGAACGGGCTATTCCAGTCCAACTCTTTGAAAAGTTGAAAAAAAATCCATTATTGTCATCAACTAATCAGTAGAAGGTCAATGAAAAATATCCATTGGTACCTTGGAAAATATTCCAATATCGAAAACAATTACTTTTTTTCTAACGTCGAATTGGGCTATTGATAAAATCAGTGCAATATGCAATGAGAATTATCAAACGATTAAGACAATCATTAATTATCAAAAGGATATCCATCCAAAACAAACAAGATCCATTCTTATATAATACGAGTACCAACCTGGAAAATCGTAGGCTGGATAAAATATTCCACAGGGCCAATCGTCATTTTTCTCTTCACTGATTTTTCCATTTTGATCTACCTACAACACAGGAAAAAACCAACAAAGAAACTTTAATAAAACAATTCCTCCGGTAAAACTCGTATACCTGTAAAAGAGGCACCTACAACAAAAATGCTCACCATTCGTCCATCAGTTGAAAACAAAATACTACAAAACTAGGTCAAGGCAATCGGGAATTTAAATCGGAAAAAATAGGAAAAATATCAAACGAATACTTCCACGCGGAATCTTATAATTAAACCAATATCAGTCGAAATCAATTCCATCACTGTTCGTTGAAGAGAAACAGGGAGAAAACTCTTTCGTATAGTTTCCTCGACATCGAATAACAATACTGTCGCTAAAATTTCAAGTTCGACTGAAAACAAGGAAACATAGAATGACTTTCTGAGCGCACCGATTGAAACGGCAAATATACTGAAAACATCGAGTGAAGGGGGGGGGGGGGTGTAAAAAAAAGTCGAAAACGATAACGCCGAGAATGTTTTCATTCGAGCATTGAAACCGTATGAAGTTAATCGCGTCTAGCTGTACTGGAATAATTTCAATTTAAATTTTTTGTTACGCTGCTCTGCGAGAGAGAGAAAAAAATAGAAGGGAGCCATGTTCGAAAATCACTTTCTTACCTTTTCAAGGGCGTATTGCGTTCGAAGCAAAACCGTCGTAAAATTCTATCAAAATATCGTAAATCGGATGAAAATAAGGAATTTACGGTTCAGCGATTTCGGTAAAACGAAATTTTTGTTTTTAAGTATCAATTCAAACACGAATGAACTCGCAATACGACATTGATGTTAATACTTTTCTACCGTACGAGATTCGTACACATACTTCCATTTACCATTCAGTTGGCACGAGACGAGAAAAAAAAAGAAAACAGACGTAGTTAATCATTCGGCGAGAATTTTCACTTAAGGAGCAGTTTTATGTAGCAAATGCAACCGCTCTTCGTATCCGTTCGAATTTCAACCGGACACTTCGGATGAAAAAAAAAAGGTGCAAAGGGAAGGAGAAAAATTGAAAGAGCAGAAAAAAGGCAGGTACGTAGATGTGAAAAAATATTAACTTCTCGTCTCTATAATCTATACCTAAGGCTTTCGAAATGTGATACTCAAACAGCTCGAGTCCGTTTACAATGCGATACCGACGTATCCGGTAAGCTTTAATTAGCCATTTTCGAGTATTTTTTTCCTTCATTTGGCTCAACTAGGTGCATTTTTTCGGTATTCGTTGTATCTTCGGGCGAAACGAGTACGAAATAACGATACGAAGACGAGGCCAGCACGTATTCAAAGTTATACAATATACGACGTTATATGTAGGTAAGCAAATTATGCAAATTACATATTTATTTTATTCTTCACAATAAACTGTAGATACAGGTGCTCCGAGTTTTCATTTTTACCCCTTTCCGTTGCTGAGTCTTTTTCCATAGTTGCTCCGAGTTGGCTTTTTTTCTACGGTTTGTCAACGAACGACAAATTTCACAATTTTCAAAAGTTGAATTTTTTCTATCCCCAGCTGTGCAGTATTCTACATAATGTGTTTATTGGCGTAACAAATTGCCTCGTGTGCTGGCCTCTTCGTTGTTAGCGAATTTGTCGGCGTTACTTTTTTTTCGTCGCTTCATTTCTTTTTCTCCTTTTCTCCTGCGTCAATTTGTTTTCGTCATCTGGAAAGCGTTTTTCGCACCATGTAAGATCGGCGGCGCGATGAAGTTGAAACGTTGTGACACGACGTCGATACAAATGAGCCGCGAATCAATTACCGCCCCATTGGAACTTTGGAAGTCGACGAATAGATTGTCAACATTCGCCGAACTTCGTTACAGTCGGTAGACTAAATATGAAAGTAAATTAATTTTATGGTGAGAGGATTTGTCTTCGTTAAGGTGATGGTAGAATGTGGTGTAAATTTGGGTGGAGATTTTGGAAACGAGGAGTTGGGTTGGGGGTGGAGGGTTTCGAATAGGAGTGATTTTTTTAAGGTGAAATTGTACGAAGAATGGAAATGAGAAATGGGGTGAAGAAGATGATGATTTTTTATTCTGAAGAATCCATAAAAGTGTACCAGCGGTTGAGATAAGCGAATCTGCCCCAGATCTGAAATTTGAAACTAACCCACGGAATTTATTTCTTGAGATCTGAAAACCACTTGGTAAAATTTTTGGCCCCCTATCCCTCCCCTAGCCCGAGTTATGGGGCAAAACGTTACTTTTTTCAGCCTTTCCATTAAAAATTTTTATCTCCCAGAGTTTTCAACCAAATTTTTTCAAATTTACGTGAGTTATACACTATACTGAGGGGTGTTAGTGGGTGGTTTGAAAAAAAATTTTGATGATTTTTTCTAGTCCAAAATCGCATTTTAAAACTTGAAATCGAGTTTTCTATTTGATGTTTCAGAGGTGCAATTTTGAAAAAAATATATTTCATGTATCTAGTCCCTATCTACAACGTAATATTTTTTCAGAATTTTTTTGGTGGGTGGAAGATCTTGAAAAATGTGAAAACACACTTTTTCGGGGCATTTTCACACATAAAAATGGTAATTTTTGGCCGAAAAAATTTTTCGGGTAATAATATCCCAAAATACGTATTTATACGCCACTTTCCTGATTTTCGCTTCATTTCATCCCTTTTTCGTGATTTTTGTAATTTTATGATGAAGTTTGTCACGGTAGGGATTGTCCCGCCGTTCTACAGGGCAACACTGCGAAGTGGCAACCCTGTAGGACGGATAAACGAAGCAACGAATACTCTACCGAGTAGTGCTCTCGTCAGTGGCAATTCTAACGTTTTCGCGAAGGTATTGTCGCTCATGTTTCTCGGCTCTCGCATAGCGACCCCCATTTGTGTGTAGTTGTACCTACACTTCTAGTGCCTGACGTAAGGTTATACTAGTCCTCCAGTGAGACGTTCCGTCGGCAATGATCTGGAGTTTTACTCAATAAGCTGTGAGTGGTATTCACCATACCTCATCGGGCGAGGTACACCAGTGATTACCATCATCACATTGGCGCCCGGATTCACATGCGAAGGTAAGCCCTTTTTAAAGGTCTATTTACGTTTTTTGCCCCTGTAACATCATATAGGTGGCCACGGGTATCGGATGCTGTAAAGCATACGCAGCCTAGTTGGTGAAAGTCCAATATTTTTAACCTTACCTTATTTATCTTTTTTCTCTTTACTTTTTTCCTAGTTATAAGCTTATTTTTCTTGTTATTTTTTCTATGTTTTCTATTTGTTTGTGATTTTTCTAAGTTATTGTTATCCTATATTTCTATTCTTATCCTAATCGCATGCTTTAGCCTACATAGTTACCTATTCGTTTATACAGTGCAATATCCTTCTGCTCTGTTAGTTTTGTCACACCTTTTTTACCCAATTTTGTCATTTTTTCGTTTTGCTAGGTATTGAGTCGATCCCATACCTATTGCAAAGACACTAGATACACCAACTAGTGTGTAAGTCGAATACCTATCCGACTTTTACCTGTCAGACTTGAGAAAATACCATTCTCAAGTTTCTGACTGAGTAATTTCCACAAACCAGTGGAAATAGGTAAATTTCGCATTACCTAGCGATTTTTTCTGTTTGAAATCAGTGCAGTTCGCGATCTTTTTTCATTCAGTGGAAAAATAGTGAATTTGTGCTTGATTTCGCGATCTTTTTTCACATTAAGAAAGTGTAAAAAGTGAAAAATCGCGATCTTTTTCACAAGAAAGAAGTGAAAAAATCTACACAAACCAGTGTAGAATAGAAAATCAACCGATTTTCGTCTGTTAAACCTTTGTGTTTCAACAGAATATTTTCTACCTACCAAGTAGAAATAGGTACGATTTTCTATAGAAAACCTAGAATTTTCACAAAACCAAAGTGAAAAACTTACATACACTAGTGTCAAACGAAAATTCAACCGAATTTCGTCTGTTAAACTTTCCAGTTTCAACAGAATATTTTCTACCTACCAAGTAGAAATAGGTAAAATTTTCGTACATAAAAACGGTCGATTTTCTCAGTGCAAACTTGAAAAATCGTATTCGAGATATTTTTACCATCATTCGATAAATTGGGCGTTGGCAAAACCAGCCTTTTGTCCTGCAATACATCCGAGCTTATCTGATTTGAAATTAGATAATTTTACCTCGGATACCTTGATAAGAACGCATTGCATTGCAATATTAGTTCGTTTCAAGGGAAAATAGGCGAGCTTGAATTTATTTTTACACTCGTTTGAATTTTATTATCAAAATTCCTATTAACAGAGAGCAAACCCCTCTCAACTTAATACTTGAAGTTTCATCTGACAACGAAACTACTCCGCCTAACCGCAGGAATCGATTCTCGATTGATCCTTCCATTGCATCTAGCACTCCAGAAACTGAAGTGTTTAGATACTTTGGAAAGACAGTTCAGAAACACGATCGTTTTGGCAATATTATAGGTGAGTGTTACGACCTACATCCTGATTATTTCAGTATGACTGGCAAAACGAATACAGTACCAGTTACCACTGGTACAAGTGCGAGTTGTACTACATCAAGTACTTCTCAAACTACTCAAAACCTAATTGACATTACACAGTCGACTCAAACCCAACCAGGCGCGAGTCAACTGTCCCAACCTGATAAAAACAATCAATCTGATATGCCACACCAGGCTATCAACGCGAACGTCGCGAGCGCGACTAGAACCGCGCCTGTACCATGGAGCGCAGCTGCTCAGCTACCAGCATATCAAAATGCTGGTACTGTCGGAAGCACTTCAACGACTGCTTCAACGAGTGCGCAACCAACTGCACTCGCGAATGGGGCAACCGCGAGGTCAACCGCGAGTTCAACCGCGAATATAGTCGCGGCCGCGAGTTCTAACCAAGCTCCTATTTCTTTGAGCGCAGCTGCCTATCTTCCTGGATACATACCACCAGGAAGCTTTGGGAATCCGATAGATTACATTCCTGGCACTGCACCGCGACCTGATACCGCGAATTTACCGCCCCCGACCGCGAATCAGGCCGCGACTTCAACCGCGAACCAAGTCGCGCCCCAAACCGCGATCTCAACCGCGACCGCGAATGGGGCAACCGCGAGGTCAACCGCGAACCTTCGTCCGCGACCTCCCGCGACCCATACCGCGAACCAGTTCGCGGTAACCGCGAATCCAACCGCGATACCCGCGAATGCAGCTCCCTCCTTACCCACTATTGATATTACTGCTTTAAATTTAAGCAATACAACTGATCAGATGCCTGATTCTACAATTTATGGTAATCTGAGTCAAAGTCAATCAATGTTTAGGGAGCAATCTGTATTGTCCTCCACTGATAATAGTGGTTTTAGTCGCCATATGAGACCAATGACTCATATCAATCCTTATGGACATCATACGATTTCAAATGGGACATTTGCTAATTTACAAACGATCCCTGAAAGTCCTCAACAGTCACTGCTTCAAGGCTCAGGCCTGAGGGCTGGGGACCCACCCCCTCCTCCGACCAGCGGTGAAATAGGCCAACCAGCTCATAATGTATCCTCAACACCTGTATCTGCTATACCAGCACCGAACCTCGCGGTTCCTCCGCCACCATTAGTGCAAAACACTAATACAGTGAATACTCAGATGACGCAACCGACTGTGGCCGGCCAAAGTCAAGGCCAAATTATACAGCCTTCGTCGAATCACCAATCGGCATGCCTCGCGCAGCCACCGCCACAAGTTGCTATCCCTGGTAATTCAGTGCTACGTACCCAGACACGAATCGCGACCTCCGCGCCCCCTCAGTCTCCGGTGCCAGCAAATCAGCTACCACCGTTGAGATTACCGATACACGATATCGTATGGCCGGCTTTTCCACCTTCTCAAGCGATACCGCAAGAGAGACCGCCGCAATTGCCGCAGGAGGGTTATATTTGCCCAGAGCTTGTATATCAAAGATATCAAGCCATGCCAATATTTGATGCACCACCAGCGATATACAGAATGGAGCCGGCGAGTCTGCATTCCCACCCTGAACAAGGATACATCCCTCTGCCTGAACCTCCTTTGAGAACTGCTGAGCGCGACCCAAATGAATATTTCGATACTCTTGCCAAAAATAATACCACTGCTCTAAATACCCAACTTGAGCGACTGAGCACCAGAATTGGTACTCAGGAAAATGAACAAGCTAAAAATCTCAAATGGTATGAACAAGTGCAAGAGTATATGGGTTTTCAACAACATGCAGTTGATACTTTGACTACAAATATTACCTATGCTAATCAGAATATTGACAACGTACGTTTAGAAATGCATGCTCTGAAAAAGACTGCAGACTTGCAAAACGATTGCAACGTACGTTGGTTCGAACATATCGCTCGAACTATGATTAGCGAATCAGAACTGACCTAGAAAACGATTCAAACGAATCATGCTGAATTTAAAGATCATAAATCGCGAGTGGAAAATGTAATTGGTACAATTACAAATCAGGTCCGTAATATGGAAGTTGTTCAAGATCAGCTTGTTGAAGCTGTGAATAACCAACCCTCATGCCGATCAGCTTGTGGAGGACACAAAGGCCCCTCTATTACGGCAAAAACTATCAAAGAGTCAGGAATACACTTTGATGAACCAATGAGATATTTCCCGCACCTCTATGTACAACTTTTCTGCAATTTTATCAAAAATGCAGGACTATTGGAAGAACTTCAGTGCTCATATTTTAAACAAAATATTGAGCTTGCAGAGGCTACGCTATGGAAACAAGATAATTCTCACATAATAAATTTACAAAGCTTAATTAAAGCCTTTTATCTTGAATTTTGGTCTGATCGAATACAAGAAATCGCACTACAACGTTTCAGAAATATGACACCGACTGCCATTTCAGTACAGAACCTAGTGTCAATGCTGAAACGTTGGATCGGTCAATTGCTAAATGCAAAAAAAGCTGACGTGCGCGAATTAATCGCCATAGCGCACAAAAAACTACCATCACCCTACATAAGCTTGGTTTCAGCCACAGATTTGACGAATCTCGAAATGTTTTTGAAACGACTTGATGGCTTCGCTCAAGATTATGACCCAGGGGCAGTTGGAAGTATTCAACTCCAACCATTTCACTCAGCTACTCAATTATTTACTCATACCGATTATAAAAAGCAGACAGCGGAACAAAAACTGCCGCCCGCTAAACAATCTGCTAATCTTGATTCGAGAAAATCACAGCCACCTAGACAGCCGCATGCACTACCTGCAGGGGCAATCGAAGCTGTGAATGAGTTTCCTGATGTAATACCAAATACACCAGAACAAATTCTCAATGATCAAAACATTCAAGAAATACTCAGCAAACCAGCTGAAATAACCTCCCAGCCGTCGGAAAACTAGTGGGTGACAATCGCAAATCAGCGAGCTCCTCTGACAGCTTTCATAAAAATCCAAATGACGACTCAGCATCTTGCTTATTCGAGTTAATTGGTGACTCAATTGCTTGTTTTATAGCGAGATGTCGTGAACCGAACGCTAAATTACCTCCTTATTTGAGAGATCAAATTTCTTTTGAACAATTATATGGTACACTATTAAACGCTACTTTTGAAAAACACATTGCATTAATTTCCATGGGTTATTGGGAATTACAATATGCAAACATGGAATTTGAACTAGTGGAAGAATGGATGGAAAAAATTCTCAATTTACTTCTGACGAAGAAAAATTTCCAACACATCATCATTCTATTCCCTGCAATAAAACCAAATGTGACTAAACAAAAGTCCATTACCATGACTAAATATTACGCATTTAAATCCATGATGGCTAAATTGACTCATGATAGCCGTGTGTATTTGTGGGACAAACCAGCTACGGTTCTATTACGATGTGATACATTCATAGACCCCGAATATGGTGTAACCCACACAGCTGTAGCTACCGAATTCCAAAAAATGATAGCAAACGAGCATCGTTTTACATACAGTCATAAATACAACAGATATTTCATTAATGAATCTGCGTATTTACCGATAATGACTGAGATGCAAACTGAATTTGATGAATGGCTCATTAAGAGGGAAACACCATCCCATACTGGTCCATTACAGAAATCTTTGCTCCCTCCTCCCTTCCAGAAGAGGAAAATCGACCCAAAAACGTTGACTGCGAAAGATTTTGGAAAAGTGACCATTCAAAAGAAAGGAAAATTTGATCTAATGGATAAGGAAAACGCTCCACCATTAATCGATGAGAACGTACTCAATAACTTAGATGACGTTGTGAGAGAACAGATCCCCTTAATGGAGGGGAAAAGTATAGATAATACTTCTATCAAATACGATGACCTTGACCCATTGGTCAGAGCTCAGATTCCTACAGAGGATTCTGATGACGTCACCTGTGTAATTCCTATTTTGATAGGAAGGAAGGTGTACCCTGCTCAACTTGATACAGGGGCACTCCCCAATGTAATATCTACAAATATTTTATCTAGAATCCGATTTGAGGAACCCCGTCAAATCAAAAGTATTGCTTTGAACCGAAAAGTAACCTTAAAAATGGCTGACGATAAACTCGTCGACACAGAACGTTACATGGTTCAAGTTACTCTACGTTTCGCCCAACTAGAGTTAAAAATCCCATTTCATGTTATTGATTGCACAAATAAAATTGCAATCATTGGACGCCTTTCAATGTTAAAATTACACATACAACCGATGTTAAGAGACGGTTTTGCGTATTGCCAACCGCCAGTTGTCCTAAAACGTGCAGAACTTAAGTTCGTGACCCCTGCTGAATATTACCTTGACCTACACCTCGGTAAGGTCAGCGTGGATAAAAAATTCGAACATGAAATTATCCAAAACACGCAGGAACGCACGAAGCTTGTCGACTGGATGAGTCTTGACCCTGAAGACAGGGATAATGGCCCTGAAGTTTTCAAGCGGAGATGGGAAAACGTCTGTGACGGCTTGAAACGCAGAAAAATTGCAACCAATAAGAGAATTGATGAAGTTTTTGAATTAATTATGTCCGTATCAGACGTATTTAGCAAATATCCAGGTGCATATACCAGACACAAGGATCACTTCGAATTTGTGAGCGAGGAAGCAAAAACGACCTCGTGGAGAGGGGCAAAATTCCAGCCCTCCCAAAAGTTGCGACCTGGATTACGTCATTGCTTCAAAGTTTGTGAAGCTTTAGGCTTTATTCGCCGTTCAAAAACTCCATTTATCAATACTCTTGTACCGGTAGTCAAGAAATCTGGCGAAATACGACCTTGTATTGACCCTGATGAATTAAATCCACGATTAAAGCCATATTACGTCGAGCCAAACCCAATCGAAACTATAATTAACGATTGTGGAAATGCAAAATTCTTCTGTACCCTAGATTTTGTATGGGGATTTATGCAGCTTGTACTCGACGATTTTTCGGCTCAATACACCGGATTTCAATTCGAAGGTCAAGTATATGAATTCACTAGATTACCCTATGGCATGAAAATTTCAGCCGCAGAATTCATTACTATGATCAACGAAGTACTTCCTGACCGGCCTGGTGTAACTAAATATGTTGACGACGTGTTACTTCGCGCAGCTGATTTTGAGACAATGGTTCAGCTACTTTTCGATATCCTTAAAATTATCAGGGATGCAGGCTTAAAATTAAATGCCCACAAAACTGAGCTTTTCCAAGAGAAAACCGAACACCTTGGTTTTGTCCTTGCTCACCAGCAAATTGGAAAGCAAAAACAGAAAATTGAAAAATTCGAAGAATTTGTTGCAAAACATACTAGACAAGGCAAATTTCGACTCAATACAGTTCGCGAAATTTTGGCCTTGGTGGGCTTGACTGGCCTGTATAGCAGGTTTATACCTCAATATCAGGAAATTTTAGCACCAATCTACAATTTGACTCGTAAAAAACCACCTGAAGGGGACATAAAAGACAAACCCCCCGATACGAGCAAGAAAAAGTCAAAAGCTCACGATGACCGAGTAGATTGGGGACCTGAACAAGACGCTGCTTTCGAAAAACTCAAGACTGAGTATTTGAAAGACTTTCAATTGATGCCTCCGGTGCCTGGTCACGAATTATATTTAGAGACCATGACAACGGACAATGCAATGAACGCTGTATTGTTTCAGGTTATAAATGGTGATAATAAAGTAATAATGTTTACAAGTTATTCGTTTAAGCCTCACCAGAAAAAATTTACACTCATAGACAGAGAAATGCAAAACTTAGTCACAACGATTAAGAAACTGTCTATGTGGCTTCATGGTAATAAAGTACATGTCAGAAAAGATCTTCACGCCATCGTTGAAGGTTTTGGAAAAATGGTACAAACCCATAGAAAAGCCGCATCATGGATTACCATCCTTAATGGCTATGACATCGTCTATGATTTGAAAGTACAAAAGAGTAAACTCTTTCATATCGTGGCTCCCGAGCTCACCTACACCAGGGTGACGACGGAACGTCCGTCAAAATTACCATTATTTTCACTCCAAACATCAATTCAACCTTACTCAGTTGAATTTATGCAATCTCAAAAAGATCAACTTTTAGCTTACCTAGCTGAAATTCATCATGATCAACAAAATGATCAAGCTTGCGTAAGAATAATGGAATTATTAGAGATGAACGTCCCCTCCAACATGACCAAGTTGAAAGCTCGGCAAGACAATAGCCAAGAAATTTACGATTTTGCCCGACCAAAATGGCAGAAAAGTTTTGTATCGTAAATTTGACGAGAGAAATATGGTTCCATTTTTACCCAGAATCCTATTCTTTGACGTGGTTGATTTCCTACATGAAGAATATGGACATGTAGGGGCTGCTAAGCTTGAAATTATCTTCAAACGTCTGTATTTTTACCCAAATGCCTTAAAATATATAAAAGAAATAACCGGAACGTGCATAGTGTGCAAAGTAAATAAACACTATGGTCTCCGAAAGGTTTTAGAATATGCTCAAATCGAAGCATATTCGCTCGGAGATGTTATTTCGGCAGATTTATTTGGACCAGTAGTAAACGATTCAAATAGCCCAAGATACCTCTTGGTGGCTAAAGATGTTTTTACATCGCGAATTTGGATTCGTCCTACGATGAATATCACGAAAACCTCAGTTGCGCACGCGATGGGAACCATAATTGAGAATATTGCCTTCCATGGAGTACAAATTCGAAAAGTAATTACCGACAATGGCACTCAATTCATAAGTGATACGTGGAGACATCTGTTAAATGAAAATGGCATAAAAGTAGGCCATACTACAGTTTACTCCCCCCACGCCTCCCTTGTGGAACGTTCCCTAAAAACAATCGGTGAGCGGCTGAGGGTAAGAATAAATACTCAACAAGATCCAAAAATCAAACACCATGGTTGGGATAAATTTATAGAGCATATTGAAGTTGAGCTTAACAATTCCCCCACTCTATTCGGTTTCAAACCATTCGAAGTGTGGGGAATCACCGATGCAATTTCTGGCCAGTTACCTACACCAGTAATGCAATTTGATTTTCGCGATCAGCTCAAAAAACTCAGAGAGCTGGCTAAAGCACAGGAAATACCATCCATCACTTCAGACAAACTCTTAACTGAGAAAATTGACCCTGATGACCTTGATATTGACCGCGATGGTTATGTCAGAGTGACTGCCGATGGAGCTTGCTCAGGAAATGGCAATATCAACGCCATTGCAGGTTTTGGTATTTGCATGTCACTAAATCCAGACCATAATATTTCTGAAAGGATATACGAATCAGAATATCCGAAAACCAATAATTTGGCTGAGCTTATTGCAATCAAGAGAGCGCTTGAAATTTTGAAATTCAATGAAATCAAAAAAGTCAAGCTTTTTACCGATTCTCAATATGCAACAAAAGCCCTTACAGAAACCTATAAAGTATGGGAACAAAATGGCTGGAAAAATTATGGCAAAAAACCGGTTAAACATAAAAATCTATTTTTGGAAATATTACAACTCCAAAAATCGTTCGATTCGATCAAAATTGAACATGTTGCTGCACGATCAATTGAATACACGAATATTATTGCAGATCAACTTGCAAAGAAAGCAGTTTATCAGTATGACACTGTTGAACTGGAAATTGACAAAATGACTGATCGTCAGTGCATAGAAAATTTTATTCGTGAAAAAAGACGCTTACAAGCTATTCAGGAAGAGACCTTATTCAATAAACTTCACGGTGACCCCACCCCCCTAGAAGAAGGGGCACTGGTACTTCTCACAAGTCACCGGCAGTCTAGCTTCAAAAAAGGGTGCTCGAAAAAGCTATACGCGAAAAGATTCGGACCATTTATAATTACTCAGAAAAAAGGTCATAACTGCTATCTTGTCACCTCGGTTGAGGATCCTCAGATTGAGAGAACTGTCAACGTGAGACAAATAATCGTATTCCTCACCAAGGAACAAAGAGAAAATTTCGAAAATGAAGCCTGTCTCAAATCGCGTTTAAACCATAAAACCATTGAACAGCGGCTGAGAGAATTTCTTAACCTACTTGAGGATGACGAAAGTGACGATGTTCAAATTGACATTGACCCGCAAGTGATCAGAGTTACCACTGATCAAATTGCGGAGGATGCAGACACAGCTCGAGCAATAAAAAATGCCCAAGAGCGTGGTCTACGTCCGAGAAAACAAATCACACCTAAGACAGAGGCACCGAAGAAACGTCGCGGTCGCCTTCCAAAACCCCCCGTTTTTGGGCCCACACGCCCACGCGGTCGACCCCGTATCCATCCACTACCGGATACCCCACCACCCGACTCGTCTGATAATACCAATCCGACATCGGAGGAAAATCAAAGTGATAACCTTGACCAACCGCAAGTAGGTAATTCTGAAATTCCATCGAATTCAGAATTAATTGAAATTTTACCTACTTTGCAAATTTTGGATGTAAATTACTCCCTTTACAAAAATAAATTTTCGAAAAACAAAAATCACTCTGATCTAAACAAAATTCACAATTTTGTTAAGTCTAAGGCTGGCAATAATTATGAGCAAATTAAAAACGAAGCTCATAATTACTTAAAAGATCGAGGTAAATATACTAATAAAACATTAGTCGCGGAAAAACGAACCGCCAATATTCCTATCAAAGAAATCCAAACAAATAGGAAAAAGAAAATACCTCTCGAAATTGTCATGCTGAAATTGCTACAGTTTTGGGCAAACACCATTGCCAAAACTTTACATCTCGAAACTGTTGAAATACCATCAACAAACGAGAAAAATCTAGTTTGAAAAGTCTAGATTTTGTACCTATCTATTTTCGTCAAGTTACCTACTTGTACAAAATTATTTAACCGCATTTTAACCATTACTCCGATAGGAGATTATTTCTATACCTATTTTATCCATAAATTATATTTATCTTATACTCAGGCTTCGATGAAGCGTAAATTTATCATGTACCACACCCAATATTCTATTTTTAATTTTTAAAATCGAATTTTCAACCAAAAACACAATAGAACACTAATGGATTCTGTAAGCGATAACGAATATGCTCGATCTCCGAATCGAAGAGATAAGCATCTGCCTTTTATAATCGGCCATTTTACAGATAGGTAATTACCTACCTTTCCCCTCTGCCAAACCCCAAACTGTCGGTTTCGCACCAAAGCTCGTCTCATTCGATATTTCGTTTCCTTTTGAGCAACATCTCGTGTGATCGTGCGAATTTTTTCTTATGCGTTTTTGCATCATATTGTGATTTTTTCTAAATATTTTTTCGATTTTGCCATCAAGACTACGATTATATTAAGTAAGTACAACTTTAATAAATCTCGATCACTAACAAATCGAGATCGTAGTAGGAAGTGAAATAACCATCTGAAATTTTTTCATCCGCAAACATGCTTCGACACTTGTCGAATTTTAAGTTTAACACTTTTCAAAATTATTTCGATTCGAACTAATCTTTCGGCCTTAAAACTACCCATAAAATATAACCACTTAATTACAAACTCAAAATCTCATCCGGTTGAATTTTTTCTTACAAATAAATTTTCCGATCAACACATGGTCGATTTTTTCACGTCTAAACCTTTTGAAACCGTTACTTAAAATTATAATGCATACTAGCACTATTTGAAAATTTTTCCGATCACCACGTCTGAATTTTTCACTTAAAATACTCAAAAATTAAAATGCACACCAGCATTACTCGAAATTTTTTCCGATGCTTAAACAATAAACTTGAATTTTCGATTACCATTTTCCAAATTTTCAAAATAATGCAACCCGCATTACACAAAATCCATTCGATTAAATTTACACACATAAACTTTTCATCCGATTTTTCATAATGCAACCAGCATTGTTTAAAACTATGTCGACTTCAAAATTAATTTATGGATAAACCCACATATTTTGATGACCATCAAAATTTTTCTGATTCACTGTTTCGATCACTAAATTACTACGTGTGAATTTCTTAAAATAAAATTCACACAATACATATCAATTTTTCGATTTCGAAATTACCATAAACATCAACGTGAAAAAATACCCATGTTGTCTGATTAACTGATCGAATTCGGTGAAATTAATTTTTATACCCGCGAATGATATTTGATCTTCTTCATTCGTGTACCGTTCTAAATAATCATTAAATTCTTACCTAAAACAAAACAAAATAGAAAATTAAATTAGTTTTCAATATACAGCTGATCTACGGTTTCTAACGCGCTACATAGCAGCTCCGAGCTAGTACCTAAACTCACACCAACTCGTTCCATGTTCGTTGCTATTCTCACACACAGCTAGTCTCGTTACGTAGCTGATACCATTTAGCAAACAAATACATACGAACGCGCGACGGTACTCGGTTATTCAAAAATAATCCATTACTAAACGCGTACGAAATATTTTCTACACATACCTGTGATATATTTCGACGAATTGATCGGCTGTACCATTGCTAAATTTTCATTTCGAAATTTTTCTTGATTTTTCGGAAATAAACAAATTGGTCATTGATTTTACACTATATTTCGATTAAAATAGATCATTAACACGAATCTAACAATAAATGTGATTAGAAATAGTCAATTCGAGTTAAAATACATACCTGCATTGATTTTTCACGATTTTTTTTCACACTTGATGGTCAATTTGCTAAAACTCTAAACCAATCTACTTTCAATTTATTTTTCGTTACCCTGTGAACAAAATTCAATAGACATTAAAATTTCACCGAATTCTGATCTGAATTTGAAATAAATTACCCAAACATTTTTGAATTTTGTTCACTTTCTACTATATTTTACAAAATATAGTCGTACACGATGATTGAATTTAATTGTACTTACAGATGAAACGTTTTATGGAACGAATCCAACCTACGTTCGACCCGGAGACGAGGACGGTGAAGCTGGAGACCATTGCTTACGCGTTTGACGTCGACGTCAACGATTTTCGTTACCAAAATTCGATCTTAGCACCGGTTAACCCAACGGAGGCGGACTTCGACGAATACAGAAGAAATCCACCGACAATTGTTACCGAACCTGAAAAGAAAGGTATACAAATTACGTTCAAATAAACCTCAATTTTTTATACTGGTAACTAATACAAATTATTACAGCTGCTACTAGCGGTGAAACGATTTTCGGCGATCTTTCGGAAGAACACACGAATCTGAGTAAACCTAGCAGTTCGAAGTGTACGTCTACGGATTTTGCTACTGAGACAGGTATACAACAATACCATCATTATTATGTATTTTTACAAATAGATTCTTAACACCATAACTGTTTCGTAGCTGAAAAAGACTGGCACGCGCGCGTGAAGAAGCTTGTTGCTGCTGCCCAGAAATCTTCACCCATCGGATTCGTACCAAGCCCGAACAAATCGCCATTGTCGTCGAAAGTAAAACCGGACTCTACCGATAACGAAAGTAAATTGACCACGACTTACCCGGAAAACCAGCGACGACAACTTGCTGACAAACATCTCCGGATTTTTGGTAAACGTCAAGAAAAATTCGATAGAGAATGGAAACCAGTGTCGTCGTCTGAATCGGAAGTTCCAGAACCCGAATCGAATACTTACCCGACGAACGTCCAATCGAAGTCGAGAAACGTCAACGATCTCGAGAATAAATATTTCCGCATTTTCGGTAGCCGTCGTGAAACTATTGAAACCGAACAAGTTTTTCAGCCGCCGCCTGAAATCGAACCAGGTATGCATACTCTTTAATGAACACTTCAAACAGGCTGTCGTTAAATTGTATTCATATTACAGAATTTGAGATCGATACCTTCTGCAGTGTTCCGGATTGCATCATAAACCATACTAGAGAACCGAACTTCTGCTTGCTCCCGGCGTCTGTATATAGTGCGCCAGATTTAGATAGCGAATTATCGGTGTCCAATTCAACCGCTCCGTTCGATTTCTCAGGATACGACCGTACCTGGTAATTAGATATTATTTTAATTATTCATGTTGAATAGACAGTAATATCTAATTTTAGCTATAGATTACTGAGAGATCCAACTCACTCGACTATACTCGAAGAGCCGACGCCGTTAGATACCGACTCGACTTCAGAAACGGACTCTTCAGATTCGGACGGAAATCTTTCCACGTGCGGTCCCAACTGGTGAGTTCATGTGATGATGTATTGTCTTTTTCTATAACACCGTCATATATCGTCATATGAACTCTTAGTTTCAGGCATTCTAAAACGAAAAACGACGATCGTTACGTGTATACTGGACCAAAGATACAGATTAAAGAAACTGCAATAATTTCGAGAACTGATAACGCAGACGGTACTTACTCTATCATCTTCGAAGGTGCCTATCAGAGAAAAATCTTACGCGAACACGAGAGTTCTGCAGTCCAGACGATTCGTAACCATATTGATTCGTTACTGGCTACTCCGATTCGAATTAGTCCATACGTCGACGATATATTGTTCTTCTCCAGTTCTCGTTAACATCTGTATGTATAAAAAATGCAAACATGTAAATAATTAAAAATAAACATGTTGCTCATTTTTGAAATTTTTATCAACAGGAAAATCACGTGTATTTAGCCATTTACTACCGTCTTTACCGATAGTGGCGCTAGTGAAAGAATTAGGTAATTGAACTTCGACCTTTTACTAAATTTCGAAAAAACCTATCTGTACAAATTTTTTATTTTGAATTTATCTTTTTTCAATTTCAGATAAATTATTTCGATTATCCCGATTACGACAAAATGGCGAATAAACAAAATTCCGAAATGAACCAAGATGGAGAGGTACGTAAGTCCATAGGACCGAAAATTAAAAAAGCAATAACTCCTATTTACATTCGTAGATTACGATCCTTTCCACAGATCTCCCTCACCCCCACCAACACCAAGGTGGAAGAGAAGGCCCCTACAAAAGGCACTTCCGGGAAATCTGAGATTGCTGAACACCAACAGCAATCGACTTCAACCGCTCCCTCCCCTCCTCCTAAACCAAGGAGAAAAAGGGCACCTACAAAACGTAATAGGAAGAGTAAAAATTCTTCTAATGATTTTCAACCTACTAATTTTAAAATTCGATTACAGAAACTTGATGACGGCGGACCTGCGGTTAAAATTGTTACTTGCGCCGTGTGCCAAACGAATGTAGCCGACGATGGACCGTACTTGGTGGATTACGTCGATACAGGGGAGCAGATTGTTCAACCGATGCTCTGCAACCATTTGGCTCATTATTCGTGCTTGCTTCATCAAGACGGCGAATCGAAAGATCCCTGTTTCTCTTGTTCTGGACACGATTGTGTGGAGTTTATCGAGATGGAGAAACTACGGTATATTTCAAACGAAATTTGTACCGTCTCGATTACTCCGCCGAAAAATCCACCGACAGCTGAACCTCCGAATTTGGCCGCGGAGACTGCACATCTCCAACAGAAAATAATCGCGCTAAACCAGGACGTAGCCAAATTTAAAAGGGACGCCGATACATACTTCGCCGAAGTTTCAACCTTGCGCGTGCGCCTCAACACGTTGGAGTCCCCTCCGGATTATGTTGAGGATACAATGGCGACAGCGAAGGTAAAAACGATATTAAACATCGCAGATCCGCACGAGCAAAATCAGGCTCCGATGCATATCGACGATGAAGAACCGGTACGATTGGTCGATGTACAACCGAATTTACCGGCCGTCGAGAAACAGAACTCCCACCGGAATCCGTATTTACAGCCTCCGGCGGAGAACGTTTTCGAGGAAGAATACGATCATACGCTAGAAGATGCAGCAAAACCAAGACTGCAGGAAGTACGTGCATATCTTCCGAAAACGGCTTTCGTAGAAAAGAAGCGCAACCCTTTCTTGCCGCCATCTGTAAAGAACAAGCTTCGCCACGGTTCTCCGTTACCGAAAAAACGACACGTACAACCTGTTGAAGAACCTTTGGCTAAACGATTTAAACCAAAAATTGATAATTCTTTCGTTCCCGAGATGTCCGCAGACCCGCTCTTGGCGCCTTGGAAATTAACTGATATTTCGTTCCTGACGCTCCGCCAGATAACCAACCGCGGTACGTTAGCGTATGCCAACGCCGAATTTATGCTCGTCGGATGCCTACATTCCACAAATTTTGTGGTTTCTGCCCTAGCTTTAGGGGAAAGGCACGACTTGGCGACCCTAGCGCTAAATTCAAAATTCACAAATCGCCGCATGACGATCAAAAAATTAATCGAACGGGCCAAGGAGTTCACTCTCCCCCCTCGTCTCATTCTTACCATCGGCGACGTCGAGACACGAGATCCCCGCATAACCATCGAGGAATTAGCGGACTCCATGATGGAGCTAACTAACACGCTCTACAATCGTGGAGTTCGAGTTCTCGTTGTTCTCCCGCTTACCACTTACAAGGATCAGCTCGAGACGAGGAGCCAATTTAACGATATGTTGGATAACATGGCCAAAGTGAAACAACCAATCCAGGTATACTTTCCTGATTGGTTTTTACGGATCGAAGCACCGCTAACGAAACAATTCGTATATGAAGACGGGATTACGGTACATCAACATCCAGATAATGCCTTCCTTCTGCAAAAAATCGACACATATTTAAACTACGTACGATCTTCTGTAGCGAAGAGGGAGCGGTCCGCAGTTTGAGTTTTCCGAGCGTCACCCGCGCCAACTAACGACCAGAACTCAAACTGTATAATTTCGCCATTATTGTCTTATATTTGTTATTTTTTTATATTTATTGTTGTATTTTCGATCCCAGATTGGTCAATATTTTTTATTTTTATTTTTCAGCCGGATTGGCTTCTATATAATATGTTTTCCTACCATACTGGCTTACATTTTTGCTTGTTACTTACGCCAGATTGGCCAATTTGTTATGTTCTTATTTGATTAATAAATAGAATAATTTTTCTTTTTGTCCTACTTCAGAACTTTTGTGTTTTTTAATTTGGTTTCGCCTATACAAATGGCTTTATAAAATTTTTCAAACCAGAAAAAGATTAAGTTTTCGCAGTTTGAAAAATGGTATGAAAAGGAAACTTAAGAAACCAAAAATTGATCTTATTCTTCGGTAAACTTACAAAATCCGTATTTTTCACATAAAAATTACAATAGTTTTTCGGCTTTTTGAAGTTTGAATATAAATTTAACTTACAAAATTTCTATATTTCAAACCACTCTGAAATAGGAACACCACCTATCTAGCTTACCAACCAGTAGGACAAGAACAAAAATTACAATCTTCTTGATCTTCAAGTCTTGTTACTCATCACAATGTCTTGAAAAATCGGTCAGATGTCTTGAAACCTTCTTCGATTGGAACCTACAAACCAGATAGGTAATTCCTATTCAGTGAATATCAATTGCTGATAGGTTGTATAAAACATCATACTTACTTTGGCAAAATACTGTTTGGATTTTTCTGTGCTTGGCGCGAGCAATCGGCACATCGTGCAGGCCAATCAGTGTTTTAAATCGAGCCACCTATTTAACAAGATATACACCTATCAAGCTACATAGCCAAATAGGTAACCATGTTATGGATGAACTTACCTTGATTGTTCCATGCTTGACGCGACCCAGTCTCGATGGGACGGAAGATTGGCCACCGAGCGTTATGAAGAGCCTCGCTTGTCGTGCCCTATAACCGAGTGATTGACAATTGGAAACCCTGTCATTCTGTGTCGGTACATCGTGTGGGTCAAGGCGAATTCAAATTCGAGCCATTACTGTCTACCTACAAATACCTATAACAATAGACACAATAGCAGTACCATTTGAGTAGGTGATTGATGCGAATAGATAGGTACCTACTTGTTTGTTGAACAGAGCCCAAAACCATGTAGCTCATCTATCATCTCAAACTTGACCAGGCTCTTGTGTCAAAATTTTTCCAACCTGCAGATAAGAACTAGATTAGGGCAGGAATATTAATTGGGTTAATGGTGACGCAGATAATTACCTTATGTACTGTGTCCTTGCATTCTTTTTATATTTTCGGCATGCCCATTAACCTGCATTATGTACTATTTTGAGCGGTGACGACCGCAGAATTTCCTTTATTTTTCTTTTTGTTTACAATAAACCAAAAGCCCACTAGGTTCACAAACCTGCTTAATCCACCCTTTACCACTATGTCCATAGCTTACCGCAATAGAACCTATCCATTACATCTAACAAACCAATAGTCTACACCCATCCACTGTTGAGATTGCTTCTTGTTGGGCCACCCCCTGACCAAAAGTTGAAGGGGCAGTAGTACCGAGTAGGGATCCCTACCCTGGTGGTTTAGTTCACACTTTTCCCCAGGTAGTGGCTTTGACCCCCTTGTGCAAAGGTGTGAAGGGGCATATGTCACGGTAGGGATTGTCCCGCCGTTCTACAGGGCAACACTGCGAAGTGGCAACCCTGTAGGACGGATAAACGAAGCAACGAATACTCTACCGAGTAGTGCTCTCGTCAGTGGCAATTCTAACGTTTTCGCGAAGGTATTGTCGCTCATGTTTCTCGGCTCTCGCATAGCGACCCCCATTTGTGTGTAGTTGTACCTACACTTCTAGTGCCTGACGTAAGGTTATACTAGTCCTCCAGTGAGACGTTCCGTCGGCAATGATCTGGAGTTTTACTCAATAAGCTGTGAGTGGTATTCACCATACCTCATCGGGCGAGGTACACCAGTGATTACCATCATCACAAGTTTTTTATCCTCACTTTTTACCACTGGCAATACACAAGTTGCACGAAAAATTTTTTTCAAAAAAAATATGATAGATCGAAAGTAGATGTTCAAAGATAAAGATTTAAAAAAAAATCGAAAATTGTTCCATTAGGATCCGCGTAATGATTTTTTGAAAATTGCGTTTTTTTCGTAGCTCTGAAAAAAGGGGCGTGGTCACTGTGACGTCAATAATTCAGATTTTATGGCAAATAGTTGGCTGGTGGGTATAGAATGATGGATATTTTCTAAATACGGGAACAAAAACTGAATTTTCATACGTATTTATCAGTTGTTATCAATGAAAATTCACGAATTATTTTTAGGCAACATTGAGGACGAAGACTCCTTTTCCCAAAAATTCCTTCCGCCTTCCTCAAATTGTATTCTCCCAAAGAAAGCTTCCAACGCTATTGACTGCGAATAACCCGAGCGAAGCGAGGGTGAAGCTTTGAAAAAATTGTGTATTTCATTACATTCGAGTTTAATTGTCAAACACTTGGACAATCGAACACGAAATTTTTTCGGGGGACTGAGCCCCCCGCGCCCTTCTCCGCCTATGTTTTTTCTTGATCAGATATTAAGCAATTCAGGGATTTAAAAGTTAAACTTAAATTAGAGAATCAAATCACAAATCCAATTTTGATTCGGATTCCGAAAATCTTTGTCATTTATTGGTGTGGCAAAATATTTCCAATTTTGTGTTTTGTTGATTTCTCATCGGTGATAGATTAATATTTGTCTAGCCAGTATTTCTTATTTCAATAGGTATTTATGATTCACTCCTGCGTTTCTGAATCGTCTCGAGCAAGGAGTATTTGGGTGAATCAAGAACCATTGAAGCCCTGAAATTGATGATCAGGATTGAAATTTTGGAAATTGAGAAGCCAACTCTCCAAAAAGTGATCGCAGATTTTCAAAAAAAGGCTACCGTGGTAATTAATAACTATCTGTTGGGCGTTTTACTCAAGAACTAAATTTTATCAAATGCCATTCAACTTCCTTCTCATTTTCCTAGTGTTGACCTGGAATGAAGCAGGGGAGATTTCCAATTACCAAATTGTGTAGATATTGAAAATTCTTCTCTATAGAGGGAATACGACAAAAATTTCAATTACCTTATTTTTTTTCCTGCAAGGGGACTTCGAGAATAATCTTCAAACTAAAAGTTCAAAATTTGGTTTTGAAGGATAAGGTAGGTATTTACTGAATAAATTTGCAATTACCTATAATTTTTCATCTCAACATTTTCAATTCTTTTTTCAATTTTTGGAAAATTTATATTTACAAATATTTTCAACTTTTAAAAAATGATTAGGTATATTTTCAGTGGTTTTTTTTTTTTTTAATATCTTGCATATTTACCACTCTTGGAGGTTGGAAGAAGCTAAAATTTTGTACTTACAAATGATTTTTCACAAATTTTGATGAGCCATTAGTCGTTGGGGGGGGGGGGCATGAAAAAATTTCAGATCTACCAGGAGAAAACCGACCTTCTGTCCGAAAAAAAAATTGAAAAAAAAGTGTCCCAATCAATCCAAAACAAATGATAATCATGGTTTTGGACTGATTGGGACACTTTTTTTTCAATTTTTTTTCGGACAGAAGGTCGGTTTTCTCCTGGAAGGTCACAATCTCAAAAATGTCCCAATCTAATTTTATCAAATCACATCAAATCATATCTCATTGTACTCGTATCAATTCATATCTGAAAAAATTATGAAGGTTCAGATCCAGTTTGATATGATTTGATCAAATGACATCTAATTTGATCAAATAATATCTAAAAAAATCAAATGTAATTAGATATAATTTTTTGAGATCAAATTTTATCTGTTTTGATAAAATTTGATCTAAATCAGATATGATTTGATACGATTTGATCTAAAAAAAAATTCATCGGGAGGGGGACTCAAAATTTTTGCTTTTTCTGCAACCAGCAAACCTGAAAAGCCATAATAATTTTTCCATAAGTTACCAGAATTTTCAATCTACATAAAATTGTCATCTTAATGTTTCGTTCGATTTTGCCAATAACCGTCAATATTGCGGAAATGCAATTCACAAACAAATCTTATTTCAGTATGAAATTTTCGACATCAATAAAAATATTGGCCATTAGCCATACTTGGAATTTTCGACCATCAAACCGGGGCCAAAATGTTGACCAAAATTCACCCCGTCAATCCACCTCCTCCCTGCAATAAAATAAATCTTCATATCGATATGTTGAAAATGGGTAAACAATACGACGAATCATTTCAGCCATTAATTCATTATTAGAAAATAAATAAATATTACCGTCCTACGAGAGAAGAGGAGAGACAGGGAAAAAGCCCAACTTCCATAATGTCGCCTACAAATCGAAATATCATTTGTTTTACGAATCCGGGTATGGCGAAGGCGGGCGGGACCTCAACCAGGGAGGGGGGTTTCGACAACGCGGTCCGAAAAAGTTGAAATCTTTTTCTCGTCTACGCGTTCGCAGCTCGGCCCTCGGCGTGATAGAAACTTTTCCTGTATTCGAGCGAAAACAAGCTTATGTAATTTTGTTTACGCTAAAATAAAACGTAATATTCGTAAGGAAAAAGCTCGCTTCGGTTTACTGTAGCGAGGCTAATTATAAAACAAGACGTTAACGTTTTTAACGCGCTGATAACATTGCGAAACTGTATCGAATGTTTATTTAAATGCGGCCTAGTTAATTTTTAATGAGATCTGCAATTTGCGCTTTGCTATTTCACCCTGCTGCGATGTGCGAGCTGGCTGGCGTTAGCCCGAATAGAGGTTACGAGAAATATAGACGTTCGCCGTTCAGCTGGAGCTGGTATCGTATCGACATTTTAAAAACCATAATTGCATTCTGGGAAGCGCGCTCGAGCTTCGCGCCGCGGTATCTTAAGGACAACTTAAAGGATGTGCAAACTTTCGCCGAACTGTAATAAAGGGAATTTTTTCGTTGAAATATATTTTTAACGTATCAACTTTGCTCGAGTGTAACAATTCCTCATAAACATATGGTACAGGGTGAAACTTTACGCAGCAGACAACTTTTCAATGCAGAATTTTATGTAAAACAGAATTCCCCTCGGAAGCTTCGCATATACGTCTACGGATGCAGGGTACACGTTTACTCTTATAATACCGGTGCAACGTTTATTTAAAACTGGAAATCGTTGATGTAGAAAAAAAACAATACGAGATATTTATTTTAACATTATTGCACGTGGGAAGGAGGGTAAAAAATTGACAAAAGGGGGCGCACGTTTAATGGGCTAAGGTTACGGTGTTCGAGCAGTTAACTCGTATTTGCGAAATTCAATTGGGATTTGAAATTTTTGATTCGGAATTAGAATGGGTTTACGATTTTTAATCTGACTCGCGTCTGCTCCCTCCCTCTCTAAAAAATTAATTTTGGATTTTTTTTCTATCGAGTTCAATTTTTTTGTGACTTTGATATTTTATTGATTAATATCAAAGTTTCATAGATAAAATCTTGATGTTTCGTAAGATTGTTATTTAGTACATTTTTATCCGATGAAAAAAGCCAGCCATTCTTTTCCATTTCAAAAAAGCCCAATTTGTCCAGCATAATTATGATCCTTTTTTGTCCTCCTGATTTTTCAATTCTGGTGATGACACTGGTATTATTCGTCACGTCGAATCATTTTCTTTGAAATTTAAGAATCAGTGTGGACTTGAGGAATTTTTTTAGCGTTACGTTTAAGGAGAGAAAAATTGTACATTCCAAAATATTTTGGAGGTATCCGATTTGGAAAATTGATGTTTTTTAAACCATATTTCCCCTATGCAGATACCCTCACCCCCTCCACATACCCTAATTTCAACTTCCTCTTCAATGTGAAAATCTTTAGTAGTACTTGAAAATTATGAGAGTAAGAATAGGAAACGAAACTCGGGCAAAAATGTTAGGGTGACAAATGACAATGAAAACTTTGCCCTGAAATTTCAAGAATGTTATCAAGCTAAAAATCCCAAAACCATGAAAAATCTCAAAAAAAAATTAAAAAGTATAGAAACGTTCTGAAATTATTGTCAGTTTTGTAATATGAAAAATTTGCTCTTCAAAATGAAAAATAAACAATTCCTAAAAGTCAAAATATTTTATATCTTTCATGGATTCTCAAAACGTTTAGAAATTCAAAGAAAATTTTAAAATTCTAGGAATCAAAAAAACTCTGGAATTTAAGATGATTTTGAAAATTAAAAGAATTATCTATAAAAACTAAGAAAACTGAAATTCACAAAAATTTTGAAATTTAGGCTAATTCGACAATTTGAAAACATTTTAGAATACGGGCAAATTCTAGAATTTGTGCGTGATTTTTGCATTCTAGAATTTAGAGAAAAAATCAAATTTGAGAAAATTCTAGGATTTGATTTTAAAAAATAGAAAATTTGGGCAAAATCTAGAATTTAGGGATATTTTTTGAACTTGAGAGAGGTCAAGAATTTGGAGAAAGTTTTTACATTTAAGCAAATTCTAGAATTTGAAAATTTTAGACATTTAATAAATTCTAGAATTATATAGAAATGGAATTTGAGCAAATTCTAAAATTATTTTGAAAATAGAATTTGAGCAAATTCTAGAAAATGAATAAATTCAAGAATTATTTCAAAATGGAATTTGAAGGAATTCTAGAATTAATTGTAAAAAGGAGCTTCAGCAAATTCTAGAATTATTTTTAAAAAGAGGTTTGAGCAAAGTCTAGAATTATTTAAAAATGGAATTTGAGCAAATTTTAGAAAAAAATGATTAAATTCTAGAATTATTTTAAAATGGAATTTGAACAAATTCTAGAATTATTTTAAAATAGAATTTGAACAAATTCTAGAATTATTTTAAAATAGAATTTGAGAGAATTCCAGAAAAAATGAATACATTCTAGAATTATTTCAAAATGGAATTTGAGGGAATTCCATAATCAATTTTAAAAAAGAGCTTGAGCAAATTCTAGAATTATTTTAAAAATGGAATTTGAGCAAATTTTAGAATTATTTTAAAATATAATTTGAGAAAATTCTAGAATTATTTAAAAATAGAATTTGAGCCAATTCTAGAATTATTTAAAAATAGAATTTGAAAAAATTCTAGAATTTAAAAAACTAGAATTTGGAAAAAATCGAGCAAATTCTAGAATTATTTAAAAATAGAATTTGGAAAAACTAGAATTTGGGAAAAAAATCGAGCAAATTCTAGAATTTGAAAAAAGAATTCGGATAAATTCTATAATTTAAAAAAATGGACAAATCCTAGAATTTGGGGATCAATTTTGAATTTGAACAAGTTCCAGAATTTGAAAAAAATTTATGAATTGAGTGAATTCTAAAACTTGAAAAATATAGAATTTGGGGGTTTTGAATTTGAATAAGTTCTAGGATTTATGAATTGAGTGAATTCTAGAATTTGAGAAAACTTTAGAATTTAAACAAATTCTAGGATTTGAGAAAAGTTTAGAATTTGGGCAAATTCTAGAGATTTTGAAAAATTTAGAGTTCTGAAAAATTTTGATACCGGTTTAGGAAAATTATGGAATTTTATGAATCTCTGGAATTTGGAAAAATTCTGGAAGTAATAAAGGCAAATTCTCAAATTCAGGAAAATTTTGAAATTCGACAATTTTTTGAAATTAAGGTATTCTAGAATTTAGAGAACTTTTGAAAAATAACAAATGGCTCACAGCCACTATGAAACCGCTTTGCAATCGCCTCACAATCTCCTTACAAATGCCTTGAAATTGCCTCACAACATCCTTTGCAAGTGCCTCACAAATTCCCTAAAAATTCCCCAAATCCTCCTTACAACTACCGCCTTACAATTTATTTACAACTGCCTTACAAACGAGTTGCATGGAAGTTGGGAAAATTGTGTAGCTTGAGAAGATTCTGATATTTGGGGAAATTCTGAAATTTGAGAAAATGTTGGAATTTTAGAACATTCTAAAATTGGGAAATCTTTTTGAATTTGAGGAAAATCTGGAGTTTGAAAAAAAATTTGTAATTTAGGAGAGTTTTGAGGAAATTCTGGAATTTTGGAAAATTCTTGGATTCGGGGATTTTTTGTACTCTTGGAAAATTCGAAAATTTGCACAGATATAAGATATTAAAAACTTCGCGGTTTTCAAAAATTCACAAACTTGAAATTTGGCCAATAATTTGGAAAAGTTGAAACCGAATGAAACGTACATCTCAAGCCCTTTACCCGAACTATTACTCGCTAATTTCCAGTCCAATATTAGCTACCAAATCTACACCCTACGTGGCACGATTCGAGTGCTTAAATTTCCCAAAACTTGGTTAAAGTTTGTCGGGTCATTTCGTTGGCTACCGTTAACATCCATGCCGTCTATAAATCACACATACCACGACGCGGAATATTTATTAGACAGTTGACGTGGCCCTGCAAATGATACATAATATGATACACAACCATATTCACTTTTTTTGCTGGTCTTTCAAAAAACCATCCATGATTTCGGTTGTATTCTCAATCGACACGTTTGAGAAATTAAAAATTTACTCGAATTACGAACCATGGCGGGTCGAGCTCGACGCCTAATGTAATTAAACTAAGATGATAAATAGCAGGCTGAAAAATCGGTACGAATTCTTGTTCGTTTTGTTGTGTTGTGTACTCGCACTACTCGCAGTGAGTTTAGGTAGGAAACCAGTGATATTGTGCCATTAATAATGGGTCATGTTGGAAGCGGCGTGTTATAAATAAAGGGTAGAAAATATACCGGGCACGACGAGGTTTTCGCGTAAATTCCATCGTATTGTAAATCCACGGACGTTGGATGTCCTCTTGAGATTCGACGTTCGATAGAATGAATGAGAAATCGGTCTACTCTTCTATTGCGAACCCTCATAATGCTATAAAGAATGCATTACGAGGAAACATAAACTCGTTCGTGGACTAAGTGTAGGTACTAGGTGTACGTCTCTAAAACGAAATTTTGAAATATTCCCCAAACGCGCTTGAGTTTTTTCCCCAATGCGTTCGTACTATATTTTGCTTTATCCTTCCTGTTCCTGTTGGACATCGAGGCCGATTATTTCATTTAATCATCGGATCGTGCTACGACGAATTTTTTTAATTCGAGTTTCATCTTCGGAGAGGGAAAAAACACGTAGATTCCGACGAAGGCAATTTGTAAATTTGAATCTAAATTCGTTCTAGCCGAATTGTGTATTAAATTAGAAGATGGGAGATACTTGGCATTCTTTGAACTGCAAACAATTCGTTCTGTTGTGTTACACAAGCTAAGAACGAATACGTGTAGATACAGAAAAGAAAAAAAAAACTGAAAAGTTAACCATGTGGATGGACTTTACGCTGTGTAAAGTTGAAAGTAATTTTAACCAATTTTTCGTTTGTGTATCGGATTAAAATTTTTCATTCTGTTTTTTTATTCTCGAATAAAATCGAAAGAATACGCGGACGGGAATGCTTCAAATTTAATCGTGAAACGAACCAAATCAAAATGAACGAAAATCGAAATCATTTTACGTCGGCGATGCGCAAATTAACAATTGTGCAGAGTTTTTGTGTCGCTGGTAATTAGGATTAACAAGTTTTTAGCCTTAAATGAAGTTTTAATTTTTTTTGACACTGGATTCGCAGCAACGTTGATTTAACAAGATTGCCAACAGTTTTACTCGTCTCTGTGTGCTCCAGCGACTAAAAATTTACGCTGTAATTAAATAATATCAAAGGTATATACCAATGAAACCTCCTAGTGTTTTCCGTAAGTGCTTCTGATAATTCAATTACAAAGTAGCTGTGATTCACTCGAGCGATATTACGTAGGTACTTGGTTTCGCGAGAAGTTGAGGCGACTGCTTTATAGATAAGTTTTGGAACATGAAGGAAATATGGGTGAAATTCGTGTCGACGAAAATTTAACCCGAGCTGTACCAACGGTTTCGTGGGGCATTGCCAAAAATTTAAATGGAGGGATTATTCGGGAAAAATTTCGAGTTTGGAAATTGCTCGGTGTATGGTTTTATTAACGCTGCTGATGGTATCGGGTCTATTTTTACGCGAATTTATTTCGGTGTTTTCTAGTTCGGAGTTATAAGAAAGTAGGTTTTGCTCAAATTTTTAAAAGAAAATGCCAGAAATTGAAAGGTGTTGGCAGTTTGAAAAAATTCCAATTTTACAATTTGATCTTTTTGGATAAGAAATTACTTGGGGAAATTTTCGGCTACCTAAGCTGATGAGAAACTGAAAAGGCTTAAAGTACCAGCAAGCCGAAAATTTTCAAAGAATTTCAAATTATTTGATAAAAATTGAAAAAAAATGATTATAATTTTTTTGTAGGTACTGGTACTCAGAAATTTGAAAATTCATTTTCTTCCCTCTTCCCGTTCAACTTTGATCGTCTGAAAATTCTTCTAAACCTACCAGCCCAGATATGAATCTGAGATGTGGGTTTCTCAAAATTCCATCTGAATCCCGAGTTGAATTTAAAAATATTTTGTACTCCGTTTCTTAGTTGAGTTTTGGAATTTCTTCAGAGCTTATTCTTTGAGTCAGAACTTGAAAAATTAAAATTTCCTTGTTCCCTTTTGTAGAGTCCTCCTTTCCCCATCGGAACTACACTGCTGATGTTTGAATGTTTTCTCGTATCCCAATCTAATATTCTAGCGATTCCAGCGTTTTCAGTACCTATTCAAATTTTCAATTGTGCCTCCTCTAAAGCTAATTTTTAATCCATTTATTTCCTTCAAAAGCTGTGTTATAGGAAGTAATTTAAAATTCGTCAATATATTCTTCCAGAAATGATTTTTTTTTGCCTGATAATTTTTTTTTTCAAATTTAATTCTAAAAATTTGAATTTAGTGACTCGAGTAAGTATACCTATTTATTCTCTCAGAGGAAACGAGAACTTGAGAATAATTTTCACAAACATTTAGTGAATTTCCTCAAGAATACGTGAATTTCCAGCGAATTTGGCCAGTATTGAGTTTTCCCAGAGGCAGAATGGGCAATTTATCAACATTGGGCGACTTGAAAGGACCAATAGTGGCCAATAATCACTTCTGAAGAGTGGCGACCTTTTTTTTGAATAATTGGTGATTTTTTTATGGAAACTAAAGGTAGGTAAGTACCTAGTTTATTTTCCGATCCTTTTTTCCACTTCTACCCGAAAAATTGATTTGAAAATATTTACAATAATTTGAAATAGAACGAAGTATAACATTTTCCCACACGTATTTGGCGCTCGACTTTTCTCTTCCCTGCTACGTACGACCACCTTACTCCAACTCTGCTCCGAAAAGCACGTACTACGGAATAAAAAAAAATTCCATCGAATTTTAATACCACAGAATAAAACAAAAAGTGGATATCTTCAAGTTCGAGTCTACAATTCACATTGCGTTGTCTTTTCACTTTAGAAACTTGGCGAATAAATCACATAGGATAATTTTACCCCGTCGTGAAGTTTTTATCGTCTCTCTCTTTTAATGGATTTCTCAAAAACCGCCAGCCCGCCGACCCCCACCTCGTCGCGTAACAATTTCCCTAAAAATTGATCTCGTACATTGTGATACGTTATTTTGTAGACATATAAAATGGTCTCGATACCGAGACTCTGTTGGTAAAGGTTTTGTAGCGACGAAAAAACGAAACTTTTTTAATCTCGACCTCGACTCTAGTCTAAGAATAAGCCAAACATGTAACTAAGATCGATACTGGTTAAATGATAACGCGAAATTTATACTCAGCTCCGGGATGAATAAATTTAAAAGAAATTTATCTGGGGATATTTAAAAGCGATACATAAGCCGCATAGCTAAATCCAGCATTCGTCGTTAAATCTTTCGCTTATACTATACGTTATTTTTCCATGTATTACACACGCCCAGATCGCATATGTACAAACCCTAATCAAACTTGCTCGTTGATTTTTTATTTAATGTTTAGGATGCGTATGCAAATTCAGTACTGTATGTTCATCAGTATTGCATGATTAGACGGCTCAATTAATTTTCAATACTTTTCAAATCTGAATATTTTAACTAATTTTCTAAACATATACTTATTTTTTCAACTCGAAACCTTTTTCCCAAATTATTTTTACCTTCAAAATGTTTCTCCAAATTATATTTGTCTCAAAAATTCTCGGTCGGAATTGTATTCAACCCTTGAAGAAAGGATGCTGAATTTGCCCTATTTTGTTGTTTATCCCCATTGTTTCACCCACTGACATTTAGAGAGAGCAAAGGCAAGAGTAAAGAGCAAAAAATTGAAATCTCAAAACCAACGAGAGCAAGAGCCCAAAAAATTCCACCAATTCATTCAGAGAGAATTCACCAGAAAATACGATAAATTATCTGAGAAAAGCAGGAGTAGGAGTGAGAGCCAAGAATCTTCATGAATACCAAAAATGCATAAAGATGGTGAAAAATAAGAATGATAAAAGAACATTTCATGAGATTAAATGAAATTATTGCTTAATTAAAATGTAAAAACAGACAAAAATTAGAAACCGTGTCAATTTTCCATCACAGAAATGCGAGCTTATGTCACTAATCAAAATTTTCAGATTTAAAGAACTAAAAGTGGCAGTAAGAACAGGAGTGAGAATCGTAAACACTGATCGAAGCGCATTGATTTGAGTGCCCCCACTCTTGCTCGCTTCATAGCTCTTTGTTATTTTAGGCTTTTACTCTTCACTCGCTGTTTTGAAAATTTCAATAATGAGTGCTCTCACCCTTCATCCCTTCCACTTCTTGAAATGACTCTGAATATTTGCTCCTAGCATACTCTTCAGATTTTTCAACTCTCACTCCTGATCTTTCTCCTACTCCTGACTCTTTAGATCTGTTTAGATCATTAGATCTGAAAATTTTTACACCCGATAAATTTTCAACTTCTATGATTTGATGTTGGAAAATTGATAAGGACTCAATTTTTATCTAAAAAAAAAATGTAGTTTTTTTTACATTTTCCACCATTTTTTACACTACTGGTTTTCATAAACATCCCAAAGATATTTGAGAAAATGAAAAAAAAAAAGAGCACAGAAAAAATGTGGACTTTTACTTTTCTTGGAAATTGTACTACCCTTTGAATGCTCTTTGAATGAATTGGTAGAATTTCTTGTGCTCATTGTCTTATTATGGTTTCAAGCTTCAATTTTTTTGCTCTTTACTCTTACTCTCACTCACTCACATCCAGGGCTGGACAAACGATTGGAGAACTGGAACGAAGAACGCAAGAACAGTCACTTTTTCAAGGGAACAAAAGAACAATAGAACAAACACTGAAAAATCGCCAAAAAAGAACATGTGGGAACAAACAAATTTTTTTGACCTAAAGCACAAGAACGAAGAGTGCTAAATTTTTATTGTTCTTTGTTCCTCAAATTATCTGAAAAAACTCTGAAATATTCATATCAATTTCAATATATTTGTAGACACCTACTACTTAAAAAACATATCTTTAGTGAAAAATTTCAGAATTTTTAATCTCAAATTCTCATAAACTCAAATTTTTTTGCATTTTTTATCATAAAAATTCCAATTATGTGTAAAAACAAAACAAAACAAAACAAAACTTTGTAAGTAATGGAGAAAAGGAACGGGAATGAACAAACTCAGTTTGAATGAAGAACAAAGAACAGAAGAACAAAGAACAGAAGAACGAATGAACGTAATTTACTTGAATCAAAGAGAACAGAAAGACCGAAGATTTACAAATTCATTTTGGGAACAAAAGAATAAGAACAATATACAAAACTCGTTGTTCTTCCAGCTGTGCTCTTATCACAAACGTGTTCACATGCAGAATGCTGCTGGCAGATATCTATATCAGAGCTCTGTGCGATATGATAAGCGAGGTAACTATATCGCTTACTTTTTTCCGATGGCGATTTAAAATCGTCACCACAATAGCCTTTTTTTTTTAATGATTTTACATTGCATCGCATTTGAATGATACAATGTGAGAAATATCACATCGTATTGTAATAATACAATATGATCGGTGTGATATAGTGTCTAAATCGTCTTTATTTACTGGTGTGTGTAATGTATTTTGTAGTAGTGGTGAGTAATGCTGTCTACGGTGTCTTATCTACTTCAAACAAGGTGTCAACATTACTCACTCTGCCTATCTACATGATTACGGTTACGCACCGACATCGTTCTCTTCTCTTATTCTGATTCTGATTATACGCCTGAATCACTTGATACCCAAAATACGATCACGGTGTCACACCGGAATCGTTTTGTTACCTTAAATGTGATACGATGTTGAAGCGGTTAGTACATCGTATCGCACAGAGCTCTAATCTATATCCAAATGATTTCAATTTTCTTTTCCATCTCTCGATGTATTTTGTTTTCTACTTTTCAAAAAGTGTTTTTGGTTTCTTGTGGTCGACTGGTCGTGGAAGATCAATTAAATAGGTATAAAAAGTAATCAGTGAAAGTACTGAAAGTGGATGATTCACTTTCTAAGTTTCTGGTTTTCATTTTAGTTGTTAAAAAACTTGGGATCAATTGACTTATTTCATTCTTTCAATTTTTAAATTCCATTTTCGAAGGTAGATTAATTTTTTTGATTCATTTGTTTCATTGAGTTTTGGTGCTTTTTTTTTTACAAATAAATATGAGAGTATGACACTTGAGCCTTTTTTTTTGATGAGGCTACAACTTTTTAACAAAACGTTTTCAACATCACAGCAAATTTGTAAAACAAACCCAGGTCAATTCTACAAGTCAAAAAAATTTTCCCAGTCAATTTTTTCTTCATTTTTTAAAAAAATTTAAAATAATTTCTACAACAGAAAAATTTGAAGTTTGGAAAAGAATTTAGACCTTGTCAAAAAAATTGAAGTTGGAAAAAAATTGGGGAAAATATTTAGAGATGGTCAAAAAATTTGAAGTTGGAAAAAAATTGCGGAAAAATTTAGAGCTCGTTAAAAAAATTGAAGTTGGAAAAAAGTCAGAACAGAAAAAACGTGTGGGCTTGGGGGAAAAATCGCTCGTAAAACAGGCTCATGTGAAGAACGATTCACTTTTGTTTTATTTTTTGAGGGGCGAGGGGGGAGATTTCCCACTTCTACTTCTACTTTTAAACGTTTTCCATTTTCCCCTCATCATTTTTGAGAAAAAAAGTCGAGAATTATAAATTTTTGGAGCTGAAAAACTGGAACTAGAACTGGAACTATTATTTCTTCAATTTTCCATCCCTCCAAAAAACCAAACGATTCGGTTATTCGCCAAATTTCCGAGCTCGATACCTCAAACGAAACTGAGTGAATTCATTCGACGAATTTCCGCGAAGGGTTCGGAAATATGCGTTCAGATTGCGTCGGAACCATGGAAGGGGCTAAGAAAAGGATACTATATCTAGACGACAAACTAGATTAATGCAATTTACGTATATTTAAATCGTCTTCACTATATCCGTACGTCTGTGACTCGCGCGAAACGTGTGAGAAAAGTTTACTGGCGCCATGAAATTATAATATACTACGTATGTAGAACGCGTGTGACCGTGTGTGTTTTAAAATCACATGTTTATTACACGTTTAACGTATTCCGGCTCCCGTTGCTGTGTTTATACATACAAATTAAACGCCACCGTCGTCCGCCGAAAAACTAGGGTGATTTATTAAACGCTATTTTATATACCTTCTCAAGTATATAACAATAGCGTATATTACAAGGGTACCGGAATCATAGGGAAGGGGGAACCAAGCAGGGTCTACTCGGCTATCCAATAATTTGCTTGATAATTTTTATCGCGTATAAACGGTTGGTTAAAACGCTGACGCCGGCGACAAAAGCATTCGTGATGAGGAAAAAAAAGTGAAAAAAAATTACGAATAAAGTGTCTATTACACAATAGAATCGTGTAGGTAGGTACTCGTTGGCTATATGCATACGCACGCGACATACCATATACGTAGCTGTTCTATACCTTTGCTACGATTACTTGAGCTCTACGTTCGGTTCGGTTCACGTGCTGTAGTATACGTCGAAAAAAACACGAGAAGTGTCAAAAAAGTGCTTTTGTTACTATAAGCGGCACTTTGGCGCGCGCGAAAAAGTAAAAAATAAAAAAAAAGGAGAAGTAACAACTGTTTTGGAAGTTTTTCTCAAACCTTTATACACCTAAAAGCCGCGGCGAAGTTATATTTGTGTATACAAGGGGGAATGTAATATTTAACAAAGTACAGAAAAAGTTCTATCAGTACTTTTCATGTATAAAGTATAGAGCCTACACGTCCACCCCTTTGCCATACCTTGATCTTATGCCAGGCGAACGTTGAAGTATGTTATTTTGTTATTTCGTCTGTATGTGCTTTTCAACTCGTGTGACTGTATTCATAAATGTACGTAGGGGCGAATGGTAGATACGTCTTATGGTATAACCGATGCGAGTATAAGAGAAACGATGATGAGATTCTGTACGTGTATCTACCTTTAGCTATAGGTACGTGGATCTGTGGATGGTGGCTGTGCGAGGACGAGCGTTTGTACGACTGTGCCTAAAACGATGATGTTATATCAAGTGTTAAGAAGTGATATGGCGAAAACCACCCAGTACGAGTAATTTCAACCGACGAAAATTATATTCGAACGATGTAAAATATACGCATATAAGGTGCACTTGATTTAATACGTTTTGACATTCCGACAAGTTGTTGGTGTATTTTATTCGTATGCTGAGAAGTGTATAAGAAGGCAGACGAAGCATATGAGCAAGAAGTGAACCAGCTCGCTAGTATTTTTTCAAAAAGTAACAAAATTTTGTAAGAAAATCGGAAAATTTTGTTATGAAGTGGCAGATCATTGAAAATGTGGCAATTTATAAGAAAAGTTATCGATTTCTAGAGAAAACTTACCAATTTACGGAAAAATTCGTCGACTTTTTGAGTAAATTTTTCAAAAAAAGTTAAATTTTAATGCTAACGGGGGGGGGGCATAGAATGAGAAAAAAGCAGAATTTTTGAAAAGTACGAAATTTTTACCCTGAAGTAATGGAATTTTTTAAAAAAAAAAACTAGGTAAGTATTAAAAAACAATTTTTTTCTTTTCTACAGAAATTTTAGCTTTTGGATGCTTTTTTGTTTTTTCTTTACATATTTTCGATATAGCTTCGCTCGGGTTCAATGAATTTACCTACATTTCTTTAGGTACATTTATTTAATTCTATCATAAAATAATGATTTATGAACCAAACCCACTTTCCTTGATGATTCCAAGTGGAGTTTTTTTTTTTAAAAAGGAACGATTTTCATGGAAGGAGAAGTCCTCGTTGAAAAAGTAGCAAATACTTGAGCTTTTGTTTTTTCATTCACCTTACGGCTGAGCAAAAAATTTATCATCAATTTTCTTTCTTTTTTTTTGGTAATATTAATCAGAATTTTTTTTTCAACCCCCCTCTTTGTCTTGTTAGGTTCGAAGGTACAGTAGGTATAGGGTGAGCCATTTATATGACACCGAAGCTTGAAGTAGCACCAAAAGCAAATGGAAAAAAGGATAGACTTTAGGATTTTCAGGATTCGATTTTTTGCAACTTTTTTAAAATTCGAGAACTTTTTTCTTTCAATGATTTTTAGAGGATTGATTCTGATTGAGTTTCTTATTCTTTTACTTATAGTTTTCAAACTATGACTTTTGACCTCTAAACTGTAACATTTGATTTCTGTTCAGTGACCTTCGACCTTTAGAACTCTGAAATTCGACCTTTAACAATGATATTTTGACCTCTCATAATAGACCGATGACATTTGACATATCGTATCACTGACATTTCATCTCTGAATTACGGCTTTTAGCATCAGACCAATAACTTTTGACGTATGGTTCATGATCTTTACTGTAGGTCATTGACCTTTAATATAAGTCATTGACCTCTAATTTAGGTCATTGACCTCTAATTTAGGCCATTAACCTCTAATACAGGTCATCGACCTCTAATATAGGTCATCGACCTCTAATATAGGTCATCGACCTCTAATATAGGTCATCGACCTCTAATATAGGTCATCGACCTCTAATATAGGTCATCGACCTCTAATATAGGTCATCGACCTCTAATATAGGTCATCGACCTCTAATATAGGTCATCGACCTTTAATATAGGTCATCGACCTTTAATATAGGTCATTGACCTTTAATATAGGTCATTGACCTTTAATATAGGTCATTGACCTTTAATATAGGTCATTGACCTTTAATATAGGTCATTGACCTTTAATATAGGTCATTGACCTTTAATATAGGTCGTTGACCTTTAATATAGGTCGTTGACCTTTAATATAGGTCGTTGACCTTTAATATAGGTCGTTGACCTTTAATATAGGTCGTTGACCTTTAATATAGGTCGTTGACCTTTAATATAGGTCGTTGACCTTTAATATAGGTCGTTGACCTTTAATATAGGTCGTTGACCTTTAATATAGGTCGTTGACCTGTAATGTAGGTCGTTGACCTTTAATATAGGTCGTTAACCTTTAATATAGGTCTTTAACCTTTAATATAGGTCATTAACCTTTAATATAGGTCATTAACCTTTAATATAGGTCATTAACCTTTAATATAGGTCATTGACCTTTAATATAGGTCATTGACCTTTAATATAGGTCATTGATCTTTAATATAGGTCATTAACCTTTAATATAGGTCATTAACCTTTAATATAGGTCATTAACCTTTAATATAGGTCATTAACCTTTAATATAGGTCATTGACCTTTAATATAGGTCATTGACCTTTAATATAGGTCATTGACCTTTAATATAGGTCATTGACCTTTAATATAGGTCATTGACCTTTAATATAGGTCATTAACCTTTAATATAGGTCATTAACCTTTAATATAGGTCATTAACCTTTAATATAGGTCTTTAACCTTTAATCTTTAATATAGGTCATTAACCTTTAATATAGGTAATTGACCTTCAATATAGATCATTGACCTTTAATGGCGGTCAATGACCTTTTAATGCAGGTCATTGACCTTTATTGGCGGTCAATGACCTTTGATGTATGGCCAATGAACTTTGGTCTCGGGTCAATGCCCTCGGATCTTGAGCTAATGCCTTTTGATCTCTGGTCAATGGCCTTTGATCTATGATCAATTGATCAATGGCGTATGATTTTTTGATCAATTGATCAATGACTTGATTTCTGATCAATTGATCAATGACCTTTGATTTACAATCAATGACCTTTGATCTATGATCAATGGCCTAAAAAGTTTCGCATTCAATCCAAAATAATAATAATCGTTGTTTTGGATTGATTGTGAAACTTGAATTTTTTTTTCGCGCAGTTGGTCAATTTCTCTCTCTATAATACGGTCACATATTGATTCTCAACCTTTCATTTTTGATCTAGAAGGCCATTTACACAAAAATGTTTTATTTCAGATTAGGCACCATTTACCCGAATACCAAAATCGCAAAAAAAAAATACAATTCTGAACTCGTTTTTTTTTTCATTTGGGTTTCAATGATAAAAGCTTTTGTCTCTTTCGAGAAAAATACCGGTGGGAAATTCTCTAAAATCTTCCATCTCAACAAATCAAAAAAAAACACAAACATTGGCCATTTGAAAATAAGGTAGTCGCCCAAATCCGCAGGTACCTCAGGAAATGAACTTTCGGTCTTATCTTACAAGTGAGAAACGTAGAACAATTAAGTTTATTTCATTATTCTAATCCTCATAACCCTTCCCCTTTTCAACTTCAGTCAACTTCGAGGACTGAAATTTGGCTGTGGAAATTTCTTGCGATGATTTTTAAGCTGGCATTTCTGTGTGTGCGCGCGCCAGACTTCGAGTAGATCATTTGTTAGACATATTGATGTTTTGTTTAATTTTTGAAAACCTGAGAAAAATATTGGGCTGAATTTTTGTGAAACTTTTTGAAACTAGAAATACATATTAGAATTTTATAGAAACGTCGAGTTACTAACTTTGAATAAAACAAGGCTCAAATAGGTACATATCTGTGACTGTGACAAAACTCACCAAAATTTTTTCGGAAAAATTACTTTTCAAGCCCAAAAGATTGCATTTTGAGGAACAAAATAGAAAATATTCGAGCTCAATGAAAATTTTTTATATATTTTCGCTTTTCTTAGACTGGCAATTTTGAACTCGTTTTACATCTGAATCGACCCGGGTACCATTAAATTCTTCCAAATATGAAAAACAATTCTGCAGCATTTTCAAATCTTACAAATTTTTGCTCAAAATACCATTTTTTGAGAGAAAAAAAATGGGAAAACACGTTTGAATTTTTTTTTTCAATCATATTTGGTTGTCTCTGACTTCTCGACTACCAGTTCTTGAGAATAATTCTCACTCAAGCATTCGACAATCAAAGGACAAGTTGAAATCATTAGTGGAAAAACTCGAGTACATCGAATAATGACCTCAAGGAGATTTGATAAGATGAATAACGACGTAATAGAGAATACTTGGAAACATCTTGGAGGATACGAAACGAGACACGACGCGACGCTCCAAAATGAACCAATGAACGAACGCTCGCTAGCAAAATAAATAGCTGTCCGTTTTTATCACGACTCATTTAATACACAAAAGCGTGTCCCGAGTCGTAATTAGCCATCCGTGTTCCAAGACGAATATATCTTATCGTCGGACAAATTGCATACGTTAACGCCGTATATTTCTCGTATTTTTTTGTATTTACGGGACTGCATAGGCAATTTATTCAGCACGATGAAGAATTTCCAATCATAGAGTCTCGTCTAACTCTCCGGATAGTGAATAGCTGGATACACGTCGGAAAAAAATTTTAATCTTATTTTACACGAACCAATGACGCGAAACGTAATTTGATAAATAAGTATTAGAGATTTTCTTAGAATTTTTTCATAGGAAAAAATTCTAATCTACATTTCGCTACAAAAAAGTTTCCGCTGAGAATTTTTTATGTTGTGGTTATAAATTTACTGCGATTTAAACTCCTCCGGTGATAATTTGCGAAAAAATGACTAGCACGGTGCGAAAATTGAATTTTTTTAGGCTACTCGTTAAATTACAAGGTCACCTGGAGGAATGCGCCGTATTAAAAAAAATACTTACCTACTAAAAAACGTTTTTTCTTCTTTTTACTCAAAAGGAGAAAAAATTACGAAATATTTCTTTATTAAATTTCCTACGTTGGCGGAGTTACTTACTTTTGAACCGAGTAAAGGAAGGAGAAGGAAAAAGGATACCTAAATTAAAGGTCGTACCGACTTTTACGCCGTTTTAAAATGATACGAATTGAAGAATTTAATAATTACTCGGTAAGTTTTCACGCGCACAAAGGGATCGCGATGGTGATGAAAAATGCTTCGTTATTCCACCGAGCGGATTTTTTCTTCCTTCTGTTTCATTCTTCGGAGGAAAAAAAGTTTTCGAAAACGATATTTCGTAATTCTAGTTCATTATTAATTTTCAAACGGCGGCGCGAAAAGAGAATTGGAGGAAGTTTAGGAAAAGTTGAGAGAAATAATTTTTCCGAATGTATTTTTCTCGAGAAAGATTATTCGGCCGGATGTTCGTCAAAATGGAAAAATATTATCGTTTCGATCGCATCTGAATTCAGGCTCGACTCGAATCTATATAAGAAGTAATGGTAAAAAAGACGCGAAATTTTCTTCGAGAATTAAATAAACAGATTGGATGTTGGATAAAGAAAAATCTCCTTTTATGGTCTAACAACTATGGAACAAGGTTCGTTGACTTTTTCAAAGATAACGTTTTCCATCTTTTATACGTTCCTCGAGACGTGTCTTATTGACCATGAGAATATTTCAAGAAAGGGTTATAAAGTTTGAGAAAATTCGACTAAACCTGATAAACTTGCAGAAGAAAATCCATTACGATTTTTTTTCCACTCGTCGAAAGGTTAACGTAATGAATAGTTTATTGGATCAGATCATCGATAAGTAAATTATTTACTCGTTCGAATAAAAGTATAAGGGTAACGATTTATGGGCGGTGAATTTTGTTGTCTGGAAAGTTGGTGAATTTTTTCAACGCGTGGCCTACGGCGTTTTAGACGAAATTTGCTCAACTTTTTACAAAATAACTCTTCGTGTGTTGAAAGTTAATTTTAAACGAATGGTATCGAAGGATTTTTTTGTCGCGAATGGTATACGATGCGATAGAAGGAAGATGTGATTAAAATTTCGATCATTCGAGTTCATGAATTTTTTAGAAAGATTTTGAGACAATTTTTAATCCGATTTTTTTCTTCGTCGGAATTTTAAAGTTTTGAAGATTTTGTAAAAAATCAATTTGTTTTCAATTTGGCTTTAGGGAGCTGGAAACTTGAGAAGATTTTCAACGAATTTCTCTTTATCTCGTTTTCAGAAATAACTTGATTCGAATCTGTTAATATGAAATTCGAATCTGATTTCTAAAATATTGAAAACTGTATTGGCTTTTCTCGCATAATTGACGTAAATTTTTTGAAGAATTTACCTACTTATTTAGAAAACAAAATCGACTAATGTTGAAAAATTTATTTCCTCAATTTGAGGATTTTGGATCATAAGATTTCCTTGCTGACCTGAGATTAAAAGAAAAGCAAAAAAATGTCTATTTTCAATGCAAAAAAGTTCCGAGACGTATCAAAAATGTGATGTTTTTGAAATGAATTGAATTAAGTAGGTAGTTTCTAACAGTAGCAGTTGAACTGTTTCTGGAATTTTAAAAGTAGGTACCTATTCCAAAAATTAAGGAATTTCTAAAAATTTTAACATTTATTTCAAGTATATTAAATCATTTCATCATCCAAAATTGATTTTTTCCCCCATAATTAAATACTTACTTACTCGTACATATGTAAAAAGTTGACATCATATTTTCCAAAAATAGGTAAGCATTTTTTTAACTGGAAAATTTTTCCAAAGTGTGGACAATTTTTCAATAGGTACTTGGACAACATTTTTCAAAAGTTGAAAATTTCTAAAAATTCTCACAATTTTTTAAAAATTTATTGGGAAACCATTCTAAAATTTGAATCGTTTCCGAAATATTTTGTGACTGCTTACAAATCGTATGATTTTCCAAAAATTTGTAATTCATCTGAAATCGAATAGAAATCATTAACTTATTCGGAAGACTTGATCAGCTGTATCAATTATTTCCCAGGGCATGGCGTTCGAACAATTTTCAAGAACAGGTTTTCGAAATTTGGACGATTCTCCAAAAACTTTGTAATTTTCTAAACATAAATATTCATTAATTTTTCAAATTTTGAATAATTTTCCAACAATTAGTCGATTTTTGAAAACTGGCACGATTTTCTCCACAATCTTGATGATGGTTTCTATATTAAAAATATTTTTCGACGAATAATTTTATAAAAACTGATTGTAATATTTTTCAAAACATGAAAAATGTTTTAAAACTTGGATAATAATTTTATAAAAATTGAAGAATATTTAAATACGTGAACGTGGACGATTTTCCAAAGATCAGACATCCTTCCGAGAATTCAGCAATTTTTCAGACAATGAAGAATTTTCCAATAATTGGATAATTTTCTGATATGTAATTGGGCAATTTTCCATTGATTAAACAATTTTCCAACGACTGGGGTGATAATTTATCAAAACTTGAACATTTAAAAAAAAAATTGTAAAATTACTAAAAAGTAATCGTCTTTAAATCCATGCAAGTTTTTCAAAAATTAGGAAACATTTAAGAAAATTTGACAACATTTCAAAAATAGCTAGGCACCTATCTATTTTACTACCAGTAAAATGGAAATAAAATCATTTTTAAATAAAATACAGCAAAAAAATTCAATTCATTTTTGAGGAAATAATTTTTTAAAACTTTTATCGAGTCAAAAGTTTGGCAATATTTACTGAGAGGTATCCAAACTGAATTGAAATTTTGAGCTCAAACAATAATTTGAAAAAAAAACAAAAACAAAAACACACATCATGAAATAACATCATATCCAAAATTTCAGGAACTGAAATGTACTTCTCAAATTTTGGCGGACATTTAACATTTAAAAATTAATTCTTTGCCTTGTAGAATATGAAAATTTGATCTAATCGTTGAAAAAATATGAAAGTTATACTTACCTACTTTTCGAAATTTTCAATTTTGTGTTATAATTCATACACATTTTTTAGTAAAAAATTAAACCATTTCCATTTCCAGGGCTGGAAATTCCAAAAAATTTTAAAGTCTTTAAAACGTCTCCACAATTTCACATCTAATAAATTAATGTGGTCAAAAATATGGTATCTACCAATTTTCATTTTTTTACCTCCTTGAAAGCGCTATGACCATATTTCTAAATGTTTTCCAAGAAAATAGGTTGTCAAAAAATATGGATTTGAATTCAAAATTACGAATTGCAAAAAATTGTGCTTTAATCGATCGAGTAGGCAACAATTTCTGGAAATCCACGATTATAAGAGTGTTAAAGTTCATGGATTATTTTTATGGCCTTTTCTCCAGCACTGGAAAATTCCACAATTTTTGAAGTGTCCGAATTGTCTTGGAACCGCTTCCAATCAATTCGGGAGGTCAAACCAATTTTCGGCTTTTTTTGTTGATTATATTGAATTTTCGTATTTTACAACATCTTAAGGTACTTAGGCAAAGTAATTTTTAAATTATTCCAAAAATTCGCCAAAATTTGAAAAATTGACTTCATTATTTGAAATTTTAGGTAGGTATGGTTTTTTTTTGGGATGCACTAATCTTCGATTTATGTTTTTTTGGACTTGAAATTTTGCTTTAAGCGGGTAATTTTCTCAACCTTTCTCTAAAATATTTTTTACCAATTTTTCATGTTAAAATTAAGCACTCGTGAAAAGTTATTTTTCAGCATCGCTATTTACGTACTTAATCAAAAATGTATTAATGATTTTTGTATTCAGGTTAATAAATCGATCCGACCATTGAAATTTGAAAACAAAAACCCATCTAGTTGGGTTCGCACAATGGAAAACTGCCTATAACAATCGGACGAGAAATGAAAGCCTCGATACCCATCGAAAAACCATACCCAAATTAATACTGGGTTTTTAGGTCTAAAAAATAAACAAACATCGGAGCCAATTTACAAACAGTACAATTTCTAATGATACCCGCAGACTGGTGGAAAAAAGGGGGGTAAAAAATTCGCCATTAAAAAAGGTACGGATTATAAATATTTATACACGTTATCAGGAAATTTGCACCATCCATACCTTATTTCTATGTTCTATCATAGGTTGTTATTTATCACGGTAAGAAACACGGTGACGACGGGGGCCATGGAAAGGGCATATTTGGCGCGAGCAAATCACACACAATGAAATTAAATTGCACCGTTTCAAATAACCGGAAGTAAATTTTAATTTGACGTCCATACCACCGAACCCTTTCTAGCGTAAGATTCAAATTATTCGCCGGATTAAGTAGCGTCGAAAAATTGCTGTGTTTTAGTTCGCCACCACGCTAGTAAATCCGGAACAAAAGGTCAGTACGGGTATATTGTGTAGTACCAACCCGTAGACTAACTGTATAAACCTTTAAATTGCCGAAATTCGAGGGTACACGTAGTCGGATGTGTTTTAGCGTACGCCAGCTCAACGTTGAATAAATTATTCCCAAAAAAAAGAGAGAGAGAGAGAGAGAGAGAGAGAGAGAGAGAGAAATAAAAAATAGAACAAAACAAAACGAAAAACAAAAAATTCCTAAATCTTTAAGCGTGTTTACACAAGGCTGGTGTAGTAATTAAGGGCAACGCGTGCCGTTAAAAACATTTTCAATAGCCGAATATAACGCGAAAGCACGAGATAGTTTGTTCGTTAGCGGAGAGAAAAAAATACTAATAAAATAATAAAATTAGACCCGATGCCACAGATTTTATTTACTTTGCTGGGTACGTATTTGTACATAGTGCGTATAAAACGTGTAGTGATGTTAGGTACGGGACGACGGACTCGAATCACAACAAATTTCCTGCCCCCGGAATCTAATAATGGTAGGGATTAATGAATTAATGAAAAACAGACTGTGCGTGGTGCTGATGATTTGCGGAATAATAATGAGGAATTTTTTAGCTCGAATGTTCGCTATGTGAATGAATGTCATTGGGCGTGATTTTACTGGATTTTACTCGATACTGGGCAGCGACACAACGAGAAAGGGTAAAAATAATTTGAACAGAAGGAAAGCGGAGTGGGATGTAATGGAAATCAAAAAATCATCGTAAAAAGTCGAATGGTGGAATGGGAAGGATAAATTGTTTAAATCCATGCACCAACGCCACTCAAGGGATGGTTATTTGAAATAATGTGACACCTAAAGTTACTCGGTGAAAGTTTTTCAGGAATTCAGGACCTTTGCACTAAACATAGATGAGTCATCTACTTAGGTCTAAAATAGGTTATAACGTTTCGAGAGAACCTGAAAAGATCATGAAAAGTTGGCTAAATTTCCAAAATGATGTAAGTAATTTCACGAATTATTTATTTTTACCAAACCCTGACAAAATTGTTGGATTCTGATGAAATTGAAGAATTTTTATGAAATTGAGAAGAAAAAGGTTGATAAAATTGTAGGATTTCAATAAAATTGAAGAATTTGACTACTAATAGAAGAAGAATTCAAAATTTTTCAATAGAATTGAAGGATTTCGAAAATATTAAAGGATATCGGAAAAATTGAAGGATTTCGATAAAATTGAAGAATTAGAATTTTGATATAATTTAAGAATCTGGCTAAAAAATGGAACGATTTTGATAAAATTAAATTTGGCAAGAAATTGAAGGATTTCGATAAAGTTGAAGAATTAGAATTTTGATAAAACTGAAGAATCAAGATTTTCAAATTCAAGAATTAGGACTTTAAATTTCAAGAATTAAAATTTTGATAAAATTGAAGTGAAAAAGTAAAGAATTATTATTCTGATTGAAAGAATTTGGATTAAAGAATTTGGCTAGAAAATGAAGGATTTCGATTTTAAGAATTAGAATTTTGATAAAATTAAATAGTTATAATTTTCATTCAAGAATTTGGATTGAAGAATTTGGCTAAAAATTGAAAGATTTTGATGAAATTTAATTTAGCTAAAAATTGAAGGATTTCGATAAAATTAAAGAATTAGAATTCTGATAAAATTGAAGAATCAAGATTTTGAAATTTAAGAATTGAAAATTTGATAAAATTCAAGAATTTCAAAAAATCAAAAGATTTCGATCAAATTGTAGAATTTTGATCAAATTAAAGAATTTTGATCAAACTGAAGAATTTCGATCAAATTGAAGGATTTCACTCAAATTGAAGAATTTCAAACAAATTGAAGAATTTCAATCAAATTGAAGAATTTTGATTAAATTGAAGGATTTTGATTAAATTGAAGGATTTTGATTAAATTGAAGAACTTCGATTAAATGGAATGATTTTGATTAAATTGAAGAATTTCGACCAAATTGAAGAATTTTGATCAGATGGAAGAATTTTGATTAATTGAAGGATTTTGATTAAATTGAAGAACTTCGATTAAATGGAATGATTTTGATTAAATTGAAGAATTTCGATCAATTTGAAGAATTTGATTAAATGGAAAATTTTCGGTCAAATTGAAGGATTTCGACCAAATTGAGGAATTTTGATCAGATGGAAGAATTTCGATTAAATTGAAGCATTGGAATTTTGATAAAATCATAGAATTATAATTTCGATTTTAAGAATTTAGATTGAAGAATTTGGCTAAAAATTGAAAGATTTTAATAAAATTGAAGAATTTCAATAAAATTAAAGAATTTGGCTAAAAATTGATCATGTCTTGGTTAAAAATTTATGAAGTACTAAAAACTGTAAACAATTCTGAATGTTGGAAAAACTTGCTAACATACTTAATATTTTTAAAAATGGTGAAAAATTGAAGATTTCAAATTTTGATTTAAAAAAATTATAATAAATTCGGGAATTCCTAATTTTAATTTTCGAAAAGTGTTCAAAACTTTTAAGTAAAAAGAACCATGCGAAAAAAATGGTAAAATTCTGAACTCCAAAAATGGATACTAAATGTGAAATTTGAAAAACTGTAAAACAAAAAATACAAAATTTTAAACATACCTAGGTAAAGAGTAAATTTTTTACCGCGTTCAAAATTCTGAATTAGATGAAAAATTTTAAAAAGATAATCAATTTCATAACAGTTGAAAACACCTATAACCAAAAATTTCAAACATCAAAATTTTTCTAATTTTAAAATCTGATCAACTTGAAAATTTCAGAATTTCGAGTTCTATATTTCATTTTCAATCCAGTAAGAAATTGAGAAAAATTCCGCGTATCCAGTTCAGTTAAAAATTTTAGATGATTTGAAATCTTACATCCGATAAGAAATGGAAATGGCGATGAAAAAATTTCAAACTTGTCAACATTTTAGAAAAGTTTCAAATTTCAAATAAATTTGTAAACAAATTGCAATTTTCAAGTGGAGAAATCAGAATTTTTTTGAAGTTCTAAATACCTAAAAAAAATCTTAAATTTTCAAGATTTTGAGAATTACAAAAAAAAATTAGAAAATTCAAATTGCTTCAGTATTAAAGAAAAAACTTTAAACCATTCAATTTTAGATTCAATGAAAACCCGGAAAGTCCTGAATTTTAAAATTGATCAACTTTAGAGTAAAAGGTCACAAATTAAATCCTCCTGGCGCAGAACTCATTCTTCAAATATTACGACAATTGCACCAAGAAAATCATTATTCGAATATCGTTTTCAAAAATTATCTCCAGAGCACTCTTCCAGTTCTCCATAACTCATATTTTCAATAATTCGATCACATCGATTTCTGCGCCAGGAGCAAACTCGTAGATTAAAATACATCCAACCAAACTCGAAACATGGTCCAACTTCACTCGAAACATGGTCCAACTTCACTCGAAAAAAAAATCGAATACGTTACCTCCACAATCGAATAAAATTCTGCCGTAGATTATCAAACGAAACAAAACCTCTTTCAAGGTTCACACACCTGGATCCACACAGCACACCGATTCCTCCCCTTCTCACACCCCTGCTCTTTGACGATTAACCGAACGTTTGTCTTTTAAAGTTCTTCAGCTACGCTACCAGCATCTACCTCCGACCGAATACCTCGACAAGGATGTAAATCCGTTCAAATACCGCAACCTGGCAGAGCAGCGTAGACGAAGAAAACGAAACAAAACATTCCACGTTTTAACCCGACCGAGCACAGAACCGGCGAAAAAATCGCCGGATGAATTTTCCATTCAAAATTACACTTTGTAATCGCTCGGATCAAAGAAAACGATGAATAAAAACACGCAATAAGTTGAGTACACCGAGATCAAGCAAGAGATGCTGAAAGTTTAATAGCACGTCGATGGAAAATCTCGAACGATGCAGGCGCATAAGAAACCACCTGAATATCGCCTCCGCTAATATTATAACCAGATAAACGTTATGCTCGGGTAAGTATTATCGCATATACCGCCGTAGCCATTTTCTGCACTCTTATGTACGCAAATTATGTAAATTACTTATTTCAGGTTGTTCACCTAAGGTACCTGCGACGAGCACAGCAGAACACAAAAGCTTAAAACTGTTGCTCCGCGAATTCAACGTACTCATAACATTTTCAAACTGTTGAGTTTTTTTTTCTGTTTGGTTGAGCTCTGTATGGGGTTCGGGTACACCAAAAACCAAGTCAATATACATGACTAAATGAAATTCCTCGGAGGTTGGCTGCTGGGTGGTGAGGAAGGGGAGAGGGGGAACGTTATTCATACGTGCTGTACGGTTCTTCTTATGTCGTGTAAAACGATATCCATCTTTGTAAGCTTATCTTTCGGGTACATACGCTGGCAGTACAGCTTGTCACAATAAAATTTCATTTATCGGAGCTGGTAAATAAAATTTCCAAGTTGTCGCCGCACCGTTATATCAAGCGCGAAAAATTTAATTCTCGCCGAATTTCGCATTCGTGTACTTGGTTTTCATTTGCTGAATTGAATTTCTCGCGTATAAAAAGTTTGCAACATTTTACGCTGCGAGGCTAAATTGTTCGCCAAGATTTCAACTTTTGCTACGCTTCGTGTAGTGTTTTTATTACAATGTATGATTTTTTTTCATCGTTTATTTCGCGAGATGAACCGTATTCAGAAGTGAGCGGTTCGTTAGTTTTTCACGCGCACCTGCGAATGAAAATGGCTTTACTGGATTGTGATGTTTTTGCTAGAAATGGGATTTTGACGATACAGGTCTAAATTTTTTCGATTACGGATTTTTTGATTTTTTTTTCAATTTATAATCAGGTTGGAAGACTAAGAGTAAATTAGCCCAAGGCGTGGCAATTCCCGGAGTTTTAAACCAATGTGTGAGCAATTCTTAGGGCTTGAAAACTCAAAAAAAAAACTGGAAATGGGTAGCTATTTACTCTTTTTTCAGGGTTGAATCGAACAATTTTTTCAAATTTGGATCAAACAAAGAAAATAAAGAGGAATTTTTACCAAAAATTTGCAATCTTATCATTTTTTCCTCTCCAAAAATTCTTCTGAATATTTTGAGCCATCCATATCTAAGAAGAACTTTCGACACAGTTTTGAAAAAATATTTTTTCCTGTACGTTATTGACCTCAGAATAATATTTCATTTGTTCAAAATTGCTGAGCACATGATCAAAAATTAGAATATTTTAATCTAAAAGTTGGCTCCTGGCGCAGAAATCAATGTCATCGAATTACTGAAAATAGGAGTTGTAAAGAATTCAAAGAGTGCTCTGAGGACAATTTCAAAAATTTATATTCGAATAAATGATTTTATAGTTGTAATTGCCGCAATTTCTGAAGAAAGAGTTCTGCGCCAGGAGGATTGAAACTTTTGATTAAAATTCTCACTGAAGGCGACTTGAACTACGTTTTAGGGATCATTGGAAACGTCGAACTGTTGAATTATTGTACCTTTGTTAATAGATTACGAAGAGTGCATTTCACACTTTTAACTGCATGTGACGCAGAATTGCTCAGAATTTGATACGAAATAGGCTTATAATTTGTGCATAAAATGTGAATGATTCTTTATTATTTTCCCCTTTCAGTGAAGAATTGGTGCTGACAGATTCCCTTTTTCAATATCAGTTTAATCCTCTTGAACTGCCCATAAAATTTTACTTTTTTTTTACTGTTTTAAAATCATATAAATTTTTTACTCGCCATAAAATTCATAATTTCCCCATTTATCAGCAAATCTAAAATTTTATAGAGGTTCTCTTTGCATAGTTTGTTTTTTTTCATCAATTTTTACGTTTTTCAAAAAAAAAAAATTATTTGAGATTATTTACCTAGAAACGGAATTTTTTGAAATTTTGAACATTCGTAATAAGTACTTACCTAAGGGACGAAAATGGCCCTTGATTCAGAGTTGGTAAAAATTGACCAGAATATAACTTATGACCTGGAAACATCTCAAAACAATTTCTGATCCCATGATGTACTTTCAATTTATGACTATTTTCACTCAAAATTTTACTTTGAGTTGGGAGATACCTTGCTTGTTACTACGAAAAAGTTGTAAAAAAATCACGTTTTTTTTGGTTTTGATTTTTTTTTGACCATGTTACACCCAATTTCAGAGTCTAAAAAAAATGTGTGATGCATGACCAATTGGCTAAACAAATAAAAAAATTCCAGCAATGACACCCTTCCCTCCCCCCGCAAAAAAATAATTTTTTTAAAATTTAAATGTGAAAAAATTGAGAAAATGTGAACCGAAAATTTTCAAAAACCCCTCATTTGTACTATTCAGCAAGATGTATAATCTGTAAAAATTTCAAAAAATTTTACCCATCCCTTCCAGAAATATCGCATGTTGAAATTTCGACATTAAAAGTGCGATAATAATTCTGAAAAGGAAGAGGGCGGGGGGTCGAAAATTTTTGGGATGTTTTTAGACCATAAGTAACATTTTAGGTCAATTTTGACCAATTCTGGGTCAAGGGCCATTTAAGACCCTTATTAGGAAAGGCTCTTTGTAATATTTTCACTACCTACCCCTTTCATTTTTATCGGATTTGAATTTTTAAAAATCTTATTGAATTGGATACGCGGAATTCACCCGTATTTTTTTCTGGATTAAAGCATACCAATTTATCAAATTAAAAAAATTCTGAAATTTATCCATCAGATTTTAAAATGTGAAACTTCTTGGGGGTTGGAATTTTAGAGGTTTGTTGAACTGTTGGAAACTTGACCATCTTATCGAACTTCATCGAATTGAATTGGTGATAATATTTCTTTTTCTTTGAGATTGATGGAAAAGTGTGATGATGAAATTTCCATCTTGGGGTATTTTGAATACCTCTGAGGAAAAAAAATTTTTCCATTTTTTTTACTGGTATTTTGAACATTTTTCCAAGTTTTCATTCAGAATTTATTACCGAATTCAAAACTTGAAAATTTTAATTTTTCAAGTGATGTTCAACATCATATGTGCACCTTGAAATTAATTATGGGAGGGGCTGAGTAAAGAGCGAAGAGCTATCTCCTACATTTAAAGAAATTTTAAAAATTGAAGTACCTAATTTAGAGTTGAAAAAATTTGAACTAGGATTAAATTTGGACTTGGGATGTTGAAATCTCATTTCTGAAAAAAAATAATTGAGAGTCAGAATTACTTCGGATATTTTCCATTCGTGCAACTGCTTCTGCCTTATCGTGTTAATCGACATCAAAAAGTAATGAAAATTCACCCCCATAAAGTAAAATTTTTCGTTAAACCTTTTAAAACTATTAAGTAATTCGTAAGCTATAAAAACTGGGGACTTGTTAGTAGACCTGGACATACTATTCTTACATATTTTATCAGTAAAAAATCTAACCTCGGTCCAAGCTATAAAAATTATTCCCCTGTTTTTTAATTATACTCGGAGTACGGCACCGCGTGCGCCATCTTAAACCTAATTTATACACTTTTTCAACCGGAAATGTTTAGCAATAAGTTGACGACAATTTACTCGCCCAATTTTAGCATACCCTCGACCACCCGCGTATAGAGTATTCGACGAATTTTAATTAACATGAAAATTATCAATTATCGACGGGCGACCCAGACGCTAGACCGCATATATAAGTTTATGGAAAATTTCCATAACACCGAGACAACTTCTTCACTATGCAAAATGTTAATATTTACATCGAGACCACTTACCGCTATTTTCATCGTTTCAACATGACTTAATTATTTTATGGTAATAACGCGAATTCGATTAGGCGATATTTTTTTCGTCTCGAGATTGTTGGAAATTTTTTGTTCGAGAAGCGAAAATATTGAGTTTTTGTTTACATCCAGAACATGAATAATTGAGAATGAGTTGGGTTGAAAAATATTCGGAAAATTGACAAAATTTCTGGGGTTTCGGTGTCGCAGGAAAATGCCGATTTGCAAAACCCAGGGCACCATTGAATTTTGAATTCGTCTCGTAAAAACGAATCCAACCATATTTTCATGATGATTTATTTAAATAGTCGTTTTTTCAAGAAACGACGGGAAACGACGGGTCTAATATACCTAAAAATGATCGTTTTTAGTCCTTTTTCTAAAATAAAAAAGATTTGAGTCGTCGGCCACATTCCTACGATATGTTCAAAAAGTGAACGAAAATTCATTCACATTCACAAACAAAGCATTGAAATGAACTGAACAAAACAACTAAACGAGCGTACGAAAAAAGAACTGAACGTGAACTGTGAACAGTTTAAAAGAAAAACTGAACATGAACAAAACAAATGAACGAGTTTTTGAAATAGAACTAAATATGAAAGGTGAATGGTTCAAAAAGATGAACAAAAACGAAATTAATGAATGAGTGAATAGAAGGTATGAAAACAAATGAACAAGAACAAAACGTACATAAACGAAATGACTGAAAAAGTTTTTTGAAAACAAACTGGACGTGAATATGAACCTCATCGAATCTGCTACTCCTAAAATTCCACCCAGAGTTGTACCATCTTCAAAAGATCATAAACTTCATACTCAAAAAATTCAAATTTTTCCAATGACAGCTTCGATCAGTGATGGTAAACTGGAATCGGAACTAGAACTGGAAATTTAGAAAAAAAAACTGGGAGTAAAACTAAAAAACTGGAACTGGAACTAAAATGATAAGAACTGAAAACTGAAAACTGGAACCAAAATTAATTTCAGTTTTATACCAGTTTCGGATTTTTTTTTTAATTTCAATTTTTACTTCTATTTTTTTTAATTTTATCCAATTAAAATCATCTTTTCTTCGTTCTTCCCTTACATTACACACCAATTTTTTTCCAAAAATTCAGAATTTTGTTAACAAATCTTCAAATGCAGTAAGGAACAGTAAAAATTCAAAATTTTAAAAATTTGACATGAAAAAGTAGAGAATTTAGGTGTTGAAATTTACAAAAGCACAATATTCAATTGAAAATTTTTTACTAAAAAACAAAGGGGAATATATAACAGCACGACAGAAAATATAGGTTTCCACGACAGAAAAAAACGACAAAATTAATTCTGGTAACGACTGTTTTTAAAAAATGCACGACAAAGTTTGAACGACAGATTTAAATATTATCACGCTAAAAATATTTATTAAGCGACAAAAAATTATACTTATCACGCCGAAAATATTCTCAAACCGATTTTTTAAAATATTTTCTTATAAATCATTTTTTAAAACTCAAGAAATTTAATTTTAAAAATTTCGAAACAATTTTCTTATTTAATCCTTTAGTTATCAAAAAAAAAAATGCCAACGATTTTGCACTACTTTTTTCTGAAAAAAAAAGCAACAAACATTGTATCAGTACCACGTATTAATCATAATAATGCTTTCATTCTCATTTTTGAAAAATCGACCAAAATTTGGTACAAGAGGCGGTGTTTTAGTGAAAAAGTACCACCATGATTTTGGGGGGGAGGAGAGGGGTAGTGGTTTATCAAATAATTTCAAAATGAAATTGAAGTAATAAAGTACCTAGCTCTTTCAATTTTTACAAATGATGAGGAGTAATTTTTTCAAAACACCCCTAAATATCAACAAAACATATCCTAGGTACTTTCCTACCGATTTTCGTAAAATTAATTCAAATTTTTTTTTTAAAAATATTGGTTTTGAAAACGAGGTCGTCCATCTAAAGTAAAATTTGCATCATTTGTGCAATAGTTCGTCGCTGAAATTGTATTTTTTGTGTCGTTAACATTTTTTATAACTGTCGTGGGGACATTCCCGTTGAAAATATTTTTTAATCGTTTGAAATTTTTACTCGCCGTGCCTCAATTTTTTTCGTCGTGTATATTTATTACTGTCGTTCCTCACATTTACTGTCGTGCATTTCATTTTTTAGTATCAATTATCTTTATTTCGTCGTTGAACCATTATTTCTGTCGTTCAATCTATATTTTATCCCGTTTAAACACTAATTTTTGTCGTGCATTTAAATGGCACCCAAAAACAAAAACGACTCGAAAAAAAATTTAAAAATTTACGTGAAAAAGTGAAAGAAGAAAAATTGTGTTGTAGAAAATTTCAATCAATTAAAAGCATCCTCATTTTTTGGTGAAAAATTCAGGGCTCAGGAAGTCAGGATGTCAGGAGTCATAAAATTTCTAAAAGATTACTTTCCAGTTTTTTTTCAGAAATCTTTTGTGTTGAGATCGTATGAAAAATGAAAAAAATGTACTTTGAAAAAAAAAAAAACACAGGAAAAACACTAAAGTTCAATTTTTATAGAAAATTTTAGATTTTTTCCCCACAAAATTAGAAAAAAAGGAAGTAAAGTTTCTGAATGGAAATGTTGGTAACATGGATATTTTTTTCCTGTCATCCCTAACTTCTGATTTCAAGTCAATTTTTAGCTTCTGACTTTCTGATATTTATCAAGTTGAATTCGAAAGTATAAAAATATTCAAGTTTTTAAAAGCCAATTGCTGATTTTTTGATAAAATAGGTTCTTAAAAATGTTGGAATGACCCCCCCCCCCCTCCCCGAGAAAATGGCATTGAGAAAAAACATATCGATGTATGAATTTCTGACATTAAGATGATTTCGAAAATATAAAAATTTATATTACCTAAGTTTTTGACTTATAGGGTCCTAAAAATTTTGGAAAGATCCTCCACCCAAGAGGAAAAAACATCTCCATGTTTTTAAAAAAATGGAACTGGTAAGTATTTGGAACTGGGACTGGAATTCAAAATTGGAGTTGAAAAATATTGAGGACTGGAATTGGAAGTGGAACTGGAACTAAAAAATTTTGAGACCTGGAATTGATATTTCAGTTTTCCATCACTGGCTTCAATTTCGATACCTGACAAAAATCCCTGATTTGAATTTATAATAAAAAATTGGTCATGCAACGATTGAAAGCTGCAAAGGTCGTTGGATTTGAGAAATAACAAAGCCCTAAAAAATCGCAGAAGTTAGTTCATTTTTCGAATTTCGACGAAACTTTCAGAAAATGCAATTTCTGTTTTAATATTAGAAAAATCATGAAATTTGCAAAGGGTCGCGAAATTTAATTCCGCAAAGGTCGTAAAATTTAAATTCTACAAATGTCAAAAAATCGCAAAAAACATTTTAAAAAATGATGTAATAATTATGAAAAATTTTCGAATAAAAAGAGATTTTTTGCAACTGCCGAAAAAATATACAACAGTAAAAAATCTTAAGGCTTCAAAAGCTATTAAAAAAATCACTCTAGGTCATAACAAGAACCAGTCGGTGATATCTCACGCAAGGATTGCAAAATCCATAATATGTAATGGATCATTACCATCACATAACTCAACGAAATCAACAACAAAAAAATACCAACATCGATAAAGAGAGAGAAAAAAACCTCAATTACAAATCAATTAACTATACCTAATATACATATTCAAAGGTCATAAATAAAAGAAAATATCCTCAACTTTATTCATTCCATAAAACGATAACCCTCGTAATAAAAAAAAAACTAGCCGGTATAAGAAAGCGACCCGGCATATAAAAAAAATAAATCATAACGAGAGTATTTCTTAAACATGCGATTTTTCGGTAATAACGAAGGGTAATTACAAGGTTGTCGAGTGTGTTTCGATCCTTCCGCGTTAATTTTAATATTTTCAACATCGTTGGGCCAATAGTAGAGTGAAACTTTTAACACGGTAGAGAAAGAGGTGAGACGGGGGGACCAGACGGAAAGAAATTAATAGAGCTATGTTTTCCAAGTGGACAAAAGTATGGTAAAAGCGACTGGCCAACATTATGCGTTATTTTTTATACACACTCGTTTAACCCCCGACCGCGTCGGATCCAAAAGGGTGTTTTTTTAAATTCGAAAATCATAACTGATAGGGAGTGTTTTTGATAACACATCAGAGCAGGTCGCGAGTAATACGGTTCAACTATGTACACGGCGTCGATAAAACACGCAATTAAACGATTACACCGTCAATTCCAACTTCGAGCCTGTTCGTAAAATATACATAATACTTTTTAAATTGTTATTCGAGTGGTGGCCGTTTTGGACGATGGTAATTTTTTTCCAATCGACGGGTTGGAAAATCACCCCCAACGTAAGCGGAATAGGTACCTTGGCAATCGTATATGACGTTTGATTACTCATCATAATATTGACGGCTGAGTGCAATATGAACGTAATATCTGGTTCATTCATTATTCACCCTATCGTCAATAATAAATTACCATTAGATGTATTCGAAATTATTATTCATAGTCGCAGATAACCGGATAAATTGAACGTTAAATAGGTGATAAGTACGAAGAGCTCGCCAATAGGGCTTGTTCGCATCAATTCGAGACCATTTTCCTAATCTATTTTAACGTTACGACGAACTATGTGGTGTGCTGCCTACTGCGAAGTATAAATAGCGTCGAAGCACACGAATCAGGCAGTTTGGAGGTTTTTACTATAAAAATATTACTACCATGTGTTGTCGGTCGGTTGGTCGGTAGGCTTTTACGTGTGTTTTATTCTTACTATCGTTAACGTCACGTACATGTCGTACTTCTTTGAAAATGATAATGGGTGCTGGTATCATCGGTCACATACGCATACGCGGAAACACGCAAAGGCCAGCCGATGTATTTTTCCAGGCTTTCATTGGCTCGTATACGGAAATTTCGTCCTTCGATGGAAATTCTTTTTTTTTTTCGTCTGTTTTCGTCGAGTAGATGTGCTTTTTCAATATTTGTATTGGTTTCGATTTTTTTTTTTTTAAATTGAAATTTTGAGAAAAAATTTGAACATTAGTTGCAAAATTAGACCCAGAAGTGGTGAATTTCATCATCACAGAAAAACGAGCCAGCAGCATTTAATTCAATTCGTATCGTTTTCCAAACTGGACTGTCGTTTTTTTGTTTCTAAAAAAGTAAAAACAACGACATGAGACGGCTATTTTCTGAACTCAAAAGCGACAATTTTGGACCCAATAATTTGTCGATTTTTGTGGTTTTCTAAAAAAAAAAAAAAAAAAAAAAAAGGACAATTGATGACTGTTTTAGAACCTTAAAAAAAATTATTTTTTGAAAAACAGCAAAAATTATAATTTTTGGATCCAGTAGAGATGTAATTTTTGGTCGTTTTTCAAAAACTGTGAGGGATATGACCGTTTTTCCCTCCAAAAATAATTTTTGTTATCTAATTCTTAAAAAAAAGACGACTAGCTGTTTTCCAATCTTAAAAACTGCAATTGTAGCCTTTTTTGAAAAACGACGAAAGGACAGCTTTTAGATCCATTAAAGTTTCTTGTGATTCCATAAAGTTGTCGTTTCCTGGAAAAAACGATCATTTTTGTAACTCAAAAACTTTCGTTTCTTGTTTTTTTTTTTCAAAAAAACGACACAAAGCAACCATTTTTCAAGCTCAAAAATCTTGTTGTCTGCCGTCGCTCTAAAAAGAAGACGACCATTTTGAATTTAATAAAGTTGTTCTTTCCTGTCATTTATTTTGAAAAAATGACACCTGGTAATCATTTTTCAAACTCAGAAAACGTCGTTTCTTGTCCTCCCCCCCCCCCCAAAAAAAAAACCACACAAATATGGATCCAACAAAATTTTTGTTTCTTAAACAACAATTTTTCAAACTTAAAAAAATGTGTTTTTCTGTCGTTTCCAAAAAAAAAAACACAAACCCGACAATTTTTATCCAATAAAGTTGTCGTTTATTAAAAAAAAAACACACAAAAATTTTAGATCCAGGAAAATTGTCGTTTTTTTTTTTTGAAAAAAGGACACCGAGTCACCATTTTCCAAACTCAAAAAACGTCGTTTGTTGTCGTTTCCCAAAAAATGACAAAAATCACAAAAATTTTTGTTTCCGAAACAACCATTTCTCAAATTTAAAAGATATCGTTTCTGTCGTTTCCAAAAAAACCTGCAAAAACCACAATTTTTGACTCAATAAAGTTGTCATTTCTTATCGTTTATCAAAAAACAGAAAAACGACAATTTTCGATCCAAGAAAATTGTCGATTCCTGTCGTTTCTTTTGAAAAAACGACACCAGGCAAATATTTTCTTAACTCAAAAAACGTAGTTTCTTGTTGTTTCTCAAAAACTACAATTATAGATGCAATAGAGTTGTCATTTTCTAAGCAACCATTTTTCAAACTCAAAAAATGTCATTTCCTGTCGTCTCTTCCCCTCCCCCCCAAAAAAAAAATACAAAAATGACAACTTTGGATTCATTAAAGTTGTCGTTTCCTGTCGTTTCTCAAAGAAACGACACCAAGCAACGATTTTTCAAACTCAAAAATGGGAATTTCTTGTCATTGCCCAAAATGATGAAAAACTACAATACAAGGCAACTATTTTTCAGCCTCAAAAACTTCTCGATAAAACGACTGAAAACTACAAAAATGACAATTTTGGATTGAATAAAGTTTTCGGTTCTTGTCGTTTCTCAAAAAATGGCAATTTTGAATTCAATAAGATTGTCGTTTTTCGTCTTTTATCAAATCAACGACACAAATCAACTATTTTCAAACCTGGAAAAAACGATGCGAAGAATCATTTTTCAAGCTCAAAAAATGTCGCCTCAAAAAACTGTCAAATTTTGAATCCAAAAAAAGTGTAAGTTTTTGTCGTTTATTTTTTAAAAAGTCGTTTTCTGTTTTTCCCCTCCAAAAGACGACAAAACAGCAGCAGTTTTGGATTTAAAAAAGTTGTCGTTTTCTGTCGTCAAAAACGGCCATTTTGGATGCAATCAAGTTCTCGTTTTCTGTGATTTCTCAAAAAACGACCCAAGGCGACTGTTTTCCAAGCTCAAAAACCATTGATCACAGTCCTTTAAAAAAAAAAAAATACGATACTTACTACTTTCTCTAAATGAAACGGCCACAAGTTTTCAACCCATTAAAATTCGCATTTTTTATTGTTTCTCAATGAACAAGACGAGTTGTTTCTCAAAATTTGACACTAAACAACTGTTTTACAACCATATTTTTTTACAACCTTAAAAACACCCACGTCTTTTTCGGCGTTTCTAAAAAAAAAAAAAAAAAGAGACAATAATGGATCTTATAAAGGTGTCGTTTCTTTGAAAAATACCCAAATCTGAGAAAAGGGTCATTGAACGAAAAATTAAAATTTCAAAACGTTGAATTTTTAAATTTGAAAAAGGGTATCATTTTTGAATTCTAGAATCAAAAAGGAAAATTTCAAAGAAAAAGTTCTTATAATGACTCGTATTCTGGCCTCAAGTCAAAATACAACTAGAATGCTTGAATAAAATAATTTTGATACTTATGAGGGGAATTTCCTAGAAAATCTCATTAGGAGCATAAAAGGTCCCCAAAATTGAAAACTTTGAATATTTTTCCAAATCGCTGTATGAAATTTTTTTCAATTTTTCGTGATACCTGCATGAAATTTTTCTTGGAGTTCAATGAGTGAAATGAAGAGTAAAAATGGACTATCTTTGGACAAAACAAGAAGGTTTTGAAATTTTCAAATTTGTAAATTTCATTTCGTACTTTTTTTTTAATCGATTTTTACCAGAAAGGGTTTCAAATTTTAAAAGTTTATGAAACAGACATGACTAGATCTTCGGATGAAAACTCACGACAATTTGAACTACTCGACTCATTCGAGTTCGCAAATCTGTAAAATTCCGAAATTTATTCTCATCCACACGTGACATTATAAATAAATTGATACAAATTCGTCGACTAGAAACTTAAACGGAACATTGACCGAGGAAGTAACCATCCCGAGTACAGAAAAAAAATCTAGGTCAACTTCAACGTTATCTGTGTACCAAGTTGGTATATAATCGAGATACTTAACAATTTGGTAATATCGAGATTCGCATTTAGGAAGCGCGCATTACCGATGCCGTCCAAGTCCGGGATTTCAGTCCGGGTTAAGCTTAACAATGCACGAATAGCTTACCTTTACTTTTAATTTGGTACTCGACATGGAAATCAAAACCATACGTGACACAGTACGACTCAATTGCTACTTAAAATTCCGTACATTTTTCGTGCCATAGTTTTCGGGTAGACCAGCGCCCTGGCGTGTGCAATACGCCGGTAATATTCTTAATTTTAATCTAGGAAAACTTTTTGGGCAATTCCGTTACGACTATCTCAGGTCGTTTACAGTCTGTGAATATGTTCGTTTTATTCTTTTACGCTGTTTTAAGAATCAAATGGCAGTTTTCCTCATTTTTGAAAAGCTTTTAGAGGCTTAAGTCGAGCTTTGCAGCTAAATTAATTCTATTGCGTAACGACGAGTAGTTTTTAATCTTCTTTTTTTTTCGTTTTCATTTTCATTTTACATTTGCAGCATGTAACGTAACCAGATGATAAAAATATTTGAACGGGATTGCGTTCGTTTGATTTTTAAAAGATTCGCGTTTCGTAATTTGTTTTTAACGAAAACAGGATTTTCTATACTTTTTGCTCGGCGCGCTGCGATGCGATGGTTTCAATTCCAGAGGAAATGCGCGCTTTATAGGGCGAGATTATTTTTAAAAGAATCAGGTTTACATAATAATAAATGGAGTTTCCTTTTTTTATTTTTGCCGCGTTTTTTTCTGTTTTCAGGGGGTTTGGAGATGGAAAATCATTATTGGTGTGGTGACAGGGTGAAGATGTGCAGTTGTGCGGGTGTATGGAAGTGTAGGTGCGTGAAATTAAATAGCAATGTTACAGTTTTTTCGTTTTTTCGTTTTTTTTTTTAGAATAGCAGACTGTAGGTAATACTGAACATGTAATTTTCAGCGAGTTTTCAGAGACTCAAAGATGAATGAGAAATTTTGAAATGTTGAGAAAACAATATTAGAACTGACTTCTTACCTGTCATATTTTCTTCATTGTAGCTGGTTCTTCAAGAAGGAGCAATTCTTGTAACAGCTTTCACTCTGAAAAAATAAAAAAAAAATAAAGTATGTAGGTAAGTATTGAAAATGTCCAACAGAAGAAAACATGACTTCCTTGTTCCTTAAAATAAAAATACATAAACAAATGAAGTAAAGTTTCCTCTGAAAGGAAAAATTTCTCAAGTTTTCAAAAATCCTGTCATTTTGATTTCTGCATGAGATTTACTTAAATTTGCAAATTTTTGACTTGGCGCGACGCAAAATAGCGTCTTGAAAAATTTGGAATGGACCCCCGTCCCCCCGCCCCGGAAAAAACATAAACGAAGAACGTGCCACTTGTATTTTTAAATTACTTTTTCTAATCTTCAAGTCGAATTTTGGCTCTTGAGGAGATGCAATTAAGAGCTGGGGGGGGGGAGGTCGGTATTTCACAAGGCATGACACAAAAAAATGTGACTCTTAGCATATCTATTTTTTTTTTTTTTACGAAAATTTTGGAGCGAAATGCTCGTAAAGAGTCCAGATTCCAAAAATTAAATAAAAGGAATAGGAGTCAGCCAAAAAGTTGAATCCTGACCCATCTGATTCCTAGAGACTGGAGTCATGAGAGAAAGTTGACTTCTGACTATATCTGGACTCCGGGATCAAATTCACACCCTGATTCCTGACTCCACCATGACTTCAGAGTCAATATATGACTTTTGACTCCCTGACTCCGGTCTGATTTCAGATTCAAGCTGAAATCTGAGTCAATTTGGAGTCAGTTTGACTCGCTACTATTTTCGAGTAAAAACAGATTCCTGAATCCACCTTGACTCCAGAGTCAATCTATGAATTTGACTTTTGATCCGACTAATTTATCTGACAGTTCAGAATCAAGCTGGAACCGGAGTCAATTTGAAGTCAGTTTCAATATCTGTGATAAAAATTGATTCCTGACAACAGAGTCACTTTCAGTCCTCAACTCCTGACTCCACCTTTACTCCGAGTCAAACTCGCATCCTCACTTCTGACTTGACCATGATTCCGGAGTTAATCAATGACCTTGACAGTTGGCCCTGCTTAACTGTGAAGTCAATCTCTGAAACTTCAACCTGATTTCAGATTCAGGCCGAAATCGGGGTTAATTTGGAGTCAATTTGACTCCTTACTATTTCCTGGTAAAAACTTGACTCCCTGACCCTGGAATCTGAGTCAATTTGGAGTCAATGTATGACCTTGACTCCCTGACCTTGGACTCGGAGTCAATTTGGGGTCAATCTATGACCTTGACTCCCTGACCTTGGACTCGGAATCAAATATGACTTTGACTCCCTAACCCTGGAATCTGAGTCAAATATGACCTTGACTCTCTGACCTGGAATCTGAGTCAGTCTAGAGCCAATCTATGACCTTGACTCCCTGACCCTAGACTCGGAGTCAATTTGGAGTCAATCTATGACCTTGACCTCCTGATCCTGAAATCTGAGTCAAATATGACTTTGACTCCCTAACCCTGGAATCTGAGTCAAATATGACCTTGACTCTCTGACCTGGAATCTGAGTCAGTCTAGAGCCAATCTGTGACCTTGACTCCCTGACCCTAGACTCGGAGTCAATTTGGAGTCAATCTATGACCTTGACCCCCTGATCCTGGAATCGTGAGTCCAATATGACCTTGGCTCCCTAACCCTGGAATCTGAGTCAATCTAGAGTCAATCTATGACCTTGACTCTCTGACCCTGGAATCAGAGTCAATCTATGACCTTGACTCACTGACTCTGGAGTCTGAGTCAATTTACAATTTTGAATGATATTATTAAAAAAAATTTAATGGATTAATTGCATATTTTTCAAATTTTTCGCAGATTTCCACTTCCAAAAATTCTTTAGTAAGTACCTCTTCTAAGATGGTTTTTTGTTTATTTTTCATTCCAACAGAAGTTAAATCGCTTTACTGAAAAGCTCAACTTTAAAATTTTTAAAATTTTGTGAAAGAAATTTTTAAACAAAAAGTTTTGATAAAAAAAATTGAGTGAAGTCTGAAAACCCAGCAAGTAGATCAAAAAGTAATCAAATTTGCATAGAATGACCCAAAGCGGAAACAAATTTTTAAAAAAATTGAATTACCTGCAAAATTTATTTTGAGAAAAGCCAAATTTTTTGATAAAACTTAAAATAATTTTTTATGACCTTTTTATTCTGAAAGTTGGGCAATTGGAAACTATTGTGGTAGGTATTAAATAGCCTGCTTTTATCGACAACTTTTTGTACAAATTTTAAAATTTGCATGATTTTCTAGTTTTCTATGAGTGCATGTGACTTTTAAGCCCTTTATAAAATTTGTCTTTTTACCATCAATAAATTTCATCCATCCGGAAAAATTATCCTTCATTTAGAAAAATTTTTCAAAAAATAAAAATAAGATATTCCATTTTTCATCACCTTTCGTAAAGAAATTTCATAAATTCTTCATAAACTTGAAACACTTCGAATTCAACTCGAAATCTCGAACAATTTTCAAGAATTACACAGCCCTCTAAAGAATAATTTTATCCGCACAGACATCAAGCCATTAAAATCAAACACCGCCTTTCTCACTCTTCCTTCTACTTTTCACTACCATGGACACGAAATAAAGCACCGACAAAAGTATAAGTACACAGATTACTCGGTAACAATAAATCAGCCCGGGTCAATAATTAAACAACGCGAAGCACAACTTCGAAACTTGGCCATTTAATCCGGTTGCTTTCGGTTGGACTGATTCGTCGAGTATTTGCAGTGCACATTTTCTCGCTGCGAATAATTTGTTTAGCTCGGTGCGGTACAACGTGGTGTAATTTTAATACGTTGGCACGGGCGAGAGCTTTTCTGGGGGTAAAACTGAAGAAAGATAGGAAACACGGCTCATTTAATTCTCTGCCTTGGCGATAAGCTTGTTGAATGCTGATAATTTATTTATACAGGCCTTTTCCTGGTACCAGGTCCGACTATATTTCCGGTATCGGTGACCGAGCGCGTCTAAACGCCAACCCCTTATGTCTCATTTTTAAGATACACGGCGATCTGTGCTTGGGCGAAATGGAGAAACACGCGATTATACTGGATTTATGGCGAGCTCGACTTTATATTGGGTATGTATCTGGAAACCTGGACTTGAATCTTGACTAGATTTTCTCGGCATTCATCGTCGATGGGAAAGTATGTATTTTCAGCCAGGCCTGCCGTTTATTTGCATGTTTTTCATGGAGTATTCGTCGCCTCCTCGATAATATCTCAACAGGTATGCCATTACGCGACACCTGTTGCTGATTTTTTTTCCATCGTTCGTTGTCGCCCAGCGTCTTTTTTGGAGCGATGATTTACAGCATTTTTGTCTCGATGAAAAATTCTTCGCGTTTCATAATTGTATTCGAGCGAAAAAAGAAAAAAAACGATGGATAGAAAATTAAGAAATCGTCGTACCCTCGACGACGTTTCTGTATTTTGATCTTAATGACCATCGCAGGGTACAAGTACGAGCGACGCTATTAAACGTAAAACGAGCTACGTCTCTATAGCTTTGATTGTTTTAAAATGGCAACGAAGAGCACTTCTCGTATAAAATATCTCCGGCGTTCGTTTCGAAGGAAAACGATATTAAAGTTGGTAAACTTTCGTCAGTTCGATTCAGGTGAATTGAGTATGAAACTCTGTCGATGAAACTATACTCGTACTACCGATGATGCTGAAATAACGCGTGTAACTTTTCACAAATAATAAGTATACGTCGACTAATATTTAATGAGCGTTATATGTCGACCCGTGTGTACACTTTGTACGCTTTACACGTCTCGTAGTTTTCAGCTCAGCTATCAAAACAATAGGTATACGAGTACGTGAACACTTGAAAATCAAGTCAATTACAAAAGCGTGTAAAAGCGTCGTCGTTTTCTCTCTGAATCGCGGTGCCGGTGCGGTACCTGACCCGGCTCCTCGAGCCTGGCTCATGTTCGAACGTCTGCTCTTTTCAATCATTTGCGAATTCGTTGTCATCTTTACCGCCGTGTAATATGTAGGAATGTATTTTATTCCGGAATGAGACCGTTTCCGTGTAAGGATGAGTTGGAGGGTGCAATGGACGGACGTACCCGGACCCATAGATAGAAATGTATTGTTATTAGATTTTAAAGGATAATGAAGTATACACGTGAATGAAATTCCCTCGATCGAGGTATTACGTGGAAAAAAATAATGAAAGGTATATGATCTGAGCTCGAAAATAAAATTGAAACTTGAACAATTGTGATTTCGAAACCGCTAGAAATGGAAAATGGCTCATAATTTGGCCGGAAATCGATGAAAATTCAACACTGAATATACTGTTGGATTTCTCTTGTCAGGACAAACATTTTACTTTTAGTACATTCAGTTTTAGATTTCGGTCCATATTTTTCAAAATTATGACGCTGGGAAAAAAATTTAGCAAGAGTCATCGCTAAAAATGGAAAATATGGATTTTGGTCGATATTTTTCAAAGCTATTCAGAGGCGAAACTTGGAGGAGTGGAGCACCCCCCCCCCCCCCACCATGTCAGTCGGCAAATTTTAAATAAAGTCGGAAAATTTTGGAAAAGTCGGCAAATTTTTCAGACAATGCATCATTACAAAACAAATTTATTTTTTTTCTGGAAATCATAGATAAACTTTTCAAATCTCAGCCCTCCCTTCGCTCGGGCATATCGAGTCCATAATAATAAGAAATATTTATTGAAAATATCACCTTCCCTTAAAAATTAATGAAACATTAATTAAAATGAAAAAATTTGAGTTTTGAATGCATTTTTCTTCAAAAATTATTCAATCTCGCTTAGCTCAGGCTCAGTAAATTTATACAATAATTTTTTCAAATTATAATTCAAATTTTCTTTTTTTCTTTTTTCTTTTCAGCCCAGAAAATTCAATAAATGCGAGTGAAAAAATTCTTTCTTTTCGCATAAATGGAAATCAAAAGACTTGATCATTTCAAATGAAATTTTTGAAATATTCAATTTTTTTGAAGGAGATGAACTCATTAAGAAATACTTATGTGGTGTTTGTTTTTCTGAAAATCGAAAATTAACACACAAAAAAAAAGAAGTGAATTTTCTTCTGAAAGGAAATGTTGATAACATGGATATGTTTTTTCCTCTCATCCTGATTTCTGATATTACGTTAATTTCCGACGAAATAGAGTCTTGAAAATTTTTAAATGAACCCCCCCCCCACCCTGGAGGAATTGATTTTGAAATAAAATTTTGTGTTGACTAAAAATTTCGTGTTTTCAAATGTCAGCTTCTGACTTTCTGACATTAAGATGAGAGGAAAAAACATCCATGTTATCAACAATTCCTTTCGGAAGAAACTTCATTTCTTTCCTCTTAGGTGGGGGAGGGGCATTCCAAAATTTTTAAGACGTTATTTAAAATTAAAAAACTTTGACAAGTTGGAAAATTTTCAAGAAATTGAAAAATTTAGTTGGTTTTTTGGGAAAAGCATACGAATAAAATTTTTTGAAATTTTTTGGGAGAGGGTGGAGGAGGATAAGGTGGTGAAATCTCGAACGTACTTCAAGTTTTTGACCTTGTTGATTTTGAAAAAATAAAAATTTTGTGTTTTAAAATGTCAGCTGCTGACTTTCTGACATTAAGTTGATTTCGAAAATACAAAAATTTATAAGTTTTTGACTTTTGGTGACGCAAATTAGCGTCACGCAAAATAACGTCTTAAAAATTTTGAAATGACCTCCCCCCTGAGGAAAAAACATATCCATGTTAGAAAAATGAGAATTTTCTGTTTTTTATCTTTAATATGTCCAGTTGATAAAGTTTTTTTTTTTTTTAGAGAGATATTGGTCGCCAAATGATTTTCAAAAACATACCCCCTGAAAATTTTTTTGGCTGATGAGACTTGAAGAACAAAAAAAAATTCCAAAATCAAGATTCATATCTTCCGATCGCGCATTGACATTAAAATTTTCAAAAATTGACAAAAATTTCAATATTTTCAAAAATTTTGGAAAATTTAAAAAAAATTGAAATTTATTTAAATTGGTTTTAGAGCTCATCTAGTGACTATTCAAACCAAAAAGCAGAACTTTTTTGAAAAAAATTCATGTTTTACACATTTTTAAAATTTCTAATATTTCTTCCGACGCCACTGCTGATTTTGGTTTTGAATTGGTTTTTGTTTCTAAATAGGTAAATAAGTAATACTTGGTCAAAAATCGGAAACAATTCTTTTTGGTTCTGATAATTTCATTTTTTGTACTTATTGATTTTAATCTTCAAATGGAAATTGGCATCTAAAAAATACAAATTTTGCAAAAAAAAAATTTCAAAAATTCCAAATTGGATAAATGTTTCTCACAAATTAAAAAACTTTGACAAGTTGGAAAATTTCTAAGAAATTGAAAAATTTACTGCAAATCAGTTGGTTTTTTGGGAAAATAATAAAAATAGTTGAGAATTTTCCGGGAAATTAGGAGGGAAAATTTGAGGTACAACACCCACCCCCTCCCCCCCTCCGCGAAACATCACTTCGTCACACCTCTGACAATCTCAATACAATAAGTAGAAGTACCTGTGTAAATTAAAGTTGAATTATGTTTGTCACAATTTTCTCATGCTACCTCATCAGAAAATCCTCTGAGGAGACATGATAATGGGATGGTTTTGAAATTTGATTTTAAGAATTCTCAAATCTTGAGAAAGCTTGAAATTGATTCATATGGTAACCGTTTTTAATAAACTGAAAGGTCGAAAATGAAATGTGTCAAATTTCAACTTTTTACCGTGGTCAGATCAAATTTTAATTTTTTGTCGAATTTTTTTTTGAAGAAAATAGGTATCTAATCTATGTATATTGTAGGTACATATATTGAGCCAGCACTCTCTAAATTTGAATCAGTCAAAAATGACTGATAAAACTCGACAAAATCAAGTTACAGTAGGAATCAGTAAAAAAAAAAATTACGATTCAGTCAGTGAATTTTCACTACTGAATCAGTAAAAATAAGATTTCACTGATTCAATCGTTAATTAATTACTGATTCAATCAGTGAATTTTTTTTTACTGATTCAATAATGAAAATTCACTGATTTGAATCAGTAAATTTTTACTGATTTCAATCAGTCAACTAATTTTTACTGATTCAACAATCAAAATTCACTATTTGAATCAGTAATTTTTCACTGATTGGCAGTAAAATGACGCTGATTAACTGGAGAATCAGTGGAATTTGACTGATTATCAGTGACTTGATTTTCTCTATTTCATCAGTCAATTTAGGCATTTTTGACTGATTCAATTAACAGAGTGCAACTGTAGAAATCAGGGAAAATTTTACCGATTTAATCAGTGAATTTTCATTTTTGAATCGGTAAAAATTTTAATTTACTGATTGAATTAATAAAAATTTCAATTTACTGATTGAATCAATAATTAATCACCGATTGAATCAGCAATTATAATTAATTACTGATTGACTTAGTAAATTGAAATTTTAACTGATTCATTCCAATAGTTGAAAAAAGATTACTGATTCAAAATTGAAAATTTATTAATTGAATCAGTAATTTTTCACTGATTGACAGTCAAATTTCACTGATTGATAGTTGCACACTTTTCGCTGTTTGATCAGTGAATTTTCAGTTTTCTGACTGTCATAGGTGCACCTAAAAGGTGGGCTCACGGGGCTCGAGCCCCCCCTCCCGCTTGGAAAACAAATTTTTCTGCAAAAATGTGAAAAAGTGCATTTTTTACTCTTCAAACAATATTTTTTTCTAAACATTTTCGTTCAATAAATTCCCCATTTGTCAGAAAAGTTGATGATTTTTGGCTGAAAGATCAATCAAAAATGACTAATTTGAAATTTGACCCCTTCCCATTTTTTCTCAACTTCTCAGCCCCATCCTTAATTAATTTCTGGGTACACTTATGCCCCCCTCCCCATTCGTAAGAAAAATTGATAGCAGTTCTTTTACGTAGGTAATATGAAATATCACGATGCGATTTACTGAACACCCCATACCATTTAGCTCTTCCGTCAAAAAAAAAAACGACCAGCAAAAATTTCAAAATCGACAAAGAATTGCTTAGAAAAAGTTTATACACCGGTACAGCAGAATCCACGGTATTGCAATAGCGAACGAGTTTTATAGCGTGAAATTCCATTGCGAGAATCTTTTTTTACCTCCTTCGTACCTTCGCGTTTGCAGTACGATGCAAAAATCACGGACACAAAGGAAAAGCAGCGAACAGTTTTGCTGAAAGTTGAGTCGATGAGTTTCACTTAACAATGGTATTTATTAAAAACTCGTTATAAAGAAAGAAAACGACGAATAGAATAAACGTAACCGTAATTACGTACACAAAAGTTAGGGTTACGGTGTGCTAGATTAACGTATATCTGCTCGTAATTTCTCTTCGCTCTCCTCCCTTCCCGAGGTAAAGTCGATTCTCTTACGTTGGTGTACCGTACCTAGGACGAATCGCGTAATGAAAAACGAGTGTAATACTGTGTGCATTTGAAATTCAACCTAGCAAAAAAATTTTTGTTTTATGATAGTCCTAACCATAATAGAACTCCTTTGGAGGAACGAAATACGCAATTTAACGAATTACGAACAGTTAAAAGTTTAATTATATTTCACGTAAATTTTCACATTAAAGAGGATTTCGTTTGTTTCGAGGAAAGGCCGTAAAAACACAATGTCATTTATTCTAATTCGTTTATGTAAATGGAAGCCGACTTCTGCGCAACGTTAACACAATGTAAACGGTGAAAAATGTGTTTATTTTTAATTATTTCATTTTGTTTGCTTTTTGTTACCGTTCTAATCCGGTTAATCCCTTTCCCCGATTGCACAAATTTTTGTCGGAAAACCATTTTGTGATCTGGTGTTTTTTAGAAACGAGATGACGTAAAGGTACGTACGCGTATATCAAGTTGAATTTTATATGTGAGGCCCTCCGGCTTCGCCTCCCGATGCTCTAGTTGTATATTATATCGTAAGGATATACGTAGTAGGTATATCTATAAAGTATACGACGCTACGTCTGCCATTTTTTTTAATGCTCGCTAAGCATACCCTGTATTTTTTTGCGTCTTTTTTTTTTTTTTTTTTGGTTTTATTGTTTGAAGAATTTTTTACGATTGTTTTTATATTTTAACATCGTTTAATATTTTAACCGTGTGGAAAATTTAATTTCGTCGCGGAGTATAAATTCTTACACTATGAATAATTAACGACGTCGCTTGTTGGGTACTGCGCGAATAACCCGAGTGTCCAAAGTGAGCTTTTTTTGCCCCGTCGGTCGGTCGGGTTGTTTGGGGGTGTATTGCACATTAATGCTTGAACGTTGAAAATTTTCAAATATTTCATTTCCGCTTAGTGACGTAATTAAAGCGACTCTACGGCGGAGTTGCAGTTGTTGTAGGGTTTCATTGTGTATGAAACAGTCGAAGCTGAGAGAATTGGGAAGGTGGGATGGAGGCAGGGAGTGTATGGCGTTAGAGTATTTAATTATTTCGTGAGAACGAAGAAACATTCTAGCCGCTACTCGGGGGAATTTTAAGTCAACTTTGAATATTTGAACGGTTAAAGGTGCACTGAGGCTGGTTCCGAGGATGCTGGCGTTTTACCTTATCTTGGCCTGGTCGTCTGTAATGCCGCAGATGGGAATGCGCCGCGTCGCGTCGTGGGGTGTTTAATCTTATTCTACAACTAACACGTAGATATAGAGGTGTATTTATGGTTTATAGGTGAATTTAATTTGGCGGAGGTGTTATGTTGGTTGATTCTACTCTCTAAATCCAAATCAGTTAAAGTATAACAGATTCATTTCAGTAAAATAAATTTTACTGAATTGATAAGTGAAATTAACTGCAAATCAGTTAAAAGGCTCTGGTGTGGTAAGGGGGTCATTTGGCCTCTGGTCCAACTTTGGAAAAATTCTTGCGCCATTCGATTTGCCATGGTAAAAGATGATTTTAGAGCGCATGAGCGAATTTTTACCTCACCCCTGGGGGCTGGGGGGCCAAAATACGCGATTTTCAAGCCGAAAACTCTTAAAAATTTTATCTCCGCGAGTTTTCAACCGATTTTTTCCAAACTTGGCACAAAGGTAGTGGTACTAGAGGGGAATGCCCTGAAATTTTTTCAGATTTTTTTGACCACTTTAATGACCTTGAATTCGACTTTGAAGATTTCAAATCGCTCTGGGGGGCACAGCTGGGGGGCTGTCTGAAAAATTTTTTTAAATTAAAATTTTTCAATGTATTTTACATTTCTGAGAATTTTTTCAGATTTTTTCAGGTGGTGGAAAGTGGTCAAAAGCTCAAAAAACCGCCGCAATTCATCATTTTTATTGCTTAAAATCAACGTTTTTCTTCAAGTTTTCATTTTTAATAGTTTCCTGCCAAAAATATTATTATTCTATTCACTCTCCGTGTCCCATTTCGACCTTTGTTTGTTCATTTCTCATGACTGTTATCAGTTATGTTCAGAGCAGAAATGAATATCTATGAAAAAAAGCCCCATCCGAGGTTTTTTGGCGTAATTGACTCACAAATAATGTGACAAAAGTAATCCTACCTGTTTTTGAAGTTTGCCTGATTTCCCTCAGATTATTGGCCTTCCTCCCCGCTCAGTGGAGGTTTTTTTTATTATTTGAGGAGATGTATTCCATGATTTTACATCATAGACGGAATAAAACGACTACCTATATTCCCTCTCGCGGCTCTCGCTAATCGCTCAAGTACTTAAATTCGCGTTTTTCCCCTCTATGACCTACGTGTATAATATCGTATTCAACTCGGGTGATGAATGATTTTCGACAATTTTGAGTTATTTCCCTCGTTTCACTCGGGCAAAAATCTCAAAATTTTCAAAAATCACTTCATCTCCCTTGTTGCACAATATACTATTTGACTATTGGTACATTCAACTTTTCTAAATTAAACCCAGACCTCTTTTTTCCTTCTCTCTTTTATTATTATTATTATTATTTTTAACTATGGAGGATATTTAAAGTACCTAGGTAAGTTAAATGACACAAAATTCAGAAATTGAAAATCAACTAATCAGCTATTCATTTTATAAGTATATCACAAAACTTATGAAATATTTCTAAAAATCAGAAAATAACGTCAGTGTATAATTAATTAATTGTGCGCCTAGCTCAAATCTTGTACAGAATATTTGACAACGAAATTGAAGATCCAATCATATACGATATGAAGATAGTGGAGATGATGATTAGATTACAAAAGCATAATTAATTAATTATACGCTAACGTTAATTTCTGATTTTTAGAAATATTTCATAAGTTTTGTGATATACTTATAAAATGAATAGCTGATTAGTTGATTTTCAATTTCTGAATTTTGTGTCATTTAACTTACCTAGGTACTTTAAATATCCTCCATAGTTAATAATAATAATAATAATAATAAAAGAGAGAAGGAAAAAAGAGGTCTGGGTTTAATTTAGAAAAGTTGAATGTACCAATAGTCAAATAGTATATTGTGCAACAAGGGAGATGAAGTGATTTTTGAAAATTTTGAGATTTTTGCCCGAGTGAAACGAGGGAAATAACTCAAAATTGTCGAAAATCATTCATCACCCGAGTTGAATACGATATTATACACGTACGTCATAGAGGGGAAAAACGCGAATTTAAGTACTTGAGCGATTAGCGAGAGCCGCGAGAGGGAATATAGGTAGTCGTTTTATTCCGTCTATGATGTAAAATCATGGAATACATCTCCTCAAATAATAAAAAAAACCTCCACTGAGCGGGGAGGAAGGCCAATAATCTGAGGGAAATCAGGCAAACTTCAAAAACAGGTAGGATTACTTTTGTCACATTATTTGTGAGTCAATTACGCCAAAAAACCTCGGATGGGGCTTTTTTTCATAGATATTCATTTCTGCTCTGAACATAACTGATAACAGTCATGAGAAATGAACAAACAAAGGTCGAAATGGGACACGGAGAGTGAATAGAATAATAATATTTTTGGCAGGAAACTATTAAAAATGAAAACTTGAAGAAAAACGTTGATTTTAAGCAATAAAAATGATGAATTGCGGCGGTTTTTTGAGCTTTTGACCACTTTCCACCACCTGAAAAATCTGAAAAAATTCTCAGAAATGTAAAATACATTGAAAAATTTTAATTTAAAAAAATTTTTCAGACAGCCCCCCAGCTGTGCCCCCCAGAGCGATTTGAAATCTTCAAAGTCGAATTCAAGGTCATTAAAGTGGTCAAAAAAATCTGAAAAAATTTCAGGGCATTCCCCTCTAGTACCACTACCTTTGTGCCAAGTTTGGAAAAAATCGGTTGAAAACTCGCGGAGATAGAATTTTTAAGAGTTTTCGGCTTGAAAATCGCGTATTTTGGCCCCCCAGCCCCCCAGGGGTGAGGTAAAAATTCGCTCATGCGCTCTAAAATCATCTTTTACCATGGCAAATCGAATGGCGCAAGAATTTTTCCAAAGTTGGACCAGAGGCCAAATGACCCCCTTACCACACCAGAGCCTTTATTGAAATCCGTACTTTTTAACTGATTCCCAGTTCATTTGAAAAGTACTGATTCAATTACACATATTTTCACTGGGTTTTTTCAGTACATTGAAAAAATTTTACCGCTATAGTCTGTTTTTTTTAACTTGAGCCCTGACTTTTTCCTGGTGTTGCCAAATGTATTGTGGATAAGATATTTCATTTTGGTAAATTACTAATTTGAAAAAATTTACAGTGTTTATAAAAAGAGCCGAATATTATTGAGCCCATCATTCATGAGTTGAAAAAGTTTGTGGCAACAACGCCGAATTTTTAACGCTTCCTAGTGGTTAATTCAGTTTTGTTTACGAAAAGTCAGGGCTCAAGTTAAAAAAACATACTATAGTTGGCAGTTCATGAAAATCACTGTTTGAATCAGTAGCTTTGTTCGTTTTGCTACACTTTCTACACGGTGTAGATAGTGTGCACTTTTTCTGTTCGTTTTTTTCAGTGCATGCACCGTGTACGTTTGGTGTACACTTTTCCACACTTTTTAAAAGGAGGTGTGAAAAGTGTAGGGCAGCTTTGTCTGTTTTTCTCGTTGCTTCAACTTGTGAATTTTTGTGATTTTTGTATGTTTTAAAATGGATTACGAATTAGTAAAAGTCGAGAAGGAGTTTCTAATTGTTAAAAGGAGAAGCGGTGAGCATCTTTTCTCAAAAAATTTGAAAATTTTATGAAATGCATGGTTCATGATTTTCCCTCGTTCGTTTTCATCAAATTACACCGCACACTGAGCGCTAGTCGCCCTACACCGAGTTGCCTAAAACCTACACCATTCGCACAGTGCAGTTTTTGAATGAACCCAGTGTAAAAAGTGTAAGGAAAACGAACAAAGCTAGTTAATTTTTATGGAATGGTAGTACCGCTTGCCCTGTTGCACATGCGCAAAGCACAGTAACACATGGTGTTGTTCGTTGAGCCCGTTTGAAAAATTTGAAAAGAAATGTATTTTTTAAATAAATTTATTTATAAAACACATTTTTTTCAAATTTTTAAAATAGGATCAACACACTTTTCGGGTCCTTATTTTCACAAATTTTTAGACTGGGGAGACCCAGAATTTTTAGGAAAGTCTTTATTTTCTCAGTTGCGGAGATGGGAGCCTGGTTTTTGCAAACTTTTTCACCCAAGTTTGTTCACCTACGACTAAATGTACAATTCTACAAAAATGGACTTCTGGCACGAAATTGAAATTGCACTGCAAAGTGCGAATGATTGAATCCTTTCAATTTTTTTTCAAGTATTTTTCCGGCAAAACAGGAATGAAGTGATTTTAGATCGACTTTGATTACTTACGTTTTCATTTTCATTTTTTCCTAAACTTTTTTTTTTCAATGTCTATATTCCAAGTCCAAAATTTTTTCCCAAAATTTTTTTTCAAAACATCAAAATTTTTACGGTCCACAATTTTTTTCAACGTCAATTTTTCATGTGAAATTTTTCAAGAATAAAAGTTTTTTTATCAAAATAGGCCCAAATCAATTCCTCAAGTCTAAAATTTTTTCTGACAACTAAGTGTAAATTTTTTACTTTTTTTTTCAAATTTCAAAATTTTTGTCAATTTTTCCAGTTCGAAATTTCTTTTATCGAACTTTTCCAACATAAAAATTTTCAAGGTCTTAAATTTTTTTATCATTTTCCTCAACATTTTTCAAACTTGAACACTTCGAATTTAAAAATTTTATGTTGGAAAGGTTGATGAAAATATTTCAAACTTGACAAACAATTGACAAAAACTGAAATTTGAAAAAAATTAAGGGAAAAAATTTTACACCTGGAAAATGGACATTGAAAAATTACCCGGAAAAAATTTTAGATTTGAAGAATCGACCTGGGCTTGTTTTATGAATTGAATACATTTTGATGAAAAATTCTACTCTTGAAAAATTTTACAATTTCACATGAAAATTAACGTTGAAGAAAATGTTCAGAAAAAATTGTAGACCTGAAAAGTTTACGTAAAAATTGAAAGTTTTGAAAAAAATTGAGAAAAAAATTTTGGCCTTGAAAAATAGAAGTTGAAAAAAAAAGTCGTTTAGGAAAAAAATAAAATTAGAAAACACTTGAAAAAATACAATTCCTAGAAACCAAGTGCCTTCAAAATTCAAACACGAGAATAGTTGAAGTGGAACACGTTTTGAAAAAATCATTTACAATTGAACCCTCAAAATTTTGAAATTGAAAAAAAAATGTATGGAGATCCTTATACTCACAAAATCAGTCTATTTTGATAATACTTTTGCCAAATTTCGAAAATACCAATTAAAATAAAATGATACTGAAAACTTTTTAAATGTTTTTCTGAGATTAATTACAGCGATTATGTCCATAAGCCGCTCCTAAAGCTTCCTTGCTATCAGAATAGATAAGAAATTGGTATACGCTGTACGTGATCGTTAAACATCATATGACCTTTTAAAACATGTTCTCGCAAAAATCATGAGAATTTCATAACACAGGCTCACGCGCAATTCACTTCTGCTGAGCACATTCGTACCTACTCCCATTCCTATGACTAATACATACAATGTTTAAAATCAGTGTAAAACGAAATCACGCACGAAGTTGATTTCGCAATCTCCTTTCACTGATGAACGTGATTTACAAATTATTCATATTAGTCGGAAATGGAAGTGAGTAACGAAGCTAAATAAGTTCAAAAATTAATCATCGAGGAAGAAAAAAAATGTCGGAAAACATTTCCCAGAAATGGAGTCATACTTTGAGTTGGAAAAGATAGGTACATTTACGCACCAGCCAACTGTCCGAACGAAGTGAAGGTGAAAATTTTCCGAAACATTATATATTACAATTGCAAACAATTGCCTTAAAATTAAATCTTGACAATTTTTGCATTTGAAATTCTCAATTGCGATCATTACTTTCCGACTTTGCCATCTCAAGCACGTGTTTTTTTTTGTTCATTGTATGTACTTCATCGAGTGGTAGCCTAGGTACCTACACAAATTTCTGTTCAAAAAATTTCATCACGTTTGTTGTTTTTTCAATCTGAGTATTACCTAGTATTTTCTGATATTACCTAAATAGCAGGGTATCCGCCATATTTAAGAAATGATCTTCCCTGACTTTTCCAGGTTTTCCAGACCAATTTTTTGTATATGTTATTCCTAAAGAATGGAGAAGTGGGTGGTTATTTCGCCTGATGAAAATTTGTGCAGAAGAATTATTTAAAAACAGGCAAAAGCGTGCGTTTGAATATCAATTTTTTTTACATTTTAATCTGAAAAAAACTGGCGAATATAAAAAGTAGTTGAAACAATTTGGCCCAAGTGGAGCGAGGAAAAATTTTATTGAAAAATTTACAATAAATGAATAAAAGAAGTCCAAAAATTTCAGATGATTTATTCTTCTTCTATATTTTTACGAAAATTCCTGCGGGAATGTCGGAAATTTCAAAATTTCCTGACTTTTCCCGGTTTTACAAAGAATGGACACCTCGTATAACTACAGCTCAATGTTTTTTGAATCATAAATTTTCAAACATTTTCGAGAATTTGACGCAATTTGAAAAATTTATTCAGAGATATTACACAGATAGGTACAGCTCAATTCTCATCAAATGTTTTTAAATCATAATTCTTATTCAGAACAAATGATTTTCCAATTTTTGAGAATTTGACACAATTTGTAGTTACTTTAAAATTATATTTAAAAATTTTATAAACCAAACCTACGACTAGACCTTTAATTTGAAATCATGAAAAAACTAATATTCTTATCGTAACTCTGTTGAGAGTTCAAAATAAAACCAAATAGGTACACATATGTCTGTTTTCATTGATCGAAGGTGTATGCGGGGGAAGCACGATTTTTTTTCCAAGTCCACGCAAACGACTGAATTATTGTGCGTACCATGCAAGTTCGACTCCGTAAAATTGAACTTTGTATTTTTTTTTTACATTTTTCTTATGTTATTCGGCAATTTCTTCCGCTTCAATTTCTATATATTTTTCAAACACTGGAATCTTTTTCTGAAAAATTTACAGACTCAATTTTTTTCAACTCTCGAATTTTTTTCTGAAATTTTTTCCTATTTTTTTCCAACTCTCATTTTTTTCTGAAATTTTTTCAGACCCAATTTTTTTCAAATTTCAAAATTTTTTTCTGAAATTTTTTCAACCCAAAATTTTTTCTATTTTTTTTCAACTGAAACTTTTTTCTGAAATTTTTTCAGATTCAATTTTTCCAGACTCAATTTTTTTCTCAATTTTTCCCAAGAAACATGTTACAATCTGCGCAAATGTCCCATTTTTCGCCCATGTGACGAAGTATAGATGTAAAATTTGGGAAAAAAAATGAAGCATGTTTTCAAAAAATTGGGAAAAAATGAAAGATTATATTAAAAATTTATAGGGAAAGACGTGAATGAAATAAAAAAAATTAGAAAGACTTTCTAATTTTTTTTATTTCATTCACGTCTTTCCCTATAAATTTTTAATATAATCTTTCATTTTTTCCCAATTTTTTGAAAACATGTTTCATTTTTTTTCCAAATTTTACATCTATGTAATTTTTTTTAACTTTTTACTTCGTCACATGGACGAAAAATGGGACATTTGCGCAGATTGTAAATGTTTCTTGGGAAAAATTGAGTCTGGAAAAATTGAATCTGAAAAAATTTCAGAAAAAAGTTTCAGTTGAAAAAAAAATAGAAAAAAATTGGGTCTGAAAAAATTTCAGAAAAAAATTCGAGAGTTGAAAAAATAGGAAAAAAATTTGGTTTGAAGAAATTTCGGAAAAAAAATTCGAGAGTTGAAAAAAAATTGAGTCTGTAAATTTTTCAGAAAAAGATTTCAGTGTTTGAAAAATATATAGAAAAAAATTGAGACGGAAGAAATTTCAGAATAACATAAGGGTGCAGGTAAGTGAAGAATGTAAAAAAAAAAATACAAAGTTCAATTTTACCTTTACGGAGTCGAACTTGAAGGTACGCAAAATAATTCAGTCGTTTGCGTGGACTTGGAAAAAAAAAATCGTGCTTCCCCCGCATACACCTTCGATCAATGAAAACAGACATACGTCATAGACACCTATGATGGTGGAATGTTAACTCTACAGTCATCTGTGCCCACTGATAAGCACCATTCGCATAAAAAAATATTTAGAATGAATAAGCGCCATTCGCATAAAAAAATATTGAGAATGAATCACTCAATTTCTCTATTAAAATTTTTGCTTTTATCAGGTACAACCATGATTCATATCACCAGTTACAAGGAACGTAGATTAAGCACCATGAATTACCTACTTATAAATTGTTATTCAACGGCAATGTGCTGTAAGTAAGTGAACGCTGCACAAAATTCTTCTTGAAAATATCTTGTAAAGAGAAGCAAAATTTTATGACGTGTTTTTTTGACTGTTAATGAAGAAAAAATAAAAACTTCACTGAATACGCAACGGACCATTGCACCACATATTAGAACGGTAAGTTTTTCTGTTTGGAAATATGTAAGCTACTTATTGAATAGGTAATGTTAAGTAACTACAAGATCTACATACCTACCTAATACGCTACTATGTATATCAGGAAAAAGTTTTGATTTAACAAAAAAAATTGTTACGCCAAATGTTGTCAGCTACCAACTACTGTTTTTGGCGAATCGGAAATAATATTATCATGTGTCTTGTGAAAAACTCTACATACACTCATTGTTTCAATTGTGTGCTTTGAAAAAATGGGAAATGAAGATAATTTTTTGATTATCAATTTTGAAGAACCATCAAGGACTGCTTGGTTTGAAAAATTTTCATTCTTGTTGCAGGTGCCACAATTTTCTAAACAATTTCTCCAAAATTCTGAATGAAACTAAACGCTTATTGCTGATTTTTATGCATTTCAGCATTTGCTGCATACTTACGTATACATGGTAGCAATGATCAATTTTTCTGCTTTCTGATTGGCTCTGATAGTCCCTGTGGTTTTCAAAAACAAGTTGAAAAGAGGTTTTAATTTTAGTATGACGTAGAAGAAAATTTTCGAGGAGACATCAAATTCAAAATTTTCCCTTAGGAGGGGAGTGAGAGGAAGATTTACAATAAATTTCCCACATGAAGGAATCTGTGTAAATTTAGGATTATTTTCATATGATTTGACTCTTCTGTGATTAGTTTCCTGATTCAAAAATTCGCACAATCTCACACTTTGTATAGCGAAAAATGGCCAGTTTTGAGGGAAAAGAGGTGAAATTGCATTTTAACGTGGATCTTTTTTCCTCTTGGAGGGAGGTCATTCCAAAATTTTAAAGACCTACTTTGCGTCACAAAAGTCAAAAATTTATAAATTTTTATATTTTCAAAATTAAGTAACTTAATGTCGGAAAGATAGGAGCTGACTTTTGAAAACATACAAATTTTTATATTTTCAAAATCAACTTATTATTTATAAGTATCAGAAAGTCAGACACTGAAAATTGACTTGATAATATCAGAAAGTCAGAATGACAAGAAAAATATCAGAAAGCTAAAAGCCGGTTTTTAAATTTAAGAAACCAATTTTTACATTTCAACTCTCATCCTGACGCCTAATATCAAGTTAATGTCAAAAAATATATATATTTCAGCTCTTTGATATATTTCTTGTTATTCTGACTTTCTAATATTAAGTTAATTTTCAGCTTTCTGACTTTTTGTTATTATAGGCAATAAATTAATTTCGGAAATACGAAAAAATTATAAATTTTTGACTTTTGGATGGCATTCTGACATTAAATTAATTTCAAAAATATAAAAATTTATACGTTTTCGACTTTTAGTCACATAAAATTTGGTGTCGCAAAATAGGATCTTGAAAATTTTGGAATAACCCCCTACCTAAGAGGAATTTCAGCTTCTAACCTTCTGATTTATAATAAGTTTAATTTAGAAATATAAAAGTCATAAGTTTTCAAAAGTCAGCTTCTGACTTTCTGACATTAAGTTAATTTCAAAAATATAAAAAATTAAAAATTTATAAGTTTTTGACTTTGCGTTGAGCAAAATAGCGTGATGCAAAATGGCGTCGCGCAAAATAGCTTCTTTAAAATTTTGGAATGCCCCCCCCCCCCCCCCCCGAGAAAAACATATTCATGTTAATATAAAATTGAAAAAATTTTGAATTGATGAAAATTTTTGGAAAGAAATCAATTTTTGGTAAAATATTTAAAAATTGAAGCCAAAAGCCGAAAGCCATAAGCCAAAAGCCGTGAGCCGTATTCAGCTGAATATTAATCTTTGATTGAAAGCCAAAAGCTCAAGCTGTACTTTTTTTGTAAGCTCAAGTCAGCCAGCCGCATTTTTAAAATTTGGTTTACCAACCCTGTTCAGGATGTATTTTCAGTGGAATCATAGTTGAAAGGCAGGAAAAAATGATTTTTGATAATCGAGTACTGCAGGAAAATTTGTTTTGACCGGGTAGTCGAGTTTCTATATCTACTTCTACTGCAGGTATTTGCTTCAAGAATCATTTTTTCAAGTTTTGAAAATTTACCAAAAATCAAAACTAGATAGATTAAAGTTCAACCAATAAGTACCAAGACTTGAGAATAATGCTCTTTCCACGTATTAAAGTAATGTGTGTTGTTTTTGTTTTATTTTTACATGATATCTTACCATAGAATAACAGCCTGACATAACAAGAATTCAAAAAATTCGAGAATCATTGGAAGAAAAACTCCTGGGACATTTCTACAACCAAACATCTCATTGCAAAAATGCAGCGTTTTTTTGGAATATCTATATTTTGGGTAATTTTCATGCCGTCTTTACAATCAATAACCATCTACTCACTCAAAGACCAAAAAGTATTTTCTGCTCACCATGACACCCCATTATTCAATCATTTTGAAATAGGTACAGATGGATATTTGTATATTGGTGCAGTGAATCGTATATATGTATTATCGCAGAATCTGAAATTACTGGGAAATTTTTCGACTGGTCCGATTTCAGGGTGTAACACTAATAACAAAGTTTTGATTAGCGGGGGATTTTTTGGTGGTTTTTTTGTATGTGATAGCAACACAGTTTTCAAGTGTAATAAGTATAGATTTGGTATAGAAGATAACAAATGGAACAAAGTTGAAAAGGTATTTGGAAATATGACACATGAACATGCAAATGTATCAATAGTGGCTATTCAGGGAAATGGAAAATCATTATATATTGGCACTTCATACCATAATACTCTTTCAACTCTACCATTATTAGCAGTAATGAATATATTCCAAGAAATTCCATCCTTTGATAATCTCATAGCATACAATGCAGACAATACATCTAATTCTAATATAATTAATACTAAGTATCGTGATACATACATGGTAAACTACATCCATGCATTTGGAGTCTTCAATCAAAATTACCTCTATTTTTTAACCACCCAAAGAAAATCGATGGAGAAAGAGTCCCCCCTTGTTTCAAAGCTAATTAGAATATGTGATGAAGATGACGATGATGTGAAATATCTTTGGCAAAGATATTCCCAAATTCCAATAGAATGCAAAAATGATGGTTTCTCTTATAATGAATTGAAAGCTGCTCATTTGGGAAGATCAAATTTGTTTGGTTTATTTTGCAATAGTCAAATTACTAAAGCAACATCCAATAAACCGAGAGATCCCTGTGCTTTATGTGTTTATTCATTAAAAACAATAAATGATAAATTTGTTGAAAATATTCAAAATTGTTTCAATGGAAATGGGAGTCGAGGATTTGATTCTGTATTACCAAAAGAAAACCAGGCATGTATCAGAGAAAATACAATCATCACTTCGGACTTTTGCTCCTCAAATTTGAATATGCCACTTGATGGTAACATGCCTTTAACAGGATCACCTATCATTACGTTTGATACCCCTGTTACAGCTATCACTACTGAAGACAAATTATCACCTATCATTACGTTTGATACCCCTGTTACAGCTGAAGACAAATTAATTTCAATGTTGTCAACCTACATTTTTGTTGGTACAAGAACTGGTCATATAAAGAAAATTTTAATAAAAGATGAGAATACTGTGTGTGAATATGCCAATTTGGTGATTGATGAGGGATCCCCAATAAATTCAGATCTGAAGGTTGAGGGAGAGTATTTATACATAATGACAGAAACTAGGCTTACAAGAATTCCAACAGGTATAAACCAATTGAATCCATTAAATTGCTCCCAATATGAAGATTACAGTGTGTGTATACAGGCTACTCCTAAACTGTGCGGTTGGTGTTTAGTTAAAAATGAATGTACTTCAAGATGTGATTGCTCCTATAATAAGTCCACAACATGGTATTCATATGATTTATTAGAGTATGTTGGAAATATAACTGAGGGCTCAAACAATTATCAAATTGGTTTGATGGATATGTTACAAATTTCTATCAAACATTCATCTCCAATTACTGATGGAATTTCCTGCAAGTATACTATTCAAGATTCAGTTCTACAGACTGTTGGTTTTCTATTTGATGATAAAATTGAACTTCATAAAGTACTCTGTCCAATTCCTAAGGAAATTGGTTCGCTTCAGTTGAAATCAAGTGATCAAGCTGATATAAATACAACATTATCAATCCAGATTGGCAGTGAAGTAATAGAGGATAATGTGATGCAAAACATCAGATTTTTTGATTGTAAAACATTTACCACAATGGAGTTATGTGTCATGCCAACATATCAATGCCACTGGTTCTTTGAAAAGAAAATATGTATATACAAAAAAAACAATATCCAAAAAGATGCTGTGATTATTACTTTTCCTAAAGAAAGTGGTTCAACTGTTCTAAAATTTATTATCTATGGTATCTTCATCATTCTTGGAATTGCGCTTATAATTTTACTTATATATTTCATTCTGAAAAGAAGGGCAAAAAAGAACCAGGTTGATTTGGGAGCGCAACAGAGAGAAATGGAATTTATGGTACGTTAAAATTGTCTCTCACTAAAAACCCAAGTTTTATTATTTCCATGACTTGTTAAGTAATAGTGTTTTTCCTTTTTCACATAACAACGCATTTTATTGCATTCCAAAAAAAGTTGAAAAACAAAATTTTTATTTATAGGTTTAAAAACTACTTTTAATAAATTTGTGATGAATCAAAACTAAATTGTAAACTAGTGATACTTTTGTAGTATGTATATTTAACAATAATTCATAACTTTACTTTTTCTTTTCTCATCAGTACATTAGCACACTAGCCATATAATGTAGTATCTACATATTCACAATTATACAATCATGTATTTTTCTTTGAAGATGGTAGTATTTGACTTATTGCTGGATGTTTTAATGTAATTTGTAGAGCAAGATGCTTGACTTAGACTTTGTACGTGACTTTTTGCATGTTTTTTTTTCATGAGCCCCTCCCCTCCTCAAAACGATTATTTTTATTAAAATTTTCTAATAAAACTAGGAATAAAGGCACACCGGTTGTATCTCATGTTTGAAAAATTTTGTAGAAGGGAAGGAAGATGAGGCATTCAGTGTTCCAATTTTTTTACTATTCGGAATTCCTTTACCTGTAGTAGTTGTATACTGTACAGCTGCTACAGAAAAAATAGTTTTGAAAAATGACAAAATTACAATACTGAACAACTTATGTCAAATTACTGGAAAACAGTCAGAAAGCTGCACAGCAATAAATCAGTGAAACATTTTTTAACTGAAAACAAATGGTGGAAAAAATTGTGGGAAAATGTGAAAATCCATTGAAAGGGCAGTAAAATCTTAGAAATTCTTGGAAAGATCAGCAAAAATCCACTGAAAATCAAAGAATTTTGCTGATTTTCCCTTGTGCTGCAATTCCAACGTTTTCCCAGTTACTCTCAAATTTCATTGATTAGAAATAATTGGGAAGACCTAAACTATTTCCCTACGAAAATTTTTTGAAATTAACTAAAACCTGGGTGCAAACCTCGCAAAATGCAGGCAATTCAAATAAATCACGAGCTCTTTTTTTAAAAAAAATTGTATCAAGGGTAAGTGAGATTTTTCAAATTTGAAAAAAAAAACTCAACTTTTGAGTCAAAAAGTTTGACATTGCATGAGTATCTTGACCTCTTGGTTAAAGCTTGACTTATCTGGAACAGCTTCTGTATTTCGATGTTCAAAATCTGCATGCTCCAACATCCTAATGCTGGCATTGCTAGTTGTAGTTCAAACCTCCATTTTTGAGATGCGTTTTGAAAAGTGACAAAAACAATTATTTCAAAAAAAAAATTGTACAATACTCAGAATCTGATTTTTTATTTAAAGTGTGTCAATTTTTTTGAAATTTATTTAACATCTAGGCGAATGGTTAAAACTTGGGCACCTATTCGGAACTCACAAGTTATGGCCTCCGCTGCGAGAAAATAGTCTAGAAAAATATGATTCCGGACTTTTTCGATTTGGAATAGTGAAATTGGAATTAAATCCGATAGGTTTTAATACCTTAAGCACAAGTAGGTATACCTAACAATCACACTGAAAAGGTACTGGGATGTACCAAAATAATTTTGAATTTTGGTAAGGTAGTTTACATACTGTTTTTGAACACTTTTGAAATGAAAATTGCTGGATAAGCAATGAAAATTCACTGAAAGTCAGTAAAATATCTGAAATTCTTTGGAAAATTAATGTATTTTTTTTTGGAAAACCGGTGAAATTTCTTGGAAAATGGTAATACTTGTTCTTTGAAAAATCAGTGAAGTTTTTTTTGGAAAATCAGTGAAATTCTTTAGAAAATCAATGAAATTTCTTGGAAAATTGGTGAAAGTTTTTGGAAAATTAGTGAAGTTCTTTAGAAAGTAGTAAATTTTTTGGGAAAATTGTAATATTCTTTGGAAAGTCAGTGAAATTTTTTGTAAAAACAGTGGAATTCTTTGGAACATCAATGGAATTCTTCGGAAAATCAGTGAAATTTTTTGAAGCATTAGCGTAATTGCTGAGAAAATCAGTATAGTTCTTTGAAAACTCAATAGATTCTGTTGAAAATGAAATAATTTCACTGATGTTTCCTGTTCTGTAATTCTAACTTTTTTCAGTGACTACTCAAGAACTCACTGATTCAAAATTAAGAGAGTATAGTTCAAAAATTATTTAAAAAATTGAGAATTTCAGATAGTATCAATATTTTCCAATTTTCCATTCGTTTGAAGAAATTTGGATTATGTATTTTTTAACATGACGTTGTAAGTAATTTCTTTTCACTTTGAGAAATGTGAAATATTTCGCGGTCAAATCTCTTGATCAAAAATTCAGAACTAAGAAAAAAAAATAAGATCAATTGCTTCACCAAATAAAACTCGAACTCGTACCAATTTTCTCAGATAATTGGAAAGTACGAGAATGCTTTTCTCCAAAATTCTCCTTGGAAAACGTTCCAGCACAGCAGCCCGACTCGGTTCGAGCTCTCGCGGCTCATAAAACGAGAAAAATATCCAATCTCGTAGCATCAGGTAGGTCTATAGGTAATCGAGCCGGCATCAGCGACACGGCGAATTAAAAATCTCGTACCATATGAGAAGAGGGGTATCGATTGTTTGGTGGGCGTTTTGAAAATCTAATTTTCTTCTTCATTTACATGAGAATCGCATCTATTTAAGGCAGAATGAGTTGCAACCATAATTTCCGCAAATATGTCATATAAGTTACCGGTTATACCGCCTTAAATACAAATGATGCTGTGTACGTGTGTAGTATGTAATTTAATATATCGACTTTGTTACACGATAACCTTATTTTCTTTTTAAAATCGGCGTATTGTATACGAGTAAAATCACGACAACGTGGCTTAACCTGGTGACAAAGGACGGCGAGGAAAGTAGAAGGGTAATATTACACAGAAAGATATCAACCGAGGCGATGAAAACCTGGAGTTTTTTTTTTTTTATTATTACTTTGTAGTACTGGTACATAAAGCGTTCGTCTCGCAGCGGCAACCAGGCCGCTTATTATAACACGACGACTTAAAACGATGAATTAAAATAGCAAATTGCGCTAAAATTAAAACACGCGATTATTACGCGCGTTGGTGGATTGGGAGAGAAGACGAAAGCGATGAGAACGCGAGCCAGAGACAAAAAGTTGAGTGGTTTCAGAAACACGATAGAAAGTTTATTTTTTATCATTGCAGCGCCATCAGCAATTTTCGGCGTAACGCCTTTTTTCTTCTCCATTGTCTTCCGCAGGCGTTTTATTTTGCTTTGCACTTTCAAGTGCGTCATTGTGGAGGACGGGCAGCGGTGGCGAATGGCGGTTTATACCAGACCGAAAAACTGAACGAGGCGAGGTTCACAACTCGTCGCATAAAAAGTGTCAGGTCATAAATGAAAATTATTTAATGATCCACATTACCGTCGCCAAGTGACTGCAGTAAAACTTAACGGAGTTGGAAAATTTCCTACTCGAATTCCATGCAGCGTAAGTATAAACTTGAAAAATATAGTGAAATGGGAAAATATACGTGATGTGAAATATGGTCAATTTGGAAGCCAAGGAAAAGTAAAAGGGAATGCCTTGGGTGGGAATTACCTATAGGTGGGTGTACACGATCGATGAAGGTATAGAAATACCTTTATGAAAATTTTCAATAAAGTAATGTATTAGACATGAAAGGATATTCGGAAGCATTTATAAATTCGCGTCGAGGAGTCTATTCCGTAGATGTCGTTTTGGGTTGAAAATCATCAACCAAAGTAGTACCGCAGAAGGTTAAAGATGTCTGGCGAAAAAAAAAACCCTCGGTGGTGGAATATTCTACAAGAATAGTCTGCCAACGGCCCCGATATAAAAAAATGAACGAAGTGTCGCATCGGATATGTTGTTTTTTTTGGGCGAATTTTCCAATAAAATCGAATTATGGTGGATTCAAACATTTTTCTCAAATTTAAATTTTTTCTGGCAGCGAAAAAAAGCAAGCGGAGTTGTTTCGGTTGTTAGTTGAATAATTTTTTGAAAATTTTGGTTCATTTTACAATTTTTTCATAAATTTTTTTTTGTGAGGTATTTGTAGTCTACCACAGATTTGACCAATTTCAAGGATTTTCTGGTCAACAACAGCATAAAAACATCTAATTATAATACCAACTTGACCTTGACAATTTTTTTAAAAAATGACGGATTTTTTTTTACTTACTTCATGGAAGAAAACCACTATTACATTTTTTGTTAATTGGACATAATTGAACCATAAGAGTATAGCCAAATAAGATGTCTCTGGATGTAAAAAAATCTGGAAAAATTTTTGGCCCCTAACTCCTCACTATTTTGGATTTATAGCTAAAAAACGCGATTTTTGAGATCTTAATTTTTTTCGACTATGTTTCACATCCCTTCGGGGTCTAAAAAAAATGAAGTAAAGTTTCCTGTGAAAGGAAATGTTGAAAACATGGACATGTTTTTTCCTTTCATCTTGAATTCTGATAACTTATGACAAAAAAATATAAAAATTTGTTTTTAAAATTTTTTCAGCTCTTTGATACTTTCTAATATCAAATCAATTTTCAGCTTATGACTTTTTGATAATAATGACAATAACTTAATTTTGGAAATACCAAAAATTTATAAGTTTTTGACTTTTAGTCACGCAAAATAGGGTCATAAAAATTTTGGAATAACCCTCACCTAAAAGGAATTTCAGCTTTTGACTTTCTGATAAGTATATAATAAGTTGAATTTGAAAATATAAAAATTTATAAGTTTTCAAGAGTCAGCTTCTGACTTTCTGAGACATTGAGTCAATTTCGAAAATATAAAAACTTAAAAGTTTTTGACTTGGCGTGACGCAAAATAGCGTCTTAAAAATTTTGGAATGACCCTCCAAATTTTTTCCTCATAATTTTTCAAACTCTTAATTTTTTTCTCAGAATTTTCTCAACTGAAATTTTTTTTCAATGTTGACCTTATTTTTTCTCGTATTTTTTTCAACAGCAATTTTTCTGACGCATTTTTTCCACTGTAATTTGAAGCATTTTTTGTACAAACAGTATAAGTCAGGAAAGTATAAAATACAAATAGTATAGGTCGGAAAACTGTAGGAGTGTAACCTTTTTTTCAAAACAATAAAGTCCATTTTCTCATACATAGTTTTTCAATTTACCTATTTATATTTTTTTACTTTCTTGACTTATACTGTTTGTACAAAAAATGCTTCATTTTTTTCTGAAAAATTTTCCCATAGTTGAACTTACATATTTTTTGAAAAGAATAATTTCTGTTTAATTGATGTCAAAAAAAATTGCTCACAATTTTCAGTTTCACATCTGAAATTTTTTTCAACTCAATTTTTCCCTTTTTCCCCCTCAAAATTTTGATGACGTCAATCAAACAGAAATCAATTTTTCAAAAAAGATGTAAGTAAGTTCAATAATGGAAAAATTCTTCAAATAAAAATTACTGTGGGAAAAATTGCGTCGGAAAAATTGCTGTTGAAAGAAATATGGTACGAGAAAAAAATTTGGTCGTGTAAAAATTACGTTAGAAAAAAATTTAGTCGCGGAAAAATAATATCAGAAAAAAATTCAGTTGAGAAAATTACGAGGAAAAAAATTGGAAAACTTTTTCAGAAAATTCTAAACTATTTAAAAATGGCGTGAATATTCTGGACTTTGAAAAAAAAAAGTCAAAACGACATTCAGCGGTATGAAAAGCGCCGTCATGAAGGTATTTGAGCTCCAGGTTTGACTGTCTTGAAAAATTCTTCGTGATTCCAAAAGTTTGCAATTCGAGATCAAATTTCATAAAAATCCGATACCAATTTCTTTCAACTGTGATCGCAACAAATCACCATTTATTCCAATCGCTCACTTCTCCATTGGGACAAAACAACAATACAAAGAAAATTCGGCAAATACTCAGCTCGGTTTGCTTTTCGATTTCGTTAAAAGAAAAGGAAGAGAATGGAGAAAGATGGCGCTGGCAACGTTGGCTGCAAAAAGCTCTTTTGATATGTAAAGCAGTATCAGAGACACGAACACAATGCCTCAACACAAGTATGCTAATGAAGTTTTGTTAGATATTATTTCTATTTTAAATAATTCGCCACGAATTCTTTTTCTTTGACCTCTTTCTTGTTTTCCTTGGCGTACGCGTCTTCCTTCCTTTTTGGTCGGCTCGGTTCGACTTGGCTGGGTTGAGTTTCTTTTTTTCCCCCAACATTACGAAAAAATTTACCTGCTACGTGACTTTTTTCTTCGTTTTCCCCCTTTAGCTTTGCCTTTTCCTAGCACATTTTTCGACATTTGGCGACGTCTTTTTCAGTGGGTTTATTAATTATGCCGGTTGGCAAAATGACGAGTATAGTTCTTCATAAACATGGTTTAAACTTCGAGAAAAACAATTTTAATTGGCATTACGCGGTTGGTTTAAGATTTTTAATTTGAACGAGAATCTTTTGTAGTTTTTTTTTTTTTTCAAAAAAGGACGATTTGACGAGGAAGTGGAATCTTTTTCTCAATTCCTTCGTGTCTTTTACACGCGTAAGTGTGACGTCACATCGCACGAAATGAAGACCCGGTTAGAAAATTAAAAATACATTCGAATATGATGCGAACAAGTACGAGATAAATTTGAAAACACGTAACGCGAAGTATTAAATTTTTCAGAAAGCTGTAAACGACGAAACGACTCGCGAACATTATCGCCGTCATTTCCTAATTGAAAAAATATTAAAATCTCGCATTCGTTAAATATACGAATTTATTGCGAAATAATATATCCGCAAAAAATAAACTCCGCCAGAGAAGTTGGAGTCCCCGCCCAAGATCGTCTGTAACGTACATGTAAACTTTGCTGCAGAGTGGCAGTGTTACCAATGTAGTAAAATAGTTAAAAGTCTACAAAGGAAAAAAATATTGTGTTGGGTCTCCGAATAAAAAGGAAACTCATTTAATGTAATTTAATTAGTATATAATTAATTTTTGATAATAAAATGTTATGATATGTTGGTGAGATCCGCCCTGAAATACATCCACCCGCTTCACCATGAAAATAAATGTTTGTTTAAAATAAGTCAATCAAAGTAGGAAAGGGGCATGATATGTTTCGATGATATCCGCCCTGAAATACATTTCCTATCTTCGCCATGAAAATGATCAACATTTCAGTTACATTTGTTTGTTTAAAATAAATCAATTAAAGTAGGAAAAGGGTATGATATGTTTCGATGATATCCACCCTGAAAAACATTTACTAGTTTCGCAATGAAGATGATACATATTTGATGTTTTAAAATCATGTTTACATCAGCAATATTTCATTTTCATTCATGGTAACCTGGAGTGCTAGCATATCAAGTTCTAACACATTCCTTTTCTTTTTCGATTTTTTCTTCGGTGATTTCTTCTTCGCTGAATTTAAATTTTGTGACATCAGAAATATTGAAGAGAAATTGGAATCTGAAATCAATTTCCTTTATGCTTCTTGTCTTTCGCAAGTGCTGCTTTAGTTCGTGAACAACAGAATGTTGAGTACAATTTGATATGGAAATGTTGTGATATGGAGCAGGAATCCGCCCCTGAAGCACTTGCTTGTGTTGAAAAAGTTGTTGAAAAAAAAATTTACTAAAAAAGGAGAGCGGTTCGCTCTACCACTTACACATGGAATTAGTAACAAGAGTCATGGAGGGCGAACCGCCCTCCTTTTTTAGCAAATTTTTTTTTCAACAACTTTTTCAACACAAGCAAGTGCTTCAGGGGCGGATTCCTGCTCCATATCACAACATTTCCATATCAAATTGTACTCAACATTCTGTTGTTCACGAACTAAAGCAGCACTTGCGAAAGACAAGAAGCATAAAGGAAATTGATTTCAGATTCCAATTTCTCTTCAATATTTCTGATGTCACAAAATTTAAATTCAGCGAAGAAGAAATCACCGAAGAAAAAATCGAAAAAGAAAAGGAATGTGTTAGAACTTGATATGCTAGCACTCCAGGTTACCATGAATGAAAATGAAATATTGCTGATGTAAACATGATTTTAAAACATCAAATATGTATCATCTTCATTGCGAAACTAGTAAATGTTTTTCAGGGTGGATATCATCGAAACATATCATACCCTTTTCCTACTTTAATTGATTTATTTTAAACAAACAAATGTAACTGAAATGTTGATCATTTTCATGGCGAAGATAGGAAATGTATTTCAGGGCGGATATCATCGAAACATATCATGCCCCTTTCCTACTTTGATTGACTTATTTTAAACAAACATTTATTTTCATGGTGAAGCGGGTGGATGTATTTCAGGGCGGATCTCACCAACATATCATAACATTTTATTATCAAAAATTAATTATATACTAATTAAATTACATTAAATGAGTTTCCTTTTTATTCGGAGACCCAACACAATATTTTTTTCCTTTGTAGACTTTTAACTATTTTACTACATTGGTAACACTGCCACTCTGCAGCAAAGTTTACATGTACGTTACAGACGATCTTGGGCGGGGACTCCAACTTCTCTGGCGGAGTTTATTTTTTGCGGATATCATCTTTTTTTATTACGTCGTTTCTAACTTAGATTATAATGTTATTGCATTTTTTGAACACGAACCTACTGTTTTCGCTGATTTCTTTGCTTACTGATTTTCTCATAGAACAAAAGCCTCACATTCTTACTACCATTTGGCCATTTAATAACTTCTATCCTATCACGGACAATACACCATTTTTGGTTTACTCTCAACACTGGGTAGTATGTTACGGTTTTATTTTCAGAGATAGTATTTGATTCGAAAATGGCCGACTTCAATTGATAGCGATCATTATTCAACTGAATTACCGTGTTTGGCACTTTTGATATACTTGCTCTGCCAGGGTCAACCATTGTTTCCCAAATTTTTATAGTTAATATGAGAATCTGGGATGAGGCGGAAACAGTTAGTTTAGTTCTACACTGCTCATTGCATTGCCCACAAACTCTGCTGTAGACTTGATCTTTCTCAAATGCATCCCACTTTGTGGAGAATTCTACCAACTGCTGAATGGTACATTTCTGTTTTTGCACCTGCAGAGGTAGCGTAAAATAATTATAACCCTCTTTCGCGGTATATCCACAATTCTTGCCCAAACATTTATCAACAACGTTGACATCAATATTCGTTAAGTTACGTAAAAATGCACAACGTTTAATTATATCAGACATACACTGTACAACGTTCTGTTCAGTGTCAGTTTTATACTTTTTGCCTAAACAATTTCTCAGCTCGACTGTGCTTAGATCAGCACTTTGCTGCTCGTGTTGCACACACAACCTCATTAGAGCATTTATGAACTCGTGATCTGCAGCATTATCCGTGTGTAAAGGCTTAGCCATCTCATCGATACAATAATCATCCGTAGTGTACTGGTCATCGTTTATTAGTTGAATGTTTTTCACAATTGAAGTTATACAAAACAAACACTGACATATAGCGGTAGCGTAAGATACATTTTCTTCATTCTGTGTGAACAGAGGCGGTACCACTTCCTCAGGATCCTGCAACATTGCTGCAGCTACATCTTCTTGTATAGCATCCCGTACAGGATTCTGTTCATCCCGATACCAAACAACATCTTTAGTATTATACCAATTATTTTTCTTTCTTAATTGTTGCCACTCTGAAAGAAAGCTTTTATTATTAAGTTTGTACAAACGATCGTATTCTAAAATAGCTTTACGAGACACTTTTACTCCAAGCGGGTTGTAGTTTATCAACGTCAGGCCTGACAACGACCGTACTCGAGATAGCGCCACATAACTTTGACCGCAGGCAAACACACTTTCGCCGATATCTGTAATTATATTATTCAACGTTAAACCTTGACATTTATGAATAGTTATTCCATAAGCAATCACTATTGGAAACTGGGTACGTGTAATTGTGACATTAGGTAATATATAAAACTTGCCACTAACTTTAGGAACTTCTAACACCTCATCACCAACAATAATGATAAGCGTTTCAGGATTGCCACTAGAATCTCGTTTAACCTCTTTCAATGTACCAACTACTCCGTTCACTAATCCATTAGTAGGATCGATATTTCTTCTCACCATTACTTTGGCATTCACTTTTACTGTAACAAACCTTTCAAGGCCGCCACTGTGATCAGTATTATTCTCTTTATACAACTTTTCAACAGCTTTCTCACACCGCTGCGTACGTGCTCCTTCTCCGGATATCGAATCATCGGCTACCAACACAATTTCGTCACCATTCAAACGATCCATCATTTTTTGGTTGATAAGCGCACACTGACGTTTACAAGGTAATACACACACAGTATCTGCCGGAAGCTCGGCAAATTTATCGCAGATTTCTTCTAATATACCGGCCGCAGTTTCAGATTTAAATTTCATCACTCTTTTTCGAAGCATTTCGTTATGCTCTTTGGTAGTTATACCAATACGCACTAAACGCAACAATTCGGCGTATGCGGGATCGTCTTTTTGACGCATATTAATCGTCAATTCGCTAAACGACAACAAATCTTTCCACAGATTTTTTGCAAACAAACATTTCAAATACTTGTTCATCGCTTTTCTGGTTAGATCGCAAAATGCTGGCATTTGCAATACAGGAGGTAACTGACACAAATCACCAAAGAACAACACGTGCAATCTACCAAACCAGCCATCAGGATCATTCATCGTATCTTTGATTTCGCTTAATCTCAGATGAATATAGTAAAACAGTATGTTAGACACCATAGATACTTCATCGAAAATGATCATAATTGTATTTTCAAAAAATGCTCTTACAATCTGCAATACATCGTCTCTAAACTTTTCATATGGCGGTATATCACCTTGCTCAACTTTTATTTGAAGTGACTTGTGTATAGTGACACCACCAATATTAAACGCTGCAATACCTGTTGGTGCGCAAACTGCCACATCCTTTTTCAGTACCTTACGCACATACTTTACTATCAGTTTAATTACGTGAGATTTTCCCGTTCCTCCAACACCAGAAACATATTTCCGTATTCTTTTATCCGGACTCTCCAACACGGCAACCATTTCATCAAACAATTCTTTTTGCTCTTCGTTCAAACCAGCAATCATGTCTTCCAAGCTTTCACTGTCATCCTGATCGTAAATATCTTTCATTTCCTGCAAAGCTTGCAACAACTCGTCTGCTTCTGCAGTGTGCTCAGCCTGTGTTTCACTATCAATTCCTTGTTCATTGTGATTTGCAATTTCACATACCATATTTTCAACGTCTTCTTTTCCATTGGCAATATCTTGCAATTTTTCGTGATATTCCACTGCCTGCGGATACTCCTCCATACCAGCGGTAAAGGCAGCCATGTAAGTCAGGTGTTCGCCTTTCAAGTCTGTCATTACTCGCCACGGCTTAAACAACAACAGTAATGAAAAGAAATAATTTTCAGGCTCGGATTTCACCCGAAATATGGTATGCTTTATGAGGTAAGGCTTAGAACGCTTTTTTAGATAACCGTGAGCAAATTTATACATTGTTTCTGTTCCTTCGCATTGCACAACCTCGTAATTGGCTGCAAAATTATACAAACATTCATTCTCCAACGCTGCTGGTCTATCTGGATAGTAGGTATCCACAAAATTTTTACAATAAATATCAGTAGAATCCGGATCCAACTCTTCCATATCTTTCAACTTTTTAATTTTCCTCTGACGTATAGGATAAACATTGATGTAACGAATTACCGTTTCTTTATCTTTCCCATGTAAACCATGACCTAATAAGGTATCAGCGGCCTCTAGAGCACCACATTCACGACTATTCAAACTTCTCATTGCAATACTCCAAAGACTACTGCTCAACGTTTTATTAGAATTCATGTCCGCAAACATGTCAACATTATAACTTTTCTCCTCCTTTGTTTGATACTTTGTGATATATTGACTTAGAATTCTTGATTTCTCACAAATCAGCTGGATATCCATGTTACCTTGCCAAACAAGCAGAATGGCAGCGTTATAGTCATTGATATAAGTCTCGTTTTCGGTACGTGGCAAATCGTACAATCTACTGTTTGGTTTCAAGTTACCTCTGCCATATATTGACTTTTCAACAGAACGTATAGTAACCGATTTAGTCTCTACCCGAGGAAACAAAAATCTGCATACTCTATCGGTTTTACCTTTATACTTTCTGGCACGCATGCAATACGAATTATGAGTATGGGTTTGATATTTTTTAACTCTCTGATAAAGAGTAGGGAATGAACGCTTATGTGGGAGAGCGCATGTTACATACTTTACTAAGAATTCCGCAACCTCGGTGTTGCTAGCTACGCCGAGTACTGGGGCATCCTTTACCCACAATAAAATGTGAAAATGTTGCAAACCCCTGGTTTGATACTCTCGACGCCAAAAATAATGAGTCACCGTTCCAAGCGGACCATTTTCACCAGTAATAAAATTCAAAACTGCGTGAAATTTCACATCTATGAATCTAGATGTGGACACTGGATCCATCGCTATCAACTGAGAGAGTGATTTTCCTTTACTCTCCACTGGATTCATACGCCTCAGATAGACGTCTAAATCAGTCCAATCGTACTCTGAAGGACTTAAGGTAAGAAAGAACGTTGCCGGACCATACGCATTAATCATTGTCATGACATCCTGCCTCGGTCCATACCAATACTGAGCTGTATTACGTAGCTTGGCAAACACATTACTCAACGATTCATCCAATTCTCCATTACGCATTCTATCAATAAATTGTTTAGCGCTCATCTTTTCAGTACCTGTGCTCATTTTATGGTAAATTCCAGATGCTAACTGCCAAATATTAGTTAAATTCAGCAAGAAAAATATATACTGAATGTTGAGTCGAAACTTATTATGACGCGATCTCATTCTCAGTTTACTGTATTCAAACGCAGTTATTGCAACTTGACGACGAACACCCATTCCATTACTACCGTGGGGATACAGATCGGGGAAACACTTTACTTCCAATTCCAAATCTCTATTGTCGATGACATCGGCCATCACTTTCAACATTTGGTACAGTGTCGCAGCGTCTTTGTTGATGCGAGATTCATTTATTTGATGAATCGTAAACTGCTGATAATATTCGTCGTCTCGCTGCTTCAAAGTCAACAACGCTGCTTCACTGTTTTCGCTTTGTGCACCTGCCGGCTGCCTGCTTCGCTGTGATTCGACGTTTTCAATACATTGATCGTTACCAGACTCATTTACACAGCTCTCTAACTGCATCTCAGTTGGTAACTCAACAGCGTTTTGCCCGTTGCTTTGCAACACCTCTTCATTAACAGTCGACTCAAATTGCAAATTAGGTGAGCCTTCCTCGACCTCGACATAATCATCGCAAATCTCCATTTGCACACCTTTCTCTGTACTAACAGATACCAATTCTTCGTTTACTGGATCGGGCACAATTTGTTCGACAGGCACAACTTCATCACATTGCACGATGGATTTCCTTTTATAAAACAACAAATACGGATCACCAGAATGGGTAACTGGCGAAGCCACACTGACTTTGCGGTCACTCGTCAACATCCATACATTTTCTTCTACTCTAATCGCTGACGTATAATGTCCTTCATTTAAACGTACTCCATGATGATAAATGACAGATTGCAGACTATATGTACAATCATTAATCATCAAATCTGTTTGATACAAATTTCTAATCGTTTTACCGCTTACGTTTTTTACACCAGTATTTACGTCGTAAATAATCAACTGACAGACGATGATATCTGACGACGCAACAATCTCATATGTACTGCTAATTCCACTGCAATTACACACGGTACACAACAGATTCCTTTCAACGCTACACCGTTGCGTAACAGTTTCATTTATGTCAAAGTCTTTGTTGACTAGCAGTCGCAAACAATAATCTTCATCAGATATACGTGATGTACCTGTCGCACAGCCAGGAGTGGAACAACTTATCGTTGTCGCCTACTTTACCACAATTACCTGCCACATTAACGTTACATGCTGTAGCAATGAACCGAAAAACTCCTCGGCATCTTGTTGCTGCTCCGTATTAAACGGCATACCGAGCTCTTTTCGCAAATTTGTACAACTATTAAATGAGGCAGAACGCTCAATTTGACGTTGCATGACCTTACAGAATTCTTCACACACACGTGCGCTTCTTTCTCCAATCAGAGAAGCGTCCATAGACTGTCTATTTTGCAACAATGCAGTAATGGCTGTAAAACTACATAAACTCTGACATACAGAATTAGCATAACATGCGTTGGATGGATTTTCAAACCCGAGCAACAGCTCAGCTGCATTCCTATTGCCATCCACACCTTTGGCATTCAAATTCACAGGCTGGACACCATTTACAAACTGTTCATGTTCCGCCTCATTTTGAAATTCCATTGACTCAGGCTCATCCTCGTCCTCAGAACAACTACACTGCGACTCTTTATCACGTTCATTAACTGATGTACCAACAAGTACAGGTGCGTCCTTGTCACCAAACTGTTGCCATAACTGTTCAGCGTTAAACGGCAATTTTATTTCTCTGTACAAATAATTATTCTGCTTCAGCCACTTCAATGCTGCGTATACCTTTGAAACGTTTACCAAAGACTCCCACATCTTACGCTGCTTAGTTGGAATTCCTCTAACCAATATATATACTTCTTGGTTGGGGTTCAAACATTCCTCCGGTTTGGGTAACCTGCGCAACGTTTCCTCTATAGGCAAAGGCAAATGGAACGTTCTACCCGTTACTTTTTGATTCAACACACTAGCTGGTTTGTTTTGTCCAGCAACCGTACCCATTTTTGTAACCACTTGAAAAGCTTTTGCACGCTGAATTAAAATTTTTTCATACTGATTCATACTCGCTATTTCTACCGGTGTTTCCTCGACAAACAAATCATTCATCAAACAGGTCGCCGGCATCATACCTTTCCGAAAACTCTTTAAACAGTACTCACATACATAATCTGCTGCCAAATTCTCTGCTTTTGCACGTTTCAACATTTCTACCCACGCTTCACATGTTGGCATTTTCCGTATTCTCTCAACCATTCGTAATTCAGTCAGAGATTTCAGACTTTCGCAAGACAAACAGCTATATAACGGAACATTTGATTGCTGCTTAAACAATAATGCGACGCCTTTTTTGTATTCTTCGAGAATATCATCTTCACAACCATACAATTTCGAATGCATTTCAAACTGTGTTCCCGTTTGCTTATACGTGTCTGCCAACATTCTTAATTGAACAACATTGCATTCATCCAACGCAATAAGTATTTCGTTCAATTTCGCATTAATTCTACGCACCGTATATGCATTTCTCAACACACGGTCCACCAAAGGATAATGAGAACTCAAATTTGACAAAAACAACAAATCTGTAATACCATAATTTGTAGTATGACACCACAGAGGGTGACCCAACCGGCTATTATCATGCGATTCTTTATTTGGGCATGAATCAAACTGCATTACAGTGTACTTTAAACACTGGTAACGACTGCCCTTGGTAAATTTTTCATAAACACTTTGCAATCTAGAGACAATGTTTACAGAGTCTGAAATTTTACACAATTTACTATTACAATGCCACCTTTGGTGCGGATTTTCATACGATAAATGAGGAAAAGTATTGTATACGACACCTCCTTCGTCAAGTGCTAATACAGTTGATGAACCACAACTTTCTTTTCCTATATATACCCCTTGTTTGTCACCAGACACACGCATACGCTTATTCATTTCATAAGGAATATATGCTGATTCCCAAAAATACGATTCAGTCGATGCTTTATGTCGATTAAAACCAGCGAGCACTTTCTGCTTCTCAACAGGACTGTCAACAGCACCACTCTTATCCAAAAGCGGCTTTACCAACTGCCGCAATTTCCAGATTGCGGTACGTAACGCAAAAACTTGAACATTTCGCGCCATTACTACCCATTTCAACAATTTGTGGGCCTCAATAAGCGAATCACCTACTTCTGTTCTATCCAGTTTTGCTGCCAAATTTGCTTTATACTTTTCTATGTCAGGTAAATCTACCTTCAAATGGTACTCATTTGTTACTGGGGAGCTGCACTGTCTTTGAACAAAATCACTAGACTGCACCATTTCTCCGCAGTCACTGCTCACTTTTCCATATTGCAATTCCTGGCTTTGTAACGAATTAGGCAAATCTATATTCCCATCAGCCGAGCAACCATTCATCTGTAATTCAGTTCCCTGCTCAAAATGTTCGGGTTCACTTTGTATACCCCAATCAATGGGTAGAATTGCACATTCACTACATTTCGGTACTATTGGTTCAGCAAACACCTTTGCCGTGTCAATTACATCTTCAACAATAGACCTCTCATTACGAGACAAAGCACCAAGTTCAACCACTTTTAACATTGAGTAATTGTGATGCTCATTTACCATATTAGTTGTTACTGCAGCAAGGCTTTGCGCCTTACTATTCGAACGCCTCTCATCAGAGGCGAGGCTTTGCGCCTTATTATTTAGACGCCTCTTATCAGAGGCGAGGCTATGCGCCTTATTATTTAGACGCCTCTCTTCAGAGGCGAGGCTATGCGCCTTATTATTTAGACGCCTCTTATCAGAGGCGAGGCTATGCGCCTTATTATTTAGACGCCTCTCTTCAGAGGCGAGGCTATGCGCCTTATTATTTAGACGCCTCTTATCAGAGGCGAGGCTATGCGCCTTATTATTTAGACGCCTCTCTTCAGAGGCGAGGCTATGCGCCTTATTATTTAGACGCCTCTTATCAGAGGCGAGGCTATGCGCCTTATTATTTAGACGCCTCTCTTCAGAGGCGAGGCTATGCGCCTTATTATTTAGACGCCTCTTATCAGAGGCGAGGCTATGCGCCTTATTATTTAGACGCCTCTTATCAGAGGCGAGGCTGTGCGCCTTATTATTTGATTCCCTCTCCTCTGCCTCCCTTTCACAACGAGCCCTATAAACCTCTTTCATCTGGGCCCGCTTTACTCTCTCTTTTGAAGGCATCCTTCAAACACTCACTAACACTCTCTCTTCTACCTTCCACCCCCCTAAACCAATTGATCCCCAACTTCCGGAACGACACCACAGACTGCTACAAAAACCTCCGACGAAACAATATCCTGAAAAGTTGAATAACGCATACATTACAACATGTCTTTCACATGGCCACTACACACAGCCTCTACACACGGCAGCAGAACCACCACTAACTTACCACAACACAAACGGCACAAATTGTACACTAATTGTACACAGGACTGAAAACCTGTAACAAATTTTCAATATTTAAATTAATACCAGTACACAACGCCTTCAATTAACCAACACTAACACCCCTCCGCCTTCCTACAGCAGTTACTTTACACATACATTACTACATACTACATGACCCACATAACTACAACTACAACACAATTACAAACTACTTATCCTAATTAATTTATCACTAAACGCTGCCAGATATCTAATCGCGAATCTTGTGTAATTAGAAGAAAACTCTTTTCATTTATAAAAAAAAATTATAAAATGTTTTAAAATCGTACTCCATGACTCAACTTCCCTATCTAATTGCGAATCTCGTGTAATTAGAAGAAAACTCTTTCATTTATAAAAAAAAAATCATAAAATTAGTCATCAGTTTGTTTAGTCATCAGTTTGTTTGAAATCATAGAATGTTTTAAAATCGTACTCGAAAACTTTATTTCCCTTTGATTACCATTCAAAATGAAAAAAAAATCACCACTATTTGATGAGAATATTATGATCGTGCAATTGTAACTTCAAAAACAGACATAACTTGATACAAAAAAGTAACTCGATTTCTAATAATTTGGTTATAAAATTTCCATGATGATATTTTCTTCCATTTTTAATACGTCTGTACCTACTTATAGATTACCCGGGTAACTAATTGCGAATCTAGTGTAAGTAGAAGAAGATTCTCAATTTCCTCTTTCACCATCTCCACAATTACATCCAAAACCTGGTTCGGGTCTGGGCTTCTTTCAATCACTTTGAAATCGAGTTACTTTTTTTTATCGAGTCGTCATGTCCATTTTCGAAGTTACAATTGCACGATCATAATATTCTCATCAAATAGTGGTGATTTTTTTTCATTTTGAATGGTAATCAAAGGGAAATAAAGTTTTCGAGTACGATTTTAAAAAAATTGTGTGATTTCAGACAAACTGATGATTAATTTTACAATTTGAAGAAAATATCATGGAACTTTTATAACCAATTTACTTTGAAATCAGGATTTTTTTCCTTATCGAATTGTCATGTCCATTTTTGAAGTTACAATTGCACGATCATAATATTCTCATCAAATAGTGGTGATTTTTTTTTCATTTTGAATGGTAATCAAAGGGAAATAGAGTTTTAGAGTATGATTTTAAAAAAATTGTGTGATTTCAGACAAACTGATAATTAAATTTACAATTTGAAGAAAATATCATGGAAATTTTATAACCAATTTATTTTGAAATCTGGAATTTTTTCCTTATCGAATTGTCATGTCCATTTTCGAAGTGTCCATTTTCGAAGTTACAATTGCACGATCATAATATTCTCATCAAATAGTGGTGATTTTTTTTCATTTTGAATGGTAATCAAAGGGAAATAAAGTTTTCGAGTACGATTTTAAAAAAATTGTGTGATTTCAGACAAACTGATGATTAATTTTACAATTTGAAGAAAATATCATGGAACTTTTATAACCAATTTACTTTGAAATCAGGATTTTTTTCCTTATCGAATTGTCATGTCCATTTTTGAAGTTACAATTGCACGATCATAATATTCTCATCAAATAGTGGTGATTTTTTTTTCATTTTGAATGGTAATCAAAGGGAAATAGAGTTTTAGAGTATGATTTTAAAAAAATTGTGTGATTTCAGACAAACTGATAATTAATTTTACAATTTGAAGAAAATATCACGGAAATTTTATAACCAATTTATTTTGAAATCTGGAATTTTTTCCTTATCGAATTGTCATGTCCAATGTCCATTTTCGACGTCACAATTGATCGATCGTAATATTCTCATTAAATAGTGGTATTTTTTCTTCATTTAGAATGGTAATGAAAGGGAAGTTGAGTCATCGAGTACAATTTTCAAACATTCTATGATTTCAGACAAACTAATGACTAATTTTATAATTTTCATTTTAAATGAAAGAGTTTTCTTCTACTTACACGAGATTCGCAATTAGACATCTGGGTAGGTACAAACGAATTAATAATTGAAGGCAAAATTATTTTGAAATCGAGTTACTTTTTTTATTGAGTTGTCATGTCTGTTTTTGAAGTTACAATTGAACGATCGTAATATTGTCATTAAATAGTGGTGTTTTTTTAAATTTTGAATGGTAATGAAAGGGAAGTTGAGTCATCGAGTACAATATGAAGAAATTCTATGATTTCAGACAAACTGATTATTAATTTAATTTTTTTTTTTTTAATAAAAGAATTTTCTTCCAATTACACGAGATTCGCAATTAGATACCTGAGTAATCTGTAAGGAGGTACATAAGTATCATGGAAATTTTATAATCAAATTATTTTGAAACCGAGATATTTTTCCTTATCGAATTGTCATGTCCAAGGACTGGATATGTATGTTCTAAAAAACGCAAAATATGTACATATTTTATGCGCTAAAAAAGGGTGAAATACGCAAAAATATGTGCTAAAAAATGGAAATATGTGAAGATATGTGAATACGATATGGGTATCAAAAAACAGCTTTTTTCCATCTTGTCTTTAAATTATCACTCATAGTGCTGAAATATTATTGATTTTAGGCAATTTTAACTGATTTTAGCAATTTCTTATTGATAAAATTGATTTTTATAATTCAAAATCAAAAGTATTTACTTTTTCAAAAAAAAAGTTGCAACAAGCATTTTCATTTCTCAGATTAAAAAATTTAATTTTGTGTGGTAAGTACGAAAAAAAAGGTAAAAAACAGATAAAATTAGTAAAAGTTGTCCAAAAATGTGAAAAATGGTCGAAATATGGCCAATTATGCGCCAAAAATAGCAAAATACGTAAAAATATGCGTTTATGGTATATACCCAAAATACCTTTGTGAAATATGCGAAAGCATATGGGCTCAAAATACTCAGAATTTTTTGAGTCGTAAAGAAACTGTATTGATATGCGTGATGGGAATGCTCATACGAAACTATGTTTTTTCATGCATATCCGGTCCTTGGAAAAGTATGAATAAAAAGAAAAAACAATTAAAATATACACAAAAACGAGCAAAATGGTCAAAATATGCATGAAAACGAGCAAAATGGACAAAATATACTAAAATAAGCGTTAAAAATGGCAAAATATATAAAAATATGCGTTTATACCCAAAATATGCAAAAATATGCGCCAACATATGGGGCTCAAAATACTCAGAATTTTTTGAATCTTAAAGAAACCATCGATATGCACGATAGAAATGCTCACAGAAAAATATGTTTTTACATATTTATCCGGTCCTTGGTCATGTCCATTTTCCAAGTCACATTTGAACGATCGTAATATTCTTTTTAAATAATTGTGTTCTTTTTCACTTTGAATGGTAATCAAAGGGAAGTAGAATTTTCGAGTACGATTTTAAAAAAATTGTGTGATTTCAGACAAACGTATGATACGTGAGCCTGTTTTACGGATTCAGAGTGGCTGGTGAGCGATTTTTTTTCCAAGTCCGTATTTTTTACTTGTTTTTTTTTTTCAACTTCAAAATTTTTTGCCGAGGTCGTAATTTTTTCCTGTATTTTTTTTCAACTTCAAATTTTTTTGACGAGATCGTAATTTATTCCTGAATTTTTTTTTCTCAACTTGAATTTTTTTTGATCAGATCAAAATTTTTACCTTAATTTTTTTTCTCAACTTAAAATTTTTTTTGACCAGATCAACATTTTTCCTGAATTTTTTTCTCAAATTCAAAATTTTCTGCCGAGGTCGTAATTTTTTCCTGAATTTTTTTCTCAACTGAAAATTTTTTTGACCAGATCAGAATTTTTTTCCCAACTTCAAAATTTTTGCCGTGGTCGTAATTTTTTCCTGTATTTTTTTTTTCAACTTCAAAATTTTTTGCCGAGGTCGTAATTTTTTCCTGAATTTTTTTCTCAACTTCAAAATTTTCTGCCGAGGTCGTACTTTTTTCCTGAATTTTTTAGAAAAAATTGTCTGGGAAAAATATTTTTGATTTGAAGAATTGACCTAGGCTTGTTTTTACAAATTTGTAGTGACGTTGAAAACAGTTCCGTTAGAAAATAGTAATTAGTGACCTTGTCCAAAAATTTGAAATTTGGAAAAGTACCTATTTAGATTTAGAACACGTCTGTAAAATTCTGAAGCCGAAAAAAATTGAGGAAATTTTTTCAGCTCGTCAGTAATTACAAGAAAAAATTTTGACCTTGTCAAAAAATTTTGAATTTGAGAAAAAAATCTAGGAAAAAATTACGACCTCGGCAAAAATTTTCAAGTTGAAGAAAAAAATCTGGAAAAAATTTTGATCTGGTCATGGTCAAAAAAAATTTAAGTTCAGAAAAAAAATTCAGGAAAAAATTACGACCTCGGCAAAAAATTTTGAAGTTAAAAAAAAAATCCAGGAAAAAATTACGACCTCGTCGTAAAATTTTGAAGTTGTAAAAAAAATTCAGGAAAAAAGTTTGATCTGGTCAAAATAAATTTGAAGTTGAAAAAAAATACAGGAAAAAATTACGACCTCGGGAAAAATATTTTGAAGTTGAGAAAAAAATTCAGGAAAAAATTTCGATCTGGTCAAAAAAAATTTCAAGTACAGAAAAAAAACGAGGAAAAAGAAAAAATAAACGTCCACGGCAAAAAAATTGAAGTTGAGAAAAAAAAAAGAGTAAAAAATACAGACTTAGAAAAAAAAATCGCTCACTAGCCATTCTGAATCCGTAAAACAGGCTCACATACTGAAGATTAATTTTACAATTTGAAGAAAATATCATGGAAATTTTATAACCAATTTTTTCGAGTACGATTTTTAAAAAATTGTGTGATTTCAGACAAACTGATGATTAATTTTACAAATTGAAAAAAAAATTATGAATATTTTATGACCAACTTATTTTGAAATTGGGAAATATATCGAATATTCGTTTATTCGAATAGTATTCCAATATCGAATGAAAATTTATTCAAAAAACAATAAAACACGTTAAACTTCTGCGAAATATTGAAAAAGTAATTCTTTTGGTCGCTTAGAAACATATTGAACACTTAGTAGCTGTAATATTCCAAAATTTTAATTTCATTTTCGTTTTTTTAAAAAAATGATTTTTTTTAATGCTAGCTTTACATACTTTGCTGAAATCCGAACAATTGAAGTGTTTACAATTTGCAATATTCGAATGCTATTCGAATAGCGAATATTCGATATTCGCACCACAAACGAAATAAAATTCATTTTCACATTTTAAATAATAAACACGAACATGATAAATAATTATACTGATATCATATCAATCAATACGGTCAGAAGTTAGAGAAAGCGTCTACATAAAGTCACCTTAATTTCAAAATGAATCAAACATTATCTAATTAACTAAAAATTCGCGATCTACTCATGGTAGACCGGAGGTTATTAATAATTTATTAAATCATTAATAACCTCCGGTCTACCATAGGTAGATCGCGAATTAGTTATTTTTCATTTTTATGATTTTATAAAGTTTATGCACGTAATCAATTAATCATTTTTTTGTGAGGTCCAAAAATCATTTCTTATAGATCATCCATCTGGTCTACTGCGGGTAGATCGCGAGTTCAAGGCATTTTAATTATCTTTTGGCTCACGATAGGTCGCGGATGGTTGATTCTTGATTGGTTACTTTTTGCTTCTAATTGTAATTATCAAAAATTTTTAGGACCTTTGAATGAAAATATAATTCCAGTCTTCAACCTTCCGGTGTATCGCGAGCCAAAAGCTAATTAAAATGCCTTCAGCTGGCGATCTACCCGCGGTAGACCGGATGGATGATCTATAAGAAATGATTTTTGGACCTTTGAAAAAAATATATAAAATTTATAAAATATCAAAATAACTAATTCGCGATCTACCCCCAATAAACCGGAGGTTATTATTTAACATTTATTAATGATTTAATAAATTATTAATAACCTCCGGTCTACCATGGGAATGGGAAGATTGCGAATTAGTTATTTTGATGATATCATAAATTTTATATTTTTTTCAAATGTTCAAAAATCATTTCTAATAGACCATCCATCCGGTCTACCGCGAGTAGATCGCCGATCGCGAGCTGAAGGTTATTGATTTATTTGATTTAAACATTCAAAAAACCGCGGTCTACCAGCCGGCCTACCCGGTGGTAGATCGATAACAATCGACATGGAGACACCCTCCTGATCACGTGTAATTACCGTAAATTACGCGGTCTACCTCGGTCTACCAGGAGGTAGACCGATAAGGTGCCTCTATGGGGGCGCCTTCCCTAACTTCTAATCTAACGGACTGAAATCAATTTAGAATTCAATTCGTTTTGATCGAAAATGAAATAAAATCACTACAAATTACATCGACTTGATGTAATTTGACTCACCGATATTCGGTCTACAATCTTCTGTCCATCTATTATCCCAATCTAGAAAAACACCACACAACAACACAACCGCAAAAGTAAATTCAGAACGGAGAAAAATTAAACCGCACCAAATCGCAAAATTAATAATTTCTTTACAAACAGTAAATCGCAAATATCTTTCTATCGAACTCAAACTCAAAGCACTAAAAACGAAAACCAAAATCAAATGTCATCCATTACTGTGAGAACATGTGTTGCGATTTGCATTTCGTACTATGTAACGTACTTCGACGTTACAGGCGAAATACAAATCGCAACACATGACATCACAGTAATGGATGACTTTACAATACTTTTTACGTTAATATAATTAACTTAATTATTAAAATATCGTGAAAATTTAATCATTACTTTACAAATGGTAAGCGAACTTCACAGCGCAATAAATTTCACATCTTCTAGCAGCAATACCAACGAGATCACAGATGAACAAAACTTTCATACAATGACACGGTTTTCCAGTGCCTCAACGAAATGGAAAAAAATTCAATTACAACTATTTTAACTTTTTTTTCTACCTAAATTTCATTTTGAGCTGTTACATTATATTTTAATTGAAGAAGAATACATATCCGACTGTAATAAATACTACATTTGCTACAATTGCTGAACTTATAACGATAAAATTAAAACTTATGAAAGTCAACGTATTTGGTCATTTGACATTTTGATAACTTGGGAGTTGGGACAATTGCTCACTCAAGTGAGCCTGTTTTACAGATTCGGAGTGGCTGGTGAGCGATTTTTTTAAGTCTGTATTTTTTACTCGTTTTTTTTCTCACATTATCAATTTTGTTCTGTTTAAATTTCATATTCTTTTCAAAAATATTTTCAACATTTTTAAACATTCTAAAATTCAAACAAGAAAATACTCTCCGGGACAAATCTAAATTAGTTTATGGGAGGAAGGGATTTTAAATTTCGGACTGATGAAATAGACTTTTTCCTGTTTTTTTCTCACCAAAGAAAAAAAAATGCATTTTGATATAACTTTCTTAATATGGGTCCTTAATTTTTTCTCCAAGATTGAGATTTTTATGCATCAATTTTTTGATAAAATGTGCCCAGAAAAATCGAAAATCAAATTAAATTCTATCCTAGAACCAGACTATAAACAAGATTTTAACCATGTAAGTTCCAATTTATTTCAATTTTGTTGATTCCAATGAAAGGGTTTAGATCCACCTCCTTTCCATAAGGTAGAAGGTGATCGTGCGGACCTCCCTTACAAGCAGGGTGAGGTTAGATTCCTCCGGTAAAGGCTCCGGGTGCCGTAAGTAAAGATGAACACGAGGTTCTCCTCTCGAGGAGGGATTACATAAAGACGACACTAGTCACTTTACAAAGGTATATTCTCCAGCTTACGCTGGGATAAAAGGTACAGTCGCGGAACGACACAACGTTACATAAGTAGATTAGCTAATGGCGCTTGGTCCATGGGTTCTAGCCATGGACCTACGAGCTCCGCTACCAGCCCAGTGTTACCACCTGGCAGGTATGGATATTCCCACCGTGACATCTGCCCCTTCATTCTTTCCAGTGGCTAGCAGAAGCTACTCACAGAAAAGAGTGAAAGACCAGCTCACCGCACAGTGGAATTAACCATACCACCCAGGGGTATACACTGCCCCCACACTTTTGAGTGGTAGCAAACTGGGCATGGAAAGCGATCTTTTGACTCGCTGCGCATAGCTAATAAAAAATAAAATTAAAAATAAAAACTTAACATTAAAAACCTGTAACAGAGAAAAAACAACAAAACAAAGAAAAAACAACAAGAAAAACAAGAAAAATATATACAAAGCGATCAAAAGATCGAAACAAGGTACAAAAAATACAGAATAGAAAAAATATGAATATTTAATCATATCGATATATTTCTATCCGGGACATCCAACGCAGTTGAATCGCATTGAGGGGGCCCAGCCTCACCCTCACCAAGTTCAATTCGATGAAGCTGTGCTCAAAAGACAAAGACTTTAGTACATAGCACTATCTGGTGCTAAATGTTACGGTTAGTAAGCATAAAAGTAAAAAAGAATAAAAATACAACATGAATATTTAATCATGTGTTTGTCTTACGTGTGTTTCAGATTCCATGGTCACTGGAACCAAATACATACATCGTTAGCCGTTGAATCCTCTTGAAGCCGCTAACGTTCTTCAAGTACGTATTGATTTATCAAGAAATTTTCAAAACTTCTGTTTGAAATCAAAAATTAATTCTTTTGTTTAATTTTTGTTTGTTTCAGCCAATTTTTAGGCCTCTGGTATGGAATTTGGATCAAGTTTTACTCGAAATTCAGTCACTTTTGGACTAATTCACAAAAGAATGGAAAATTCACCGAATTTAATTTATTCAGGTCTGTTTTATGACTCTCTGAATATTTTTATTTTTTTTATGCAAAAATTTAACCATATTTAAGGTTATAAAACTAAAATGTTCGATTTTCCAACAGGAAAAATACCAAACCAGCAGTGCTGTACTGTATCAGACAACGAATTTTCGATGCAAAGTAGGCCAACTTGCGAGCAAGAAGTCTATTCACACGAAAATCGAATAACTTTTACATTTTCCGTTTGGCTGCTCAAAGTATTTAACCGAAGTCGCATACTGTACAAGCCAACTGGAAAAAGTGAGTATAATTCACTTAGGTTCCAAAAAGTCGAACTATATTATACAAACTTGCATAATGATTCGTTTTCTATTTTCAGAAAAAATAGAATTTCATTTGATTCTATCTCAAAAACGAATTATTTGATGAAGCATTTGATCATCTTACATTTCAATCTCATTGCAATCACTGGACTAGGAGGAACGCCGAGGCAGAGTCCTGACTAGAGAGTGGCATGGTTGAAATTTTTAGGTGAATTATATGTCGTCATTCAAATGTTTTTATTTGGTGGTATATGCTTTCAATTTTTTGAAATATTTCTAGGTATTCTTCGCATGTTCGTATGTCCAGTCGAAATGGCAAATCACTTGACCGGGGGGAACGTGGTACGTTTTAGCATACCATCCATCTCTGGACAAAGCGAGTCCCGTCCGGTGCTCAGTGGCCAAAACTAGAGCATGACGAAGTAGCTAAACTACCAAAGAAAAATTCAAAGTTACGTATTTCATTTGAATACAGCATATTTACAACCAATAATTGTTTTATATTATTGTATTGTAATTAATTTCGAGTATTTGTCTTTTTGATTTCAGAAAAATTTTTCATTTTTGGAAACCATTCTGAAGAACGACATTATAGGGTTGTATCCTTTTGAATACTAACGTTGTTTTATTTAAAACAACTCGTTATGATTATTTTGCAATCATCTGGCAAAATAATGTATTTATGAAATTCGTATGAACGAGTTCAAAACGAAATTGCTGGCTAATTATTTAATTAGCAATATTTATTCGTATGTTTGTAGTCGTATTTTCCAACACCAGGTATTTTCCATATCTTCTTTCTGTAGATTGGCAATTGAATCTTGATGACCAGGGTATCCATGGAATGCAGGAACAAAAATCTGAGCTGAGTCGAAGACAACTGTCGTTGGTAAATACACTTTAACATTCGAAAAGTAGAATTAGATTTATTTTTAAAAAATCGAAGTATTTATTTGTAAGAATAGTATTTAGTATTCTTATGTCCATATGTACCTGTGTAGTTTCATACCATTTTATATGAAAATAAAAACACAAAATTGCTCATTTGAACAAAACAAATCGTTTATATTTTTATTTAAGAAACGATAATTACTTCTCTTATAATTATAAAAAGAGAAACAAAACACAGATAAAATTCTTGGTCATTTCAACCACAAAAAATTAAAAATTCGTAATACCTCTAATAAGGAAAAAGTAAAAAGTATTTAACAAAATACTTTAGGAAAATTTACGATAAAAAACAAAATTATGAAAAAATTACTTCTGAATTTTTTACAACTTATTAAATAGGAAAAAATAATAGGAAATTTTTTGAGAGTCATCCTTTGTTGACATCATCAAAAATTTTAGAAAAAGGACAAAAAATAAAAATAGATTCTTTTCCGGTGAGTCATCAATTACTGACATCAACCAGAAATGGAGAAAAAGGAAAACAAAAACGAGGTATCTTTTTTGCTTTTTTAATGGGTCATCTTTTGTTGACCTCATTAAAAAATAAAAATCGCTTTTAACGATATTAGTTGGAGACGAAATTTTTATTCGAATTTTTTATCGAAATGAAAATTTTATTTTTATTCGTCTCTTTTGTGACGATTTATGTTAAACGAAATCGAAATTTTTATTCGAGATGAAATTTGAGATTTATATTCGAGTTTTAGTCGAACATATTAAAACGAAAATTATATTCGAGTTTTAGTCGAATATTTTGAAATAGAAATTATATTCGAGTTTTAGTCGAATATTTTGAAATAGAAATTATATTCGAGTTTTAGTCGAATATATCGGAAACGGAAGTACTTTAATTTGTCTCTTTTGTGACAAAATTAAAGTTTTAATGATAGCGAAAATTATAAAAATCGAAAAAGACTAGCTTCAACGTATTTGTAATGCTCATTTGCGCATTGTTTCTAATTTTCTTCTCGTCGTCTGTGTACTCTTCTGCAAGCACGCGAAGAGTGCCAGCGGTGCGTTCTCTGGTTGAGAGCGACGAGTATTTCGCTAATCATATTCCCATTATAACGGAGACGATTGTTGACGTTTTCCATGGGCGAGTCATACCGGTTGACGATTTCGTCAATCTCTCGATTCATTACATAAATACCAACCTCCGGCGAACCGGGAGGTGGTCTTACGTAATTCGCAATTGTTTCGCAGAAAAGTACCCTACTTCGCCGCTCGTTTGTGTGGCGAGTCGGGTACATGAATACAATTCTTCGTATTCCTGCGCGGTATGCGGCCGTCAAAAAGGCGAGTACGAGTCTATCGCAGTCTTCGCGTGATAGCCCATCGTACTGCGTGTCGATTTCTCCGATGCATACGACAGCTGAGTATGACATTCGGGTAGCACGGAGGTTGTAGATGAGCTGACCGATAGTTAGGTCTCTGTTGAAAATTGGAGACGTCGTCGCTCCTTGGAATTGACGTTCATGGAACGCAATTAAATCTTCCGCTATGTCTAATAAAACTCCATTTCCCATGAATAGGAAAGTATTGGACGAAAACGCGGGAAAAATTCCATTATTGACCATTTGTAATGGTCCCAGAATCTGGCCGGTTAATACGAAAGGTAATAAATCAGCAGCGTCGTCGGCGGGGAGGGAGGTCCAGGTGGATTATTAACCACCGGAGCTTCAGCCTCAGCATTGACGTTCGCTACGTTTGGTGGACGCTGGTTCCTTCCAGCACGTCCAACATTACCAGCGGCACGTTCTTCTGCACGGCGCGCGTTGTTCGCATTTCTTACATTTTGTAAGCGTTGGGCAGCTTGGTTGCGAGCGGGGGCTGCCTGGTTGGGTGCTCCTCTGGCACCGCGACCAGCGCCTCTTCCGCCGCGACCAGCGCCTCTTCCAGCAGGACCAGCACCTCTTCCGGCTTCTTCAACTCCTCGTCTATTTCGATTTCGACGACGTCTAGGCTGATTCGCAGGTTGTTGTTGTTCCGGCTGGTTTGCAGCCGGCTGCGCAACTTGTTGATTTGCCGGTGGGTTGAAGAATTCTGGATCGTTCAATATGCGTTGATTCGCCTCGTGGATGTTCATGTCAACATCGTTTTCATGGACATTATCATGTTCATTTGCAAGTTGATCCAACATTTGTTGATTTTCTTGCTGCAAATTTCGATATTGTTGAATAATTTGATTCGGCTGCGGAATCGGTTGGTTTACAGCCGGATTCGGTTGTTGCAATGGCACATTTTGCATCAACGCAGCTTGCTGCGGTTGATTCTGTTGTTGCTGGAGCTGCTGCGCCATCCTTTGTTGGTGAGCAGCTGCGACAGCGGCTTGCTGTGCTTGTAGGCTAGCAAGTTGTTGTGGCTGCAGCTGAACCATCATTTGCTGGTTCGCGGCAGCTGCGAAAGTAGCCGGAGACCGTGGCGGCGGAACATTTGATCCGCTCGGCCGCGGGAACTCTGCTGTGTTCTGGCTAGAATTGGCAGCCGAATACAAATTCATCAAAGGCGAGGTGGGTAGAACTTTTGATCTAGCTAACTCGCTAACGTCGATTCCAGGTGGCGCGTTTGCGTGAGTTTCGAGCGCATTGACGCGCAGCTGGAGCATTTGCAATTTTTCGCGTTCCATTTTGAGCGAATTTTGCAAATCGTTATTCGTCGCTGTTAAAGCAGCGACAGTATTGTTCAGAGATGCCACGTGGGTTTCAGCCACGTGTGCACGGTTTTGATAATTAGAAATCTCTTTTTTAGATTCTAATTCATCATGTACGAATATTTTGCCGTACAGTGCGTATTTGATGGTTTCGAATCTGATTTCGTCTCGCGATTCGTTCTGGTAGATAATGCTGAGCTCACACCTTTCGGCGACACAGCATATCGGGTTAGGAAGCGGCTCTTCTGCGCCGGATGCGTCTATACGCGGTTTGAACAGTTGACGAATACATGACTTATGATATACATGAGGGCACAGATTAAGTTTTTCGATAACGTCCGGTACAGTTTGGTCCTTATGCCAAGGCCCATCGAGCGCCAGGGTGGTCTTACACAAAGGGCAAACAGCCATAGGCATATTTATACTGCCTTCCTGCGAAGCAATCGGATATAAATTAACAACAGTGTCAAGTTTTTTCACAAGCACAAGCGGTTGTAATTTTTTGTCTAAGTTCGAAATTTTCGAAATTTTAGCGGTCGATTTTCTCGCCACTGGAAGGGGCTTTCGAATTTTGACAAAAGTTCTCTTTTTTGTCATCGATCGCGTTACCCTTCTTTCGAGAAATTTCTCGTTTTTGTTTTCATCATCATCAGTTGAGATATTTAACTCAATTGATGAATCGTATGAAGGACGTCGTGGTGGTGGTATATAGCCACTACCACTCGCACCTTCATTAAGTCGAGACATTTTACTCGAATACAAGAAAAATTCGAAATTTTACAACGAAAAGAATAACAAAAGCAAAAAGCGAAAAAATTCACAATGAAAATAAACTATTCAAATTACTTCATTAATGTCGACTTTGGCAGCCTTCGGAATTTCAGCCATTACTTTTTTCTTTTTAAACAATTTTGGGTTCCAACACGTTATCATTCGGCTACGAAATCTAAATTAACACATTTGGGTTAAAATTCAATAGATTCGAAATATTAGGAAATGAAATTCAATTACCTGGTATTCGCTTTTGTGAATAACGCAGAATGTCGATTAAAATTAGAATCCGGCTCGAAAATACAACAAAAATCTTCCGGAGATAATCTAAAATAACACATTTGAGTTAATTTTTTGTAAAATTATACGTATTTAAACAAGTATAATTATTATTATTTACCTGACTTCACTTTTGAGAAATCGAGATTAAATTGGTTCGATCAACGGACACTATAACGTTTGACAGCGTAGATACTAAATTCTTTTTGGTCATCGATCTAGAATAACACATTCGAGTTATAAAATTATCATTTTCGGTTGTCATTGTGCATAAATACGATCAAAATTTTCAATAGTATTCGACTTCATCACGAATCAGCGAAATCCAATCATCTCTGGTCTAATATAATCAATACCGTTCGTACGAATACAAAAAGTATTGAATATAATTCACAGAAACAATCACACAATGCCAATTTTGACAAAATCAAACCAAAAAGCATCATCACCGAATGGCACACGAGGTATTTTACGTACGAGTACATATTATACCCCGCGTGTCATCAGAAACGATCACTTTCGGTTAAAATTAAAAAGAAAATTTCAAGCCGTATTTAAAATCACAAATAAATCACAACTATTACATTTGAAATAGCTTACCGAAAAATAATCGAGACCGCTGTTCGAAAATAGATTACGACCGCTTGAGTTAACAGGCAGGATCGATTCGAAATACAATATTCTGAAAGAATAACATATCTAAGTTATCTAGTCATTTGATAATTCTAGTCATTATTATTTAATAACGTAATTGAATTACCTTTAACGAGTAAATATCCACGTTGGATAATTATCACAGCAACGGTTTTTTAACCAACACGTTGATTTGACCATAAATTCATATTCAAAATCGCAGGACGATATAGTTGAATCTAAAAACATACACATTTACGTATGTATTAGTCATTTGACATGATGTTCAAATGTACAAAAAGCATACATTCAATGAATAACTAGTTCGCATTTGGAAAATAGTTGAAAATTGTACTTACGTTTTAATAAACGAGTAGGAATTTATATCGGCGAATTCCGTGTCTTTTGACGGGCGAATTTATAAATTACAAAAATAAATTTGCACTAATTACACCGCACAAATTCACAATTTTCGAAATTCAAAGAGCACACTTTACGTATCGGCAAGCGCAACAAGTTAAGGAATGAAGGAAAAAGGAAAAGGGGCGACGTAGCTGGAGTTACGTTATCGCTCACCACTACGCATACACCTATTCACACATACACGGGCCGTGCAGAATTTTCGATCGAGACGCAAAATCTTTTGTATTCGCTTATCTCTTAATACGAAAACCGAGCATCGAAGTCCGGATTTATGTTACCTACTCATTTGGGTAGGTATCCTATCGACTTGCCTATCATACGAGTATTTATTCGTTGAATATGGTCATTTATTGACGTGAAAATATTTGTATCATTTTTGATACCTATATCTTCGGGTTGTACTGTTTGGTCGGGTGGTTTTATACCTACCAACACAGTATCGTTCGTATTTATCAATTCTAAAACTTTTTCAGTTAGATTGATTTTATTTTCAGGTACATTGTGACAAGAATTTTCACTCGTACAGATATCAGACGAGTTTAGATAGGTATCATTTTTATTACCTACCAAACTAGTATTTGATTCGTTTGAATTTGTACAAGTTTTATTTTCAATCGTTTCAACTTGATAGGTTTCTTCTGTACCTATCGAGTTGATATTCGATTGGTTTGAATTTTCCATATTATTTGAAATGGTATTCGAATTATTTTCACACGAAATGTACAAGTTTAGCAATTCGTATGAAATAGGTTCAGGATTTTCACTCTTTTGAGGAGTGTAATCGTGAATGAATTTTAACATTGCAATTTGTAGCGGCAATTTACGCTTTTTATTACATTGTATTTCTCTAATGGGTAAATTATTCTCTTTTGCGAATTTTACCGCATCAAAGTTTGTTCTCCTACCTCTCTGTTGTAGGTAGGTAGTTGCTTTTTGTCTCAATTCAGGGTATTTTGCCCCTGTATGAGCTTTTATCTCTTGATCTAACTTTTGAAGATCGAGAGGAATTTGACTTTTACGTGGTCTACCACGGCCACGCTTAGGGACGGAGGGGTCAACGACATTTGGGGGTCTTTGAGGAAGTCGTTTTTTCCGCTTCTTCCGTTTTTTACGGCGTGTTGTAGGTTGATTCGTAGTATCTATCGAATCTTTTCGAGGTCTGCCCCTTGGTCTAGGAGGGGGTGCCTCGGAGTCATCGAGTCTGACCTTAGGAGGCCTGCCGCGTCTTTTAGGAGCTGGAGGAGGTTGTGATGGTTCATCGTTTTGAGAATTTTCATTTAAATTTTCATTGTTATCGACGATGGCTGTATCCGGTGGCGTATCTGGTATTGCGGGTGTGTCAGGTTGGTAAAAGTCTTCTGGCTTAACACCTGAGGTCGATGGTTGAGGTTCTCTATCATCTGGAGGAAGTGGTAATCTGCATATGGGTATTTCGTCTTCTGATGAATCTTCATATATCAGATCGGAGTCCATTTCGTATTCACAGTCCGATCCAGTTAGGTCACTATCTGAATTCAGCTCACGTTCCAAACGCCTTCTGATGCGCTCAGCTCTGGCAGCTTTTTGGGCCTCGTAAGTCATTTTGATCGATGCTTCCTTATATACGTCGTCATCAAGGTCATCTGCCCCTTGAAGGTCAACGAACTCCCTGATTCTATCCTCAACAGTTTTCCTATTGAGTTTAGATTGTAAACAGGGGTTCTCAGCAAATTCTTTCTGCTGTTTGACAGACATAAAAAGTGTAATTTGTCGAATATTTACGACTTTACCGTGGGCATCCGGTTCATTTGACGGAACCACGATATAGCAATTTTGTCTTTGCTTTTTCTTGATGAGGTAGGGACCTGCTCTTTTGGCAAAAAATTTTCTACTGACACCTTTAAAATATTTACTTTGGCGATGTTCAGTGAGTAAAATTAAGTCACCTTCCTCGAATGGGTGAGTATCTCCTTGACTTTTGTTAAAGGCGTACTCATCGTGAATTTTTTGAATTCTACGTTTTTCTCGAATGTAATTTTCAATGACTTGTTTATCAGTCATTTCATCAATTTTCATTCGGACATCTATAGGTTGATATATTGACTTTTTTGCCAAAATATCAGCTAAGATGTGGTTATAATCACTGTCGTGTTTATAAAGATGAATAATTTTGATTTCATCAAAATGAGTCATCAACTCAAGTACTTCTTGGAATAATTCGGCATGGTGAACTGGTTTTTTATCCGAGTTTTTCCAGCCGTTTAAAATCCATTTTTCTGATGTCTTATTTATGGCTTTTGTCACATAATGAGAATCAGAAAAAACATTAGCTTTTTTAATATCATTAAAAATGAGAATCTTCAGAGCCGTTTTTATGGCTGTGAGTTCAGCTAAGTTATTAGTACTTGAGAATTTGGGATGAAATATTTCTTCTGAAACATTTTTCTGAGTAGTTGAGTTAAAGCAAATTCCAATGCCAGCTTTTGCCCCTGGATTCCCATTTCCAGAGCAGGCACCGTCTGCAGTAACTCTGACGATTCCATTTGAATCATACATGAAGTCAGTTTCCTCCATTTTTTCAGAAAGGAGTACATCACTTGTAGTGGCTGCAACTTCATGAAGTTTCTCTTCTTCTATGAGAAGTTTCAAATGGAATCTAAAATTAAATTTAGCAGGTTTCAAGGGGAGACGTGTGAAAATTTCATTTTCAATTCCCCAAGCCTCATTTGGGGTAAAACCATGGATGGTAGGCGAATTATTCATTTCAGCCTCTACTCGTTTTACGAATTTTTGCCATCCATAATGTTGAGTGTTAGGGTCTTGTTTGGTGTTTATTCGGACCCTAATTCGTTCAGCGATTGTTTTCATGCTGCGTTCGACCAATGAACTGCAAGCATTGTAAACAGTAGTATGAGAATCTTTAATCCCATATCTGGTCATCAATAATTTCCATTCATCGCTGACGAATTGTTTTCCATTATCTGTAATGGATTTTTTGATTACAATACCTTTCGATTGTATATCTTGGAGTATGTCTTCCATTGCTTTTACCACTGGAGCCATTTTAATGGTCACAGTGGGTCTGAGCCAAATTTTGGACGTAAAGACGTCTTTGGCGACGAGTAGGTACCTAGGTAAGCCTTGTTTATTTACCACAGGTCCAAATAAGTCAATTGAAAGTACATCTCCAATTGCATACGCTTCAATCTGTGCGTATTCAAGTTTTTTATGGTAGCCATAAAATTTATTGGCTTTACAAACTAGACATCCATTTGAAATTTCTTTGATATATTTCAAAGAATTCGGATGGAAGTATATTCTGTTGAATATCAAACCTAGTTTGTTGGCTCCTAAGTGTCCATAGGAGTCATGTAAAAAATCTACAGTGTCATAGAATAAAGTATTGGGTAGGTAGGGAACTTTACTACCGTCTTTATTTTTTCTATAAAGGATTTTATTTCCTTTATCGTCTATGACAATTTCGAATTTCTTGGCCTTTGCAGACTTGCGATTTCTCAATTTTTTGTTTCCATCTGAAACAGGGGTTTCCAAAATCAGCATCGTTTGTCTGATTATTGGATCGTCAGATTGAAATAAGTGGATGTTATCCAAATAATCAATCAATGTATTGGTCATTGACTCGGTGAATTTCACTTCATACTTTTGCAACGAAGTATAACTCACACCTTTTTCAGGGAGAGAGGTAGGATGACCACATACAGTGAGTTCTGGAGCTTTAAGCTCGTACAGCTTCTTTTGAGCTGGCATATCATATCTGATATCAAAACCTTGTAATAGAGAAATCCAAGACGCAATTTTACGATGTGTTTTTATAAAATCTTTTTTGCACCTATTTACGTACACAAGTAGGTCAGATCTGACGTGTATGGGGGAACCATACAGCCAGATGCCTAGATTTTTAAACATCGTAACTAACGTATACATTTCCATGTCTTGAATGGTAAAGTCCTTTTGATGGGGTTTAAATTTATAGCTCGCGTACATTATAATACGTGGCTTTTCATCTATCATTTGATAGAGGCATCCATTCATGGCGTCATCTGTCGGCATGGTGTCTAGGTGAAGGTCATACCCAGACTGAGGAGGCATTAATTTAAAGTCCTTATGGTAGGCGTCGCTTAGCAGTTGAAAAGCTTCGTCTTGTTTAGGACCCCATACAAAGGGTACTTTATCTGACGTTAGAATATAAAGGTCACTCAAAATTTGTTGGTACTGGGGTATGAAACGGGCATATAACCCAGTTAAACCAACTAAAGCTAAAACTTCTTTTGAGTTTTTGAGAGAAAATTTGCCATTCTTTGTATGTTTTAGTACAAAGTCGTCAAATTTCTCAATTTTCTTGTTTTGTTTGCCAATTTCTTGTTTGGCTAAAACAAAACCAAGATGGTCTGTCCGAGTTTGGAAAAGTTGAGTTTTCCTCGGATTTAATTTGAGGTTTGATGCTCTTATGCGCATTAAAACGAAAATTAAAAGATTGACCATTCCTTCGAAATCTTTTGCTCGAAGTAGGACATCGTCAACATATTTTAGTATTCCTTTTCTGTCTGGAATTACCATATTTATCATTTCGATAAATTCAGACGCTGACACATTTGTGCCATAAGGTACCCGCGTAAATTGATATACTTGCCCCTCGAATTGAAAAGCGGTATATTTTCGCGATTCGGGGTCCAAAATCCTTTGAAGGAATCCCCACACGAAATCAAGAGTAGAGAAAATTTCGTCATCTTCTCCATCCATGATTATGTATTCGAGGGGCGGGGGCTCAATATAATTGGGCATCAATTTTTCATTTAGCTCATCTGATGCTAAAGTCCATCTGATACTGCCGTCTTTTTCTCGACAGGGCAGGAGGTATTGATGAAAGGTGAATTTGAGCGTTCAATGAGGCCAAGGGCAAGCATTATATTTACTGCTTTTCTCATACGCTCGAGTTTTTTACGTGGTGGTTTATATTTCTCACCACGCCAAGGTTTCGATTTTTCTTCTTCAGATTTAAATTCGAACTTGGACATTTTCCCATTGTAAGCCCCTGGGTAAATACTAAAACAGTCCTTGAACGTAAGAATCAGCTGTCTTACTTGTTCAAGTCGTTCAGGGGTGGTCCAATTTGGGTGTTCCTTGCCAATTCTTTCGCAAGTACGATTCCACACTCCAGTGAAAATTTCAGGACCGTTATCCCTGTCTTCTGGATCTAATAGATTCCAGCTTTCTGGTTGCGAATACTTTTTTATGTAGTGCACAACCAGATTATGATCACTTTCCTCAGGTTCAATTCTTTGAACCATGAGTTGTTCTTGATATTCGTCAGCTGTCAAAAAATCAAGTTTTATGATAGGATAATTTTGATCATAATGACATGTAGCATGACGTTCAAGAATGAGAGGTTGAATTCTCAATTCTTGCATAGACAGTCGCCCAATTATACTAATTGGATTTTGCGATTTAATAATATAAAAGGGGACTTGTAGAGTCTGGGGCCCAAATTTGACCGAAAATAATGCCATCATGTGTAATGTTCTAATTACGTCATGATTTGCCATTTTTAAGAGCACACCCCGAGGAAGCTGAATAAATCGAATTTTATTTGGTCTTTTCTCCCAAAAATGTTCGAAAGTTCGCTCGGAGATTACATTTGGATATGCTCCAGTGTCAAGCTGAGTCGTCAACAGCAGACCACCGACACTTAGGGGGACAACACACGTGGCGTCGTCTGAGTGTTCGGATATGATCTGCGCTCTGACTGATTCAGGGAGATCTTTGAAATCTTTGACATTTTTTGTGCTAGTATTTTCTAGCGCGTCTAGTAATGCTGTTGGTAGGATTTTATTACCAAATTCATCAACTAAATGGCACTTATGCAGATCATTTTCTGTTAGGTTTTTTCCTTCAGAGTCTGCATAGGCAATATTTTGCAAATTAATTTTATTTTGCTGACCAGGCACGCCGAATTTATATTCAGACGTGAAAGTAGGTTTTGAAACTACTTCTGGTTTCAAATTTGGGTTTTCGGGAGGGGCGGTGGACTTTTCAGGTCCACCCGAGTTTAAAACAGGTTTTTCAACACTGTCATTATCATTCGAAGTTTTTATAGGTGTTTTCGAATCAGATGAAAATAGTTTCGATGCATCATGTCTCAAAATCTTGATTTTTTGTTGGGCTGTTCTTTTGACATCCTCCATACGTTCATTTTCGTAATCAATCTGATCTTGAATCGTTAAATGCCATGACCTTAATCGACCCGTATGTTTTGGAGGGCATAAACTTTTGATTTTTCTCCAAATTTTCATACGTTCTAGAATTATAGGTAGTATATACTTATAACTAGAGTACGATAGGTACCATCTACCATCAGATTTAGAATAGTAGAATTTTGACTTATCAGGAACAATTCTCTTTTCTCTGATTATAGGTTCATCGCGAGTACCATTTTTCATATCCGGGTATTGGACACAATGAAGAAGCTGCAGTGATGGTTGTGGCCAAAACTGAACTCGATCATCAGCCGTAAAACGCTCGAACATTCGACGAAACGTAAAATATCGGCTGCGGGATATACCGGGTTGTTTATCCACGGCTGGTCTCGCGATTGGAAACAATAGAATAATGGATTCCATGTTCAATTCGCAAAGTAAATAGTTCAAAATATCAGAAATTTTTTCCTGAATTTTCGAAACAGGTAGGTTTGAATAATTATATTCATATTGCCCTACTGATACAATTGCGAATTTATCTGTGATTCTTGCCTTTTTCAGGTTTTTCAAGATATCATCAGCAGAGAGTTGTTCTCTCAAGTACGGAGGAAAACGGTAATATTTTTGATTACGTCTCCGGTACTTTTCACAAACAAAAGCTTGTGAATCACCTATAAAAACATAGTCGTCGATAGACGACATGTCAATATTATATCTATAAGTTTTGGAAATATCTGGGGGTCCTCTGCTGTGGACTTTCAGTTTTCCGAATTCTGAGAATCATTTGCATCCTCGACCGTCACAGGTGGTGTAGGTGACGAGGGTTTTGCATACTCAGCAGTTTTTTCCTCTCCTCCTACTTCTACGTGATGTAGTGGTATAGGTTTTGTACCAGTACTCTTAGTAGGAGGGGGTTTTGAGCTCGTTTGAGTTTGAGGTTTGGTCACTTTTACCACCGTAGTATCTTTCGATGGGGTACCATAAACAGGCCAATCAATTACCTGAGGTTGAGTAGGCAACGGTAGATCAGGAATTATAACGCCTCTGGTTATATTCGGATTCACAGTGTAATCTTCTAAAGTTTTTAACTTCGCGATTAATGCCGGTATACTCACCTCATCTTTTGGCTCAAGTTTAAAAGCCAAATTTTGTGGTAATTTCGCACACGCGGTTCTAATGATATCCTTTACATCAGGATTTTCGACTGACATGAGGGTTTCAACCCACATGATTATTTCGCCGATCATTATTCTAGCTGACGTGGCAGAAATTTTGATTGCATCAAACAGCTGTTTCGCATGTTTTTGGTAAATATGTGACCAGAATTCTTTTAGGAATTCTTTTTTCAAAGTTTCGAAAGAGGTAATCGTTTGCTTTTGCTCTTTCCAACTTGTAGTTCCAGCCAATTTTATACATTGGAGGAACATTGTGCACATTTGCATCTCATTCATGTCCGCGTTTTTAGCATATCTTTCAAATTTCTTTATGAAATTTGGCGGATGGTAACGTGTTTTTTCGTCAAAAACAGCTCCTGCGTCTGTAAATGCTTTTACAGAAATATCGATAGGAGGTTTCAGTGCTATAGAGGAGGGGAAAGTGATGCTGGGTACACCTGCAGATTGTGGATTCTGTTGAATCGCATTCAGGGTTCGTTTTATCTCCTGAATTTCTGCATCCTGTTTAAATGCAAATTTAGCCAAGAGCATATTTCGATCATACGAATCTTTGTGAGCTTCATTGACTTTCGTATTCATAGCAGCAAAATTCGTTTGAGAAACTTGTTTAAAATTTTCAAACGCATCTGATATATCTCTGTGTGTTTCATACAGACAATCAGTAAGGGCGCAATTTTCTCTTCTGAGAAGATCTACGTCATTGACATTATTATTTATCATTTCTCTTTGGCTTTCCAATTGAGAATATAATTTATTGTCATTTGCTGCTAGATAATTGCATTTTACAACCGCCGTTGTCGCTACCCCTTCGAGTACTGTCATGCGTTCAGAAACTTTTCTAATTTCTTCGTTCGCATTTTCTCTAATAGAGTCTAATTGCTCTTTGAGAATGTCAAATAAATCGACAGCTTCATCATCTGCTGCGGCTACATCTTCACTTTGCTCATTTTGAGCTTTGTTTTTATCCTCAGGAAGAGGTTTGAGAGGAGGAAGCGGGGTGTAGCCGTGAGTTGATTTAATCTGAGTATTAGCTTCTTTGATCTTTTGTTCAATATAGCTTTGGCTCGGATTGGAGGGTTTTCTGCCCTCGTTGAGAAATTTTTTAGCAGTATACTCAGCATTTGGAAGTATATAGCCTTGGGTTCTCAATATTGAAGCTAGTTCAGGAGGTCGGTACTCAGAGAGTTTCCTGAGTGGCCTACTCTCTACTGTTGCGAAGGGTATAGGCGTGAAAGGTTTTAATTGTCTTTCATAAGCTTTCTTTTGTAAGCTAGGCGATTTAGGTATGGGGGGAGGAGGTTGATTAGTATCATGGCCTAAATTAGGCGTAGGGGGATTGACCGTTGGATCCTCACGTCGAATTGCTTGGAAATCGATATGAGTATCAGCTCTTTTGGACCAATCAAACGTCTGATTCAAGGCCTGAGCCGTATCAATCTCTTCCTGCAGAGAGCGCGCTTCAAATAGTTCAGATTCAGGAATTTCAGTTGTAATTCCTTCAGGGAACGACAGATTGATTCTATCAATCACTTGAGGCGTCTTGAAAGCTTTAGAATGAGGAGTTTTATTCGGATCTCCGAGTTGCATTCTTGCATTCAGAGATTGTTGAGCAAGGAGAAGCCTTTGTTTCTCCTTGAGGAATTCCTCAGCTTTCCTAGTGGCGAGAGTAATTTCTCTCTCAAGTCGAAGTTGTTCTTCAACATCAGCCTTGTGAGCTTCCATTTCAAGCTCAGCTCTCTGTTTGGCTAACTCTGCATTATGTTCAGCAGCTAGCCGGGCTCTTTCAGCTTCTTCAAGCTGAAGTTGTTTCAGTCTCTCCTCCTCTTCCCTTTTCTCACGTGCAATACGTTCAGCATCACCCTCTACTGCTCCGGCCATCATAAAATGAGCGAGCATTAACAGAGGAGTAAACATATTGAAAATTGACACTGCCTAATATTTATAGGGTATGCAATTCTTTCAACGTACGTGAGTACAGGAAAACCAGCGATAAGGGAAAAATAAAATCGGCAAGATAAACTCGTTCCAACTTTTGAAGGAGAACGTAGAAGTATAGGTACCTATTTCTTTTGAATAGGTAGGTCTATAAATAAGCAGTACTATTTTTCTTTCGAAAATAGTATAATGCTAATTGCCTGATAAGCACTGTACGTAATATTCGAGAGGTTTTACACTCGAATTTACGTATGGAAAAAGGTACCTATCTATTTCTTTCGAACAGGTAGGTATTAAAATTCTAACGTTTTGCTCGACGTTTGAGAGCAGAACAATAGAAACTGCAGATCGTTTTATAGATAAGCAGTGCACCACTGACGAAAATAGCTTCGTTATCTTGATGACGAAGGTTCGTTGCAGTTTTAGGCAAACTTGTAGAATTACGTACGTATGTGAACGTAATTATCGGAGCAAAATTTTGCACTTTTGGACAAAATTTTACTTTGAAACACGTCACACTTACGAAAAAATACAACTTTTGATGTATTAAAAACTTTATTTTGTGTCAATTTAAGCTTTTGAATAAATTGACAAACAAAAGACACAAATAAAATAGACAAGATAGAAAAAATTTCTCGAAAATTTCTTTTTAGGGAAATTTCCAAGATACAAAAAAAAATACAAGTACAAAATATAAAAGAGCTCACAATCGTGAGATGCAAGTAAATGGGCTCACGAACGTGAGATGCACGACACAACAATCACGAAACAAGAGCGCAGAGCGCTTGAGAGACTGTTTACTCTCGAATACGAGAGCCGTTTTTACTCTCAGCGTGAAAAAGAAGTAGGTTCGTAAAACTTACCCGACTCTTGACCACGATCTGGAACCGGGTAGATTCCGTACAGTTTTCCTCAAGGGAAAAGTAGAAAAATTCTCCAACTTGAGGGCGTTGGGCGCCAGTTGAAAGGGTTTAGATCCACCTCCTTTCCATAAGGTAGAAGGTGATCGTGCGGACCTCCCTTACAAGCAGGGTGAGGTTAGATTCCTCCGGTAAAGGCTCCGGGTGCCGTAAGTAAAGATGAACACGAGGTTCTCCTCTCGAGGAGGGATTACATAAAGACGACACTAGTCACTTTACAAAGGTATATTCTCCAGCTTACGCTGGGATAAAAGGTACAGTCGCGGAACGACACAACGTTACATAAGTAGATTAGCTAATGGCGCTTGGTCCATGGGTTCTAGCCATGGACCTACGAGCTCCGCTACCAGCCCAGTGTTACCACCTGGCAGGTATGGATATTCCCACCGTGACACCAAATTTTTTCAAGTCTAAATTCCTTCCATCGCTTCAATAGTAATTTTTTTCAAAATTTTGCCCAATTTCTAATCTTAAAATTTTTTTCAATAAAATTATTTCAAGCCTGGATTTGATTTTTTTCCACTTGTTTTTCAATGTCATGTTCTTGAAAATTCTTTCCAATTATTTACTCGTAAATTTTTTTTAATAACATGAAGTTGAAATTAATTTTTTAAAAAAGGAAAATTTCAAAATTATTCGAAAAAATTTCGAAGTTCAAGGAAAAACATTTTACAGAATCTTTTTTTAATATGTTCAACTCGAAAATGACTGAATTTCTAAGTTTTTTTTCAACATCTTGTTTTTCAAAATGCATTTTGAAAGACAAGATCATTTCGTTTGGAAAACAAACATGTCTTCTTGAAAGAAATTTTAAAAAAGTAATAAAAATACAAGAAACGTGAACCTACTCAAATTTTGAGTTGTCATTTTTTAAATAAATTCGTATTCGAAAAATTTTGAAAAATGTTCTTTTTGTGAATATAAATTTTTAGAAGAATTTGATAGAAAAACTTTCCAATTCAAATAACTTTCCGTCATTTTTTTTACGTCTTCTCTTTCCTTCAGTGATGGAAAACTGACGTGATTAAGTTCCAGTTTCAGTTCTCAATGTTTTCTAGTTCCAGTTTTCCATTCCAGCTCCTTATTCCAGTTCCAAAATTCCATTTTTTTTTTAAATTTGTGAAATGAAATTGAACTTGGTTGTTTTTCCTTTTCGTTATAAAATACAATTTTTTCATAATACTTGGGGCCAATACAAGAGATCTCCGAAAGAACTATTTTCCTTTTCGTTATAAAATACAATTTTTTCATAATACTTATAGGGCCAACACAAGTGATCTCCGAAAAAACTATAACTCCTGGTCCTGACTTCCCGAGTCCTGAATGATTATTCACTAAAAAAATTGAAATTTGAAGAATGTGAGCGAGAATGTATTTATTGGATAAAATTTCCAAATTCACAACACATTTTTTCTTTATTCACTTCTCTACATAAATTTTTAAGGTTCCTTTAAGGTGGTGTTTGTTTTTTAATTTTTTTAATTAAAAAATTATAAATTGAATATTACGCATCTATATTTTTTACTTTTTCGCTCAAATTTTCAAAAATTTTATTTTTTTTCTGTTTTTTATTCCGTTTGGAAATTTGTTGACAAAACCCACAGAACCTTTAATTTTCAAAAAAAAAAAAAAAAAAATGCAGCATGTGGGGTGTAATGTAAAATATGATTTTACTTGAGTGAAAATTTAATTCAAAAAAAGAAAAATTGCAATTTGCAAGAAAATGCTGCAACTGGTATCAAACTGAAATTCATTTTAATTTTTAGTTCCAGTTCCAGTTTTCAGATTTCACTGATTTCAGTTCAAGTTCCGATTCCGATTCCAGTTTTCCATCACTGGTTATCTCCAATTTAAGAAAGAATAGAATCGTAAAAAGTTCTGGAAAAATTTAGTTTGGAAATTTTGTGAAAATAAGGAAAATGAGATTCAATATTTAGAACCATGTAGGTATGTATTAGAAAAATTGATATGCTCAAGTACTTCAAAAATGAAAAAAAAAAACAAAACAGTAGAAACGTAATAATATTAACATTAGTGTGATAAAGATAAAACTAAAAATTACGTTTTTTGGAAACCTTCACACTTCTCAAGGTAAATATTTACCAATTAATTAGCAAAATTGCCACGAAATAAAGGAAATTCCGGTAGTGACGTTGCCATCGATTGTCGCATATCGCTTCATCAGGGAACTTTTGTAACTACGGCAAGCTTTGTTTTTTGACCGATAGTGTTGCTAAACTCGCAGCAATGTTCAATCATCAACAAACTGAATTTTTATCATTACGTTAATGTATTTTTGCACCAATTTCTTTTCGATCATCAGTTTCAATCAATTTATTATAATTTAACAATGTATAGAGAAAAGAACGCTGATACACGTGATATTGTGATTTATATTATTGTGACACTTGCAATGCTTCTTTCACACGGAAAGACAACCTTATCAGACATATTCAACAGAAAAACCAAAACCACTTTCCCAATTTCGAAAAATCGCTCAGCTAAAACATACAAGTAAGGTTTAAAGCTTCACAGAAAAATTGTACATTATTTTGTCTCTTTTAATATTATTATTATTAGTCATTAACCAATAATTTGGCGTTTCAACTAAAGGAAATTCTACCGGTATCATCGATTGACAATGAAAAAAAGTTAAACGAATGGCTGAAGATGGGCTGAAGCAATTCTCTGAGAAAATGGGTTGCAATATCTATTGAAAACGAAGAGCTGAAAATTTCAGAGTGTGAGTATCTTGTAAGTAATTTTGTTCACTTGACCATGTTTTATGTTTACAAATTTGAATTCGCTATTTCAGAGACTAGAAAAATAGTTTTTCGCCACATTGAGATCTTTGATTCAGCAAAGGATTTAGCGTTCTCGTTTTTTCAGTTCGTCTATCACTGGGAACACCAAGATGGTAATAGAAAACGTTCATCTCAGAATATGTCAACACTGTGTAGTTGTAAGAGTCGAATTTATGCAATTATGAACTGTTATGTTTCACATTTTTCCTTTTCTTGCCAAGTTACCATGGCTACTTTTTGGAAAGAAAACTTGGACGTCATTCAATTCAGTGATGAGCGATACTTAATAAAACTTTTTGGTGATTACTAATTTCATGAAATATTTGGTTTGATAGATCTACAAAAAAGCTACCGCTTCAAAACAATTAGCTTTTGTTTTCACTCACGATTTTTTCATGATGTAAGATTTGAATATCCATGATAATGCCGATGCCGTCCATATTCATAGATGAAGTATGGAATCTCTTTATAAAAAGTAATACAATATCAAAATATTTCTCATTTTGTTCATAATCTTGAATAACTGCTTAATTTTACAGCGAGAAGAAAGTTCAGTATTTCTGGTGAATTCGACATGCACAAATCGTTTAGTACTTATACATCTATGGTAATATTGGGATTATTTGATCCGACAAGCAAAAGGCTAAAGCTACATTTAGACACAGACATTTTACTGGCTTTGGGAAATGAATCCAATAAATTGTCTTCAAGAATTGTGTTTACACACAGACAGTGAAATGTTTCATTGTCTCTACTGATAAACTGATAACAGTGTATTTTTATTTGTGGTTCAATTATAAAATTTTTATTTAAATTAATAACCATGAACCAAAGTGATGTTCATGCTGTAGTTCAGTGCCTCGTCCCTTTAATCAGGAATGAAGCAGAAAAATTGATCGAAGGCGAGAGAAAACGCCAAAGCAGAAAAAAAAGAGAATGGGTAAAACCATGGATTGCCAAGAGACCGAAGCTCGGAGCATCTGCATCCTTATTAAAAGAGCTGGTGGAAGAGGACCCTACATCCTATAGAAATCTTTTGAGGCTGGATAGTGAAAAATTCGAATGGTTACTTGAATTGGTGAGCCCCATTATTCAGAAAAAGCATACACATATGAGAGACCCCATACCAGCCAGGCTGAAATTAGAAGCTACGTTACGATATTTAGCTACCGGAGACAGTTTCGCTTCTTTGAAGTATCTCTTTCGTTTACCAACATCCACCACGTCGATTTTTCTACCTGAAGTGTTATCTGCAATCAGCAATGCATTACAAGATTACATGAAAGTAAGTACAAACAAAACTGCAACTTGTATTACGAAACATAGATTAATACACATCGAATTCAGAAATTTAAACACAAAGCACTGACTCCGAATCTGAAATAATAATAAAAATAATCACGTATTGATATTACAAACTGATACATTTACTAAAACACAGCGAATTTGGATACAAAATTTAAACACAAAGCATTATTCTCCCTCAAAATTTTACAAAAAGTAGCCTGTTTTTAAAAAAAATTACTCATAGATTACCCCAAGGCTATGCAATTTTGCCTGCGAAATCATTTTATCTATTTCTGTCTGCAGAATCGCAGCTGTTTCTGCACCAAGATTTCTCAACGTGGTTGCGATATACTTTCCATACAAATCGAATTCGTCATCTTCCCGACTTGATACATTTCTGTTACTTATGCTCTGTAAAGTGTTGACCACTTTATCCAAGGCTGCGATATTCGGTGAAATTTTAGTCTTCTTATTGACGTTGGAAGACGTGGTAAAAGTCGAGGATGAGGAGGAAACACTTCGAATCGAGCTTTTTGGTGTCACAGACGGTGATTTCTGAGATACGGAAGTCATCGGCGTCGATGATCTGGTCTCTGTTTCATCCGGTTCAATCTGTTCCTCTACTACTCCGTTCTGATTTTCCTGTAAATGTCAATTAAAAACAAAACATAGCATGATATATATAATTAAGCTTATGACGTGAATAAATTGAAAAGTAAGCTAAATTTAATGTAATTTTCAGATTCCTAGAACGGAAAAGGAATGGAAGAAAATACAGGATGTTTTTCACCAACGTTGGAATTTTCCGGATTGCTGCGGTGCTCTTGACGGCAAACATATTCAGATCAAGCGCCCTAAAGGTACTGGGAGTGAATTTCGAAACTACAAGGGGACCTCCAGCATTGTATTATTCGCTATGGTAGATGGCGATTATTGTTTCCAATATATTGATATCGGTTCCAGCGGAAGCGCCGGTGACGGAGCTATTTTTAAACAATCTTCATTAAATATTGCAATGGAGAGAAATGCTTTGAACATGCCACGTAATGCTGTGGTTATTGGAGATGCGGCATTTCCACTTCGTCCGAATTTATTAAAACCATTCAGCCGCAAAAAAATGACCCCGACTCAACGCATTTTCAACTACCGCCTATCCAGAGCCCGACGTGTGGTTGAGAACGCCTTCGGCATATTAGCAGCACGATTTCGTATTTTTAGTAAGCCAATAGATCTTAAAATACTTGATACTGTTGATTTGGTTGTACAGACGTGTTGTATACTTCACAATTGGTTAAGAATCACCTCCCCGAAGTCGTACTTATCTGCTGGTTCAGTAGATTTAGAAAACATCGATTCCGGTGAAATTATACCTGGATCATGGCGCACACAAATCTCAACACCTTTACCTTCTGTCAGCCAGCTAAGAGGAGATAGAGATCGCAAAGCAGCAGAAAGACGAAGAATTGCTCTGTCAAATTATTTCGTTGGCGACGGAGCTGTACCATGGCAATGGAATTCGGTTGGAATAAACTCGGTAGACAGCTGTATTACAATTACTGAAGGGGAAGAGGACGATAGCGATCCGGATGATCCAGATAGCGATTATAACGATGAAACCAGAGATAAAAGTAGTAGCGATGAAGAGGCAGAGTGAGGAAATTTATTCACTTTATTTTTCATACAATTACTCATTGATCCGTTTAGCGTTTGATAAATTTTTTAATTTTATTCAGAAGTGAATTTATTGTTTCATCGACGACTTATTTATTCAAAGATCCTGTCTCTGGTAGTTATCGATTTCTATGAGGTAGTGTACTGTTTAACATTTATTAATACACCTATTCGTTTATTCGATTACGACTGTTCAACATTTATCAATATTCAATACACCTATTTGTTTATTCCATTACGTATTCGTTTAGTTGTGCATCTGTTCTTATTTAGTTGAAAGATGATACAAGAAAGACTAATACTCACTTCGTCATTCTTCAATTCTAAATTGGACCTTGACTTTCGGAAGCTAGTGACCTCATTCAAAAATTCATCAGCTTTGGCAAACCACGAGAGTTTAGGAACGTATACATGAGTCGTAGCACTTCCGCTAGACTTGCTCAACTTTATTTTCGTGAGTTCGGAACGATAAGTAGAGCGGATGGATTTAATTTTCAATTTCAGTTGTTCCTCGGTAACAGAAATACCTTTTTCATTCAATGCAACTCTCAAAGCTTTGTAAGATGAATCTTTATGATCGGTATAATGGTATTCCTCCGACTTCGTGTTCCATAATGCGGGGTAATCTCGAAAGAGTTCAAGAAAAGTTTCAATGCTCGAAACACTCCACTTAACTGTTTGAACTTTTTGTTTTGCTGGTTTTGACGTACTTGACATTTTTAAAATTTAATAAAAAACTCAAACCTGAAAAACAGCTAATTGTAATGAAAATATGTTAGTGACAAATTACAATATCTGTCAAGTTCAAAACACTGCGGGATGTAATTGATAAGAACAATTAGCCGCCAACCAATCAGAATAAAGTTTGAGGGTCACGTGACCGGAAAGTTGCGAGAAAGTGAGACAGTAACTTTGGTCGAGCAAAAGTTACTGTCTTTGGGTGAGACAGTAGACAATTTAGTGTCTTGTCTGTTTACACAGAGACAATAGAGGGACAGTACTTGCTAAAGCCAGTAAAATGTCCGTGTCTAAATGTAGCTTAAGGTAACGTGAAAAATGCAGTTTTCTACTGTTGTTGTTTGAAAAGAAAACTATGAAAAAATAAACGTTTTTTTTTCCTATTAGAATACTCTCAGTACCAGACGCTTCACGTATTAGTAATGCAGATTTAAAAACCTTCAAAAGCATAAATTGAAAGAACTGCGAGTAAACAATTTAAAACCTTCCATACACGAATTATTCAATTCGTTGAACGATTGGATGCGGAATAATCTGCAAAAGCTGAATGTTTCGAAAGCGAAATTTACTACTGTTGCCGGGTAAACATTAGGTTTGAAGTTCAGTGTATTTTCATATCGTATCTACTGTACTAATTACTAATACTGTATGGTTGCATTATGCTTTTGCAGGTACTCGCCGATCAAAACTTCAATTACTTTATTGGCTAATTTATGCGACTTGGACCCGAGTTTCACCAATCTAAACGTTCATTTACTCGATGTCATTGTCGAAGATTTACCCATGTTAGAAGAATCGTTGAATATCTCCAATATCAAGACATTCGTTTAAGAACTCTTCGATCGCTTTCAATATGATTACAGTACCTGAAACTGGCCAAAATTTTCCCATCGTCAATTTCGTGAATAAGTTACCCAATTTAGTATCTCGCGATGTTTCCGGTTAGCGTTGGCACCAAGAAATATTTAGATTTAATTTTGCGAATTATGCTCTGACAATGTTGGATTTATAGGTGGAGAATTAACCGAAGACAGTCTGCTCGAGTTCATTCGAAAACATAGAAACTTGAAATTCATACGCGACATATTGTAACGTATTTTTTTTTGTATTGACAAAGTACTTGCATGCGTTCGCATAACTTCCTTTCATTTTTACGCCTTGCGTCAATTCGTTTTAATTTGTTTTATGATTTTTGATGCTTCGCTGTTGACAAATACAATGAGAATGTACGCCAACGATTTTAACTTTCAATTAGCCAGTTCCACTTGAAATATCGGATGGCAGGATGACGATTCGTTCAGAATCCCTTCAACATTGATGAGCGAAGTGGTGATACTTACTTTAGATGCAATGAGTTGTTTTCCCAAGCATTCTCAACTTCAAAAGAATGCTTTACTCACATTATGTTACGATTGCATGGGCTGTAGTTATGATGTTATGAGAAGTCGATTAATCTCGATACAGGCATTACATAAGATCTGAATCCGGTGCTTTACAAGAGATCGATGATTGTAGTACCTGTAAACTTTGTAAATAAACTGAAAAGAAAATTTGAATTCCTTTTTTGAACGTTTTTCCCTCTCAGTTGATAACAGATCGTTGATTTTGCAAATAAATCTGTCCTATGGAGAACTGGGATACTTTGATGATCAAATCCAAGATCTGTGTATTATTATTTTGATTACCCAGTCCAAGGAAATGAAACAGAATAAATAAATTTACTGCTACCAAATCAGAAGAAGTTGAAAACGAAAACTGTAATTAATTTTGAATTCATGAACTTGAACTGTACCTAGTATAATTTATGTTTTGTACATTATGTAAAATATACATTCTCCTAGTGAGCACGACTAGAAGCGTACCTTTTAAATTTGTAAATACATAAATACTAATAATTTGTTATCTCTTCGATCTGTATAGTAAAACTTTTCAATCATACTCATTGAATAATGTTAAATTGATTCACTACGAGATACTTGAGCTATGCATAAATACATCGTTCAATAGAAAAATTTTACTTCCTCAACTGATATAGACTTTTTTCTACAATAATCACTAATACGGATTAATTATCACTGAGCATTCAAAATAACTTTGTATCATTCTTGAATATATAAACCGAAGTCAAAGTTTTGGTAAAGTCTAACATGGCTAGTTAGTATTCCTTCGCAAACTGAAGCCAAAACAATGTATAAGACATGACAATGCGCTGGTACTACTCATAGGTTAGTAGTTACTAGTTAGTACCGAGTACATAGGAGAATTTGTAAAGCAATCTGTAGTATTATATTGATGGTTATATACCGTATAGGTGATAGATAATGTACTGCAGTTTGAGGTATTTAACAAGCTCATATTTTAGTGTACTTACTAGACATTTTGTATTTACCAACAAGAATTCTACTGAGTAGATAGATCGAACTATTTCCTATATAATCATTATGAATTATTCATCGTCGATTCTAATTAAACAACTCCTTACTCACTTCATCACATCACAAATATCATCATTTCAAAGTGGTTACGATATATTACTTTTTTCATTTCGAATGGCTACTGTGACAAATTTTGCGGTGTACAATAATTATTATTTATTATAATATTTACTTCATCAATGGGGAAGATTCGTATAACGATGGCTTACACACAAGATGATTATATCGTATTTTGAAAATTTTTAATTATATTATATTTATTACAATCTCATCTCATCATGATAATAAGTATGAGATATGAGACGAAGCAAAAGAGCACAAAATCAAACAACACACTTCGAATCATCACTCAATCAGCAACACTTTTTTTTAATTTTCTACACTATACGTTATTTATTATAATTGATATCAATCAAAATCACAGTATATTACATCATGAATTTATCATTTTTTTCATTTCATATTTCATATGTTTTCATTTCATATTTTTTCATTATCAGTCATCATCAATCAACATCGGGCATTCTGTCTTTTTTTTCTCCAACAACTGGTAACACTTCTCAAAACAAGCAAACTTTCAATTCGATTTATTAAACTTATTTATCTCATAAAAGCTTCGTTACACCCGATTTTGAATGCAACACAGCTCTTATTACCTAATTCAGTGCCTTTTGCTATTCCCAACCCTCAAATATAATTACTTTCCCGAAACGACTTGTTTAAAGTTACGTTCGGGTGTAAACATCGCAAACATCGCAAAAATATCGCAAAAATCGATTTTTTCACTCAAATCAACGTTTTTTTGACATTCAGAACTTTCGTTAAACTTACCGTAAAAAGCTCGTTTTGGTGTCAAAAGAAAGCCCGTGAAAAATCATGAAGAATGCAATTTACCGCGACTTTCAACTCGTTATGGTTTTTATTTTATAACGAGTTGAAAATCTCAATTTACACGGACGAGTTGTTCAGAGAATATAAGAGTACTTCGGTAGTGACGGTCGGGACATAGGGCGGGGTGGAGTCACTACCGCGACTCTTGATACATATAATTTATCATGTTTGTATACGCGCTCGGGCGAGCTGGAGTAAAAAAAATAGCTTAATACGACGAAAAAAAAAACACGACCGGAGAGAATGACGAGAGCCAAGTACAAAGTTGCGCTGCGACGAGAGACTCGCCTCGTCTTGCAAATTAATCATCTCGTGCGAATTTTTTCGCCATGTTCGAGCTTGTAAAAGAAAATTCGACTCGTTTCCTTCTTTCGATTCTATTTTCTCGTATTTTTCACTTCATTTTTACATTTTTTTCGGCGCTTCTTCCCAAGTGACAAAAATGAAATTTTTATCGCGCCATGTTGTCCTCGCGTATGTGTGCGAATCGCTACGACGATGACGTCGAATACGCTGAATTTCCCTTCTTTCGGGTTTTTTTCTCCGAAGTTACATCGGAGCTCCGCATGCAGCTTATTTTTCCGTACTAAAATTCTGTACGTATGGACACACATCGCTGAAAGGTGCTGGATGTAGTGGATGTGGAATGAGTGAAAAAAATGTCATATCAACATGTGACCCGGAGTGTGCTTTTAAAATGGTTCGAATATTTCGCATTTTTTTTTCTCATTTTTGGTCGGGATTTTTTTGCTTCATCTTTCGTAGTTAGAAGAGAGGAAATACTGGTGAGAGATTCTACCGGCGCATAGTGTCGTTTTGGAAACGTAAAATTGGAAAAAATTCTTTCCATTAGGTGTTTTGTAGAAAGTTATATGATGTACATGATGCAGAATCCCATGAGATATACTTTTTTTCAAATATTTTTGGGTCAAAATATAATTTCAACCGGGTAGTATAGATTTTTATATGAAAAACAGAATAGCTTTGGCCCTATTTTCAAAGGGTACCCCCGGATAAGATAGGCGAATCGGCCTAAGAGCTACTTTTTGAAATTGACCCCCGGACATTATTAGGGACCCCATAAAATGATTTTAGGAAATTTTTTCAACTCCTCAACTCACCCCCCTTTACCCCCACCCCCCAAAATAGCGAATTTTCGTCAAAAAATCATATCTCCGAACCTAATGGACCAAAAATTCTGAAATTTATGTAGTGTATACAGGGAGTGGTGACCAATATTTGAGAATTTTTCAGATTTTTTTTGCACTGCCTTCTAGCCAAAATTCCACTTTGAAACTTTAAAATCGCCATAACTCTGAAACTAAAAAACATACATTTTTTCTTTTTGGCACAAATATAGTCCTACCATGGTACAATATAATGATATTTTTTTCAGATTTTTCGAGTTGGTAGAACAGACCTAAAAATGCGATTTACTGTTCAAAACCACCAATTTCGCCATTCACGCAACGAAAAATTCTGAAATTATTTATGTGGTGTATACGGGAAGTGGTGACCAATTTTTAAAAATTTTTTCCGAATTTTTTTTTGCAGTGCATTCTAGCCAAAACCCCACCCTCAAACTTTGAAAATTGCTCGAATTCCAAAATTAACAGGCAAACAATTGTTCTACTTTTTGAAACTGACCATCGGACATGATTAAGAACACCAAAAAAGTCTTGGGTGCATCTCCCACCTTTCACTTCATCCCCCCCCCCATGAATACCGGATTTCGTCTAAAAATCTCATCTTGGTACCTAATGAACCAAAATTTTGAAATTTTTCTATGGTGTATAATGTATATGAGGAATGGTAACCAACCATAGTTTGAGAATTTTTTCGGCCTTTTTTGCGCTGCGTTTTAGCCAAAACCTCACATAACGATTTTATAATTGCTCTACTCTCAAAACTAAAATACATATCAACTTTTTTTTTTTGTGCAAATATGGTTTAGCTGGGACAATATGTGACCGTGTCAGACAATCGACATTAGGTGTCAGACAATCGACATTAAGTGTCAAAATTTCAATTCAGCTTCTTCCCGGAATTTTATAATCTGAAGCCTTAAAATTGAGTCAAAATTCACCCTTTGAACAGGGACACAGAGAGAGGAACAAACTTTTGAGAATTCTTTCAGATGTTTTTTGCAATGCATTTTGCCAAAAATACACTCTTAAACAACAACTAAAAAGAACGAATGTATATCTGGAGAAATTCAAAGTTTAAAAGGCAAGCGTTTTTTGGTTTTTCGGCTGGAATGCACTACAAAAAACATTGAAAACATTTTCAATAGTTTGTTACCTCCTCTGTTTTCACCATATAAATATTAAAATTTGTGTATGGCGCGGGTAAAAGGTACTTAAAGTCGGATTTTTCAAAAATGAGTTTTTTGACTAAATGAGAGGGAAGGCTATGAGGTACATTTTAAGACTTGTGTGAGCATCCTAGGTCAATTTTTCGGTGAGATAGAGGTAAGTATTTGAAAATGAGAAAATCATGACTTTCAAAAAAAAAAAAAAAAAAAAACGAGAAAAACATGTTTAAAGCATCATAGAGGTCTGAAATGCTTAATAATGCAAAAAAAAGAGAATTAATCGCCTATTTTTCATATTTTTGGCTCTAGCGAAAAATTAAGTATGTTTTCCGACTTTAGACTCTTTCCTGAACCTGCACGGTATGCATTTTCGTTTGTATGAGTAACGAAATGGTTATTTTTGAACAGAAAAGTGCATTTTTTTCGTCTGTTTTTCCCAAGATGAGAATCTGAGAAATTAAAATTAGGCAATGTGACCACGGTGAACCAAACCGACCTTAGGTATATGCAAAACCAAGTTTTCAAAATGCGAGCCATGAAAATTAGCGGTGCGATACTGATAGAAATGAGGGTTTTATTCGCTTGTATGGGCTATTAACTACATTTTTCATTTGATCATTATGAATTTTTGGGATTTCGGGTGGATTTTCACTCAATTTTAAGGTTTCAGAGTATGAAATTCCGGAAAGGAGCGAAAATTAAAGGTAGGTATGTTTTTTAGGTTTGAAAGTAGAGCAGTTATAAAGTCATTAAGTGAGGTTTCGGCTAAAACGCAGCGCAAAAAAGGCCGAAAAAATTCTCAAACTATGGTTGGTTACCATTCCTCATATACATTATACACCATAGAAAAATTTCAAAATTTTGGTTCATTAGGTACCAAGATGAGATTTTTAGACGAAATCCGGTATTCATGGGGGGGGGGATGAAGTGAAAGGTGGGAGATGCACCCAAGACTTTTTTGGTGTTCTTAATCATGTCCGATGGTCAGTTTCAAAAAGTAGAACAATTGTTTGCCTGTTAATTTTGGAATTCGAGCAATTTTCAAAGTTTGAGGGTGGGGTTTTGGCTAGAATGCACTGCAAAAAAAAATTCGGAAAAAATTTTTAAAAATTGGTCACCACTTCCCGTATACACCACATAAATAATTTCAGAATTTTTCGTTGCGTGAATGGCGAAATTGGTGGTTTTGAACAGTAAATCGCATTTTTAGGTCTGTTCTACCAACTCGAAAAATCTGAAAAAAATATCATTATATTGTACCATGGTAGGACTATATTTGTGCCAAAAAGAAAAAATGTATGTTTTTTAGTTTCAGAGTTATGGCGATTTTAAAGTTTCAAAGTGGAATTTTGGCTAGAAGGCAGTGCAAAAAAAATCTGAAAAAATTCTCAAATATTGGTCACCACTCCCTGTATACACCACATAAATTTCAGAATTTTTGGTCCATTAGGTTCGGAGATATGATTTTTTGACGAAAATTCGCTATTTTGGGGGTGGGGGTAAAGGGGGGTGAGTTGAGGAGTTGAAAAAATTTCCTAAAATCATTTTTTGGGGTCCCTAATAATGTCCGGGGGTCAATTTCAAAAAGTAGCTCTTAGGCCGATTCGCCTATCTTATCCGGGGGTACCCTTTTGTGAAAATTGATGATAGATTTTGAGAACGTAAATTGTAAAAAAAAAAAAAATTGAAATTATCAGAAACTTGACTTGTGGATAGTTTGTTTTGAAAATTTACAAATTTTAATAAGAAAGACATGAAAACCCATCTAGGAGGGGAGGGGGGTCAAAAACTGGCTTTTGAGTTGAGAGTTTGTTCTTGATTCTATTCCACTGGAAGGACGTAAAATCAGGGTCAACTCAAAAACTAATTTTTGACACCTAAGGCTGGTTTTTATATCAAGGCTCACTTATGTAAACAAATTGATAAAAAATTTTACTAAATCTCAAATTCTTTTTAAAAAAGTGACAAATTGTTTCTAAAAAATTAAGGTTTTCAGACATGTAAAATTTTCAAAAATTATCAACAATAATTATGAGAGAAGCAAAGTATGTCGAGGCATTAAAAATAAAAACATTAATATAGATCTAAAAAAAAAAAATCTATATATAGGTTTTCAGAAATTGACTGATGGTGGAAAGTGAACTATTTGAAAAAGTGAAGAATTTTTAAAAATTAGCCAAAGTGAGAAAAATTTATAAAAGTGGCTGATTTTAAAAAATCTACCAATAACTATCAGAAAATTGTCTGATGTTTAAAAATTGACCAAATTTTATCTACTTCAAGAACTTGACAAAATTTAAAAAGATGACTAATTTAGAAAATTGACCAATTTTGAAAAAACAAAACAAAACAAAATGAACTACTTTTTCATTTTGAATCAATGAAAAGTCACTGATAAACAGTCATAATTGCAGCGCAGGAAAAACCAGCAAATTTTCACTGATTTTCCAGTGATTTTTATCATTGATTTTTCTTCAGTGAACATTTTTTTCACTGATTTTCTCCTGTGCTGTAATTCTGACTATTTCTCAGCGAATTTTGATAATTTTCACTGATTTATAAATGAGAGAGCAATTCCACAGCTTGACAGATTTTTATAAAGTAGTCGACTCTATAGAAAAACAATAAATTTCAGATCAGCGACCAATTAGAAAAAAAAAAACTCAATTTGTAAACGTGATCGATTTTTAAAAGTAGCCGATTACAAGAGAAAAACTTCAGGATATTGACCGATTTTTAGAAAATCAGCCAGTTTTACAATATGAATTTATTTTAGAAAATTAACAACGTTTAAATTACTTGATTTTAGAAAGTGAATCGAATTTCAGGAAATCGACGAATTGAAGGACTGGTCGATTTTAGGAAATCTTATCAATTTTAAAAAATTTTACCGGTTTTAGAGAAAATGATCAATCATAGAAACTTTAGGTAGGTACCTACCTACTTACCCTTTTTTAAAAAGTTGCTCTTCTTAGAAAACATAAACATTTTTTTTAAAATGGTTAATTTTGAAAAAAAAAACAATTATGGAAAAAGGTCAATTTTTAAAAAATGGTCAATTTTCAAAAAATAATCAATTTTTAAAAAATGGTCAATTTAGAAAAAAAAGTCAATTTAGAAAAACAGTCGATTTTGAAAAAGTGACCAATTTTGGAAAAATGGTCACTTAAAAAATTGTCAACTTTGGGAAAATGGTAAATTTTGGAAAAATGGTCAGATTTTTAAAAATGTGTCAATTTTGAAAAAAAATGATAAATTTTGCAAAAATGGTAAATTTTGAAAAAAATGGTACATTTTGAAAAAAAATGGTAAATTTTGAAAAAAATGGTACATTTTGAAAAAAAAATGGTAAATTTTGAAAAAAATGGTAAATTATTAAAAAAAATGGTCAATTTTGAAAAATGGTCAATTTTGAAAAAAATGGTCAATTTGGAAAAAAACGGTCAATTTTGAAAAAAAATTAATTTTGAAAAAAGGTTTAGTTTTAAAAAAAAGTCAATCATGAAAAAGTGGTAAATTTTTTTTAAAAATACTCAATCTTGATAAAATGCTCAATTTTGAAAAAAGTTAATTTTGGAAAAGTAGTCAATTTTGAAAAAATGGTCAATTTTTAAGAAATAGCCCAATTTTTAAAAAATGGCCAATTTTTAAAAAATGGTCAATTTTTAAAAAATGGCCAATTTTTAAAAAATGGTCAATTTTTAAAAAATGGTCAATTTTTAAAAATGGTCAATTTTTAAAAAATGGTCAATTTTTAAAAAATGGTCAATTTTGGAAAAATGGTCAACTTTTAAAAAATGGTCAATTTGGGAACTGGAGGTAAATTTTTTCAAAAAGTTGCTCTTTTAAGAAAAAATAGTAAATTTTAGAACTAGGGCCAATCTTTAAAAAATAATCGGTTTTTTAAAAATTTACTCATTTTTAAAATAGTAAGCCTCCCAATTTGTAGACATGCAAAAATTTTGAAAATATCCATCTGGTCAGTGTTAAAACAAAATTACCATCCAGGTTCTAAAAAAAAATCCCAAATAAGCGAATGACCTTCTAAAAATAGGTAAGTAAGTGAAATATTGATCGATTATAACCAAAATTCAACGATTTTTCGGAAAATATTTACCTACACTTGCTCGATACCTCACGAATAAAATAAGCTCACATTCACTAAGGCATAAGGCAACATATTGAAAGCTTTAAATATCGAACCATTTGCAACTCTCCCTACCAGCGTGGAATTTAAAAAGGACACCAATATCTTGAAAATCACAAATAGGCAATATTCACGCACGACTTCTCACCCATATCTGGCCAAATTTCTTCTCATTTTCCCTTACTCCCAAACGCGATAAAATTTGCAAACCCAAAAATTTTTGCGCCATTTGCACTTTCGTACGTACTGGCGAAATTTTAGAGAAGAGAGAAGTAGAAAGAAATGGTTGTGAGGGAGGAGAGGTTCTATATAGGAAGATACGTATCGGCACCAAAAGAGGCGATACATTAGAGATGATTTTTTTTTTTCTATTAAACATTCAAGGTCGACACGACGTACATTGGTGTAAAAATTTTTCGCGCTGTAAAACCTCGGTCTTAAGTTTTACGTGCTTGGGCTTTTTAACGAGTTGGTGGATACATTTAGTTTTGAAACAGGCCTCGTTATACTTTAAAATGATAATTTCAAAACACGACCATAGAAATAAGTACTTAGTATACTTTCGTTTAATGCGCACCAAGCATCGTCGCCGCCACGCTGCCCCGGGCCGGGCGTAGGTACTAGGTAGGTAGACTGTGTCTGCGAACTTTAAAAACAACAATGGCAGAAGCAGCTCGAGAACGCGGCGTGTTGATTAATTAAGCTTATTTCAAGTTTTGCGGGGTAAATCGTACGTATAATACCTCTATGTATATGGTATGACTATAGGTAGGTTCGTATATGATATGGTAATACGAAGAAGCATAGGTATAACCCAGAACCCTCCATAATACGAATACCATTTTCATACAGCTGCAGCACCGTGCAGAAGTCCGCAAGAGAACGTACACAGCTCGATATTACAAACGCAAACAAAACCCAAGTTTTATAACTTTTTATACACAAGAGTACGAGCCTTGAAGGGGAGCGGGAGGTTCGGGGGCAACGTGTACGATTTCAACGGTAGATGAATTATTATTTTAATGCGACCAGTTCCTCGTCGTCGCTCGATGATTTAGCGACGAGTTGTAGCTAGTTTTGGCGAAGGTGCGACGCAGCGGCGAAATTTACTGTCGGAAGGCATGTTTTCGAAGCCGGTGTTTATGGCGTTCAACCGACACAGACGTCGACAGGGGCAATTCTATATACCAAACACGTAGAACAATAATGAAAGATATTTGTTATTTTAAATGCTCGGCTTCGTTTTGTAATTTAATTACCGTTCGGATGACTTCCGGGGAGGGAGAGGTCAATTCGAAGAAAGACCTTTTTTTTTCGTTGATATTGAAGCTGAGCCTAGGAGGAATTGAGAAAGTGAATCAATTTTGGAGTAATTGGGATCTTTTCGAGGGGTTCGAAAAATTTTAGAAAATGTTGTCAACTTTTAGCAACTCTTTCTAAAAAGGTTAACATCTTCATCAACTTAAAAAAAAAATATGTACGATTAATCCACTAGGGGGTCGGTTAGAGCAAGGGGAAAGGGATAAAATCAAAAAGTACGTCGATATTCGAATTCTACGACCTCAAATTAGTGACAATCGATACGTCACACACTATTTTAATTTAATGACATATTTTCCCCAAAAATTGGGGGGAATAGGGGGCACTGTTGGGTCAAATCTAAAAAATAAGCAAATATTCGAACTCGACGCCCTCAAATACCTAACAAACGATAGGTCGCTCGTTATTTTTCATTTTTTCGAATTTTGACCCCTATTAAGGGGGTTCATAGGGGGATTTAGAGAGGTTAGATGAAAAAACCAAGTACATATTCGCAATCAAGGCCTTTAAATTAGTATAAATCGATATGCTACAATACGTTTTTTGTTTTGTTTTGTTTTAATTTTGGTCTAAATTGTGGATCCCTGTACCCCCTGAGGTCTGGAGTCCAATCTTGCAAAATTTTTGGTTGGAAAGAGGGTATGTTAAACCCGTCGTTTCCTGTCGTTTCTGAAAAAAAAACGACAGTTCAAAATTTTTTAAAAACACTGAAATTACTAAAAAAATAATCATTTTTAGGTATGTAAGATCAGTCGTTTCCAGTCGTTTTCTGTCGTTTCTCAAAAAAACAAAATGTTGAAAATTTTTGGGAACACTGAAATTACAGCTAAGACTGAAATATTTTTTATTTCAGAAAAACAACTAAAAACAATAACTTTCAGGTTTTCTCAAAAAAAACGACAGTTTGAAAATTTTTGAAAACATTGAAATTAAGTACAGCAAGGACCGAAATATTTTTTATTCTAGAAAAACGACTAAAAATGATCATTTTTAGGTATGTTAGACCCGTCGTTTCCTGTCGTTTCTCAAAAAAACGACAGTTTGAAAATTTTTGAAAACACTGAAATTACAGCAAGGACTGAAATATTTTTTATCCTAGAAAAACGACTAAAAATGATCATTTTTAGGTATGTTATACCCGTCGTTTCCTGTCGTTTCTCGAAAAAACGACGGTTTGAAATTTTTGAAAACACTGAAATTATCATTTCTCAAAAAAACGACAGTTTGAAAGTTTTGAAAACACTGAAATTACAGTAAGGACTAAAGTATTTTTCATTCTTAAAACGACTAAATTTTTAAGTATGTTGGGCCCGTCGTTTCCTGTCGTTTCTCAAAAAAACGACAGTTTGAAAATTTTTGAAAGCACTGAAATTGCAGCAAGGACTAAACAATTTTTTATTCTGGAAAAACGACCAAAAACAATAATTTTAGGTATGTAAGACCCGTCGTTTCCTGTCGTTTCTTTAAAAAACGACAGTTTGAAAATTTTTGAAAGCACTGAAATTGCAGGATGGACTAAAATATTTTTTATTCTAGAAAAACGACCAAAAACAATAATTTTTAGGTATGTTTGATCCGTCGTTTCCTGTCGTTTCTTTAAAAAACGACAGTTTGAAAATTTTTGAAAACACTGAAATTACTAAAAACGATCATTTTTAGATATGTTTGATCCGTCGTTTCCTGTCGTTTCTTCAAAAAACGACAGTTTGAAAATTTTTGAAAGCACTGAAATTGTAGCAAGGACTAAAATATTTTTGATTCTAGAAAAACGACTAAAAATGATTATTTTTTAGGTATGTTAGACCCGTCGTTTCCTGTCGTTTTTCAAAAAAACGACAGTTCGAAAAATTTTTAAAACACTGAAATTACAGCAAGGACTGAAATATTTTTTATCCTAGAAAAACGACTAAAAATGATCATTTTTAGGTATGTTATACCCGTCGTTTCCTGTCGTTTCTCGAAAAAACGACGGTTTGAAATTTTTGAAAACACTGAAATTATCATTTCTCAAAAAAACGACAGTTTGAAATTTTTGAAAACACTGAAATTACAGCAAGGACTAAAGTATTTTTCATTCTTAAAAAACGACTAAATTTTTAGGTATGTTAGGCCCGTCGTTTCCTGTCGTTTCTCAAAAAAACGACAGTTTGAAAATTTTTGAAAACACTGAAATTACAGAAAGTACTAAAATATTTTTTATTCCATATAAATGACTAAAAACGACAGTTTTTCTAGTATGGTAGACCCATCGTTTCTTGTCGCTCCTTAAAAACCCGACAGTTCAAAATTTTTTAAAAACACTGAAATTACTAAAAAAATGATCATTTTTAGGTATGTAAGACCAGTCGTTTCTAAAAAAAAAAAAAAACGACAGTTTGAAAATTTTTGAAAACACTGAAATTAGGTACAGCAAGGACTAAAATATTTTTTATTCTAGAAAAACGACTAAAAATGATCATTTTCAGGTATGTTGGACCCGTCGTTTCCTGTCGTTTCTCAAAAAAACGACAGTTTGAAAATTTTTGAAAACGCTAAAATTACAGCAACATCTCAAATCTTTTTTATTCGAGAAAAACGACTAAAAACGACAATTTTTCAGTACAGTAGACTCATCGTTTCTTGCCGTTCCTCAAAAAAACATCAGTTTTAAAATTTTTAAAAACACCGAAATTACGTCTATGACTCAAATCAATCAAAACTCAAAACTAACTATAACATTGGATTCATCTCGCCGAGGCAAACATTTTCATACACTCATTTCCGAATTTTGATCAATTCTAGTGATTTTGGTATTCACAGAATCTGGGGGATTCGGGTTCAAGGTCGACCGAAGGGAGCGGAAAAATATTTTCACGGTCTCATTGGCCGGCCAGAAAGGCCAGAACGAAGGTTCTTACGGCCCTTGCGGTTCACTAAAAGAGCCGGATTGAAGATGTTCACGGCCCTAATAGCTCGCCAGGAAGGCCGAAAAAATATTTTTAGGGGCCTAACAGAGGCCAGAAAGGCCGGATTGAGGGTTTCTACGGCTCTAATTGACTCTGAATTTCGCATCACCATCCAAATTGGCTTATCCTTCCATACTAGTAAAATATCGTCGCAATATTTAGACAAAACTAGATAACATAACAGCACTTTAATCGAATAATACATCGATATTCCTGCAAAACTGCTGAAAAATACTTGTAACATATTTTCATCAAAACCCTACACTGATAAAAGAATACAGCAAGATCATGTTCAATATTATCAATTTCACGAATTTAATATCAATTTTTTGCCCTTTTCGTGTTTTTCGCTTCAATCTAAACTTGTCGAGATGACCGTGGATGGGAAAAACACGGGTAAAAAATAAACGAAACGGAACCGAGCCAATATCGCCGTTGAATTAGCCCACGCCGAATAGGTTTTTCTAGTATTTTTCCAATCATATCCTAATGAATATTGGAAAGCTGGGAATAAAATTACATTTTTCCATTTATAAAATGGAAGTCGCATGAAAACGCGACATTTGCTCGTTAAAAAAATTCCAACCTCGTAGATTTACTCCTTCAATTGTCAATATTAGCAGAGCGGATAAACTTGACGAATTTCTTTCTTTTTCTAAACGTAGCGAAGTGAAAAAGGTGAAAAAAATATCGAATCGAGAAGATATTCTTCTACAGTAGAGCTAAATGTAAATACTCGACGCGACGCGTAAAAAAAAGGAGGGAAAAAGGGAAAAAAGAAAATTGTAAAATTAAAACGCAATCGGATGAATTTGGGCGAAAAATAGAACAAGGTTTCGGAATTTATTCGCTAAAAAAAAAGTAATTGTTTCTGATTACTTGATTAATTTCAGTCTGGTGTGTGACGCAGGTAGCGCAAGGTAGAAGGTACCATAGCTCAGAAAAATATAAAAACTCGTGTACCCGAATACTATACGAATAAACTAAATTCCCCGAAGGATATTCTGGCTAATAAAGTTATAAAGTTGTCGTATGTTTGCGTCGATACGTCGTTCAAGGATATAATTAAGGTCGAGCGGTTAAAAATTTTGATCACTTGTACCAAAAAGGAAAAAAAATCCAGCAATAATAAACTCGATTACGTGCCGGTGAAAATGTTAGTCGGATTGAAAATATTAACGATGTTTTTTTCGCGTGTATGTACTCTTTTAAAAATCCAAGATTATCTAAATCGAAAGGCGTGAAAATTTTTTATGCGTGAGACGCGGTTGCGGTTTTGAGAGGGAAAAAGCCGAATCTATACACCGAAAAAGAAAAGGAAAAAAACCAACACGAACGTTGTACGAATACTCGAATATGTTGGCGAGTGATGAATTTTTGTGTATTTGCTACGAAAGCAGAAAAAAAAAGCTTCCTAACATTTATGAAGATTGACGTTTCGAAAATGAAAATGTTGGAGGTTTTCGTTTTGTATATTTTGGCGGCGGCGAGGTTGGCCGGAGTTTTACGGTCGGATTTTTATTCTATATTTTATCGAATGCTGAGAATTTTAGAGGAAATACTCGTTGTGGGATAAGATTGTTTATGCGAGAGATTTTCTCGTCAAAGTTAACAAGGCAGAGTGCTATAGTTGAGAAGTATTGAGGCTTTGCTAAATTTAATGGAGAAGTTAAAGGTATAAATTATAGGGTACTTGTTGAGTGAGCAGGGGAGAGAAATTGGTCGTGTCTAGAATTTTTTTGAATATTATAATTTTTTGAAAAAATTCAAGTGCAGAAATAAATCATCAATTGATGTTCTTAAAATTGGAAAATTTGTTTTTTGTTGAATAATTACACAGGTCTATCTGAATGTGAAATGTCTTAGTTCTCAAATTTTTGAAATTTTCATTCAACATTAAATGTTGGGAATTTTCAAGAAGAAAATTCCTCGCCGTTATACTTTTGACTAGAAAAACGAAAAAAAAAGTGTTTTTGGGGTAAAAAATGATTTCGACACGTATCAGAGAATAATTTTCTATCCTACCAAAAATCTGTAGGGAAGACAGAGGTCTTATTCATCTGAATGATTTTTTTTTTCAAAACAAGATTGCTCTAAAAATGAGTTGAAAACAAAAAAATTAGTGATAGCTTGGTAGGTAAAATACAGTTTGACGTAAAATTTCAAAGTGTAAGTGGTAAAAAAAAAAAAATTGATAAAATATATTTTTAAAATAATTTTTTGAGGGGTGAATATGAAATTAAGCAGCGAGGTGTTCAAAGATCCTGAACCTATTTTTGGGATCCTTTCGGCCCACAACACAGGTTCTGAAAAAATCACGAGCGAAGAAGAGAGGTTGAGGTAAAAAATATTTTGGAAAATGGTAGGTGCAATATGAGTTACTGTTTGGGAATTGTCAATTTACAACTTTAAAACGAGAACAAAGTTTTTTTAAATGTAAAAATTTTTGGAAAGTATAGTTATAAAATTCTGGAACAACTACAATCTGGTTTAATTTTCCCCCTCTCTCCCCTCCTTTAACCTCCAAAAATGACTATACACGTTTTAAGTCCAGACATAAAAGTCCCATAATCCAAAAACCAGATGGAGCCAAAATTGATTTTTTCAAAAATTTGTTTTTGAATTTTAAATCCATTTCTGTGATTATTTCTACCTCAAAATGAACATTCAACTATCTAAAATGAGAAAAAAGGCAAAAAATTTAAAACTAATTCCATTTCAATTCTTGAGGCAGATTTTCAAGTTTGATGTAAACTCAAATTGTTTCCAATATCTTACTCAACAAAATAAAAAATATATAAAATTGCGATTTTACTTCTTCCCTTTGAGAATCGTATTGAAAAATGATTCAATCAATTCAATTAGCATAATTCCTTTTGAAAAAAATCACCCTTTGGTGAAAAAAAAGAGAGTCCCTCACTCCCTCATCCTCTATCAGCGAAAAATCACCAATTAACAGTCAGGATTGAGGCACAGGTAAGATCAGTAAAATTGATGCTCTCCACCGGCTGCGTTTTTTCGCTCATTTTCTCAAGATTATTTCTTCGATTTCTGCAATCGTGACTGTTTAATTAAGTTATATTCTTTAGGAAAGAAAAAATAATTTCCCGTGAAAATTCATATCAGTAATTCAATAAGTTAAAATTGATCGTTGTTTCACATGATTCAGATTGCTAGAATTCCCAGAAAATGATCCTTTATGAGGACTGAAATCAATTCATTCAGTTGAATTGATCGTTTTTTTTATCCAAAGTGATTAAAAAAAAAACTATTTGTTAATGCAGTTAAAATAGTCGATTTTTCTATTTTTAAAAAAAAAAAAAAAAAAAAAAAATTGGAAAAAATAGAGAGGAAAATGTTGAAATTGTAAAACCAAACCAGTGTTGACAGATAACACGTATTCTTTCTGCTTTTTTTCCTTAAACCGGAAATCATCTCCAACTTGGAATAATTTTAGGTAGATACTAATTTTCTAGTCTCCATGTTAGATAATTTTCAAAGGTAATGAATTTTTTAATCTGGGTAAAAATAATCAAATTATCGTAATGAATCATGGATCACATTTCTTCATTTCAATTTTTTTTTGGGAGGGGGGAGGGAACTAATCAACGAACTTACTCTTCAGCTTTCACATTATTTTTGTATAGCATTGGACCAGTAATTGAACAATACCAAATGACGAAATTGTGCAATACTATAATATTCTTTCATCTTCTTCCAACATGGTTTTTTTATGACCTAGCAATGCAATTTGAAGCAAGTTAGGCAAAAATTATACCACATCATCAATACAAAATGAAATAGACAGAAACGATATCCTTTTAAAACCAGCTTTCAAGGCAAAAATTTATAAATTCTACATCATTGAGAATTAAAACGAAAGATTTCACTGCACTCTTCAAACAAATTCTACAGGGTATTCAGGGTATTTCATGAATCGTTTACCAAACCTTTTTTTTTTTTTTTTTGATACAACTGGTTATTAGTGGCGTAGCCAGGGGGGTCCAGGAGGTCCGGACCCCCCCATGAGGTCAAAAATTCACGTGAAAAACGCCTTTTTAAGGCATTAAAAATAAATTTTTCTCAAAGCTTCGCCCTCGCTTTGCTCGGGCATAAAAAAATCTCAATTATTTGAATTATTTGCAATAATTATGCGAAAAAAGGTCTCATCTTAGTATTATAAGTCTCCATATCCACTTTCTGCCTTCCCAAAGAAAGCTTCTGACACTATTGCTTGGAGTTTCTGGTTATTATTTTTCTTTTTAAGGTCAAAATGATCACTTTGAAAGCTGCTTATTCCAAAATTACACCTTTATCGAAATTTTTACCTAAATATTTTATGCAAATCGTGATTTATTGATACATTTATGAATGAAAGTGTTTCAAATTATGAATTTACTGTTCCCATAGGCCATTTTTGGGGGGGGGGGGGTGAGGAGAATGGTAAAAAGTGAACTAAAAATTTCTCAAAAAAATTTGGAAGTGTGCCCCCCCCCACCCATAAGAAATTTCTGGCTACGCCACTGCTGGTTACAGATATTCATCTTGAAAACTGAAAGGGCAAAAATTCTGCTTTTGAGAAAATCACATTTTAAAAAATTTAATCATTGGCTTGGATAACTACCTTATTTGAAAACTGAACAAATATTCTCTCGATAACTTTTTGCCCAATTTTAAAATTGAAGGGACTTGAAAATTTTCAAAAAAAATTCTAAGCAAACTAATTGAAAAAAATAGATAGTATGTTGAAAACTGAAGAAATTTTGTTCTGAGGATCTTTTGTCCAACATCAAAAGAAAGTCATTTAAAATTGAGAGCATGTTTTGAAGCCCATTTATTTTCGTGATTGAGCAATAAGACCCCGGAACAATTTTTTCAGTTTTTAACAACTACCTCCCCATTTCCATACTAATAATTATTTTTTAGAATTTTTTTGAGAAATTTTTCGTAACCCCTTCAAATTTTAAAATTAGGCAAAAAGTCATCAAGTAAAAATTGGTTCAGTTTTCAAAGTACTAAGCATCCATTTTGGTGGTAAAAAATTTTAAAATGATTTTTTTCAGAAGCAGCATTTATCCCTTCAATTTTTAAGATCGGCAACACATCCATCTCAAGTTTTTTTTTTCAGTGAAAAAATAAGGTTGGCAGACGATTCATGGAGCACCCCTGCACGAAGTGTAAAGCAAATAATATTCAAGCTTGCAAAAATGCCAGAAAAAATCACATTCGTCTTAAACAAATTTATCTCATAACGAGCTGAAAAAAAAAACTCAGTTGATGACATAACACTTCGATACCCGGAAAATCTAACTTTTTCTTCAAATGCATTCTCGATTGCAAATCACCAGTAAAAAAAGCTCATAAATAAAATACACAAAAGCCAACAACAATCATGCACCATCAACATTTCAATTGATTACTCGACAGATGGAATCATCTGCGCTCTTCAAATACAAAATCAGCAATACTCTTCATTTGTTTGATTCGCGACGATCTCGACTTGGGAAATTTCTCAGACATTATTCGAGATAAAATTGTAACGTTACTCAACTCACTTGAAATTTTAATTTCGCGAAATAGAAATAAAAAAACTGCGACAATGCAGATATACGTAAATTATAGATTAGAATGATTTTCGTTCTCGATTTGACGTCGCGTCGGTTGAAAATAACTGAGATTAATTTTCGAGTTTTAAGAAAAAAAAAACTCATTTTATTTCAAATCGGAAATTCATTCGTGAAGAGAAAAAAGATCGATGTTTCATCAAAATTTTTCTTACGAGTATTTCAAAATTGTCTCGTCAAAATCGTATAGTAATTTTTGGTAAAACACCGAACACCTGATGAATTGGAAAAATGAGTAAATTTTCATACTCGGCTCGATTGAAATTATTCGAACAATGGTGAGAATCAACAATACGAAAAATTTCATCCATCAAAATGGAAATGACTTTTTACACCGAACGAAGCTTTTATTATGCGGAGCCAAAATGAGAGAAATCATTTGGTAGAAATTTGTTACTTGAAAGACCGAACCCTCGGCGTAAATTAAAATAACACGTTAATACCACGGTCAATTTCACCGCAGCGCCAAGACGATAAAGGTGTAGCATCGCATGACATCAACTTTAATTACACCGATAACCGCACCATCGTACCTTATAATTTGCAACACGGATACCATATAGCGCGTGTTTCGGTCACAAATATACCTAGACACGTAGCTAATTTTAAATATCACGATAGTTCGCCCCATATCATATACCTGTGTTATTAAAAAATTATCCGAAGCGTGCAACAGTGTTTAGCATAGGTATAGAAAAGCCCAATGCAGTGAAAAAAAATAATTCAAAAATCGTATCCGAACGATAACCTACCTTGGCTGAGGTTGGATGGACCCCCTCCCCTTATAACTCGAAACAAATCGTTATAAATATAACGCCAATGTATTCACAAACAAATATACAAACAATAGTGAAATTCTAAAATTAAAATTATTAATTCAAGAATGAAATACGAATAGAATTAAAATTATACATAAATACACGAGGCGAGCCGAACATTTTAAAACAAAATGGTGTCAGGAACGTAAGAAGAATTGCAGGTAATAATTCGGAGAAACTGATGATTCGGATGCCGTTGCAGCATTCTCTCTGGGTAGGTATCCTTTTCCCCTATTTTTCTCACAACGACCTTATTTTTGTTTTATTTATTGCGGAACAACATCAACATCGAAGAAAAATAAAATATAGGTTCAATTGAAAATAAGCCGCACGTATCCCGGTACATTCTCTAGTAGAGTCGCACAGAATGGGCAAAACGCCTCAAATCCGCTGGTACCGTGTGGGATGCTAATTTGAGCCCAATATCTGGCGGAGAAAAAAAATTGATTAAAATTTGATCTTTAGATGCAGTATGTTCATACTGTTCGATGGTTAGTATTGTTAATTATGATTAGTAGTCAACCAGTAGCGGCGATAACGATGAAAATCCCATCTTAAAATAAGTACAGTATGATCTTTGATTGATGATCAAATTCGGGGAAAAAATTGAAATTCGCGAAATTGGGAGAAAATTCGTGTTTGCGAATTCGTAGGAAATAGGGAGATTTAAATATTCAACGGTGTCAAAAAATCTAGGGTTGAATACCAGGTGCTCAAAAAATCAGGAAACCGGTTTCAACTCGAAAAAATTCAAGCGAATAGTATTTTTTAGAACGCTACCTCCTTTGATCCAGTTTAGATTGAATAAGAACATGCATTTAAAACTGGTTCGGAGTTTCCCCCCTTCCACGCCCCTTAAAGAGAAATTAAAAATACCTCCATAAAATAATGCAACACATTAAAAAATCAATTTTTCGTTCTGAAATTAAAATTACATGACTTTGGAAAGTTGAAAATATGGTCTTGACATTACCTAAAGAAGTGATTTCTTACCTATCAGTTTAAAATTATAATTTCTTTTGTAAAATGATTGATTCCTTAGCACTCTAAAGCCTTTATCAAAAAATTGTCTGCTTTTCAACTTTTTTACACTAGTTTGAGAACCATTGAACCAGTTTCAAAAAAGTATAAATTCTTGAAGAATGATTTTGAAACAAACGGTTAATGAATCAACATAGATTTTTTCAAAAAAAATTCCAAAAAAATTGGTATTTGATGATTTTAGAACCAGTTTCATTAGGCAACACCTCTCCAATCAAATTTGAAAAAAATTCCCATACTTTTGATGGAAACTTTTATCACCTCTCAATTTTTCTGAAAACTGTTGATATCTGATTGCGAACCATTAAACGAGTTTAACAAATGAATAAATGGTTGAAACCGGTTTATACATCAACTTCATCCAGGAAAATTATCACTTTATTTCAGGACAGGGGAAATTTTCCATTTTATTATTCATAATCAAAAAAATTTGCATCGCGATTTTTTTCATGGTGTGCTGATAACTGGTTGGGAACCATTGAACCGGTTTCAAAAAAGTTTAAATTCTTGAAGAATGATTTTGAAACAAACAATTAATGAATTAACATAGATTTTTTCAAAAAAAAAATCCAAAAAAATTGGTATTTGATGATTTTAGAACCGGTTTCTTGAAAACCAGTTTCATTAAGCAACACCTCTCCAATCGAGTTGAAAAAAATTTCCATACTTTTGATGGAAACATTCTATCACGTCTCAATTTTTCTTAAAACTATTGATATCTGTTTGCGAACCATTAAACCAGTTTAACAAATGAATAAAATATGGTTAAAAACGTTGAAAACCGGTTTAATAACTCAACTTCATCCAGGAAAATCATCTCTTCATTTCAAGACAAACAAAATTTTCTATTCTATGATTCATGATTTAAAAAATGTTGCATCACGATTTTTTCCATGATGTGCTGATAACTGGTTGTAAATCACTGAACCGGTTTCAAAAACTCATGTCTGATGACTCTGATGTAAAATGGATCAATATGGAGGGAGTGTTTTGAAAAATAATTGAATGTGCTACATTTTTTGAGTTGAAACCGGTTTTGAAAAAGGGGTGCAGCAAGGCAATCAAAAAAATCTGAATATTCTGGGGCACGTGGAATGAAAATTGCCTATGAGATCTGGTTGAAGATATTCAATGATCACGATGCTTGGAATGAATGAAAAAAAAAAGGTTGGGAATCACTGAACCAGTTTCAAATTATATAAATTGCTAGAATATTCATATGGAACATGAAATATAACTTTTGTAATATTTTTTCCAAAAATTTAAGATTGATTATTTCTAAACCGGTTTCACACACACACCTGCCTCATCCAGTAAAATTTCATTTTCCATTTTAAAATGAAAAACATTTCTAAATGAACATTCTTCAATTTTTAATACTATTGTCATCTCTGTTCAAAATTTTCTGATTTTTCAAATTTTTTAGAAAAATCATTTATAACTGGTTTTGAACTACTGAACTGGTTTCAAAAACTCATGCCTAATGATGAATTGGATCCGTATGCAAGGAAAAAATAATCTGATTTTTTTGTTAAAACCGGTTTTAGGAGTTTTAGGACACCTTGTATAAGATTCCAGAATTTAAGAAACCGGTTTCGAAAACTTTCATCATTAAGATCCCGTACTACCAATGAGCTAGAATAAATTTATGGAAAATACTTTCAACATGAATGAACCTCGTAGTCCGAACCCATATAAGAAAAAAAACATGAATAAGGTGTTCAATAATTTTCGAACCGGTTTCACTCACACTACTTGATAAGATATCTCCTCTCTACCCTGAGATCACTGAATTGTTTACGCCATTAGAATTGCATACATGAAAATAGTACACGAAAAACAAATAAATTTCACACCAATTTTTTTTTTTTAGAAAAACCGGTTTTGATCTGTGGGATAACTTGTTTCAATTTTTCTATTAAAAATTTAACATTTCGTCTCGAAGAAATTTTTTGGAAACTTCAACAGAAAAAATGTTGAAAAATTTATCGACCCTGAAGGGACAAATTTTCATCTCGAAAATGTCACATTTTTTACATTTCATTGCGATAATGAATGATAAAGTAAAATTTGTTCAACTTATCTGCAAGAAAAAAAATGAAAAAATTTGGTCCAAATTAAGGGTGCTTTTATTTTTACAAGAATTTTCGTTGAAAAAAATGTACATATTTCCAACTTCGCGAATTTGTCCCTTCAATTCTGAGGGTCTGGCAAACCTTCGGTCACTGCTTAATTTGAATTGCATTTTCAACCGAAGTGTTTGATGTATTCAGTGGGGCATTCAATAAAAGATCGGAGATATATTCAATACGGGTGGTACACTGTTTTACATCTTTTGGAAGTATTTCAACCGGATACCAACTCGTTGCATCATTTCATCAATTTTAATAATCTACTTTTTCTCGATTTTTATAAAAAAAAATTTCCCTGTGCCTGATTTTTTAAAAAAAATAAGAAGAATGAAAGTTTAATTTTGTCAAAATTCATTCTCCCATTCTCCTTATTAAATTCAAACTTTTCTCCTCAAAAGACTCGATAATATTCAAACCATAGCAAATCTGTTTTCCCATCAAAATAACCATAAATCTTGAGCCCATCGAAACTCTGTTCCTGGGGGGAAAAATCTTCGTATTATCACAGGAATAAATCATATTCCCAACACATTCCACCAAAGTAAACAGCTTTTCGTATTTAAAAAAATACAACTTTCTGACCTCGAATTCCAACCCCTTATTTTTCACTTCCTTCGTCGAAGTAACACGTACACTACCTATCAACATCGTTTATCGTTATAACCCTACTTGAACATTTCAATCACTTCTGTTCGTATTCTGTTCGTGTTTTTCCCCCAACGAAGAATCGCAAAATTATATACGATCGTATAAAAACCTTCTCACAACTCATCATCTACCTCACGTCGGAATCAGTACCCCTTTTCACCTTCTTTTTGGTATAAAATAACGAAACCATTTCAAACCTGTACAACAACGTATTTTACACGTATGTATTTTTTTTTTTCCTAAACAAAAATACTACCGAGCCACGTGATCGATAATATTTAATCGGGTACAACGAACGTGTGAAACGTCGTATTAAAAAGTTTCAAATTACGGTAAACTTTCGTCCTCGCTTTGAAGCTTTACGAAGGGAAAAAACAATTCGACCAACTACGACGTACATTTTCACACGGTGAAAACTTTTCAAATATACAAATGTTAACGATCAAATTTATTTTCCGCGTTTATTTTTATATTCATACGACCAGTATAACCATTTTTATACGTTATTTTTCTTTTTTCAACGAGGTTCTTTTTTTGTTTAGTTTTTGTTTTAGTGTGGTTGTATTTACCCAAACATTTCGCAAACGTAATTACACTTCTTTTGTCGCGTAATTACCACCTTTATGGTAGTGGTTTATTTCGTCGTAAAATTATAAAGATGAATGACCGCCGTTCGAGTCTCTTTTGTGATTTTTTTGCTAGCTTTTTTTCTCTTGATCATTTAGATAATAGGGCTGTTGAAACTGACGTCACGATTGAACTGGTGGGAAAATTTGGAATTTTCAAATAGCTAAACATTTTATTATTTGCACGATTATTACAAAACTTGATTTTTTTAACAATATAATTGATTGATTTGTGTAATTTTCGTGCAAATACGCTCAAATTGTATGGTTTAAATTTTTTCAAGTTTTTTCCCACCAGTTCCTTATTGGTTCATTTCACTGATAACACGTAGTTTCAACAGCCCTATAGATACGTTTGAGCGAAATCTCAATCATTTACTAAGGTAATTACGATTTTAGAATTTTTCATGGGCTGATACAGTAATAAAATATTGTTTCGAGGTTCTGATGAAATCCATTCTTTGAACGACGATTTGGGGTCCTGTGATCAAAATTATATCATTTTTTATGAATACTTGACTTGAAAAAAAAATCTGAACTCGTTTAAAAAAAGATACCTAAATTTAACTTCCACGTGAAATTATGATCAATTTTTAGATTCAAATAATTCAGTGAATCGTTACAATTTGTTCCATTAATCACCTATCAGAAAAAATCATGACCGAGATATTCCCTTCCCTTAAAAAAAAAAAGTAGGCAACCCTTTGAAAATCCAATATTGTTTGTTCATCTACTCTCATAACTGCAGCGCCAAAACGTACCAATAAAATTTTTTCCAATATTGGAATTAAGATCTCATTAATTGAAATCAGAATATTTTTGCGCCCCCCCCCCCTCCAGCAAAAAAATTATTCTCTTCGAAGAAATAGTCGCAAGGATTGAAATAGTAAAATTTATCTGATCTGAAAGATATGAAAAATTTTCCAAGAAAAAAAAAAACAAAATCTTCCCTCATAATGCTATAAATTGTAATTTTCGGTCTGTTACGATCGTGAGGAGAGACCAATGGATCTAGAATAAAAAATGAAAATTCTGGTTATTTGATGATTTTTAAAAATTATTTTGATACAATTTTTTGACTTTAATTCCAAATTTGTTCAAAACAGAACCCTTTTTTTTCCTTCGACAAAAAAAAATTCAAAGAGCACAACGTTGAAAAAATTTTGCTTTTTACAGTGAAATTTATTAAAATTCTCACTCTTTTTAAATTCTCTTACCCCTACTACTTATTAATTTTTAGTTTTTATTTTTTTTCAGTAGATCATAGGACATCTTGGGTTTAAAAAAATTGAAGAAACGAAAAATATTAAATGAGCATACGTTTTGCTCCTGTAATTTTTAAGATCTGCAAACATTCAAATTCTTGTGCTCAGTACAAGGTGTTGATCGAGACAGTTGACCTATGAAACATCTTGGACTTTGAATGATATTTATTTTTATTCGAGCCTTGAATCCGAATAAAAATCATTTAAATTTCAGATCAAACACCTCTTTTCACTTATTCAAAGAAAAAATGAAAATTGTTTTACACAAAAATTTTAAAATCCCCCCCCTCACCACTAAATGGAATAATTTCAATTTCTTTCGTTTTAAAAATAATTTTTAAGGTTAATAAAGATACTCTATTTCCTACTCTCTCAATTATAAATCAATGAAAATTATCGAAAATTACTGGAAAACAGTCAGAATTTCAGCTCAGAAATAAATCAGTAAAAAAATTCACAAAAAGCAAAACAGTAAGAAAAAATTTACAGAAAGTCCGGTAAAATAGGTGAAATTTGCTAAAAATCAGCAAAAATCCACTAAAAATCAAAAAAAAATTGCTGATTCTTCCGCTACAATTCTGACTTTCTTGTAGTAACTTTCACTAATTTGAAATGAGAGAGTGGTGGATTTGAATCTCGATAAACCATTTTTCAATACATCCTATTCATTCGAATAAATAAAAAAAAGGTAAAAAATAACATCTTGACTAAAAATTGTTTGAATATTTTTCATTAAAATTTAAAACAATTCGAGTTGTTTATTATTTTTTTAGTGATCAAACATCAAAAATAAAATGCAAGAATTTCCATATTAATTAATAAAATCAAATCGAAAAGAACCAGACAAGCAAATGGAACAGCTCATCTTCAGGATGGTAAATTTGAATTTCAAGCCAGAAAAATTACGACTTGGGTAAGAAAATTTTTAAAAGTAATTTTTTTCTCAAAGAAAATTTTGAAAAATAAAAATTGTATTTTGGGTTGAAAAAATTTGTAATTTACCCTTATTCGCTAATTCCATTCGATATTTTCGAAAATTGATCCCTTTAAAAAATGTTCAAACTTCCACGAAAGAAAAAAAAAATTCTTTTCAAAAACCATAAAAATAAAAAAAAAAATTATAAAAAATTGAAATAATTGCCGAAAAATTTATCTTGAAAATATTTGTGATTTAGTCAAACCGAAACCATTGATTTCTTAAAAAAATAATGAATGATTTTGAAACGAGTTTAAATAAGCTTAAATCCTATACAGATAAGGTGGTTTTTCCATTAATTGAACGAAAACTCGCATTTTTACCCAAGATTTATCATTAATCATCTTGTCAATGACCCCTTCCCCCCTCCTGCGAACACCCATTCACAAAAAAAACAAAAGTACATTTTTTTTCAGATCTCAACATCATTCGTCATCAAATTTTTCCAAAATTAAACGTCATCATTCATATTTCCTTCCCTCTCCATTTCCATTCGGTCTACGACACGAGACGAAACCCCGAAATAGAGAAAAAAAAATTCGAAGAAAATAGATTACATCATAGACATTCAACTCCATATCAATTACACGACGCACGATAAAATTAACGTACACGTATCTAGCAGACTTCCTCGCTCAGCCTCGTCATGTATAGTGCTTTCAACGATGCGAATTTGATTGCGAGTCGTAACTAGTTATTGCTAGCTTCGCATACAATTATCTCTTTTTCTTTGTCATCGTAAGTCTTCTTCAAGTATCATTCGTTTTAATGAATAAAAATACAATAATTTCGTTTCCTTTATAAAAACATAAACTCGTTACTTGTACTGCCAATTACACGTACTCGAAAAGCCATTCGTAATTATTGCTACGTGTATTTGTCGTAATTCGACATCGAGGTTTTAATTTTTCACTCGAGTGTATTATAAAACCCATCGAAAATTAGGTAAAACCCGTCGTAAATCTCTTATAGCTCGACGATCCCTACTCGAGTCGGGTTTCTAGATAATCGATTCGATCGAAAAATTGAAATTATCGCCGCGTCTGCTTAATTCTACCCATCACCTTAGTTGAGGTAGCTCGAATGAGGCTTACTTTACTGTTTTTTCGGTGGCCATATGCCCGCAGGGGTCGAATGCGAAAAACACAGGAGGCCCGCAATCCACGTAGAAGGCTTGCTCGCTTCCCATACATAATTTCACAGCTCTTCCGACCTAGAAAGTAAAAATATAAGTACTTCGAATTTCGATTTCGACAGACTCGTTGAAAACGTTTGAATTTTTAAACCAATATTTACTTAACCTATTCGCTTATCGGTAAATATGATAAAACGATAAAATAGAACGCGGCAATATAATAGCGAACCCGGATATAAGGTGTTTGGCAATAAAAACACTTAGGCTAATAAACCTACAATCGATTTTATTTTCTAATGATTATTTTTTCGAGTAAATACGTAATTTCTTGATTAAAGAAAAAAAAAGAAAAAAAATGCATTTCGACGAAACCATCCAAATGCATTATTACAGATTACACAAGCCGATAGGATTAGATAATGTAACTGAAATTTTATCCTTTTAAAACCCTTCCCTGGTGTTTTTTTCCCTCCAGCTTACACCTACCGATACGATAACTTACAAAACAAAAAAAAAAAGCAATCCCCCTGGAATTCGTTTGTTTCAATTTTTTTCTTTTTTTTTTCAGATTTTTTACGATTCGATGAGTAAAAATTTCAAAAATGGATTTTCGATCGTCAAATTTAGAGCTATTTTCTTATCACGAAACAATGATATGGCAAACTTATGTAATTATATGTTAAGTTCATCAAGCCTTGTATACAATTACTCACTTTTAAACACATCGGACAAGTTCTAAAATTAGAATCTCTATTCAAACCCCAGTCGTGATGACCTTGGACATGTCCACAAGATAAATAAACATAAGGTTGTTGCAGATTATGTTCCATACCAGATCTACGAGGTATTACTAAAGTATTTAGACCCACAGGGCATACGGGCCTGTCGGCGTTCAATCTATCTACTAAGCCTTCTAGGTACTCTTTCGTCTGTAACAAGCACACAAAAAGAATAAAAAACATGTGGTTAGATTAGAAAAATAATATTACGAATAAATAGAGATTAAAACGAATAGGGGAGTTGAAGAAATTAAAAATAGGGAGGATTTTTTTGTAATAAGTTGATTGTTTTGTTTGCTCGTCTTTTTAATCTCGAATTTAAAAAAAAAAAAAAAAACTTCAAATAGCCTTATAGAATTAGATTAACGTTAAATGAGGGTGATGATGATGAAGGAAGGAGAAGAATAATCTTACATTCCATGAGATAAGATTCATTCAAATGCAAGGGAGAATTTCTTTATTTTTTTGAACCCATTTCAAAATATTCGTATTTTTTCCTCAGTTGCAAAAAAAATATCAAAACAATTAACAGACCGAATACTGATAAATTGAATAGTTCAAGTGACACATCACACAATCGCAATATCAATTTGAAAATTTTCAATTCCCTTCTTTGTATCGTAGAGGAAATATAAATTAATCGATAACATTGTTATTACGACTGAACTCGTGACAGGGCTTCGTAAATAGTTTTTTTTTTCAAATATTATCAACTGCTATTATCAATTTGAAAAAATTTCAATGATTCAATTTATCTGCGAAAGATGGATTTTTTCCATAAAAAATTTCAAACTAAAAACACAGCGTACAAAACCACAACTAAGTAGATAATCAGCTTAGGAAGGCTTGGACCATGAATTTTACAGAAATATTCCATTATAAGAAGAGGTCAACGACCATATTAAAGAAAAAAAATTGGAAAAAAATTGTTTTTCGACATCGCAACGAGTATTAAAACAAGATAGAAGGAGTAATGAAATCATAAAGCGAAAAATATTTCAAAAATTTGCTTCAACTGCTGACTAATCTTTCCTTCTTTGAAAAAAAATTAAAAAATAGTAATCTTAACGAAATAAAAAAGAGCAGACAAAAGATAATGGAATTCTCGGGTGAATTTTCTCAAATAACAGAAAATTAAATTTCGAGTGTTTGAAATTTTAATTAGAATTTTTAAAATTTTGGTAGTTGGTATTCGATGTTCTAAAACTTTTGTAATAATAAAATATTAAAAGTTTAACATTGGATTAAATAATAAGCTTGAAAATCTAAAATATGTCATTGAAAGGAAAATTTTCGTTATCAAAATACTTCGATAGATTTTATTTAAATTTCAGAGATATTTTTCTTTCTTTTTCCCTTTCTCACATTTTTTTTTCCTTTCTTCGCAAAATTCATTTTCGTTTCTTTTGAAGATGTTCATTATTTATTTGAGCCAAATTCATGGTTTTTTCAAAACGTTTGCTTTTTTCAAGGTTTGGTACAAAGGTCGTCTCCTCCTTCTCCTCCCCCTCCCCCCCCCAAAAAAAATACAAAAAAGAATAAATATTGTTTGCCTTTCTAATATTTGTAGAGTATTTTAATTTTATGAATTTTTATTTTTGTAAAATAATTTCGAGTTGATTTCATGACTTTCCCATATTTTTTGATCAATGACTTTCCAATATTTTTTGATCTTTCATTTTTTTTCTCAATTTGAAAGGCGCTCTGACTCAGCTTAACCTTCCCTATTCTTTTGCTTCCCACTATTTCTTCAAGATTGGATTGAACAGGAGCGAATGAGACAATCTCCCCGATAATTTCAAAATTACTCGAATGGTCGGAGAAATTTAATTTGTGAGGGAAATTTTTCAAAAGTGATAACTCGACCTTTTTCGAAAAATGTTTGTTTCTGCTCGGGAAAATATTATTCTAATCGAAAATTCCAGCCCCCTCGCCCCCCCCAATCAAGTTCCGTTTTGTCTCTCCAAATACGAAAATAGATCTAAAATAATTTGAAAATGTTTTAAAATTCTAATCTGCATTTGGAAATTTTATGTCTTTGAAATTAAAAAATACAGTTTTGAAATTTTGCCAAAATACCAGGAAAAGTTATCGGTATCGAAATTTGCCAAAATTTATGGTACATTTAGAATCAGCCAAAAGAAAAAGCCATATTTTGTGAAGTTTTTTTTTTTTTATAGTAAAACTTCGTAAATCTAGAAAAAAACCGAAAAAGGATAAGTAACAGAAAAATGGTCAGATTCGAGCGACCTTCATTCAGAATAACAAAAACAGTACGAAAATTTAACGATTTTCATGTGTTTTGAAAAATACACCTTGACCTGCTTCATCGAGGAGCTATTCGGTTCGATTTTTCTGGGTGAACAGGTGTTCATATGGAAAACTTTCAAGAATGCAGTTAATTTTTCGATACCGATACAATTTTTTAAATTAATTTTCAACTTTTTGATAACTTTGGGCCATGATTTCGCAACCGAAAATGAAAACATTTTGGTGTTTTGAAGAATAACAATTTTTCAAGTGAACAGCTGTTCGTGAGAAAATGAAAAAAAAATCAACAAAAATATGCACAATTTCTGACTGAAATCCAATAATTTTGGAATCAGGATCCTTCAAATATCAAAAAAAATCAATAATTTTCGAAAATCTTGAAAAATATGCCTCGATCTGTTTCATCAACCAGCTAATTAGCTAATTTGGTTCCATTTTGAATGAACAGCTGCTCATAAAAAGAAACTTCATTTTTCAAAAATTATTCGATTTTTGTAGTCAAAATTGTTCGAACAATAGAACAAAAAAATACAAAAATTGACCCTGCTGGAAAGAAGGAACTTCGTGTAAAAAAAAATTGATGTCTTTATTTTTATGTGTTTGGTCCAAATTTGGGATGTCATTTGAACCAAAAACGTGAAAAAAGAGAAATCGATTTTTTTTTACACAAAGTCCCTTCTTTCCAGCAGGGTCACAAATACAAAATACAAAAATTCAACGATTTTTGGTTATTTGAGAAAAATACTTTAATTTATTTCATTATCAAGCCAATTATTGATTCGACCTTTCTGGTTGAACAGCTGTTCATACGAAAACTGGGGGAAAAAATCAATTTCATTTTTCGACAATAAGTACTAAATTTTTTCAGCCTAATTATAAATTTTTAAAAGCTTCAAAATCACGATTTTTCCAACCAACTCCTCGTTATACTGATTCCAACCTCCAGAAATATTAAAATAAATCTCGATTCTAAAAAAAAATCCACTCGATACGACTCATCTAACATAACTCCGGCTCATTTTCGAAAACTACACGAGCCATGAAATACCAGCAACATATCGAGAGAACTTCTCAGAAAGAAGATGAGCTGACGATTTCAATCTCCACCGACGGATGACTTACTGGTGATTTTTTCAGTCCTTCGACCGTCCTCCAAAGTAAAGTCGCGCCACAAAGATCGATTAACGTGCCATCTTGTAATATATTAGTGACACCTTCGACCTATTGGAAAAAAATACAACGTAAGTACTCTCGAAACATTCGAAAGCCATAATCGAGCCTACGTATTGATACCGTCGGCGACAATTTTTAATACTAACGGCGTTTCCTTTGACAGGAGCAGATCGTGAAGCTCTTAAACTATAAATAGCACCACCGATGGAGACTTCGCGCCAAGTTCCGTATGTGGCATTGCCATCGCTGAAGCAGCCATGCGGATGCATGATGAGCACCCCGTTCGTGGTCAGTCCATCCATATCGTGTCCAGTTTCCCATTTTGTTGCTTTTTCCTAAAAAAAAAAATTACCTTAATAGTATTTTTTTTTTTTTTTTTTTGAGAATTTTGGGTCAAAATCGAGTCTACTTACCCCTAAAAATATATTTTTGGACGAGTCGAATCCAGCCGCGTAAATACGAGCAATGGATGGATTATTTCGATCACATAAAATTCGGCAAGCAAAACGCGATATCGTACTGGCCAATACTTTATTGTCTGTTTTATTTTTATCACCGGCCACCGTATCCAATACGACAAAATCTATAGGTGGTTCTGACGATCTGCCAATCTGTGTACGAGAAAACCAAAACGTAGAGAAAAATTACGATTGAAAAAAAAAAACAGGATATTAAAAAACGTAGGCATAATAATGCCACCAAGGACATGCGTCTTTATCAAACGACATAGGCACAAGTTGACAATTGTGACATACTTGAAACATATCTGTATTTTCATCGTGTGTATATTCTACAATAACCGCTTGATTTCTGGACATTGTATAAGATATCGAGTGTTGTTCGGTGTTCAAAATGGCCTAGGAAAAAAAACATAAATATTTTTGGTTAGAGAGGAAAAAAAGAAGATGAAATCCGGTTGATGAAATTACATTAAAATATCCTAGAGACTTAATATATCGAGAAAAACCATCCGTAAAATCATCTCGGTCGGTGATGATGATGAGAATTGGAAAGCGAGAAAAAAAAATAGGCCTAATTAACGTTCTACATTAGCGTTAATTTTATATTAACCCGAATTATTTGGCTAAACGATACTGTGTCGTCGTCGCCATCGTCGTGATTGTAACGACACAATGCCGCCGAACGTTGACCTATTACTCGGTTCATACATTCTGAACCAAAAATACCGTATATTTTGGTATTTTACAACGACTCGTCGTCGAGTTTTTTGCGTTCGGTTCGGTTTGAATTGGGAAATGTGCAGTATTGAAGCTCGTATACGGGCATCGATATCTCACGGTTTTTTAGTAATTTTGGAGGAGAAAAAGGGAAACAACGAGGCGTTGATTTTTATTGTTTTTGTTTTGTTTGGTGCCCCTTTTCCCCGGGTGTTGGCGGTCTTACTCTTGGTCGGTGTTCTTTTTCAACAAAGTCAATATTTTCTTAATTACGAAACCGTGAAAAATTCACGCGTAGGGACTACAGCTAGGCGGTGGTATGCCAACAAACGCTGTTAAATGACCCTTGGCGAATATTTTCTCGAATCGCTGGACCACATCGGGCAATTTCTATTACCGGAGAGCAATTATATCGATATTTAAAAAATTGCGTTGGATTTGTTTTTAAAAATTAGCACTTTCGTGGTCGAGATGTTGGATGGTTCGCGATAGAACCGCAAGATATGATTTTTTTGCGGGGTATTGAAGGGTTCGATTCGAAAAAAAAATCTAGAAACCAAAAATAGTTCTGAATGAATTTTTTTCGAAAGGTAAAGATCAATGTTAAACTTGGACCGATGAAGAGAATTTTTTTTAGAAAAATGTGGTGTTTTTCGCTGAATAATAATTTAGCTTGATCACTTAATTTAACGAGTGCTTTTGCAATAAAAAAAGAGATCAATTTTATTATTATTTGATTACATAACCGAGTAATTTTTTCTTTTGAGAAACTCAATAATTAAATTAATTTATTCGCTCAAGTTTGAAAATTTTAGCAACCCCGAAGCACATTTAATCTATTTTTAAAATTGTCAAGAGACAATTGAAAACCGAATATTTTTTGTAAAGACTTTGAGAACTATTCGAATTTTTATTTCTGTTGAAGACATGAAAAAACTGATTAATTCAGTATCTTTGTCAAATTTCTCCTCAATCAACTTGACTTTCAGCAGTCTAAATTTTTTCAATTAACTTTACCATCACCAATGTATGGAAAAGTTGATTACAGATTTTAAAAATAATTCATCGCTTAGATTTAAAGTACCTCCAACTAAACAACAACCTTACACGAGAAAAAATCGGTGAAAAACATCAAACTGGATTTCAATCCTCAATTGATCATTTTATTTCATTTGTGAAAACGTTGATTATCAATTTTTGCATCGAAATGGATCTATTTTCAATGAATCTTGTTGGTAAACGTGATAAATTCGATCGTTCAAATAAAATGAAAAATAAATTATTTTAGTAAATTTTTGAAGAATTGATTAGGTACTTGATTGATTTTTCGGTGAAATCTATTTTTTCTTTTCACACCAAATTCGATTTTTGATTATTACATCCCGATGAAAAAATTTCAGATCTAATCATATCTCAAAAATGTCCTAATCAATTTTATCAAATTACATCAAATCATATCTCATTGTATCAATTCATATCTGAAAAAATTATGAAATTCAGATCCAGTTTGATATGATGTGATCAAATGACATCTAATTTGATCAAGTCATCTCCAAAAAAAATTAGATGTAATTAGAGATAATTTGATTGGGATATTTCTGAGATCAAATTTCATCTGTTTTGATAAAATTTGATCCTAATCAGATATGATTTGATACGATTTGATCTAAAAAATTTTCATCGGGATGAAACAACTAAAACTGATTTTCAATTTTTACACCAAAATCAAATTTTTAATTTCATATCAAACAACCGAAATCAAATAAAAATTTTATTACATATTAGTCAATCGAATCAATTTTCAACTTTTACACCAAATTTAAAATTTTCTCACCTAATTTGAATCACTTTTTGCACAAAAATCGTGCTTTTCGATTTTTGTACCAAAATTGGTTTTTCATTTCTGCACCAATATCAATTTTCAATTTTTACACTAAAATATATTTTTAATTTTACACCGACATCAACTTTCTAATTTTTACACTGAAAATCGACCATCAATTTCGGCAATGAAACCGATTTTTGATTTCCACGGTAAAATCAATTCTCAGCTTTTATCAAAATCAATTTTTGCACTAAAATAGATTTTAATTTTCACTTTTTCCACTAAAATCAATTTCTAATTTTTTGCATCAAAATCAAATTTTGATTTTTTGTAGGTACCAAAATCAATTTTAGATTTTATGCACCAAAATCAATTTTGGATTTTTTGCACCAAAATCTACTTCTATTTTTTACACCAAAATCCAATTTTTTGCACTAAAATGGATTTTTAATTTCAGTTTTTTACGCCATAGTCGACATTTGATTTTTGCATCAAAAATTGATTTTTGATTTTAAAATCAAGGACCATTATTATTGATTTTTACAATACAATAAAACGATTTGTTATGGCGAATATTTGTCTTATTATTGAAAAAATTAATTATTGATTCATTCATTTAACAAAATTTAAACTAAATCCAAAGTAATAAAACGATTATCGGTCAATTATAATGATTTATCGATCTGATGATTGATTAATTCACAAACTTGAATAACAAAAATTATTGTACAATCGAGTTCTACATTAGAAAAGTAGTGACCAATTTTAAAAGAATTTCCTTTTTACTGCAAAAAAAAGATCGATCATCGGAAATTCTAAAACAATCAACCTTTTACTTTAAATTTCCGGCGGTCTACATATTTCTAACAACGTTAATGAATAATTTTTACAAAAGTAAACACAAAACAATCAATTTTCCAGAAATAATGTATGGTACTATCGATAAATTGAATTGTTTGTATAGTTTAATCTAAATTATTGATCGATAATTTTCCACTATTTAGATGAATTATCGATTTATTCACAAAATTGAATTATCGACATCAAGTATTTACTTATCTACCTAGCAATGTTTTCAATTTTAAAAATTTTAACGATTGAATGAAATATTTATCTTATTCTAAATCAACTCATCCAGTCAAGTACGAAAAAAAAATTTAAAATCCTCATCCAAACCATAAAAACATCACTGAATCAAAATCAACGCGATCAAATAAGAAAACCTTCTCGACCCTCGTCTCCCTCCCCAGCCAATCTAAAATCACTAAAAATCCTCCAAAGAAATCCAATAAACTTGCCAACTCGAGCGTAAAATACTCTCAACACTCGAATACAACACACGTGACAAAATTATGTCAAAAAATTGCATAACCGAGACCTCACCTCACCTCTCCCTTCATCACCGTCCTTGATCCGCGAGAAAAAAAATTCCAACTATGCGGTAATATCCACGTACTGCGAAAATTTCAACTCGCCTAATAACAAAACCTCTTTCATCTCTGCGTAAAATTTATTCGCAAGACGACATCGAATACCCAAAACCGCATTTTCTTATTGGGACTAAATTTTCGCCTCGTCTGTGAAATCCTCCAAGAATCTGCGTTAAAATACGCGACGCAGCGGTTCATCTGTTTGGAACGTGATTATTTGCCACAATTTCACGACCAGAATCTGCCTAAAGTTGGCGAGGGAAATTCGTTTCAAAAATTCATAGAGAGGGCTTTAATTCCGAACGTAATGGAGAACCGAAGGTCATCTCTGAACGCGTTTTCGGCGACCTGTCTAAAACTCGTGTAATTTTAATGAGAAACGAGCTAGCCAGTTCACTTATAATAATCAAACGTGGTAGGCAAAGAGGGAACCGCAAGAAATGCAATGAAATGGATTTCATCAATACCACAGCTTATTTGATGAATAATATTATAACGTGTATGGAAAGTAATATGTTTACTTGAAGAATATTAATTCGTATCATTTTCAGAATTTTTCCAGGCTGAAAATTTTATTCTATTTTTCATAATTTTTGCTGATTTCTTCGCTTCAAAAAAAAGTGATATTCTGAGATAACCTTCAAAATTGAACAATGGCTAAAAAATCATGCTCTACGTATACTTAGTTGTGTTAGAAAAATCCATTTTTTTTTCTTTTTTCAAAAATTTTCACTACTTTAGATCAAAAATTAAGAATAACAACACTCATTTTTCAAACATTTGCGTACCTATTTCTTAAATAATTGAAAAAAAGTCACTAAAAACAAGAAAAAATTTCAGCAGCAGCATAGGAAACAATCAGCGAAATTACCCTATTTTATTTTCAACGTATTTGCAAAAGTTTTTCACCGAATTTCAGATGTTTTACAGACTTTTCAAAGAATTTCCACTGATTTTTCAGTAATTTTTTCACTATTTGCTTTTAGTGAATTTTCTTCACTAATTATCAAAACTCGAATTCGAAATCCAATGGACACTCAAAAGCAAAGGTGACTTAAAATTTTTAAAATTTCCATGATCAGGATCAAAAAGTAGACTTTTTAGAATTTCGAATATGATTTTGAGATTTTTTTTTATTTGAAAACACAACGCAACGTAGATAAACCTGGAAAAGCATAAAGGAATAACAGGGTGTCCATTATATTTCAGAAATGTTTTTCCTCGATTTTTTCGGGGTTTTAAACCAATTTTTCAAAATTTTTTAAGCCTTCTAATTATAATGAAAAGAAAGGGATATTTTTTCGTGTGATAAAATAGAGCAGAATAATAATTATTTAAAATGCACGGTGTCCAACTTTTTTTTTTTCAAAAATAATGTTTACAAAACTTTTAGATTCTTCTTTTTTCGGTCACAGAAACGACTTGAATTCAATTCTGAAAATTTCTGTACCCCCTCCCGCCTCTCACTGGCACAAAATCTTGAAAATTTCAATTTTTAACAGGAAAAATTTCAAATAAAAAAAAATTCATTTCAAACCAACATTATTACAAAGTTTTGAAAAAAGAAACAAACATGGCAAGGTGTCTACAATCATATATCACTATAAAACTTCGGATTTTTCAAAAATGTTTCAACAATTCAATATTCCCCCCTCCCCCCTCAAAAAAAGCGTACCTCAAAATTATAAATTCCACGAATAAAATTCTCACCATAAAAAAATCTATGCGGGATAAAATCTCGATTTTTTGATCAGATATATTAATGTGATGAGTCCAAGCGAAGTTTGAGCAAAAATTTTAGCAAAAAAAAAACTTCAAAAGTTGAAAATTCATCACTTTACCCTGAGTGAAGTTTTCCAAAATGTGACCAATAATTTCGAATTTTCTTTCATTCTCCCTCCTTTTTTTTCAACATGGGTACATTCAGAAATTAATTTTTTGAACATCATAATCATACAAAAATTAGTTGAAACAACATGAAACACCTTTCAAGAAAATTGGTAAAATTCCAGTAAAAATTCAAAAATCTTCGACTTTTCCAGGTTTTCCAGATCATGGACTGAAAAATTCAAAATCTTGATTCGCATCATTTTGATTCAAAATTGAAGGGTGACTAAGAAAGGAAGAGGATGAAAACTCCAGATTTTGGAGATCATTTTCAGAATAAATTGCCAATTTCATACTTCACCAGTAACATTTTAGGTGGCTTCAGTTTCATAGTTTCGAAATTTACTTAAAAAATACGTAAATGTTTGAAAAATCGATATTTCACCACTAATTTTTAGCCAAAGAGGAGGGACTTTTTGAAAAAAAAATGGAACCTTCCTGATGGAAAATTACACATAGAATATGATTATTTGAGCATTTTTCAATTCCAAGTCTTAGGTATTTGATAAGATAGGTGTTCACGAGAAACCGGTTTTCAGCGGGTTTCCAATTTTTTCAAGGAGATGAGAGAGGGGTTCATGAGAAAAATTGATTTATAAAATTTTCAAAAACATCAAATCTTAAGCTAAACGAAAAATTAAGCTCGAGCAAAACGAGAGCAAAGATTTCGGCAAAGAAAAACCACCAAAAATGCTAAAATTTTATATTTTTTAAACATTTAAGTCACCAGAGAAAATAATTTTTGTTTATGAAATAATTTCAACGAAATGTCGAGAAAAAATGAATTATTTCAAGAGATTTTTTTCTGAATTTTCCTACATTTTAGCCAAAGGTTGTTTTTTTTTGGGGGGGGGGGATTTTGGACCCTGTAGTAAACATCTTGATTTTAAATGATCAAAAATTCATAATTTTAATTGAAAATTAGTCCAAAAAAATACGACGTTTCTAATTTCGTTCGAATCTATGTACGCAATATCGATTCGGTCTCTCGAAAACAATACAGAAAAGAACAATGCGGATACTTTTCTAGCATCTCCTACACATAATGAATGTACTACGTGTATTGATGTCAATTATACCGCAGAAAACTGGCGGGCACTCGGTCAAGAAGGAAAAACGTCGTACAAGGGCACCGGGAAGACGACACGACAAAGCACGAGAAAACTGTTGGAGGCAACGCGACGGACGCGTTTCCCGCATTCGTTTTCATTTGCGGCGAAAGAATTGAAACGATGAAATTTTCACGTGTCCGATACCCCCTTCCTACCCTGTCGGCCATCGCAAGACTATTAATTTCCATCGCAATAACGCCGCGTACAATACGGCAATATATACTTATTACGCATCTAAGTGGTAGTATTACGTACAGAATACGAATACAAAATATATAAACAGCGTCGGCTGTACGACTTCGACATACTGCGACGTTTAATAATCATTCAACTCGGTCGTTTGCCTGGTTCGCAGTTTGCTCAAAGAGCGAGAGAGGTTCGACGTCGTATTGCGATATACCTACCAACGTACTTTAAAATATACAAATACATACGACGACGAACCATTACCATCTGACGACGAAGAAAGGAAAAAAAAAGAGACAAAAAAACAATGAAACTAGGTAACACGAGTTTTATAGTATTTTTCTATATATCGATACACGAAGCGTCCGTCGGATCGTCTTTGTCCTCCTGGTCGTCACTTTCCATCGCGAAATATTGTATTATCTAGATGGCCTACTCAGAATTGCCATACGACCGCGCCATCGCTGGTAGGATGGTATTCGTGGAAAATTTCTTGACCATCGCGAAGCACGTATTGGGAAAAATGCACGAATGGCTTTGAAGCGATTGCATTTTCACATCGATGACGAAGCAGATTTATAGAAATGCAATTTTGCACATGAAATGGAAAACGATTATGGAAAATACGAGTGGGTGTGATGATTGAATGAATTATTAATAAATGGTGGTCGGTTTTTTTCCAACGGGTTGCTCTACTTTTTTACGAGAATTACGATTTTTGCCGTTTTTTATGCTGAAATGCAGGAATTTGAGAATTTATAGTTTTCGTTAAGGTTTTAGAACGAAAAATAACGAATATTTCGGCTTCAGTTTCATTTTTTAAATTTTCTGTTCCGGTTTCGGTTAGGACGAAAAATAACGAATATTTCGATTTCGGTTTCATCCTTTCAGATTTTGGGTTCGGTTTCTGTTAAAACGAAAAATAACGAATAATTCGGTTTCGGTTTCATTTCTTCAAATTTCGGTTCCGGTTTCGGTAAAAACAAAAAATAACGAATAATTCGGTTTCATATTTTCAAATTTCGGTTCCGGTTTCGGTTAAAACAAAAAAAAAACTAATATTTCGATTTTGGTTTCATTTTTTCAAATTTCAGTTCCGGTTTCGGTTTAATAAACAAAAAATAACGAATAATTCGGTTTTTGTCTCATTTTTACAAATTTCGATTCCGGTTTCGGTTAAAACGAAAAATAACGAATATTTCTGTATCAGTTTCATTTTTTCAAATTTCGGTTTCGGTTAAAACAAAAAACAACGAATGTTTCAATTTTTCATTTTTTTTCAAATTTCGGTTCCGATTTCGGTTAAAACAAAAAACAACGAATATTTCGATTTCGGTTTCAGTTGAAACAAAAAATAATGAATGTTTCGATTTCATTTTTAAAAATTACGTTTCAGTTACGGTTAAAACGAAAAATAACGAATATTTCTGTTTCAGTTTCATTTTTTCAAATTTCGGTTTCGGTTAAAACAAAAAAAAAACGAATGTTTCAATTTTTCATTTTTTTTTCAAATTTCGGTTCCGATTTCGGTTAAAACAAAAAACAACGAATATTTCGATTTCGGTTTCACTTGAAACAAAAAATAATGAATGTTTCGATTTCATTTTTAAAAATTACGTTTCAGTTTCGGTTAAAACAAAAAATAACGAATATTTCTGTTTCAGTTTTATTTTTTAAATTTCGGTTACGGTTTCGGTTTTGGTTTTTGGCCAATTTTAACGAAACTTTTTTTTTAAATTGAACTTTGGTTTCGGTTTCAGTTATCATCTATGCCGAACTGATCGATAATTTCGAATTATATTTTGAAATCAAGTTGGCTTGATGAAGAAACGGAACAATTTTAGGCTCAATTTTTCAAAAATTACGTTCCAAGAATTTCAATTTTTTTCTTCTGCAATAATCAGCTCATTTAAAAAAATGTATTCAACACGATGTGAATTTTTTCTGAATTTGAATAGGTAATTAGGCATAATACCTACCCATGGTAAAACTTTCCTACATAAATTTTTTAAATCAAAAGTTAAATCACTTCCTGGTTGCCATAATTTTTTTTCTTAATCGCCTTATTTGAAAATACAAGTGATTGAATTATTCAAGATTATAAGGTCTTCTTAAATAATGTATTATCTATTAAGGAAAAATCGAATTCAAAATCGAGGCAGTACTTGCGAAATCCTCAGAAATAATTCATTACATGCAAAATATAAAATCTATGATGTGTTTTGATAAAACATTACGTAGGATATGAAAAATTAGTTCATCAGATAGCGCTAAAATGAAACTGACACACAGTTTTAATTAACTGGTTACTAATGTTCAATCGATTATAAATAAAATTTTTCTCGATGTAGCATAAACAATTAATCATTACAGAAAGTGGAAAATTCATTAGAATTATGAAGGAAAACAAACGCATGTTTGGTCATACATTTGAAACTTTTTTCCATTTTCAAGCAATCGTCAAATGTTTTTTCTATTTCTTTTTTTTTTTTTTAATTCGAGTGAAAAATTGATCGGTTTTATTTAGTAGGGTATTTTGATTTTAATATGGTTAATATGTGATAATGTGATCCCAATTGATAAATCTGTATCTATTTTTGATTTCATATCTATATTGAAATTATTTTTATCCAACTCTTATCGCTATTTTTTTTCTTTTCTTTGGATTTTGCAGAAAATCTTATTTAGATTGATAGCATTTTTAAATTGATTAATAGAGAAGAAAGAACGAGAAAATTAGTGAAAATAAACGGAATAGTCGGTAGTTTGCAAAATTTACTGAAGATGGCTAAAAAGTAGTAAATTTTGCTGATTTGTTCTCTCCTGCAGTTTGGACTGCCAATCCATGATTTTTTTATTGATTCTGAGTGAAGGAGTATGCAGGTAAATAATTCAGGAAAGAAATCAGAAGCCCAAGCTTCGGTTTGTTTCAAAAAAGAAAGGATAGAATAATGGTTTATACATCGAAATTTTATTAAAAACTGTATTACCATAAAAATTATGAGACAACTCAGCAGGCGAAATATATAAACACACAATTTCACGAGGCGAAATTCATTTTCCGAATTTTGACAAATAAAAATTCAAAGTTTTTCCATACCGATGTCAGCTCTAAAAAACATCAACATTTGATTCGATCAAGGTACCTATAAGAAGACACAAATGCATCCAGAGATTGATCAAAAAAGGGCTGAGAATTTGAGCAAAAATAGGGGAGAAAAGTCAAATTTCAAATCGGTCATTTTTCACTGATCTTTCAGTCAAAATTAACAATTTTTGCTGACAAATTAGGAATCTATTCAGAAATTGTAAACAATTTTCGAAAAATATACTGTTTGAATTTGAACGCTCTTTTTTTTATATACTTTTGTAATTACAAAATCTTTTTAAACTGAAGTGCTAAATCTCTCTTTTGTTTGAGAAAACCTAAGTTGATCTAGCAGCAAGGAATTTTTGAAAAATTGTTTCTAAATTGATAAAATAGGTCATCAAAGTTCATTTGTGCCCTTTTTAGAAATCATTTTTCAAAGTAAGGGAGAACAAAAGCATTCTGAGGATTACTTATCGGCTGGAAACTATTTCCAATCGATGTGAGAAAATAGAAATTGGGTGTATTATCAAGTTTAGACTTTCTGCCTCAATACAGGGTGTTCCAGGAAAGGACGTCCAAACTTTATTAGGATAGAACCGGGTACCATTTTAAAAAAACTTGAGATGAACATGTTGCCTATTTCGATATGAAGGGGCAAATTCAGGTTCTAAAAAAATCATGTAAAAATTTTTTTGACCATTGGAATGGATAGGACATTGAAAATGGAACAGATTTTCATCTTGTGACTTTTTGCCTAACTTGAAAATTGAAGGGGCTACAAAAAAATTCGTTCAAAAAAATTCTAAAAAAATGAACCAGCCAAGGAAAAATTTTTGAAGCCCATTTGTTTTGAGTGAGCTGTAACTCCTTTATTTTCGATGTTGAGCAAAAAGTGTACATAACAATTTTTTTCAGTTTTCAACGTACTATCCATTCCCTTGGTTGGTTCATTTTTTAAGAATTTTTTTTGAACAAATTTTGTAGCCCCTTCAATTTTCAAGTTAGGCAAAAAGTCACAATTTGAAAATCTGTTCTGTGCTTTTACCGAAAATTAAGAGAATCCGATGGATAACGAATTTTAGAAAATTGTACCTCAAAGGAATTTAGAAAGTATGCTCTCGAAATTGAATCAACACATAATTTTTTCAATACTTTACTTCATTCTAATATGTGAGCCTGGAAGATACCGAAAATTGGTTCTTGATTTGACACTGGTTTTTAACCTTTCAGAAGGGGTGAATCCAGGGGGAAACCTCACCTTAAAAACCAATTTTCAGGCATCAAACTGAAATTTTGAAAAAAAAAAAGTAACTTTAGTAACCATTTTCCATGAAAATAGTAACCAAAAAGTAACCTCAGAATCGTTAATTTTTAGGAGTTTCAGTAGAATCCAAGGGGGGGGGGGGGTGTGCGCAAAAACCAAAAATTTAGATTTTTCTGCAAATTTCGGCAATTTTAGCACATATTGAATTTTGGGAAATTTTTGAAGATTTGAAAGCTTTTGCACGTTTGGAAGAATTATGGTGAGCAAAAGTACTGACTTATACTATGACTTCTGGCATGACTTCTCTAAATTCCCCTCCCCCACCCCACCCACCCAAAAAATCAATATTTCAAGCAATGGCGAAAATTTTTGGTAAAATTTTTTTTAAAATGAATGAATTTTCTGTTAATTCATCATGTTATTTCAATGACTTTTCACAGATCTTTCAATCGAAATTATTATTAAAAATCAGTGAGATTTAACTGGAAGATCTTGTGAAAAATCATCAATTTTTAGAATAAAGGGAATGAAATACTGCCCAAGCGAAGCCCGGGCGAAAATTTTTCAAAAAATACACTTTTTACATTTTTTATAGTAAAAAATTCTGCCTTCTTCATAATTGAAAAAAATTAGAACCCGGTACAAAAATATTTACCTCTGTACCTCTCTTTCAACGGGCCTGATTGAGCTCTGACTGAGCCCAGGCACAGCGAAGGCGAAAATTTTTGAAAAATGGGCACTTAAGAGTCTGAAATTTCATTATTAGGTCAAACAAAATTATGATTTTTTCGTGGTTTGCATTGACTTCTAAAAAAACTATATCTATTGACGCATTTCTTGATCTCGTTCCAAAAAAATCGAAACATTTTTGAAAATTCCAATCGAAAATATTACCGCGTTTTTCAAGTAAATATGAGAAAGGACAATTTTTCTTTTTTGAAAATAATAATTATTTAGGTTGGAAAAGAAAAATTTTCATACAATCATTTTGAAAATGAAATTGTGTAAATTTATGGAGTCCGAGCGAAGCGAGGGCGAAAATTTTTGAAAAAAAAAAGCATTAAAAAGCTTAATATTTTTTCATTTTTTTTTTTTAGGAAAAATTTTGAAAATAGTAACCAATAGTAACCTCTGAAAGGAAAAAGTAACTTTTAGTAACCAAACTCGAAAAAAGTAACCAAGTTACTTAAAAAGTAACCTCTGGTTTGATGCCTGAATTTTTTACATCCAAGAATGATTTCCATATTCGGGCTCCAGGCTCATAGTCATAATTCATTTCCACATCAAAGAGCCTTTCCTGATAAGGGTCGAAAATGGCCAATGACCCAGAATTGGTGAAAATTGACCCAAAATTTGAGAAACGCACTTCAGCATTTGAAATTCTGGAAATTGAATTTTTCAATTCATGACTATTTTGACTGGAAATTTTACATTGAGAGTAGGGATATCTTACTTGTTACTACAAAAAAGTGGTAAAAAAATCACGTTTTTTTTTTGTTTTAATTTTTTTGACCATGTTGCACCCAATTTCAGAATCAAAACAAAAAAAATATAAAAAAATTTCCAGCCATGACACCCCTAAAAAATTGGGAAAACTTGAACCAAAATTTTTTTTTAATTCTCAGTCATACTACCCAACTAAATGTATCTGTAAAAATTTTCAAAATTTTCACCCACCCCTTCCAGAGAAATATCGTGTGTTGAAATTTCAACATTAAAAGCGCGATAATTCCGAAAGGAGTGGGGGTAAGGAGTCAAAATTTTTTTGGGGATGTTTTTAGACCATAAGGAACATTTTGGGTCAATTTTGGCCAATTCTAGGTCAAGGGACATTTTCAACCCTTTTTAGGATAAGCTCTTTCAAAGCGAGAAGAACTGCTAAAAAAATCAAAATTTTTCAAATCGAATTTCGATTACCAGAAGAGGAAATTTCAACCATAATTTCACAAGAAATGAGAATGAAAATGCCGACACACAATCCCATGCCCTTTTTTCCATCGGAATATTTATTTTACGAAAAGAAAAAGAAAAAGAAAAGGAACAAAAAAAGGACGCATTTTATACCCAGTTACCTACGCAGGTACCCAACTCGTACGTACGCCTTTTCCCGGGCCATTTTTTTGTAAATTCTACAACCCTGATAACAACATGTAACATACACGCCGACACGAATACGACACGACCACACAAACCCAGCTATCCTCCACTTAGGTCATCCCTTCCGGTAGGATGCATCGAGCCAAGGTAGGCAGCATTGTAATCGCAAGCCATTGAAAAAAACAGCATCGTGGGTCGCCCGCGCCGCCCAGTACGTGGGTAAAAATCGGGTGGAAAAAAGGGAAGGGAATCCGAATCGAAATTTTCTTTACGTCATGACATTGGTTAAGGTTATCCGCCCCCGCGCCACGGCTGTTGTAATTTTCCAAATTTACCGCACTGTGCTCCTCTTTCCAGTCACAATACGTCGGCGAACCTTGACACGAATAAAAGTCGACTCGAATCTACCCTTTCGATCTGGCCGCGTAGTCGTTCTTGAATTACGCCAGTGCCACAGTATCTCGGGAGCACAGCTTTGGTTTATGAATGCGCCAAACAAAGATACTCGACCGGAGGATAAGAGAGGGAAAGGAGAACCCGGCACGTATCCGCGGCGTTCTCTCGAATAACGACGCGAGGCACAATATACAAAAACCATCGTCGTCCTGCATCCCATAATACGCTCTGACCCAATTTCCACGACGCCACTAATCGATAAGGTCCCGCGTGTACGCCGCATATACACACAGTATGCAATTTTATAGGCCGTTTTAATTTTATATATTATCATATTCAACTTTATGCCAAGCCTTCGACCAATATTGCAGGTATACGAAATATAGAGATATTCGGCACAACAATATACCCTCATAATGTACACATAAGGTATTCCAGCTACCGCACGAACTCGTAATACAAACACTCAGCACACACAGAGGGACACAGAATAGAGAAGAGATCCCCCCGCAACCCTTACGACACCTTCATGCCCCGAAACATCGTTCAAACTGCTGTAAAACTGAGGAAATTCGAACGCAAAATACACCGTAATCTATTTCTCGTTTACTTCGAAGTAGATTGTACGTTCCCCCCGCCTCGGCCACCCTCAATGCATAACATTTCCATCTGGAAACCAATAAGAAAAATTCTCAATTCCACTTGAAAACGTACCAGAGCCGAGGACGAGTAGTAGGTCAAAAAGGAGCAGGGTTGAGAAGGAAAAAAAGGTAACTCGATCAATTGGCTTTTTCAAGGGTATCAGATCAACAATTTGCGAAATTCGTAGGATATTTCGGTGAGAAATTTTAATTCTGTGATGTAGGCATGTGAAAAATTACCCTGCAGGTACGTCGAAGTTTGTAGGTAGTTTGGAAAAAAAAAGTACCAGCACGAGTTCAATTTTCGTTACGAAATATAAGAACACAGCACGAATGTCGGATTTCAGTCGAGACTCGAAAACCTTGCGGAGAAATTTTTTTCATCTATTTTTACATCATCGCCCATTTAAAATGTATACAGGCACGTGGCGTTTTTTTCTCGTACTTATTTCGCATCGATATTAAATAGGTACCCGTGTTTTGGAGTTATTTCAAGCTCGAGTTATTCAACTTTTCGACGAGTTTATGAAATTTTTAATAGAAAAAAGCACCTCGGATAATTAGGGATAATTTTAGGAGAAAATGTGGTGAAAAAGTTTGGTTTCTGTGGAGGAAAAATTTCCATTAGTAAATCTTGTATTTGAAAATGTAATTTTGGTGTCGAGCGAATAGGTATTTTTTGAGAGGAGAAAAGTTGGAAATGTTTTACATAATCGAGGTAGGTAAAATATGTAATTATTTCCACCGTTTTTCATTCCATTTGCTTCGGTTGGAATGAAATTGGAATAAGAGAATCGTACTAGTACAATTTGTTATAAGGCGAGGAAAATAATTTTTGAAAAGATCAAATCAAAGAAGAGCTTAAAAGATGAAAAGAGAAGGGCAAAAAAAATTTTAAAAAGTGAATATCTCTGGAAATTGTATGCTTAATTGCTTAGGTACGAAATTTTTATTTCATTAGTTTTCAAACCCCTTCAAAAATGGCCAACAGAAGTGCGTTTTCTTCTAAAACGAAGTCAACAATAAATTCCCCGGGTTCGAGTCCTCCCTCTCTTCCTACAGCCATCTAGCCCGTCTATTTCTGTTCAGGTAAAAAATGATTAACGTAATAAATTTTTTTTTTTCAAAAAAAAACTGCAGACACCTCATTTTACCAAAAAAAAAAAAAAAAAAAAAAAAACGTTCATTCACAATTTTTTGATTTTTTCAGATATGATTTAAATCTGAGCAGAAGTAGAATAATTCAATTTTGATCAGAGTAATGGTGACAATATCTATAAATTTGAAGAAAATTGCATATTCCCAGGCATCATAGCAAAATTTTGAAGAAAAACAAAAAGTGACCTAAAAATCAACAGAAGGACCCAAAAATTCAATTTTTTCGAGGAGGCAAGTTTTTTTACAGTTTTTCGGGGGGGGGGAAGGGAAATTTTTTGTAGTTTTTTGCAAACATTTCAACTGAAATTACGTAAATAATTTCATAACTAGCAAAAATCAGTTTTTTTTTTCTTAAAGATTTTTGAAAAATATCAATTTTTACGTAAAAATTAGAGTTTTTGCTTGAAAATGCGAAGGAGAAAAAGTGACGAAGACTCGAAAAATTAATTCGCTGCGATTCCTGTGTTTCAAATACCTACTCCTCTTCCTCTCCACAAAAATGTACAACAATTTTTTTTTTTAATTGAAAATTCAAGATATATCATTTTTTACATATCCAGTCGTGATATTTTTATGAATTTGTAACAACTTTTGACTTCTTTCCTTCTTCAACGCTAGAAAATGTGTAAGTAATGAATTTTTTAAAACTTGAATAAAAGGAATCAGTTGTTCTCTGAACCCAATTCTGCATTACCAATAAATTTTTCAATTTAAAAAAAAAAAAAAAAAAAAACGAAAAAAGGTCCAAATGAATGAAAAATTTTTGTACTTGATATTTTCACGTTGATATGAGATACTTCCAACTCTCAGGAAAAAATATTGAAATTTATTCGATTTCTATAAAAAAAATCTAACATTAAAATAGCCCATTTTCAGGAGAAATTAAAATGGAAACGAGAAAAGAGGAAGCTCTAAAATTTAGAACACCTAATTTTTTGATTTCAACTATTCGAAAAATCATTTCTTCAATTCTTGAACTGAGAAAAATGTCATTTTTGTACATTTTCTCATTCAAACTGAATTTCAAGGAACTGGAGTGGCCCTGGACAATTTTTCAGAGCCGAAGGTACTTTTTCAAGTCTTGGAGCCCAACCCGGAGCTAAAGGGAATTGAAAATCTTGGAGCTGGAGCCGCAGCCGGAGAAAGAAGGGCTCCCTCTGGATCCCTAGGAAGACCAGAGATCTGAAGTGAAACCGGAGGGGAGAAGGGAAGGATTCCCTCCAGTAAATTTTTCCAAAATTGGAACCAGACCAACTTTTAAAATGATCTTGGAGTTAAAGCTGAGGCCCGAGGGACCAGACCCCCTCCCTCCGGATTCTTGTTGAATTTTTGCGACTAAAAATTGAATTAGTTCCTTCGATCTCTGTTTGAAGCTGTCTTCACCTCCCTCCACCCTTGGACAAAGTCTATGAAAATTATCGTATTTATGGCACTTGGTTCTCATTTGAAAATTTTCACCAAAATTAGATTAAAATTCAACTTTATTGAGTGAAAAAATGGGAAAGAAGATAAAAAATTTCAAAATTTCTCAAAATGATTTTTTTACCAGAAATACATACATTTTAATTTTGTTGGGGGTTTTTCAACAAAAAAAAAATTAAGAGAATTTTGGAGACTTTTTGATGAAAATAAGGGGGAAAATACCAATGTTAAAAAAAGACTATACTGAAGTCATTGGAATTAACGATTTCAAAGGAAAAATATGTAGAGGGAAAAAAATTATTGAAACCTAACAAAAATTCAAATTGAACCTATGCCCAACTAAAAAAAATTTCCAACCCATATAAAAATTCGTAAACGACTAAGATTACATTGATTTTGTCAGATCGTAAATTTGAATGCCAAATTGTGATTTTTTTTCTACATCATTAACATTTTCAGATTTTTTAAAATTTTAATTATCGAATTTTTCAATGATTCACCATTTATTTAAACCATCACCGACCTCGAATTGTAATATCAAATTTCAACCTCAGTTATTGATATTGATTCGAAAAAAATTCTTTCAATTTTTTTCCTCAAATTTGATATTTTAGGTAATGAAAATTGTTGAAAAATAGGGAAACTCACTTGAGTTGAATGTGGCGTCCTGACCACATAATGTTTCGATCTTTTTACACCATTTGGATTATTTCTTTTATACAATACGAATTTACTTCTTCTTCTGCCTCGATCTCCATTTGGCAAATGGCCGTTATATCTGCAAAATAAAATTCATATTTAATTTACGAGACGTTTACCCCAACGCTATGGTATTAAGCTTGCAGGCACAATAACCTACATATACTACATATATAAACACACTATAAAAGCACTTTGGAATGAATAAAATAAAATAGTGGAAAAAAAAGTGGAAAAAACGCTCGCGCTATTTCCTTAATTTGAATAATTTAAAGGGTAAACGGGCGTGAAAAGAAAAAAGCTGCTAACAAATTACGTCGGTTAAAACCTCGATCACGCGAACTTTTTTCGATTCCAATAATGAGATAAGCGAATAATACAGAGCCGTGCAGCGTAACGGTTTTTAAAAGTATATATCCGCTGCGTCAGCTCTTTTTTTTTGTCACCCAATGTTCGACGATATTGCAGTGTTTAGAATGTGTATCATGGCCAACTAGGTTGGGAAAAATTTCCGATTCGATGAAGTTTTGGATTTGGCATCGATTCGATATACATTATAGATAGCTTATAGAGATAGAGATATAATTCCAATAATCATTATTTGAAATGGATGCGTGTACGTTGCCCAAATAGAGATAGGTAGGTGTGTAGGTAGCAAAGTTTAATGTTGGTATTGGGTTATACCGAATGGCAAATTCTTGGAAATTGTTCGATTATTATTTTGAAGTTGATGTGATTATTATTCACGGTTGATATAAATAAGGTAGAATTTGTACGGTGTCGTTTTGAGAATTATTGGTATTCTACGAAATAATAATTCAACGAAAAGATATCTTGGAAGAAATTGGGTAATTAAATTACTTAATCATGACAAATTCAACGTACGTTTGATACTTGTACGCAGGATGTGATAAAATCTCAAAAATCAAGATAAAGTTGATCTTTCAACTCTTTCAATTACTTGGAAAATGAATTTCGACTTCCCTTCTTCTTCTTTCCAAATCAGAGAAACATCAAAGGAAGTGTGGAAAATTTTGAGAAATGTATTAAGTACCTATCGAATTCAAAATAAAATTTAACATATAATTATTTCCAAATAAATTATTTTTCTAAGAAATTTTTCGATACCAGTTTTCGTTCTTGATTTAAAAAATTACTTGCTCGTTTCTCATTATCAATTCTTTTTCAGAATTATTCTGAAGAATAATTACTCAATATTTTATCGACTTCTTGAAATACCTAAAATAATGTATATGTGAGCCTGGATATAGGAATCACCCTTAGGGGTCAAAAATTAGTTTTCGAGTTGATACTAATTTTGGATCTTCGAGAAATAAAATTAAGAGGGAACCTCGACTCAAAAATCAATTTTGACCCCTAAGGGCGGTTCCTATATCCAGGCTCAAATATTCCCCTTGGAAGATTTTTTCGTAACTTTCGAAGGCTTTTTTTATGATAATAGAATTTGAAAATATAAAATTTTTTCATAAATTTTGTGATTTTTTAAATAAAAATTGATGATTTCCAGACAAATAATTATTTATTTGTAATTTTCGAAGGGATTTTTTAACGGGAAATATATAATCGAACGACAAAAAAGGAGGTTTGAACGACAGCCAAGTGTTACGGCAGTAAATAGTGGTGTTAACGACAAATTAGGCGGTTTGAACGGTCAATTTTGTAACGACTAAAAAAAGGTTGATACCACGACTGTTGTTGTTTATTAATCACGACAATTCCCTCAACGACAGAAATGATGTTATCAACGACAAATTTGAATTATTGAACGGTAATAGGGCAAAAGCACGTTTTCGTGTTACGACTCCGATTTGTGCTGCATATTTCGAGCTGTTCTTTGGATCGCTGGAATTTAGTGATGGATGCGTCTGACGTCGCGAATTTTTTGGATGACTACAATTCGGAAGATGACCTCTATGAGCCACGACAAAAAGAGTAAGGAGTTCTGTGGTGTGGGTTAAAACTGAAGAATTTGAAACCGCCAAACAAGCAAGTTCGATGAATTCGTTAAAATGTCACAGGCAGTATGGGAAATTCAGGCCGTACGTAATAATTTGAGTAGCTCTACCTGTTCCTACCCATATTACTCAAAAAGAACTACGTGCAAACATATCCATTTGGCCAAAAATGTAAACGAGGAAGGCCGACTAAATCAACCAGAGCTTTATTAAGACAATGATAAATTATTACGTTTTCTAATTATACCTAGGTACTTCCTTTATCATATTAATCAATGTAGAATTGTAGAGTATTTCAAATTTTAAACTGGTATTTTCAGTTTTTTTGTCGTTCAAAAATTACTTTCGCCGTTCACAAATGTTTTTCTGTCGTGAGAATAACTGTGACGTGAGATGTTCTGCCTATCTTTTAATATATTAATTTGTCGTGCAATATATATTTTAGTCGTGCTTTTCTTACGTCTGTTCGAACGCATTTTCTGTCGTTCAAACCTCCTACTTTTTGTCGTTGATTCAGCCTCTTTTGTCGTGCTGATAAATCATACCCTTTTTTAACCTGGATGATATTTCAATTAAGGTCTTGGCTTTTGTATGTTCCTTCTCAACTTTGTGTATTTTTCGTGATTTTTTTTCATTTTTAAATCGCAATTTTGATTTTGACTTTTCTTAAATCGAAAAAAAAGACATGACAAATTTTAAAAACAAAATTTTTAATTTATCGTGAGTTTTTTTTCCATAAAATTCATCGAGTACTTTTAATTTGGAACACTTTTGAACAAAATTTATGTTTTTTTGAATAATTCACCGAGAAATACTTTCAATTTCAAATGCTGATATCCGCGCTGAACTGCTGATGCTGCAGTAACTTTTTTTTTCAGTAAATTTTCGCAATTTTTTAAAAACTAATGTAAAACCTATTTATCGAACATTGGTAGAATTTAAACGCCTTTGAGCTTGATTGATGAATAATTGAAAAATCAAATTTTAAAAAATGATTGAACCAGAAGATACAAAGAATTAGGTCACAAAAAATAACACGAAATAAAATTTTTAGATGACTAATTAAATTTTTTACGAAACATTTTGATGACACATTTCCGAATCAGATAATTCCCCAATAGGTCATATCACGTGGGCAATATTTTCTCGCTTTTATTCCTCTTCTAAAGGATTTCAATTCGGAAATTTTGTTAAATACTTTGCCTTTTTTCCTGAAGCGAATTTGTTTCCTTTTTTTATATTTGAGAATTTTTCAAATTTTATTTGAAGCAATAATTTTTGGGTTCGGAAATTTTGTTAAATACTTTGCCTTTTTTCCTGAAGCGAATTTGTTTCCTTTTTTCATATTTGAGAATTTTTCAAATTTTATTTGAAGCAATAATTTTTGGGTGGAATTGTTCAAATATTTTGACATATAATCTTGATACTTATTTGAACAATTTTTCCTACCGAAAGTCATCATACATTTCTCACATGAAGTAAGTACCTCTCTCCACCCAAAAATTATTGCTTCAAATAAAATTTGAAAAATTCTCAAATATAAAAAAAGGAAACAAATTCGCTTCAGGAAAAAAGGCAAAGTATTTAACAAAATTTCCGAATTCAGGGTATCTAACTGATTTTTTTTTTGTAAAATCACTACTTTTTCACTACTTTTTCCACTACCTTTTTTTTAAATTTTCAATTTGTCCCCCCCCCCCCCCAAAAAAATCGACTCTCTTTCCAACATACAAAAAAAACGATCAAAATTTTTTTAGAGAAAAAAAATTAAATCAGAAAAAATCTTTGCCCAAAAGCCCCCCCCCCCCTCTTGCGTATACTCGTTTTAAAGGGAATTTGAAGCACTTTTTAGTCCCTCCCTTGCAAATACCCATTTTTTTCACAGGCTGGAGTCGCTGATAAACTTCGCCGATTCTGAACCTAAAATTCAGGGAAAAAATCATGGGAGGGCTACATGTGAAGCAACATCATGGAGAGAAAATAACACAATTTTTAGAGAATAATGTAACAAAAACTTGAAAAGTAATTTCAAAAAAAAAATTAATAAATCGGGCTGAAAAAAAATCACTTTTGTAGCATTCGGTTCATTTTAAAATTATGAAAGGGAAAATTTAATAAGGCCGAGCGAAGCGAGGCCGAAGTCTTGGAAAAATTCTGATTTAGAGCGTAAGTAAACACATTACAAAATACCACAAGACCTAATTTGATAAAATTTTCAAGATTTCGCCAAATTTTTTAAATTTTTCCGAAAATTCCGACTAGAAATTGGCTGAGGGAATTACTTCCCCAATTCCTCCATTGCACCGCCCCTAAGTTTAGGTACAGATAATGATGTGATCTGGCCCGAGCGAAGCGAGGGCGAATTTTTTTTGAGAATTTAGTATAACAACTACAAAAAAGAAATGTATTTTCAAATGATTTCTCCCTCTAAATTTTCAAAAAATCCTAGTGAAATAAAAAAAAATTAACTACGATTTTTTACCAATTTTTCAGAAAATGGATACAAAATATCAATTTTTTCAAAAAATTTTTTTTGAAAATTACAATCGCGCTTGCTATTAAGTCTCCCAAAATAATTCATTTTTCGTTTCAAAATATTCAATTGTCTGGAGTGGGGGAAAGGTTTGTTATTTAAAAACGACCAATGTTAATTTATGAGCCCGAGCGAAGCGAGGGCGAAAATTTTTAGAAAATTGTGTTCAAAAAGCTGACATTTTAATAAAAATGTAATTTGGGAAAAATTTGCGACTTTTACGCGACTTTTGCGACCGGTAGACACCCTGCTAGTGAGTAGTGACTACCAACTAAACGTAACTTATGATTGAATTTCGCGTCTTTGGAATTTTTTCATTTTTTCACTACTTTTTTCAAATTTTCGTCTGAATTCACTACTTTTTCACTACCGGCATGACCGGTTTTTCAAATCACTACTTTTTCACTACTTTCACTACTTTCACTACCCGTTAGATACCCTGGAATTGAAAAATTGAAGTTTCGAAAAGCATTTTTAGAATTTTTGCAGGAACTTTTGAAGATCATTTTTATCCTCTCCTTCGTCTCAAAAATGTTACTTTCGCAAAAAAAAAAAAAAAAGGATACAAGAGGTGTTCATGTCTATTGGATCTAAAATTGAAAATTCTCGCTATATTCTGGTGGGTTTCTTGGCATTTTCACATGGATACCATTTTTCTGGTTACAAATACTTATTTCCAAAAAAGAATCTCTCAGGGCATGGGAGTCAGCAAAAAAGTTGATTCCTCACTCCAGCTTGACTCCGGAGTCAATTTCAGACCTTGGCTCTTGACTCTAGCTCGATTCCGGAGTCAATTTGACTCCGACTCCGGAGTCGACTCCTATGCTCTGGAATCTCTGTTTTTCATCTTTCGATTAAAAATTTCAAGAAAACGCAAAATTTGGAAATTTTTTGATATTTTTTCAGCTACGTACATTGTCGTACAAAGATGAAACGTTTGCTAATTTCTGTTTTTTCTCTCTCTCTTATTTCACATCCGTAAAAAGTTCAAAAAATTCCATCAATTTTTCAGCAAATTTCAGAGAGAAATTTTGTTGACTTTTCAGTAAATTTTCATCAATTTTCTAGTAATTTTCTTCCCTGTTTTTTTAAGTGAATTTTTTTTACTGATTCATTACTGTGCTGTAATTCTGACTGCTATCTCATTTATAAATCAGTGAAAATTATCGAAAATCTCTGAGTAACAGTCAGAATTGCAGAACAAGAGAAAATAGGTAAGTGAAAAAATTTTCACTGAAAGCCAATCCGTGAGAAAAATCACTGGAAAATCAGTGAAAATTCACTGAAATTTATGAATTTAACTAAAAAATCTGTGAATATATTTGAAAAATCAGCGAAAACCTTTGAAAAATCAGTGAATTCTGCTGCTTTTTTCCTGTGCTGCCATTCTGACTGTTCATCAGTGAATTTTCATCGATTCAGCGATTCAGAATGAGAGAAATGTTTTGAAGTGATTTTCGATCATTTTCACTAAGACACCTTCTGGGATAATTTTTCATTTCGAAATTCGTAAAAATTTTTAACAAAAAAAATTCATCAATGCAACAAAAAATAGATGAAAAATGAACAAGATACTAAAAAAATTCAAGTTTTATTTCATTACTGAGTAGAAAAATTGGAAAACAAGTGGATTTTTAATGAAATGAAGGAAAGTAGAGGATTTTTCAGGCAAATGGAACACCATGAAAAAAATACTCGAATGAGAAAACCACGCAAAAAATGACAGCTTCGAATTTTCATGGTAAAATTGCGACCTATTCGCAAACTCTGAACTCAGTCGTCTCATCATGCTCAGATCCCAAACCCAAACCTGAATGAAGAAGCTGACCAGGGTAAAAAAATTATTTTTCTTTTACTCTAACTCAGGGCCAGTTTAGATTTCTATTCAAAACAACTTCTTTTCTTCTCCTCTCACCTCATCCCCCCCCCCCGTTTTCTTAGAGCTAAGAACCAGAACTGTCAAAAACCTCTTCGAATAATCTAGACACCTTTTTTTTCAATCATCATCAGATTTCAGAACTGACAATTTAGTTCAAAAAAGTTCATTTTCATTAAAATAGCCAATCTTCATCAAAAAGTACATGATTAGAATTATAATTTTGAAGATTTTCAAGAAAATTATTACAATTTATGTGAAAATTATCCAATTTTTTGATGAGATTTCACCATTTCACCTGATTTTTGACGTGATTAGAACAAAATTCATTACTTTTTCGAAAAATTTTCTTTTAAAAATGATATTATTATTCGAACTTTGACTTATTTGGTTTTTTTTTTTAAATGTCAGATATTTAACAAAAGTAAATAAATACATCGATTAGTTCTACTTTGAAATATAAAACTTCATGATAAAAATTTCATAATAAACTTCAAAGTTGGAAAGTTTTTTCAGCCAAAATTATAAATGAGACTCCCAGAGCGAAAAAAATCAATAAGTATAGGTATTCATCTATTCTTTATTATTGCAAAATGAGGAAAGTTTTTGATAAAAAAAAAAAAAAAAAAAAAATTAGAAATCATACCTTCTTTTGGAAAGGAGAGGAGGGAAACGGAGGGATTTGTGCATTTTTGGGGAAAATGACGAATTTTTCCCATCTCTACTGAAACCTTTTCAACGACCGAATCACCACTCAACTTTTCCCGTTGTTGGTCTAAAACAAAGGCAACCCGTGGCTTTTACTTTTCGCAACTTTTACAACTTTTTAATTAAAAGGCCATTATACCCGGAGTTTAGCTCGGCCATGGCTCTCATCTTGCTCTATTCCGGCTCTATTTATTCATTAAGCGGACAGAATAATGTGTTTCGAGACCCACACATGACATACAAACTCGACGATACATTCTGTTTATATAGCAACTAACCACACATATCTGTCTCTTGATGTTTACGTACCACCCTGGTCTTCCATATGCGACAAATTACCGCCACCGATAACGAAATAATCGTCGCAGTAACGTCGACATTTCCGATACACCACGTATTATGTGTATAAATGACACACGTACGATTAACCAGCGAGGAAAAAAAATTGACACGCGTTCCGTGACGTGATAACGCATCGAGAACGGCGTAATTTAGTTTGGTAATTCGATCGCGAAATAGTGAAAAAATTTGCGGTGTAATTTTTTCCTTCTGTTACCGAGAAATTTTTTCTTATCTGGCGGATTTCTGCGAGTTATCGATAGCTCGATGACGATGATTTTCTCGTATTTCCAATTGGACTCCCACATGTTGTATTTTTTTTTTCGAAAGCGAAGGCGTCGGGTCGCGTCTTCGAGTACACAATTCGATTAGATTCGCGTGTTGGTTTGAAAATCGTTTCGTCTCAAAGGTACGAAGGAGGGGGGGAAAGGGGGGAAAGTACAAATAATGTAAATACCTCAGCAGCGGTGCAAAAATTACGTATTATGCGGGTTTAAAAACTCTATAATTTGAAAACTACTTTAATACAGAGCGATTCCCAAAACGCCAACGGTTATGTTTATAACGAGTGTTATTTGCATAAAAAAAAACCAACCACCGTCGTCGTCAACCTTTAAACCAACGCACGAATAAATAATCCGTAAATTATTCAACTTTCGAGCTTTAGCCGAAAATTTACCCCTGTCTTTCTAACCAATCAACGGGTCAATAATATAACAACGAAAACATATACCTACGTAAAATTATTCGGCTGAGGCTCGATCGCCTTCCATCGCTGTATTTTTGATCCTTTGCGAATAAAATGAACGAAAAATAAAATAGCAATGGATGAAAAATTTCCCTAAAACGATATATCGTTTTTCGTGTATTATTTTCCATGGGGATTGAGATACCGAAATGAAAAGCGAGGGGAGATTTATCGTGAAATTGATTCGAATCGTTACATATGTGTATACGGTGGGCGATTCTGTTTGCATAGAGATATTATAGTGTAGTTATCGCCTTTGTTTGAATTACCATTTCGAATCATTAATTCGAGAACAGCGAATTAAAATAATTAAATCGTCGGTTACACAAATAAGAACCTTGCGTGCAGATTTGTGCAATTAGATTCGCGTTAAATTTATCAATACGTTCCCCGTTCCTTCATTTTTATAATTTTAGAGGGGAGAAATATTTAGGAAAAAATTGTTGAACGGGGAAATTTGACTGGAGAAAATGAAATAATCGATTTCTTTCATTCGATGAAAGTTCTTACGTCAAATGACTTTTTTTTGTTATTTATTTTCGACTTTAAATCAATAGTGATGTTTTTATAAACATAGGTACTCAATTCGGTATTCGGTTTCCTGTTTACGTCGAATCACTTTTATTTTCCTTCTTCGAGTCTAAAATCAAACTATTATTTTCGTTTTGAAAGTGACCGAGAATTTTTAAAAAGTTGGTTGAATCAAGTTGAGAAAATTACCAGTCTTAGGGATTTATATTAGGCTTATTTTTTTTATCAGGGTAGAAAATGTTAAAAATAGAGTAAAATAGAACGGAAAAGTTTTGATTCTGAAGTGAATAATGTATACGTTTATTTTTATGCAAAACTGTCGACCCATCAAACTTTTGATTTCTTCGGATTACTACGTATAAAAATGGCGTAAGATTGCTGGGAATTTCTGAAAACTTTTCTTGATAAGAAATTAAAAATCGGTAAGTACATGAAAATAATAATAATAATTAATAAATTTAAAAATCTTTTTTCAAATCTGTATTTGAAAAAAATTCATAAATTGAAATTTTAATATTTTTGAATCTCAATACTTGATATTAATTTTTAGAAGTTTTTAACTGAAATGAAATTATTCTTCAAATTTTCGAAAACTTTATTTGCGCCATCTGTCAGGAAGAAAAAAATAAAATTTTTTGGAAACTGAAAAATGTGAATAATTCTTTTCAAAACATTTTTGGCGATTTCAATTTATTCCCCCCCCCCCCCCTCCATCTAATAAATCCAAATTCATTTTAATACCAGTGAAAAATTTTCGAATTTTGAAATATCATCTTCTATTTTTAAATATTTTTCAAAATTTTATTCCAAGCTGTCAGAGTGAATATGGCCCGACCCAAGAGAAACGACTATAGTTCCGTGGTGGTGGCAACCCTGCTAGCAAGTTGATTCGAATCCTTATATAAACTCTGCGTTAGCAGAGTAAAACAAGTTCCGAAATCTACGTTCGAGTGGGATGATGCGTTGCTGGATCGAGTTTAGGCTCGATCTGGTGCGTTTTCAACCCTCGAACGAGTCAAAATCAAGTTTCGTTTAGGCTAAGTTTCGAAGTTTCGATTTTTCCCCTAATTCGAACATACGTGTCGTCTTAACATCTCTCGCTTCGGCTTGTACGACGCCCGGCTAAGTCACCGGAATCGGACTTAGCCGGCGACGCGTAAATATCGAATCCGGCTCGATTTATTTACCCGTCATCGGAATTCACCCGCGATTCCATCATGGCCCCTCATTTCGATGGGGGACTAATGGGGATCCTTCAAGGTACCAGTGCACCTAGGCCTGGATAGAGACCCTGGGACCCCGGTGGAATTCGCCATTCGCGAGATCGGTTCCCTCCGCGGAGATATCCATCCGGAGATATCCTCCGCGGCGTCGTTCCTATTCCCGCCGCGCGAATTCTTCCACACGTTCAGAACAATATGATCCATCGACCCCCTTGCAGCTCCGGCGAAGTAGGGGACGATGGAGTTCAGCTCAATACGATGGCACCGATCGGGAGGTCTATAGCTCCTTTCGCCGCCGCCTCCGCAGCCAGCGGCGTGGCGTCGAATTGAGTGTAAAATCATCTCGATCATCGCCAATTTAGATCCATCCGTAACCGTAGGTCGCGGCCGTCACTCACACACACATACAGGTACGATTAAATACGTCGTGCAAATATACGCTTGTATCTGTCAACCGTGTTTTTATTCGTTCCAACGTGCGAGACCCCAGACGGGCCCCGCGGACCCTCGGCGAAGGGACTTCCTCCTAAATATCCTCCGGGAGGCAAGTCCGTAGAGCAAGATCGGGAACCTGGTGCGCACCAGTGTAATGGGGACGGAAGGACACAACGGCCAGAGGACTCGTGAGGAAGGGGACAACCCTACCGTCCCCACACTCCCTCCAACGTCCTCCATAAACAGTCCATTTTTCTACCATCCCCGTCCGGCAGAATCTTCTCTACATAATGGCGCCCGAAATAACGTGACTCTCCAGACTACGACTCCCACAGATGGCCACCTGTGCATAGGATAAAGAGGCTGGAAGCACATCGGACAAAATCCTGTATGTATATCTTCCGATTTTCCACCAATCCGCAAGTCGGAAGTGTACCATATGTTCGTAAAAATCTGAAACAAGGTAAAAATTATCTATTTAGGCGTCCTAAACGCAAAATTAGGTACAAATCGCATATGGTAACGTCTATATTTATTATATCATTATTCAAAATTTTGTCCCCAAGCTCTAGGCCTCCGGACTACAAAATTTTTCGCACCTTAAGTGCATAAAAATTAAATTTAGGCGTAACTGACACCGTAAATAGTGAAAAAATGTAACAAAAATGTTTTCCTTAACTCCATATCACGAATTACTAGTAATAATTACAGTTAAATTTCCGTGACGCGGAAATCTAGTAAATACGATATTGTAATTCCTATCAAATATCCTTAAAACGTCTTCCCCACTGTAACAGTTCGTGACGGAAACGTGCGACGTACACGGCAACCTCAGTGTATCCTTAACCCATTCCCTCAGTCAAACCACAAATTCCTTCATTTTTTCTCTCCCTTTATGGCGAAATACAGCCACAAAATTTTATACATCGTAAAAACAACACCAAAATTCCAGGGATGGCGACATGATAGATGAAGGGAACGCGGCATTTCCCCCGTTAAGGTACCGGATATTGGGCCCCCCGAACGATGTGGAATCATGTGATTAGGATGTCACCTTTTCGCACCATGTCACAATCACTGGCTGTAAGCATCATAAATGCAAAAATGTCAAAAATTGCGAAATTTCAGGCCATAAAAATTCGCACAAGAACGTCACCCAAAAATCAATATTTTTCTATAAAAAATCCTTGACAATTATCAAATATTGTGACGTCAATTCGGAACTAGGCACCTTAAGTGCAAAATATAAATTCCTCACTTCGAAAATTTCGGACTATGTACCTTAAGTACACAAAAAAAAAAATATATATCAAAAATATTAATTTCGGCCAAAAACGTGTGAAATATCAAGGTCATAAAAAATTCGCACCAAAATACGAGTCAAAAAGTAGAAAACTTCGACCCCCCCCCCTCCTGGCCACTAACGTAACGTAATTAACGTAAATAACATCTCAAGCACACAAAGTGCTCAATAATAATAACTTACGTCATCAGAAATGATGAAAATTTCCGGATATGTAAATCTATGTATATAATCCGATATCAAATTATCAATCATACGATCTGATAATCTGATATTTCACATTTTTATGTGAAAATTAAATATAAGCCAATAGTCTCACTTTCTACAAAGTGAAAAAACCAAAAATGCACCACTTTTCATCTGCAAATGAAAATATCGGTACATTTCCGTTATAACGTAAAATCATGGCAATTTTTATTAATTCGCCAGTTGAAAATGCGACGACCACAATAATTAGGTATTTTTTGTTGCAGCAAGAAATCCTTTTATTATGCTCTACGCATTCATTATCTACCCTTTTCATACCCAAAATTTACGAACCCATTTGTGGCGAAACGAATTTATTTCCCCACCCTAAAAATTCAAAATGGACTAACCCACCCGAAAATTCGAAAATTTCAGGCCATTCTTCTTCAAAAATTAAATAACCACTCATTTTGAACACTTTGATCTAAAAAATCAATTCCCACAACCTAGAAAATCGAAATCCAAAATTATTACTCAAAATTCATAAATGCACTTGTTTTCATCTCGACAATAATTTTTTCGATCCTCCAAAAATTAAAAATCACCAAATCATCATTCAAAATTCATAAACTATTCACTTCCAGTAATTTCAACTTTCGATTAAAACAATCTATCTCACGATCTAAAAAATCCAAATTCTGCAAATTCCACTCAAAATATATCAATACCAACATTTCGATCACCAGAACCCTACACTCTCACAAATGAGAAAATCAAAATTCATAGACACAATTTTCGAACCAAATAACCCCTTTTTACCACCTAAAAAATCACAATTTTTCGAACAAAAATTCAAAATTCACTATTTCAAGCTACGAAATCTTTTTCCCAAAACTAAAAATCTAAAAATTCATTATTTCATCTGAAAACTCAAGAATTTACTCCGATCAATAAAATCTTTTTCACTCACAAATCTTCTCTCATGATCAAGAACATCAAAATTTCACTCAGCAAAATTTTTAATAACCAATTTCGAACTAGGTAACCCTTTTCACAACCTAAAAAATCAAAATTTGCAAATTTCCATTAAAATATTCAAAATTAATACATCGATCATCGAAATACTTTCTCAAAATTAACATATCAAAATTCATAATTCCAAAACTCACTACAAAATTCAGTGACTACTTTGGACTAACGAAAATCTTTTTTCATGACATCGAAAATCAGAATTTTCAAACCTGCATCAAAAAATTCAAAAACTCAACCCTTTGGCTATCATATCTCATTTCAAACATTAGAAAACGTCAAAATTCATAGTCACCTTTTAAAAATTCAATAAACCCTTTCGATCATCAAAATTTACATTTAGAATTCCAGTAATTAATCACGATCAACAAAATTTCTTATCCTATGACATAAAAATATCAAAATTTCCAAATCAATATTCAAAAATCAATTTAACGTTTCGATCAACAAAATTCACTTTCTCCTTTGGAAAATATCAAAAATCACAATCTCATTCAAAATTCAATAATTTCTTTCGATCACCATTTTCAATCAACGTAATTACTATTCTCATGACCTATAAAATCAAAATTCTTTCATTTAATCAAGTCAAAATCCATTGATTCGATCTATATTTCGATTCGATATTCAAAATTATATTTTTCGCCGAAAATAATGGTAACCCTGTTTCCACTTTTCAACCGAAAAATAAATCGTTGGCGCCAATACGATTTCCGGCCCAACATGCCCATTCAGACCAAAAAATCCATCGCGATCCAAACTCTCTGTTTAGATCTTCTTTTTTCCCCTTCACTAGTCCAATGCGCAAATGGTTTAGTCAATATTCACATTCAGAACAATAGGCACGATAAAGACAAATCAATTCTTTTCAAAATAATTTTCTTAAAATCGTAAATCAATTCTTTACAACAAAGAATCAATTCTTTTAAAATCCGTAAAGATGACAACAACCTGTCAAATTAATTCAATTCTATTGTAAATAAAAATATTGGCGACTTTATGTACAAAAGCCGCCATGTATATCCGCTTCATTATTTAAGCTTAAGGCATACTTTTTGGTACAAACGCTTTCACCCCTTTGAAATTCAAAGGACGCTTCTTTCTATTTTTAACGGTGGCGGTAAACCATTGTTTATACAAATGTATGTACATCGATGCACCTTTTTTCACTCAAAAATACATCCGTTTACGATTTTCAAACAATACTTTTAACTCATTAAAATTCAATCTATTGAAATTACATTTCTTGGCAAAATCAAGATTTCCTACATTTTGGCACAGTTATCTTCACCCCATTATTTTCAAAAAATCGAAAAATCAATTAATCACCGACCGTTTCCTACATAATATCACGGCTTTGACAGCTCCGGAAATCAAGATTTTCACATTTTGGCACACTTACGTTCACCCCATTATATTCCAAAATTTAAAAATCGATTAATCTCTATAAATGTCATCTCGAACTTGACAGCTCCTATAGATTTCGGCAAACTTCTTTTTACCTTTTCTATATATTGAATGACACAATCAATTGACTTAATCAATTCTATTATCTTTACTTGTACTACAAAATTTCCTGAAACCTTGAAAATAAACTAACTTTCGAAATCTATGTACATACATCGGTATATTTAGACTTAAGAATTTTCTCATAAAAACGGAAACGACTGTATAGAAACAAAACAAAAATATCGTGCGATTTCTCGAACCTAAACCAACCCAAACAATAAAAGGATCGCATTCGCTATTCATAAAAAAGAACAATCCATTGAAATCTCAACAATAGAACTGGTCATCCCAAAATACACGACCTCTACAACCGGACTAATTCTCGGCAAATCAAGCTACCTAAAACTCAAATAAATAAAACCCCGTTTTCAAATTCGAAATCATTTAACGTCTTTCTCTTCTGCTATTTGGTTATCAGCAAAGATTGCCGTTTTCAACGTTTACCAAGTACACCTAGCTATCTGGTACACTCTTTCTCTACTTTTTAAACGCTGCCTTTAAAACTCGCGCTTGTCTAGATCTACCTTCAAGGTTAACATAGTCAATCTCGTATTTCTTTTTCTTCTGCTTTTAATTATTTTGTGAATTTAAATACTGCAACAGTACGTGTACAACGACGACCGCAGTAAATACTTTCACATTTTTACGCTTTCCAAATTAGTCAATTAATTCCGCGACTTATAATTTCGATTTTTTCGTCCAAAATTTAAATTCCGAAATTGTGGACTGCAACAGTACGTGTACAACGACGACCGCAGTACACAATTCTACATTCTAAAATTTCCGCGACCTATACATCGCGACCCACTATTTTTTATAAATTTTCTTTTGAGCTTATAAAAACTGTAGAAGTAAGCGCGCAACGACTGCAGTAAATAATCTCACCTTCAAAATTTTTGCGAATTAATTAACGTACGACCTATTATTTCGACAATTTCCGTCTAGCTTAACAAAAATCAAAATTTGAAATTACAAGCTGCAACAGTACGTGGACAACGACGACCGCAGCAAATAATTTCACACCACAAAACTTTCGCGAATTAAACACAGCGTCACTTTCGATCTAATAATTTTCTGAATCAAAATTTAAATTCATTTCGCAAAATTTAACTAAATTTTTGGCCAAAACCCAACAATTTTCTGAAAATTGCGACAGTACGTGTACAACGACGACTGCAATCAAAGAGAATTACAAAATTTAATAGGAAATTTTCGGCTAATTCCTACAATTTTCTGAAAATTGCGACAGTACGTGGACAACGACGACTGCAATTCAAGAAAATCGCATTTTCCAGATAATTTGAGAAATTAATTATCCGTTTACGTTCTCCAAAATAAAATAGGCATCAGACACGACTGGGAAACAGCGGACTTGATACCTATACCTCTCTTTTCCTGATTTTTTGAGAGATCCTATAAATTTTTCCACATACCATCCTAAAATTTACCCAGCCTGAAACGAGAAGTTTATTGCTAATCGGATTAAAGGCTCTCTAAATTCTTCTCCCCCTTTCAAAGTCACACAAAAACCCCTCTCTGCTCGCAGAGTCGGTAAGGCCCAGTTGGTCAGCGTGGGATTACGAATCCGACTTAGCTGATCTCTGGAATTCATCAGTTTTCCTACACCACTCCTGGCAGTGGACCCAAAAACACCTTTCTACCTCTCAAAAAATTCACACGTCATCATCCGAAATTTCAATAATTGAAAATTTCTCAGTTATCGCAAAGTAAAATTCCGAAAAACCCCCTCTATCCAATTTCTACGACTCATTAATTCCTTATCTCCCTCAAAACCACTCAAAATCCTTTTCTAGCCGAACAACTTAAAATCTCTCTCCTTTTGATTTTATCAAAATTTTATTAAATATATTTTTCGACCAAAATTCACACCTCTGCATACTACTCGCATAATTTACGTCGTAAAAACTTGCTTGAATCGCCAAATACCACTGGTACTGATTCTAACTCGCTATCAATCCGCTCAACACATCTGAGCCACGAAAAATCATAAAAACATTTCTTATTTCGCTACTTGAATAAAAACCCAAAATCGTCAACTCAAAATCAACAATTTTCAAGGTAATTCTATTTTAAACATCGTACAAAATCCCCTAATCAAAAATTTCAACAAGCTTCGATTTTACACTTACATCAAAAATGTCTGACGTACCTCCCAATACGCCAACCCCTTCAGGCTCCCCCTCCTTAGATCAAAACACTGACGACTCACAAATTGTACCACAATCATTCCCAGATTCTCCATTTTTCGATACAACTCCTGAACAAATTTCTCCGCAACCTTCCACATCTAAAACCCCTCCAAAATCTCCGATTCTTGAACCCAAATCTAAAAAACGATGCAAAGGCATAGCTTCCTACATTCAAGATATTACAAATCCATCTGAAAAAACGGAAAATTCCCCTACAGAACAGAATAAAAACGAAATTTCGGATAAAACACCCTCTCCGCAAGGTCCCCTTAACCCCCTCGAAATCTCAAAAACATCACAAAGAGAAACAGCTTTCTGGAACGCAAAATTGACCCTAAATGTACTTTCGGTACCGGAAGGAAAACAAAAAGATATAGACCGAATTTTGGACATCGGGGCTCAAAACGTAGACTCAAAACTCCAAATTATCGAAAAGAATCTCGCGAATGTAATTACAAAAAATTATTCCCCCTCCCAACTTCGAAAATTAAGACAGAATGAAGCAGCCCTCAAGGCTTTCCCAAATCTAAATTCAAAAACCTGCTATGTTGACGACGTCCTCTTAAATGAAAAACAAGCAGAATCCATAATTTTTGAAGCCGAAAAATTACTTCGTAAAAAACACCACGCGTATCTAGACACCATGGTGACCGGAGACACCATGCAGTCAGTCCTTTACCAACTCATTAGGGGCTCCGAAAACGTTATTATGCGCGTCTCCTATCAATTCTTACCCCACCAACGAAACTACTCCGTAGCGAATAAAGAAATGCTAAGTCTATTCCTTCATCTGCAGAGCCTTCCATCCTGGCTCAACGGACAATATATTCACGTCCGAACAGAACTAAAATCAATCGTAAATAAATACCGCTACCTTTCAAGAAACAAAACATCGAAATGGTGCGATGAAATCGCAAAATACAACCTAATTTTCGACCTAGAAACCAAAAAAGAATTATATGAAACTTCATCTCAAGATGATGAAATCGATAAAAACATAAATCGCCTCTCAAACCTTTTGGACACCCATCAAGAAAGTATGAACAAATTTGATTTTATGACAGAAAAATTAATATCATCAGCGGAAAAATACGAAAACGAAATAGATGAAGTGAAAGGAAAAATCACAGAACATCAAGAGGCAATAACAGAAACAGATTCCATTTTATATAATCACGACTACGAAATTCAAGGATTAGCGGAAGGGTTAGGAGACTTGGCGCACGAACTCGCAGACTTTAAATCAGCCACATCAAATGAAAAAACCAAGACTACCTCCGATCTGAAAGAAATCCGCGAATTAATCGATTCAAAATTCAATACCCTAAAAATAAATGAAATAGAAATAGAAACAATCCTAAATCCCTCAAAAAATGAAAACATCATAAGTAAACACCAATTAGACGAAATTTTGAATAAATACCCAAAAAAAATTCTTACGACATACATAAACGACAAACCAACCGCTATCATCAATTGTACCTTTGGCATATCCCAACAAAAAATTCAATTCACGATTCAAAATACCTGTCTCAAATCATTCTGCACTATCGGCGACACTACAATAAAAAACTTTGGAATAATAATTGAAACTCACGAAGAGATACCTATCATTTCCCCAAAATCCAAAACAATACCAAATATCCTATCAAAATCTTCAAAATCCTCATCATCTTCGACCGAAAGCATTCACGACACATGTGACGAAATGCCAGACTTAGACGAAGTCAAAAAATCAATACACATCACAAATATTCTCCCGACCCAGAATATTGCCGAATGCCCAACAGACAAATGGAATGAAATCGAAAAACACATAAAAAACATAAAAACCTTTTCCACCGACGTCATCGATAACAGGCTAGATAAAATCCAAAAACATGTAAACAACTTAAAAATCTTCTCGACCGACGTTGCCGACTGCCCAACGAATCTACAGACAACAGAAAAAATATTGTCACCACAAAATGACAATATAAACAACGATAGTAAAAATACTACGACGCCAGAAACCACAGAAATAGCGGATTCGATCCTATTAACAATTTCCAACAAAACGACTCTCATTTTGAAAACAAAACCTGAACAAACCAGAAATATCATATCCGAACACTCGCTGCAAGATATAATGCAGAACACACCACATGCGGTGGAGATAAATGTGAGGAATATCCACAAAATTATTCTACTCGAAGACCACCCAACACCATTTCTCTCGACTCGTAAAGCTTTCATAAAAGGCACCGTAAAAGGCTACAAAATAAAAATCCCGTTTTCGATCATCCCTCTCCACCAACCGTTGTGCTATATTGGTAAAAAATCGATAAAAATACTCCAAACCGAAAATCTGAAAAAAGAGGCTCTAGAAAATCCCAAAATCATTGCTTCTGGCTCATACCCCCCTGATACGAATACGAAATCTATAAAAATTCAAACCGATTTGACTTATCTAGATACGGACGACGTAACAAAAAACCCCACCCTTAAACCGAAACCAAAAAGCAAAACCTATCGCCCATTTGACAAAATTTATTTCAAACTCGATAACACCCTTACGATACCACTAGTCATAAACCCATATACCGTGCACAACACCATTTCAAGATCGATCGTTCGAACCATTGAATTACTATTCCCCGGCGCAATAGTTCGTAACGACTTTATCAAAGAAATAGAACTCACCTACGAGAATCGACCAGTCTCAATAAAATTTACGCCCTCCGATCTACAAGATATCATCGGTCACATCTCGACTCAGACTCTCGAAAAACTACAAATTCCATACATATTTCGGCGACAATTTGACTTGCAAAATGCTCAAAATTTGGAAACTCCAACAAAATCAAAATCCCTACCCGAAATCCGACGCCCTCCACTCTGCGAACTAAAATCTCGCCATGACCAGAAAATTGCATATTCGACTAAATATTACCCCAACGACTCTGATTCATCAAATTAAAAATCCTTGCGTCTCAAAAAAATACAACACAAAATTAAAAATCCCAAACAAAACCCTTCAGGAACTCAAAATTAAAAAAAAAAAAAAAAACATTCGAACTACAAAAACCCACTTCTGGCAACACTGCAAAAAAGATAGGATAAAACCCACCTATCACAAAAACCACGCAAGTAGCACACTCTGAAAAGCCAAAAACAATATAATTTTTATTCCAAAACTACAAAGCCAATAAAAAATTTCCAAATCAATTTCAAGAAAATAAAAATACGTGCGACACCGGCTTTTAAACTTGCAATATTTTTTCGTCACTTTCGCCATTTGTAAAACCTTTTTATTATTTTCGCTTTCGCAATATATTCTCGACTATTCGCAAACATGTCAGACACGCTCCACGATTTGGAGGTATGTACTACTCACTCACTAGATCAGCTAGCATAAAATTTAGCAAAACCTCCCTTCCAAAAATCATTCGGCGACCAAAAACGCACACCTTTTCACAAACTCACGACCTCAAAATTATAGATATTATCATATCGGCCAATGAACAGCAATAATAATCACTATCAGTAATTCAACCCGATCATTTTCTACTCCAAAAATATAGCACAAATTCTACTTTCGAAAACAACCCATTCAAAACACGTTCGACCACCCCTTTCGATAATAATTAAAAATAAAACTACCAAAAATAGGATCGATATAGCACAACTTACCAAAACTTTGATAATCCATCCAACCAAAAAACATTTCGACCGCAGAAATTCAAAAATCTTCACATTTCCACCTCGCCGCATTATCCAACTTATAACGCCTGAAACATAAAAGATTAAAACAACCAGATTAAAACATGGAAAATTCTGTTTTAGCAACGCCTGCGCCTCTTAAAGAATTCAAAGAAAACAATCGAAAAAGTCATTCGAGACAACGAAGAAATTGACAAAAAATCCAATACGACATTGAATCGGTGGAGGAAGCGATAAACGAGATCAAATACTTTACACCAAAATCAAGACAGATAACAATCGGATATACGACGTTAATAATAAAAGAACATATGATTCACGTCTGCATCAAACAGACCATGATCGCCGGAGATGGCCACATCAACAACATTGCCAGATTGCTCCTACAGAACACTGAATTTGAAAACTACCTTGAGATTTCACGATTTACAAGGAAAAAATTTCCTTGAACGAGTTACAAAATCAACTCCATCTCACCAACTATAACAACATCCTACTCTCGGCATCAAAAGACATCGAAAATCCGGACTACGTAGTTAAACACGATATACAAACAATAAAAAACACGTTAACAACCATCGGCACAAGCAAAATTTCCTTCCTGCCACCTATTCTGGAATCAAATACCACGAAAGAAAAAATCAAGTGGGAAAAATACTCCGAAACGATAGCCGAAGACATAAAATTAATAAAATCAGTCGCCTTCTTACCCAACGACAAACCGGAAACAATCATCAATTATTTAATTACCATCGTCGACTAAAATCGTATCAAAATTTTCTGTTTCTTCTCTCTTTCTCTTTTTCTCTCCTTCGTTTAATCATATTATCTGTATTATTATTATTTCTTTCTTGTCTTTTTTTTTCTTTTTTCTCTCTCTCTTTTTCTTTCGCGCTCGTTCTCGCGCCTGTATTTTACTAGATCAAATAAAATATAATCTTTCGAGTACAATAACCGACATCAACAATTATTAAAAAAAAAAAAAAAAAACACACCAAATGGCACATCAAAATTCAACATTCTGGGCCATCTGTATCAATCAAAATTTCAAAAATGACAAAACCCGTCCGATATCAAAACCATTCGAAAACTCGCCACCTGATTGCATATGGGGCAGAATATCATTCGAAAAATTCAAAATCTCAACTTGGTTTACAATTTCGACGTCATATTCAAAAAATTAAATCAAAATTCAACCAAAATTTCGAAATACTAATGAGGTAATATTACAACGCAAATATTTGACACAAAATTATCTCGAATTTTTTCTCTCTCTCTCAAAAAAAAAAAATAGAATCAATACCTCAACGAATCGCTAACTAATCCTATACAAAAGGTTAGCACAAACAAATGCAAAAAAGTGGAAACGGAGAAAAAGCTTACGTTTCAAAAATTTCTAACATCCTACACAGAATTATCAAGAAATCAAGATACGAAGAACATGAAGATAGAGCGAATGAGAAGAAAACCAACAACTCAAAATTTAATTCAACATCTTCAAAATTCAAACGAAGTACAAATGGGGCAAAATTCCAATCAAAATTTGAAAAACTTTCTGGCCACATACAAAAATTTCCAAAAATTATGAACATTTGATTTACCACGACATCAGAAATAAAATGGTAAAATGATATGATCGAAAACATCAAGAATGGGAACCAAAATTTGAAAATTTTAGCCCACACGAACATCAAGTTCATATGGGGCAGAATTGTCACAATAAAATTCACAAAACCAAAATTTCTTTTCTTTATTTATTTTTTTTTTTACTATTTGGCAAAACAAACGAAATTACTATTTATTCAGATTTTTTCCCCTTCTTGGTATTTTCGACGTCATCAAAAATCAAAAATATTTCTGATACAAAAATCGCCCATTACCATCCCAAAATTTAAACATTAGAAAAATTCACTCGATCTCACTTTTTGAAAAACCCACAATCAAAATTAAAACATACATGCGCCGTAAAAAACTCCATATAGGCAACCATTCCAACCTAAAATCATCCCTACGCGCATATGGGGCACGCCACAGGCGATTTTAGATTCTAAAATTCGAGAAATATTATCAAAATCGATTCTTACCTTTTCAAAATTTGAAATAGCCCAAACGACGCTGGCATATGGGGCACTTGGACTCCAAATTTGATTATCGACACCGTCCAAATTCTGAAATAAAAAATTCACAAAATTATTTCACCAAACTTCAACAATCAAAATTCGCTTTTTATTTTTTTTTATTTTTGAATATTAACCAGAAAATTTCTATTCATTGATCGGCACCAAAATACACACGACGTGTAAAAAACCTCACCTTTCGCAAACTAATCAAATTTTTTACAGCAATTCATCATTTTGGAACCAAAATCAACCGGAGCCATGGAAACCTGGAACCAATAAAAAGTAACTGTATCTCAGCACAGCTGAAAAATAATAATTCATGATCTTATATGATAAAAATTCTTTCATCTTTTGCACGTCATGCTTTTCCTATTAATAGGTTAAATATTACAAAATTACTAATTACCTTTCGATTTTTTAATAGTCTTCCGACACCATGTTCTGAGTAACCCATATCAACGTCGCAGAAACCACCATGAATCGGCGTGCTGAATCAACCTGTAACAAAAAGTGGACATATAACACCACTATCATCATCACGTCGATACTCACCAATCGATACCATCTTTACCTTCGACCATCGACATTCCATCGTCGGCACCTGTAACAACAAAAATTGATATTAGTATCTGATCACATGTCACACTATGCATTTAATTTCAATGTACATACCTATACGATCGTTTCTTATGCTGATGTCAGCAAATATGTTATTTTTACGTCTTCATATATACTCGACGGCTGCGACAAATTAATCATAAGTTTCCCTCGCTTATATATTTTTTTTTTTTATGGTTCTGTACCAAACCACGCATATACCCCCCCCCCCACCTAGCTTTAAAATTTCCCTATTCAGAGCTCTACAAAATCAAAATTTTTTTTTATTTTTACTGCAAATCTCACAAAAAATAGAAAAATATGCAAAATTAAAAAAAAAAAAAAAAAAAAAATGTAACAGAGCGCGTGAATAAAATACACAAAATGTAATAAAAACAGTAAAACAAAAAAATCAAAAAATATGAAATGTAACAGTGAGCGTGAACATAATTATAAAAAGAGATTTGCAATTCTCCTCCCCCACCAAAATCAAAAATTATTTGTAAATTGCCTTTTGGATGTTTTTTACGTCTCATAAATTGTAAAACCCCACTTCTAGAACCATATTGACCCCCGAGACGACAATAATATTACACAACCCCATTTTTTCTGTGTTCTGAGCTCTGAATAATTACCTAGACATAATTGTACATATGTAACCCCCTAAAAAATCGTAAGCTGAACCCTGTACGTGCATGGAAGAATTCGCGTCCGAAATTCCGCAAAATTTCTCCCCCTCCACACAGTGGTACCGTGACCACAAATCAAAATTTAACAAGGGTTCAAATAGATGACTTAGGGACACTTAACAACCATTTCCTATCAATTTTAAAATCATTTCTAATTGTCAAAAAAAAAAACGTAACATCAAATCAAAATTTAAAGTCTAATCAAAAATATCAACTTTCTTTTCTCCATAGTTCTTACGCCGTAAATTTTATTGTCATTTCAAAATACGGCGTCAAAATTTCTGTTTAGCTTAACATTCTGTTTAGCATAATATCAAGTCATCTAGCTAGCAGCACTTTCGGCCCGTCGGCGATCCCTTTCGGCCGTTCCGAGGGTCAGCAGACCGCAAAATTTGTATTTATTATTGAACTACAATAGCCGCACCGGACATACCGGATCAAAATTTATTACTTAGGTTACCACCACCCACAGCAAAAGTCGAATGGGGCAGGGACCAATATCCTCTCTATGGAACTTAACTTTGACTACAGTACTAAAAGTTCGACCTTTACTATGGGAGGTCAGCTCCCCTAATACAGCTCGATGGGGCATATGTCAGAGTGAATATGGCCCGACCCAAGAGAAACGACTATAGTTCCGTGGTGGTGGCAACCCTGCTAGCAAGTTGATTCGAATCCTTATATAAACTCTGCGTTAGCAGAGTAAAACAAGTTCCGAAATCTACGTTCGAGTGGGATGATGCGTTGCTGGATCGAGTTTAGGCTCGATCTGGTGCGTTTTCAACCCTCGAACGAGTCAAAATCAAGTTTCGTTTAGGCTAAGTTTCGAAGTTTCGATTTTTCCCCTAATTCGAACATACGTGTCGTCTTAACATCTCTCGCTTCGGCTTGTACGACGCCCGGCTAAGTCACCGGAATCGGACTTAGCCGGCGACGCGTAAATATCGAATCCGGCTCGATTTATTTACCCGTCATCGGAATTCACCCGCGATTCCATCATGGCCCCTCATTTCGATGGGGGACTAATGGGGATCCTTCAAGGTACCAGTGCACCTAGGCCTGGATAGAGACCCTGGGACCCCGGTGGAATTCGCCATTCGCGAGATCGGTTCCCTCCGCGGAGATATCCATCCGGAGATATCCTCCGCGGCGTCGTTCCTATTCCCGCCGCGCGAATTCTTCCACACGTTCAGAACAATATGATCCATCGACCCCCTTGCAGCTCCGGCGAAGTAGGGGACGATGGAGTTCAGCTCAATACGATGGCACCGATCGGGGAGGTCTATAGCTCCTTTCGCCGCCGCCTCCGCAGCCAGCGGCGTGGCGTCGAATTGAGTGTAAAATCATCTCGATCATCGCCAATTTAGATCCATCCGTAACCGTAGGTCGCGGCCGTCACTCACACACACATACAGGTACGATTAAATACGTCGTGCAAATATACGCTTGTATCTGTCAACCGTGTTTTTATTCGTTCCAACGTGCGAGACCCCAGACGGGCCCCGCGGACCCTCGGCGAAGGGACTTCCTCCTAAATATCCTCCGGGAGGCAAGTCCGTAGAGCAAGATCGGGAACCTGGTGCGCACCAGTGTAATGGGGACAGAAGGACACAACGGCCAGAGGACTCGTGAGGAAGGGGACAACCCTACCGTCCCCACACTCCCTCCAACGTCCTCCATAAACAGTCCATTTCTTTACCATCCCCGTCCGGCAGAATCTTCTCTACAAAGCGATACAAGATTTTCATCAAAGATAAAGAATCAAAATTTTAAATAGGTAGCTATTTAGTTCTTAGTTTTTGTTTCGCCTCCCTTTCCCCTTCCCAACTTGTGAAATTTTTCAAACTTCAATTCCCAAAAATTTTTAATTCTACATAGAAAGCTTATAGTCTTTATGATTAAATATTTTTGAACTTTTCCAGAATTCTTTTCACCCCCCCCCCTCCCTTCAATCCTTTCTACAATGATTTATATTTACCCACTCGAGAATAAACCAGTAAAGTAAGATTTCATTAAAAATCAAACATTACACCTTCAACATTTCGGATTAAACTAGTTCTAAATTCTTGGGAAATAATGCCAATAAAATATTTCTTGGGATTTTTTTACCTCTCAGTTTGTTTTGAAAAAGTGGAAATATTTCCGAAAAAATAATTTTTGGATTTCTCCATGCTCCTTCCCCTTCTCCTCATTTCTTTTCTTTTTGACAGATTTAAAATTGATCCTCATTAACCAGACCAAATTTTTATCAGAGCAGATAGAAATAATTACGCCTTTGGATATTTTTTATTTCATGATTTTTGGTTTATAGACAATTGTAAGGAAAAATTTATCCACACCTCGCTGTTTTTCATCCCTTTCAACCCTTTTATCAACTCATTCAAGTTCAAAAAATTATTGAATTTCCTAATGAAAAAATTGAACTTTTTTAAACTGACTTTCACATTTTCTCTTTCCCTCTTCGATTTCAAGATTTTCATTGGTAATTAAAAATACGTAACTATATTAAAATTTCCGATTCAAATCAATTCTCAATTTATTCAAGAATTTTGCTCAATTTCCATTATTCTCGTTTATGATGATTTTGTGACTTCCTCATCGATATTCGGAGTCGAAAAAAAATGATTTTAGTGGGCAGTGAAAAAAATCAAATGTTTTACCGATGAAAATTGAAATTATTTCTGGCACCAAAAATTGCAAAGCAATCCAACTTTTTTTCAACGTAAAACTGTCTTCCTTTCCTCCATCCACCTATGTCCTTTTCCTCACCTTTCTCGTTAACATCAAAAATCATTCATTTTGCTATACGTTAAAATTCGTAATTTTGCGTAATTATTTCGCATTCTCGGACGTTCTTGTTCAAAAAAACCGTCTCTTCGTCATTTTCAGTAACAAGGTCACACGTCTTGTTACTTTTCAATCAACTTTGGCGAATAAAAAAATAAAATTACCGAAAATGAAATCGAATCGCTGGCAACTTCAGGTATAATCACGTCAGATTGAAATCACTCGCATATAAAAATTCATTTTACAGTATTTACCTATCTATGTAAGTTATGTACATAAATACACAATTCCGAATCATTTTAATAACCTTGGAGAGACCAACGAAAAGAAACTCGAATTAAAAAACAATTAGGCACGTTATAGAAATCATTAATCAATTACCTAGGTGCATTAAAAACGCTCCTAGTCGTATTCACAGTAGCCGGAGAACCCAGATCAGAGTTTTTTCTTGCCATTTTTAGCAATTCTGCCTTCAACTTTGACTTTAGAGGCGAGGAGAAATATAGAAACAGAAAAAGTATTTTAAAAAAATACATAAGTTTTGTCACAATTTTATTGTCAAAAAAAAAGCTTCTATAATAATGTCTAGGATCTGCGATGAAAATGGCGACGCACTAGCCACCACTTTTTTTTTGGGGGGGGGGGGAGAGAGATTGGCTTTATGAGCGAGGAAATTGTTTTCACCAATTTCGGTCAAATTCACGTGAGGATTATTTAGGTGTCAAAGAGCTCCTCAATAAATTCTGGCCTCCCTTGACTTATTCAGGAAGCTGAGCCATCCCTTATCAGTTCTCAAAATTGAACGTTTTTCGGCAAAAAATTTTTAAAAAATGGCTGATTACTTTGTAGATCTTTTTTTATACCTGAAATAAACCACTGGGTAAGAAGGGATGAAAACCCCAGAATGAAAAAATTGATCATCTGGTTGGATTTGTCATCTCAAATTCTAACTTGAAAAATACGAAATTCTATTCAAAAAATTTGTTTCATTTGGCCGTTTCACAAAAAATTTTCAACTTCCTCCTGAAGTCGAGGAGGACTGAAAAAGTTTGTAGATGTATTTCTTTTCTCCACCTAAATAACTCCTCAGGTGAATTTTGAGCGAAACTGTTGAAGACACTTTTCTCTCCTCCTCTCTCCGCTCTCCATGGTGTCTACTGGATCAGAGAAATGAAAATTCCTGATACATTAGGTAGAATTTTTCTCGCTACTTTTATGACATTTTTTTAGCTTAAAAGGCTCTGGTGTGGTAAGGGGGTCATATGCTTTCTGATGGAACTTGATTCAAAATTTTATTCCATTCGTTTTGTCTGGGTATAAGACGATTTTAGAGCACAAGAGCAAATTTTCATCTCATTCCTGGTGGCTGGGGCTCTAAAATACTCAATTTCCCAACTAAAAAGTTTTCAACTAATTTTTTTCAAACTTGGCATGTACGTAGAAGTACTGGAAGGGAGAACCCGGCAATTTTTAAAATTTTTCCAATCACTTCAATAACCTTGAATTTTACGTTGAAAATTCAAGTCCTCTTGAGGGACACAGTTTTGCATTAGACAGAAAAATATTTTTTCCAACGCTTTTCAGTGAATTTCACACCATTCGGAATTTTTTCAGTTTTTTTATCGAGAGGCGAAAGATTGTCAAATTTTTAGAAAATTAGCGTAATTAAGAAGTAAGTAATCATTTTTGTTCCTTAAACTCAATTTTTTGCTTTTCGTGAATTCTTCACGATTTTTTGAATATGTAGGTACAATTTGACTATTTTCCACCTCTCGAAAAAATCTGAAAAAATTCGCAGTGGTGTGAAATTCGATGAAAAACTTTGAAAAAAATTATTCAAAGTCAAATTTAGGTCAATAAAATGGTTGAAAACATTTGAAAAATTTTCATAAAATTTCGCTCTAGTATCTCTAGCTAGATGCCAAATTTAAAGAAAAATCGGTTGAAAACTCGCAGAGATGCAATTTTTAGATTGGAAATTACGCAACTTAAGCTCCCTCCCCTCCCTCAAGTATCAGATAAAAATTTTCTTATGCGCTCTAAAATCATTGTCTGACAAGACAAATCGAAAGAAATGAGAATTGTAATAAAGTTTTATCAGAGGCCAAATTACCCCCTCTACCTCTCATTTCTCTGGCTAGTACACATTATGCCCTCAAATACAGAGAACCAAGCCTTCCCCCCCACACACTGAAAAAAATGGAATTACAAAAACTATGAACTTTAACCAAAAAATAATCAATTTTATTCAAAAAAAAAAAAGTATCTAACTGAATTTTTTTTTTGTAAAATCACTACTTTTCCACCACTTTTTTTTAAAAAAAAATTCAATTTGTACACCCCCCCTCCCCCAAAAAAAAAAAATCGACTCTCTTTCCAACATACAAAAAAAAACGATCAAAATTTTTTTAGAAAAAAAAATGAAATTAGAAAAAAATCTATATTTTAAATGTAATAAATGAAAAATGAATAATTTTTGAAATTTAAAAAAATAAATTTCGCGTCTTTGGAATTTTTTCATTTTTTCACTACTTTTTTTTCCAATTTTCGTCTGAATTCACTACTTTTCCACTACCGGCATGACCGATTTTTCAAATCACTACTTTTTCACTACTTTCACTACCCGTTAGATACCCTGAAAAATAATAAGTGTCCCAGTTACAAAATTGATAAGATTTATTCTAAAAAAAAAATAAAATACTTGAGTGATATTTTTTATCAAAATAATAATTAGGTATATTAATCACGAAATTTGATAAAATTTGATACGTAGAAATAAATTTTACCGAATTTTGTATAAATATAATTTTTTTAGAATAAATTTTACCAATTTTGTAAATGGGACACTTTTATTTTTTTGGATGAAAATTTTTCATTTTTTGTTTTTTCAGTGCAGAAAACAACAAAGATGAGAGTAATGCAAATTTACCACAACGACTCTGGATTCTAGATCTAGACTTCCTATGGAAGCTTTTAAATCAGTAAAATTGCAATTGACGTGATTTTTTTCCAAAATTCTAATTTCAAATTCGAAGCGAAATTTCCACGGCTACTCGAAACCCATTTCTCACCGAAATTCGATTCGAGACCTCGTGAAATATTCGTTCATTGTGCAACGTGTAAATTACATCGATAATGAACCAGATAAATTATATCGCATCATCGGTGCCATTCAAAGTTCAAAATTCAGCTCGAAAAAACGACGCGTTTTTCATCTTACGAATTACGTTTTATTGGTGAAAAAAAAAAATGAAAGAGGGGTATGGATGAGGGGAACCGAAATAATATGCGCTAATTACAGTTTAACATCTTAGAATTTGTTGCAATTGTACAATTGACCTTTTTTTTTCACGTGTTCGGAGTCGAGATGCTGGCTTGGTGCTTGGTGCTGTCTGCTCGGGTGAATTGTATAAAAACTCCATTACAAACGGTGCACTTGTATTTGTACATAATAGGCGCAGATGTAAGCCTGAGCACACGTATACTTTGAACTATAACACGCTTCTTTACTCTGGTTACCTCTTTTAATAAGACGCATTTATGGGCCCAAGAGACGAATAGAACGAGAGCGAGATGCGAGCTGGTGTAGAATGAAAAAAGATTCGACTAATCATACGATCGCGTCGACTTCGCTATGGTCTGCGAAGAAGCGAAGACGAAAATAAACCATAAAAGACCCCTCGACGCGGCCGTCTCTGGCCCTACACTAATTAGAACACGATTTTTATCGTACGCTTACAATTAAAGTCAACCGGATAAATCCGCCTATATTTGACGCGAAAATTACCGCTGCTCGGTGGCGTGTGCTGTATTCGCCTGGTACACCTCTCCTATGTGTGCAATCGCTAGCACGAGTCGACAAATCGTTGGTATAACCCGTTCTGTCATACCGCAATTCCGAGTCGATTAGTTTTGAAAATAAATTCAAGATTGGTTGGCTGCGTCAACCGTCGAAAAATTAAATTTCGTAGACTTGCGGTTCTCTTTCGATTTGCTCGAGCACACGTGCGTAATTTGCTAAGTATGTATACGAGTTTGCACATTATGTATACAATGTACAAATAAAATGTATAAACTGACGAGACGAGAGACGTAAATATATAAACATCGTTTTATGCCCCACTGCCAAAATACATAATACGAGTACGACATGTAGTCATAAGTACACATTTACCCAACTTACGGTGCCTTTTAAGAGTCATATTACGTAGGTATACTCATGTACGTAGGTAGCTAGCTAGGTATATGCTTTTCGATAATAAATCTTTTATAAGCATCCCCCTTGATACGAGGTTTTTAATGCATAACCTACGTCACAATCATACGTATGGGATGGAACGACCTCCGCAGGTCGCAGACGTCGCGAATATGCCATTGCGGTTGACTTTTCGGGGTTTCTTTTACTTTTATATAGTCGAATTTTCCCAGGGTGGAAAAAGTACGCTGAGGACGGCCCACGTAGCGGTAATGGCATCGTTCAAAGGGATTTTTAAATGAGGAAAATGTTCGCGTGATGTAAGAGTAAGAAGTGATCGAAGTCTGTTTTTAGTTTCGCATCGAATGGTGCATTTTACAAAAATTTCATGAAATTTCTTTCGAATCAAAAATAACGCGAGATTTTTTTTGAAGTTAGATAAGATGTTGAACAAAATTTTATAATCGAAATTCAGAATAATTTTCAAGAATTGTTTTTCAAGCATCCCTCCCACATCTCCTTTCTCCATCGTAAAGTTATACCTTTGCGAAAAATAAACTTTTAATCGTCTCATAAAAAATACTCAAATTCTTACCAAAAAAAAAAAACAACATTAATGGAAAGAGATTTTAAAAATCTTTGATTTTTCAATATTTTTTTTACTACTAAAAAAATGAATTGGAGAAAAATAATTTTTCAAAAAAATCTCAATTCGAGTACCTTACCTACATCTTTGACAAAGAGAGGAAAACATAATTATCCCATTTTCAAAATATTCAAAAAAAATATGCCCATAATCTTGCGAAAATTTGGCAGGGAAAATTTCTGTCCGGGATTTGACTGATAATGTGTTGCCAAAGCTCAAAATATTTCAGTGTGCAATATTTTGTCACAACTGAATTAAAAAAAATTCATCAAAATTGAATGAAAAAAATAAGATTTGGCAAGGAACATTTTGTCAAAAATGAATAAAGAAAATTTCATCAAAATTCATGAACAAAACTTTATCAAAATTGAATGAGCAAAATTCTATCAGAAGTTTATCAATATTTGGTAGGGAAAATTTTGTTAAAATTGAATAAAGAAAATTTCGTCAAAATACCTGAATAAAACTTTATCAAAATTGAATGAGCAAAAAGATTTGGCAAGGCAAATTTTGTCAGAATTCCCTGAACAAAATTTTCCTAAATTCACAGAGCAAAATTTTATCAAAATTAAATGAGCGACATCTTATCAAAATTTTGCAAAAAAATTTTTGTTAAGAGTTGCCAAGGAAAATTCTGCCAAGATTCAACGAGTAATATTTTGTCAAAGGTAAGATTTTTTTACAATGTAATGAGCCAAGTTTCACGAAATTCAATGAACAAAATTTTATCAAAATTTATTGAGCAAAATTTTATCAAAATTTATTGAACAAATTTTATCAAAATTTATTGAACAAAATTTTATCAAAATTTATTGAACAAAATTCTATCAAAATTTATTGAACAAAATTTTGTCAAAATTGGATGAGCAAAATTCTTGTCAAGCTGTGGCAAGGGAAATTTTGTCAAAATTAAATGAGCGACATCCTATCAGAATTTTGCGAACAAATTTTCATTGAGATTTGGCAAAGAAAATTTAGTCAAGATTCAACGAGTAATATTTTGTAGGGTAACATTTTTTCACAATGTAATGAGAAAAGTTTTTAAAAATTCAATAAACAAAATTTTATCATAATTCATTGAACAAAATTTTGTCAAAATTCAATGCAAATTTTTTTTTTAATTTAGTAAAGAAATTTTTTCAATATTTTGCGAATAATTTTAAATTGAAATTATTTAATGAGTATAAATTTTGTCAAAAGTTGATGAACAAAATTTTTTCGGAATTCAGAGAGCAAAACTTCATCAAATAGATCTAATGAGCAAAAATGAAATTCTGTCCGAATCTTGTGAAAAAAATGTTGTCAAAATTTAGCAAGGAAATTTTGTCAGAATTCGGCAAGTAATATTTATGTACTTTAAAAATTTCATCAATATTAACCAAGGTAATTTTTTTTTGTTGAAATTCAACTCGTAATATTTTGCCAAAATTTAATTAATAACATTTTCTCAAAATTCAGTAAGCAAAATATTATTTAAAACTTAATGGAAAAAATGTTGAGAAAATTTCGAAAGCGAAATTCTACCAGAATTTAGTTGATGAAATAATTTTTGACAGAATTATTCTGTCAAAGTTTAATGAATAGGGACATGGCAAAACATGGTAGAGCTCTCCTTATTTCTTGTTATCGTTTTGAATGTCAAATTCTCGAAATCTGATTGGTGATGAACAGATTCATCACATGAATTGACTAATCAAAAATTCATTTCTTATCGGGTTGGATATTTTTCTACTGTTAACTGAGCCACTGCCATGGTATGCCATACCCCTAAGTATAGATAGAAAAATGTCAAGATTTAATGAGAAAAATTTTGTGAGAATGTGGCTGACAAAATTTTGATTTCCATGTATGATTTTTTGCAATTATTCTCCATTTATTTTTAATATTTTCTTAGCCACGTTTCATGTAAATTCATCTTCAGTTTTTGAATTCCAATTAGTTAACTAGTTTCATTTATTTTCAACAAATTTTTCTATATCTATCTTAATTTTAATTGTCGTTTAATTAGAAAGAATGGAACAAATTCTCAGAAGCATAAAATCAAAAATGAAAATGATGCAATTATGAGCTTCTCTTACAAGTTAAAATATAAATTCATCGCGATTACATTCCCCCCTCTTACCCCATTCACCCCTCGTCCAGATAAAATTTTAATTAGAAACGTATTTTTAGATAAATCTAAATTAATTTGATGATATTTTGCCAATTTGAATAGTAATTTTTCAAAATCTGTGAAGAGTTTTATTCTCAGTGCTAACTCAAATCAATTTTTTCATTTATTTCTCTTTTCTAATAAATTTTCAGACGGAATGGAATTATTCTAATTCTGGAGTCAAAAATTAATTTTCGAGTTGAGCCTGATTTTTGGCCTTTCAAAAGTGACAACTTCAACCCAAAAATCAATTTTAGACCTTTCGGGGGGGGGGGGGGGTAGGCTTACATTATATCAGATTTTACAGAATTATTATTTTTTTTAAATATCTTGCTTCGTCAGTTGACAGAATATGAAATTGATTTGGCAAAAATATTATTCATCCCTTCATTCCAACTCGTTTCCCTTTCACCAACAACATCAACATGAATTTCAACTTACAAAAAGAAGTCGAGAAAAGAAAAAAATCTTCAATCGAAAAATTATCATTTTTCACAACGAATCTTATCAATTTACACTGGATTATTACGGAGCTAGGTACATCAATTTCCTCAATTTTTTTTCTCATTTTACCAAAATCTTCGTATTACGTAAATATTTCATAATTTGAAGATATTCCGAATTCAGAATTTCAAAAAACAATTTAGTGGTCAAATTTTTAAAATTTTTCATCATTTTATTCAAAATCAAAAATCTGATTTTTAATGAATAAAAATTTTCGAGCTTACGAAATCTTCAACATCCAACAGCTGATTTCACATCGACCCACAGATTCACCAAATATTCGATCTCATCTCCTCATTACCATTTTTCGCTTCGTCGATCATGAAAATAGAGCAAAAAACGAATCTTTCGACGAATTTTTCAATCTCTAACGATACCAGTTTATTGGTAAAATTCACCTTCAACCAATTCCTTCACGCTCTTATAACTGCAGATCACGTTGGAAAATCCGATTGTAGGATATTCGCGACGTATTTCCATTCCATTAGCGAGTATATTTTAGAAAATGCAGCAGCGAAATGCGACATTCATTATCAATTAAATTTTGACACTCGAGAAAATGGCGTCTCTGTGGATAGTCGAGACATCACTGGCAGGGAGGAAAATGCAACAGGGTTAATAAGTATACGACAAAGTTGACAGTATTACTCGCATTGTCTTCTTTATCGCAATAAAAACGACATTTCTGGGAGGAAAAAAAAAATACCCAGATGGAAAAAACCGCCAACGCGTCGACGTGTGAGTAGGGTTTTCCCATTGTATTGTCGTCGTCGATACACGTTTTCGGTTTGTTTGAAAGTACGTAGTGGTTAGGGACGAAATGGGTATTAAAATCTGGTACGTGTTCGTCCAATCAACTCGTCGTTTCGGTGTGAATTTTCAATATCCCGCTGGAATCTTGACAGGGTGTGAAATTCTCTGTTGGAATGGAGGCGACGACGATACGTGTGTACCCTGGCTCGTACATGCACGAGCTTCTCGCTTATACATGTATTATTAATGATAGGATAGGGGGAAAAAAAGTAGAAAGAAAACCTCAAAGAAGAACGTTGAACCCGACGAAATTCAATCGTACCGTATTACCAAGTCTACGTCGTCATCCTTCTACAAAGTTAAGTACCTCCGAGTGTACAAGCCATAGGTATACAGAACAGGTACACGAGTATACATATTTCCGTCAACTAACGTTGTTGTGGCTCATGCCAAGCAATCGGTACGAGGATTTAGCTCCAGTACAACAAACCAACATCCGACCTCAGATTTAGTTGTAATATACAATTTTCTCGTATGGGGATATTTCTCGAATTATAAGACGTCCTTTCGTATCGATTCAGGTACACACATATAATACGAATCACCTCAAACCATCATGTTGCTTTTTTTTTCTATATCTACGTCTATCAGCGCCTAAGAGTATTTTCGTTATGAGCTTGTTACCGCCATAATTCTACACTAGCGACGAGTATATGATCAGTGACCCAATACCAGCTGGGAGAAGAAAGAAGAGGTGAATCCAGCAACAAATACACGCACACTGGCACCTGTTCGCGTATATTATTATAGATGGATACATCCGATACAGGTATACTGGTACAGGTATAGGTAGACAGGTACAAGTACAGATACCTACGATCCTAAACTTTGCGTGAAAAAAATTTATTCGCTGGTCAATTCAGATCAATGTACGGGTATATAAGAGTGTTTTATGTTATACGGTGAGTATTTTTTTTTGAATTTTGAAGGTTCACTGTCTGGAGTGGTTCGTTTTCCTAAAAAAAAAGAAATGAGATTCCATAAAAAAAAAAAAAAAAAAAAAAACAGGATATGCACTCAAATACTTTAGAATTTTCAGAATTCAGAAATGATTTTCTCAGACTTTTGCAGATTTTCCAGACCAATTTTTCAGACCTCTTGATAATAATATTTTCACATGACGCATAGAGAAGGAGTAGATTTTTCGTGTAGTGAAATTATGCAGAAAAAAGATACAAAATTTATGATACCTAATGATATTTCTTTTCAAAAATCATCACTTTTGAAGAGATTTTTAGCAGTGATGGAAAACTGGAATCGGAACTGGAACTGAAATTTGAAAAAAAAAAAAAACTAGAACTAAAACTGAAAAACTGAAACTGGAATTGGAACTGGAACTAAAATGCATTTCAGTTTTATACCAGTTCCAGAATTTTTTTCTTGCAAATTGCAATTTTTTTTTTAATAAAATTTTTACTCAATTACAATCATCTTTTCCTACATTACACCTTACATCAAAAAAAATTTCGAAAAATTCAAGGTTTTGTAAACAAATTTCCAAAATGGAGTAAAAAACAGGAAAAATTCAAATTTTTGAAAATTTGAGTGAAACAGTAAACAATATTCAATTTAAAATTTTTAAAAAAATTTACGAAGAATTTTAAAACAAAAACGACCTCAAACGAACCTCAAAAATTGATGTAGAAAAGTGAATAAGAAAAAAGGTCTTGTAAATTTGAATATTCCATCAAATTAAAAACATCCCCGCACACATTCTGCAAATTTCAATTTTTGTTATTGAATAATTATTCAGGACTCAAGAAATCAGAACCAGAAGTCATAAAATTTCTAAAAAAAAAGATTATTTCCCAGTTTTTTTCAAACAATTTCTATGTTTAGCTTGAATTATGAAAAAAATGTGCCTTAAAAAGAAAAGGAAAAACAACGAAATTTCAATTTTTGCAGAAAATTTTAGATTTTTTCATCTCTCAAAATTAAAAAAAAATGAATTTTGGAACTGGAATTGAAAACTGGAACTAAAAAAATATTTTGAAAATTTTTGACACGACTCTTCCTCCCTCCCCCGCGACACAAAAGCTTGAGAACTTCAAGAAAAAATTTCATTTCAAAAATTCTGAAAATAAAACACAGATCATAACTTTATGTGATCAAAAGTTTGGATTTTTCAAAAATCGCAATTACTCCTCCCCCCTCCAAGAAAAACACAACCCGTACCTAAAATTTATGAATTCCAAAAAAAAAATCTTATGGTTAACTTGTTCAAGACATGCAAATGAAAAATCGATGAGTGATAAAATAGCACTATTGTTTTGATGCGATAGATATTTTATAGTCACATGATGAGCCCGAGCAAATTGGCGAAAATTAATACCTTCAAGAGTAGAAAATTCATCACTTTATTTTTGGTGAAGTTTTTCAAAATGAGACAAATAATTTTCAATTCACACTCATTCCCCCCCTTTTTTTCAATTTCAAGATTCAGGGTATAATTCCGTTCTTTTATCATCACATTCATTGAAAAAACCTACTTACATTATCAAAAAAAAACAAAATCTATTTTCATGATGAATACAAAAAATAATTAAAACAAAAAGGCCCGAGCGAAGCAAAGAAATTTTTTGAAAAATTGTGTATGGTAAAATAAACGAAGAAGGAAACATTTCCAAATGGTTTGTTGAAACTTTTTTCAAAATTTCAGTAAAAATTTAAAAAATTTTCGACTTTCAGATTTATGAAATTCCCTGACTTTTCCAGGTTTTCCAGAAAATGGACATAGGACACCCTGAAGAAAAAAAACTTTGAAACCATGGAGAATAACATTGATTTGCTAAAAATTTAAAAACTGCAAAATGATGAAAATTTTCATTTTCAACTATGAGTAGGCTCGATTCAGCTTGACTAATTGAATGAGTATTTGAGTAAACTCGATTTCCTTGCTCAGTGTAAATAACAAGAGAGTCCCTGTCTCTGAAGTATCTACATGCTCAACTCAAAAGTGAAACTTCACTTTTGGTTTGGAGGGGGTAAAATCCACAAATTTACCGACACAAAGTTCTCCTCAAAACATGAACAAAAATCTTGGGGTGAATATAAAAAAATTTTGCGACCATTATCTCTCTCTAAAAAAAAAAAAAGAAAACATCTTCCAAAAGATTGAATATTTTAAAAAATTTCATTTGAAATGATCACCAAGTCTTTTGATTTTCATATCGCAAAAGAATGAATTTTTGTCGCTAGGAAATATTGAATTTTTTGGGCTAGAAAAAAATAAAGTTTAAATTACAATATTAGAAAATAATTTTATAAATTTCCTGAGCCAGGGCGAAGCGAGGGCGAAATATTTTTTGAAGAAAAATGCATTTAAAACTAAAATTTCTTCATTTTAATTGATATATTTTAGTTTTTAAGGGGAGGCAAGTGATATTGTCAACCCATATCTCGTAATATTATAGACTTTATATGCCTGAGCGAAACCGAGGGCTAAGATTTGAAAAATTTATATTAATTTCCAGAAAGAAAATAGTTCGTTTTGTAATAGTTTATTGTCTGAAAAATTTTCCGACTTTTCCCAAAATTTGCAACGTGACATATTGGCACATTTTCTTAGTTATACTTTGATTCTGCTTTTAAAAAAAAAAAAAAAAAAAAAAAAAACAGAATAATCTAGACATAGTTGAGTCCATTTATCGTTTATGAGTCCACTGACCATATCATAATTTTTTATCAGACAAGTTACTTAATTATTATTAATTATATTCCATTATTCTTCGTAATGACCTAATTACGTAAAACTCTACCCCCACATAAAAGCTTCACTCATCTTTCATCATAAATAAATGGGAAAAAAAATCATACAAAACGTAGATAGGTAACAAAATTTGATATTCGTCGAACACCATCAACCATCCTCATTAGAACCAAACACATCTCTAAATTTCTTTATCGCGTCGAAAGCGTATTCGTCGAAGTTGAATTATCGAAAAATACGATCGAGCTGGGTATACGACCGAGACATCCTCGCAGTTCTACTCGACTAGTCGAAAAAAAGTCGAAAGAAACCCCTTATACTTACATATATAAGTAAACGTTGAAAAAGAAGCAGAAATCCTCTACGGTATTAACTCTGCAAAAGCACTTCTCATCGTATGGTTTTGTTTTGTTTCATTGAACACGAGAAAAATTTTTATGGTATTCTCAATGGTTATGGTTGCCGCGTATTACCTTCGCAAATCGCACCATACCATACGTTCTTACTTCTTACCTACGATTGTTTTATACGTTACGTAAGTATTCGAACGTATAAAGGTCGCTGGCGTTGGAAATTGGTCGAATATAATTCGTTATTTCTATACAAGTTCTTCGTTCGATCTGCACGATTCTTTTTTTATTTGAAATTCCTTCTCTACATCTATTTACGCGAGGGCGTGTCTTTGATAAAATTTTGAAATTTTTGAGGTTTAGCTTCTTGGGATGATTCATTTTTCCCTAAAAATAAAGTCTCCTAAATTTCAGCTCCCTACAAATAATTAGGGGATAGGGTTTTCTTCCGTGGGATTCAAATCTGTATAAGATGACATAAGAAAATAAACCCGAAAAAAATTATTTTCCTCACAGCTGCTCTCTCAAAAAAATACCGAGCAGATTTGTTTCAATGATTCAAAAATAAACGAAAAATTAATGAAAAATGAACGAAATTAACAAATTTTAATGTTATTGTATGTACTTTTCCTGTTTTATGATGATTAAGGAAACAATGCAAAATATTTAAGGAAAAACAGAAACAGAACTTATTCTTTAATAAAAAATTTTTCAGTTTTAGCTTTTGTCCCAACTTTGTCCATAGAAAACATGTAGAAAACCTTTTTAATCTCTTCAATCACTTACAGGACCTATTTGAGGTCATCAAATTACATATTGTAAGAATTTTTCACGAAAAGGAAATTATTTTTGACCTTATTTTTATTACAATTTTATCCCATTTTATGAGATTTTGAAAACGTTTCAAAATTCAAAAAAACAATAGTGTTGCCACGTTATTCCGATTAAAAATTCTTATCATCGAACATTGAAGATTTTCCTTTTTTTCTTACGAGAGAAGCAGACCACAATATTCAACCAAGCCATCTGAGATAGAAAACTAAAAGTGAAATGATATCAGTTCCAGTTTCAGTTCTAGAAATGTTTTATTTTCAGTTTTTAGTTTTTTAAATTTTGAGAAACAAAAAAGTCCAAAATTTCCTTCTAAAATTGAATTTTTTCGTTTTCCGGCCCAACCTTTTGTCAACAAAAAATTTTAAGTTTATTATTATGAAAAGAAAAAATAAGCATTCCTCATTACACCCCCCCCCCTCCTCCTTCCACTCCCACTACATAATTCAGCTCTAGAAGATTATAAATAGTTTCGAGTTTTCAACAAAGCAAATACTATTTACTGATTTCGGACAAAAAGTGTGAGAAAAGTTGATTTTAAATGTAAATTGCCTCTTCAAAGAAAATTTTTTTAGAATTTGAGATTTTTTATGAAAATTTTCAATTGAATGTAGTTCATTGAATTTTGACTTTTTCGAGACAAATTGTTCCCATTTTTTGGTAAAAAATTTAGTGTTGCAAAATTTTTTGGTATTTACTTCAGAAATGACAGCTGTTGGAACAGAAAATTCATTTTAGTTCCAGTTTAATTTTCAATTTTTCATTCTCGTTGTTTCAGAATCAATTTCAGTTTCAGTTTTCCATCTCTGTCTTTTTTTACTCGACCATAATAGACGAAGTTTTTTCGAAGGAATCGCTGAGAAATTGATATTTACCCTCCCCCTTCCACAAAAAAAGGAAAATCGATTAAAAATTTGAAAAAACCTACACTTCTCGTTTTCGTCATCCTGGTCTTAAATTTCGATCTAATCTCTCTAAACAAAAAGTTTCACCATAATCGATCGTCAATGCTGCATAACATTTCGTTAAATTGCATCAAAAACAAAACAATTGTGCAATGCAAATCATAAGACTTGAAACATCTTCTACACGCTACCTCCAAATTAGATCCGATGACTTGTCCAAAATTCGACGAAAATACTGCATCGAATCCAAAGGAGGAAAAAATAACAAAAATATTCTCGGAAAATAATTCGTCATTATGATACAACTAACGCAATAACGAACTGAAAATGACGAAATTTTGACCAGATTCCCGTCAAATGAGATTTCGGCAGCGTTAAAAAAAGGGGTACTTTTTGAAAAACGGACGTAATCCCAAAATATCTTCCTTTAAAAAAAAAAAAAACTTGTCAGTCAATCGTTTTCGTTCTTTTCCTAATCCCGAAATAATCTCTTATCAATTTAAAAAAAAGAAAAAAACTGGTTGGAGAGCTTTTTCCTCTATAAATGGTTCATAATGGAACTAACATGGTCGATTATAAGGGCTCGCTAATAGATAATTAGGTCTAGAATTCTTTCATCTTTCGTTATCAAAACTCTGTTATCTTTCATTAACGATGATTTTGAGCTCGAAAATGTGTCAAATGCAGTGATAACAAGGTTTCCGATTTCTTTACCCTTAAAACAAATAAAAATTTCACACAAATGCATCCTAAACGTTAATCATTCCTCAAGGAACGATATTATCATAAAATTCGACACAATCCATGAACTTGGAAACAGATTGGCGTAAAGTTATCACATAAGGAAACATAGTAATCGTTTGACAGTCCCATATAAGTTATGAAGTACCTACACTGATAAAAAAAAATTAACGAATGTAAATCGTCGAGTACATCAAATTACAGTACCGATGTAGTGGTGACGTACTCTTATAGTATTCCGGTTCGTAATTTTGTATTAAAATAGGCATGACTTAAGGTGTAAATTACAACGTTTCGTAAATATCGATAAGGTCGACAAATATTCAAACCGATAACACTTTCGAAGCCAGTTTCATTCAAAAAGAACCAGCGCTGCGGTTCATTTCTTACATTGAGATACGAATTTACAACACGTTTCGTAATTTTATTTGAAATCGCGACGAGGGGAAATTTTTTCATTTGTCATTTTTAATTTCCTCGATATTTCAACGTTCAATTGCTGATAAGGAATGTCGGTGAATTAGGATTTTTTCGATTCAAATGATTCATATTGAACGAGAATTATTATCAGTTCTGAAAACGGTGAATAATTTGCGATGGCGAATGATTTTCTAGCATTAGTAACAAATTTCAGATAAAAAGGTACTAAATCATCGTAATTTTCGTTAAAAACGATAGAAATAAGGTATGGGAAATATATTCCGTCGATAACTCCTGAGAAATGACACGCGAATCGAAACGTTCAGCTGAGACCGTCAATTTCGCTAATTGGTTCAAGTATCAAAATAAACATGGAAGTTTAATTCCTTTCCGAGCTTTTGTTATTGTTTCAGTATAATCGATTGGATATCACAGAAAACGCGTCGTGATCAAAAATTTGATATCGTTCGTAGAATTTATAAAAAATTCCACGAATAATGAAACGTTTCTACTGGAAATGCTCTCGAGTCTAAACAATGAGGAATCTAACGTGAATACGACGAATAAGAGTTGAATTTACCTAAATGGGCAGAAAAATTGCATCGAAACGTACCAGGCGATCGATTTTAACGATGAAGTGATAACGAAATACGTTGAAAAATACGACGATTAGCTCGTATTCGACACTTACCCTAAAATGATCAATTCACCGTATTTGACTAGATTTTTCGACACTGATTCATCTTGCGAGCATACATCTTGGGAAACTTGCATATCGTGTTCGACCGTTTTCTTTGGTGCATCGTCGCCGCCGACCACATCGGAGCAAGGCGACGCTACCAACGCATCTGCTGATGCATCCGACCTGTAAAAATGATAAAGTTGAAAATTTTCAAATATGGTAACGAAATGCTAAAATTTCGAAGAGTATTAGTCATTTGGGAAAAACGTGTATATCGGTTCGAAGACTAATTCGACGGATTACCCCGATCGAAGTTTTTTTTTTCGAGCTACAGATATTAATAAAATTGCATCGTATAAATAATCCTGTTATCGTGATTGTTTACTCGAATCTAAGCAAGTTTATCATCTGCGTATATTTTTCTGAATGCGAATGTGTTGTATAAGTTGAAAACATGTTCATAAAAAACGAAGAGATAAAAACAATACGAAAGCGCCATTTCGTTGGTTGCAAGTAATTGGACGAATTGCGTAAATCGAATCATGTTCGAAACTGTTACACGGAGACCGAAAGGTTGCAAATATTCGACTTACTTAATCACCATGCTTGATAAATCCAATTTATGAAAAAAATTTCGTTCAAGAAGATTTTGTCCGTACGAAATCCATGTTAACACTTGTTCACCGCAGCAGAGTTACTAATAATTAAAAGGAGAAAAAAACTTTTAATCAACAATTACACTTGATTCAAAACGTTGAAAAGATAAAAAAGATAATACGCGATAGTGACATAATATAAACGCAACGTATACGACGGATTTTAACACTGAGCTTTACCGATTCTGTTCAAATACTGCGCTCGGTGCAGTCTTGTGAGCGATTGCAAATTCGTAACTGCATTCGATTTACGAGAGGTGAAAATTTTCACAACGCGAACTTAATTAAATCGCCCAAAAACAATGGAAGATGTTGCTTTATAACAGTTTCCAAAGTTGTGCGGATTTAGAACGAATACCAACTCAACTCCATTATAAACAAAACAATAGCGTAGAATGGCAAAGTCCATAGTGAACAGGTTGGTAGATGGCGCCCTGTTCGTGACGTCATCTGACGGTCATTGAAAATTCTTTGCGCATGCGTGAAGCGTTTGATTTCATTCATAAAAAAATAAATTAAACGAAAAATCGGTATAAAAATAATAAGTTCTTATTTGTTACAATTGAAATTACTTTTTACGATAAAAAAGAAGGAATACTTTTGTTTCACATTATCACATCATAATAATCGATTCATATTCACGACCTATCAATAGCTTTATTGAGTAACGCGTCAACGTAAATGTTTTTTCTATTTTTCACGTCAGTCTTGAGAGCTTGAAATTTCGTAGAGAAATCATCTGGAGATAAATTCTGAGATTTTAATTCTTTACAATTTTGAAGAAACTCGTCGATTATTTTTGTTCCTTCCTGAAAATGCAAAATTTTTGACATCGAAATTAGATTGAAATAATACGATGAAAAAAATCAGATTTAAGAACAGAGCAAGTACTTTGATGATGGCAGTTTTTTCTTCGTCGCTGATCGATTTATTTTCCAAAATAAGAAAATCTTCCAATTCTTCTAACTTTTGTTCAGCATCCTAAAAAAACAAATACCATATTTATGAATTTGAAAAAAATTATGAGTTATTTAGTTATTTTACGTCAATTTGATCAAAAAATTATTTGAAATTTTTCCTCCGAGTACCCAAAGTCCGAATAGAGGTTTCAAAGACTGAATTAACGAATGATTCTGAAGAGAAGTAAATTTGAAAAAAAAATCGATGACTTATGGTGCAATTCGTGATTTTATGGAAACGTACTTGTATAACTTGCGGAGGAAATTTAGCAATTTTTGCAACATGAATACCGAAACTTTGATCACAAGCTCCACTCTTGACTTGATATAGATGAGTTAATTTATCGTGCGAGGTCATGGCACTGACATGTAAATTATGTATCGTAGGTATTTCTTCGGCTAACAATGTTAATTCGTGGAAATGAGTTGCAAATAAAGTAAACGGTTTCAAATCTTTAGCCAAGTACCTGCAAGTTAATTGAAACATAAGCGAATGAGAAAAACAGCGAATGGTTCGAATGAATAAGTAGAAAATCACACGTACTCGACGATAGCACTAGCGATACCACACCCTTCGTAAGTAGAAGTGCCTCTTCCCAATTCATCGATGATCACCAATGAATTACTAGTCGCTCTCTGAAAAAAAAAATGATAATTGGTAAAAAATTCTGTAGTATAGTTATAGGATTCTAGTCCACGTACCCTAATAATCGAACTAGTTTCCACCATCTCGACCATAAACGTAGACATTCCTTTGATTTGCGAATCATTAGCACCAACTCTGGCCAAAATGGCGTCCAAAATGGGTATCTCCGCTTCTTCGCAAGGTACAAAACTTCCAATATGAGCTAATAAAGCCACAACGCCGATGCTCCTTATGTAGGTACTTTTACCACCCATATTGGGCCCAGTAATTAAATACAAAGTGGCTGAATCTTGTTGAAAATGAACACTATTCGGTATATAGGATACGTTATCTTGCATTTCTACACAGGCATGGCGAGCTTGCTTCAAACTCAATTTTCCGGTTCCAGAAGGTAACATTTTCGGACGAATGTATGGAGTCGGTGCTGACGCAGCTACGATGGCGAAACTAACCAATACATCTAACGTGGCTAATACTGTGCTGAGATATTGTAACGTGTTGCAGTATCCACCTAAACAATACAAAAGTTTGAATATCACGATATTTTTGGTTTATTTTCAAGCTGAAGGATATTTACATGCGATTCCAATAACTTGTGCCACGATATCTTTCTGATGTTCGTAATATTGTTTTCGTAATTCCGAATAGTCTTCGTTTAAATCACTGAGTTTAGAGTTGCGGAAACGTACGCCAGCTTTGTGAGTATCGAGTAATTCGAATTCTTTGTTGTTGGAGATCGCTTTTCCTTCCTAGGAAAATAATTTTAAATAATTGATAATCGATGGAGGAAGAACATGAAGAACAGATTTCAAAACTTACTTTCAATGTTACTCTAAAAAAGAATCCGAATTGTCCATTGGATTCTAATTTAATCAATTTATTCTCTGGTAATCCGAGCTCAGCAGCCACAGCAGTCAACTGTTTTTTCATTTTACTTTCCAAACTATCCATTTTAGTTCGCATTTCTGTACAAAATTTTAAAAATATAATAATCATTGATAATTGAGATGATTGAATTGTAAAACTAAAAATTGTTACCTTGTAATTCTTCGTCGAATTCGGGTTTGATTAAAAATTCTCCTCTATCAACTAAACTCATATCTAAAGTTTGTTCCATCATGTCTTGAAATTTACTCATATCATTAATTTGTTCCTCTATTGTACTGATAAAAACAGTTCGCAAAGTCGTATGAGGATTTTCTCCATTGGATGTTTTTAGAGCCTGAACCAAAGAAGGTAATTTGGAGACTCCTTGGTATACTCTGAAATTAAAATTCGGTTATTTTACGCACGAATGAGCAGAAATGAATATTATGTATTTGTAATACCTGTAGCAATCTTGCATCGTGGCCTTATTTCGTTGTAATTTTTTACTCAATGATTGAAAGTCAGGAATACGTCGTAAATGGTCATCGAATAATTCTTGTCTTATTTCGGTATCGGAGACGAGCGCTTCGACAATGTCGTGTCTTTCATTGATAGCATTCATATCACGTAATGGTTGTCTGACCCACTGCATCAGTAATCTGAAAAGATATCGATACGATTACAATTTGAGAAAAATTTGTAATATTGCAATGCTTGGAAAAAATTTTCACCTGCGACCGTGAGAAGTTCTGCATTTATCCAATAATCCGAAAACTGAATGGTGTTTACTAAAAATGGTCACATTAGATGGTGGAATAATACTGAGAGCATTCAAAGCTGCAGAATCGACATGTACCAAACATTGATTTTCGATGGTTTCTAGTTTAAATTGAGCGAAATTCTCTTGATTCGAAGTCAACTGAAATGAAAATAGAATATGCTCAAATATTTGCATGTATTACATTTCGTTGAATTATGATCTACTCACCTCGAGATATTTGATAATGGCAGCCAATGATGAAGCTGCTACAGTCATATTCATCTGAGGTAAAGCCATCGCATTTTGTTGTTGACCTTCTTTAAATTTGATCAACCGATTTAAATCTTGAGCTAAGTTATCAACCGCGAAGTCAGGTCGTTTTCGTAAAGTGACAAGCACTCCGCTTCTTTCAATCACCTACGAAGAATATTTTTACAATATTTCGTTGAAAAGTAACAGACCCAAGACACAATAAAACGAACTTTTTTCAGCATATCATTCTCGGGTGAACTATCCGCCAACAAAAGACATTCTTTGGCCGCCAGTTGAACAATCAAAGCTTCTGTGTTTGAGAAATATTCATCGTCGGTGATTTCACAAAGAGACATTTTTTGTTCGATGCAGTCCAATAATGCGATTCCGGTAACTTTGACAGGATTTGCCTGCAAGGAAAAGTAGTTTGGTAAACCTGTATTAGAAACGTTAATCGGAACGATGGGTGATTCAATTCGTACCTTATCTTGAGAATTGGTTCCAATTTTGATAGCGATAACAGCAGATCCTTCGATTTGATCGACATTCTCGAATAATAAATCTTCAAATTGAGTTAAATTTCCAGGTGATCCCTGCAATTTTCAATACAATTACATTTTTTCTCATATTATCACTTGAATAGATTGAAAGCAAACAATTTTTCAACCTTAAACTCCAATGTCCAGTTGTTGGTTTTAGCTCCACCGGTGTACACTTCCACTCGATAATGTCTCACGAGCAGTAAATCGCGAATATAAGCTTCAAAATTTCCTTTATTCACGAACAATGATTCTAACGTGCAATTACCTTTGAAGAAAACAAAGACTGGATTAGAGAGGTGCCAAGCAAGTTTATAAAATATTGGTAATAGAAGAATAGAACACTAAAGTTACCGGAAGTGTACGTTTTTATGAACGATGTTGTTTTAAACCATTCTCTAGCTGTGAAAATCGCATCACTTCCGTGAACGGTGTAGAATTCTCCACGGTTAAAAAATCGAATGGTTGTAGCCGGTTTCTGCAAAAACACGTTTCGAGTTACAAAATGGTTCATAATTCTCCTTGTGATGTTGAGGATTTTACTTACTTCTGGTAAATTTTTGTAATACGAAATGAAAGAATCGACTTGCTGCTGGTCTGAAATGATAAGAAATACATGAAACCGTTCGGTATTGCGTGTATAAAAATTGAAAATGAAGAGGCATAGTTACCAAGAGAGTAATTCTGAGTTGGTTTGGAAGCCATGTGAAGATTCTTCTATAGATTCTAAAAATGATGCGCAAATATCTTTAAAAAGTGAACATGTCCTCAACTGCCTTAAAACGATGCAACACAATAGAATAATTATAGAAGATGCAGATTATTTTTTACAAATTCAGTAATAATTTGAAAGGGATGAAAATTTGTCTTCATTTTATTGATAAGAAACGCGCGAAAGTAAATTTTATGTTCCAACGTTGCCAGATATCCTGAGTTGACTTACTGAAAATAATTACCGTATTTACGGTGATAAATTTTTTGAAAGAAAATTTCAAAAATTTTTATTTCAAATTTCAATTGATAAAATTTAAAAACAAAGAATCAAATCAAATACGATGTGGAATTATGTATTTATGTACTTACACAAATAATGCACCGAGAAGAGAAGACTAGTATTTTAAAAGTAGGTACCTGCATAATTAATCTAACCTTAAAATGGCTATTTTCACGACGTAGTAAAATAAAATTATAATCAACGGGCTTGCACATTTACAGTGTATGGTTGAGGTGTGAGTAGAATCCCCGCTTCTGGTGTAGAATTGGGTTCTTTTCCGTCAGGAAATGTGATTTTGTAATAATTGAACAACGCGGTAAAAGCTAGGAATAGGAAACTCTTCGCTAATACTTCTCCAGGACAGCGTCTCTTTCCTAAAAAATTGTAGTAAAGGTAAAATAAACAGAAATGATTAATATGAATTTTAAAATAAGCTGAAGTGTCAGCCTATCAGGTCACAGGTCAGGGATGGAAGTGAAAGCAAAATCAAATACTTCCAAACTTCTAATTGTTTATCATTTTCGAAATGTTCCAAGTTCCAATTCGAATCAAATTTTTTCAACTATGTAGAACCGAAATTTCGCCACATTGAAGAGAAGAAATCAAACTGACCTCTGGGTTGAATCATTGGATTTATATTGCCGATTAGTAAGTAGGTAACAATAATTTTTACTATTGATATTTACCCAAACCAAAGTTGCATAATCCTTCATCTTGAATTAATTGCCCGTCTTCGGTTAGAAATCTTTCAGGTCTGAATATTTCAGGATCTTTCCATCTAGATTCATCGAAATGAATCGATCTCAAACTCATCAAAACAATGGTATTCTGAAATGTGTATAGTCTCATGAATGAGTATAGCTGCATGTATGTAAGCTCAAAGAAACAAGTAGGTGTTCGATGATGTCAAGCGATTGAGGAGTTTAAAGTACCTACAATAATTGATAAATCAATTGTTATTTGGTAGGAGCAGAGACTTTACCTTGGGAATATTGTATCCATTCAAAGTTGTGTCTTTTAAAACTCTTCTCGGTCCAGCAGTTGGTAACGCATGCTGGAATCTTTGTGATTCTAGTAACAGGGCTTCTACGTATGGTAACCTGTAATTATAATTAAAGGTAGATCGGTACCTATCTAATTGATTTAAAACCATACGTGGTACTATCAAGATATCAACTACCTATAAAATTAACCATAACTAGGTAGTAGGTAAGTACATCTACATACATCATTAATTGTAGATTTGAGTAGATAGGTAGACAAATGGATAGGTGGAGATAAAAATAAAAAAATACCTTGCTTTATCCACAATTGATGGTATTTCTTTACGTTTCAAAACTTTATCGAATTCTTCGTGAAGTTTCTGTTGTATGTTTGGATTGCGTATTGTCTCCAATATAGCAAAATCCAAAGTGTAACTAGTTGTTAATGCGCCAGCAATAAAAAAATCCAAACAAACAGCTACCAGTTGGTCGTCTGTAATGAAATAAAATTAGGTAGGTATAGGTACCTAATTAACGTGACGTTTTTATGAAACGCTGCCCGCTCAGGGAAATGAATGAAAAAGTTCCAGCTATGTAGATCATGCCCGGTGGCAAACTGTATCTAATATTTTTTAGTCATAGTTAAACAGTAAATTATGATTGAGGCAAGAATTTTCTGAGCATATAGGAGGCCGTCTTTAAACCCCAAAGGAAATCCACCCCCTTTCTCCAAACGAGAGCCAACAGGTTTTTTTTTGGAAGGGGAGGGGGTCATGAATTCCGCTGAGTTCAAAAATTTAATTATTTTCAAAATTCAAAGGAAACAAATTTCTCAAATTTACGGTTTTTTAGTTCAAGTTTTTCCATTTTCCCTCTAAATCACAAGAAAAAAATCATTTTTTCAATTTCGCACGATCTACCAACCTTTCAATCATATTTTCATTACGATTAAGTATCGAACTCTGCGGGTAAATTACCAAATATTTTGACTTTTTGCAATTTTTCATAACCCTACTCCGAATAAATATACCTATGGATCAAAATTTGTTGAAATTGCACAAATTTCATGTTTTTATTTTTGTGAAAATCATAATTATTTAGTTGTGTATGCCCCAGCATGAAGGGGCCATCTTGTCTGTTTGGAGTTACGAGTAAGCTCGGATCCTAAAACTTGATAAAATTACCTAAAAAATGAGCCAAGGTGAGAAATTGTCTTCTCTAGAGAGTTTTAGAAATTAAACTTTGAAAAACACAATTACGAGAAAAACTTACTTATTTACAGTTTTTTGAACATAAAAAGTGAAAAATTTTGAAAAATTCTGATATTTGCCTTGAAGCTTATTCAACTCAATTTTTCGTTTTTTTTTTTTTACCTGTAAATGTGCTGGTATTTGAATTGGACAGCTCTTTTTCGTGTAAATAAGCATCGATGAAATCTCTCGTTTCTCCAGTAATGGTTCTCTTGTGCTCGCTGATGATATCCTGAAAAATCATGTGAAAAAAAGTAGGTAGCTAGGTACCTCATTTAAATAAATAACAGTTCTTCAACATGAAATGCATCTCCGGTACTTCTGAAGTAACATTAAATGGTAAAATCATTCTTAATACTACCCACTTGGAAAATTTTGAATAATTTGGCGTTCAAAGACTGGATGAAAGTATAACCGCAATAATCAGGAGCGATAAATCTCAACCAAGGTAATTGATTCAATATTCCACCGGCCATATCGAAAACTGTACTTCTTTCGCGGAGTAACATCAATAATACGTCCAATTCGCCATCTTCTTTAGAAAACTGTTTACCTCCTGTGATTGTCCACATAACATTCAAAAACAACGACGAAAGTATTGTATTCAACGATATGTCTTGTTGTTCGTCACCCAAAATGTTGAAAAAGTTGTCGAGTTCTTCTCTTATGAGATTTTCGGTTACTAATTTACCGAAACCCAATTGTCTTAGTTGTCTGTCAGCGAAATTTCTTTGTTCGTGCCATAATTTTCCATCTGTCATGGTGATCCCTGGTACAAAAAATTGGAGGGTTAGATACGTTCATGTGACTATCTAATCTGCCGACAAGAGTAATAAATCAGAGGGCTTACCTTTTTTTGTACCCATTGTCCTTAGCCTAATGAAAAATCCATCAGGTCTACCCTGGAATTCATCCCTGGTGAAAACTTCTTGTACTAATTTACGTCCGAAAACCACAACGTAGTCATCGCAGCCCAACTTCAAGCTTATGATGTTCGATTTATAATCCTTATGTAATTTCAACAAAGCTTTGTATTGACCTCCTAGTTTTTTGCTCAGTTTATTCAAAAGAAGCGTGTTCCCAACAAGAGGCCATCTGGTAGGACCTGAAACAAAAAAGCATTTTCAATTTATTACGAAAAAGAAAAGTTACAATATTTAGGCCTTTTTTTTGGTAGGTAGTAGGTACCTATAATTCCAAGTCACTCAATATTTTAACTTAATTTTAAATACCTGGTGGATAATTGAACGGTTTTGACTTCAGTATGGATGAAATTAAACACAAAATAGCGATAATAAAAATATAAGCTACAATAAATAAAGACATTTTATTTCAAACCGTGACAATACCTGTGTCAAAACATAGGTAGTGTAAGTATTTTCAACGTATCCCTACGTAAACATACGAAACGTAGGAATTTTCCTCGAAATGTCAAAAATTGAGATAATTTACGATTTTTCGCGATTGTTCACTTGTTCTTTTGTTTCTGTTCGATTTATATAGAAAGGTCAAACTTACTTACCATAGGTAAGTATTCTAGGAATTAGGTGCCTACTTATCGAGTTCGCCATGAAACGTCAAGTAGTTTCAAAAGGAAAGAAAAATTAAAGAAAATGATTCAATAATTGAAATAATTTTTGAGAGTAAAAAGAAATTTTAAAAAATGTAGAGTTGAAAAATTCAAAGAAAGCAAAGTTTGAAAAATCATGTAGGTATTTACAGGTACAAAAAAGTTTTCCAATAAAAATTTTTTAAATTTAAATTTTTTGAAAATTTTTCCAACTTTGATTTTTTAAAAAATGTTCAACCTTGAATTTATTTTTTCGAAATAACTCCAACTCTGAAAATTTTCCTCAAATTTTTTTCGACCCTAAATTTTTGAAAAAATTCGTACTTCATTTCAAATTTTTTAAAAAATAAATAGAAAAATTTTTAAAAATTGGGAAAAATTTTAAGAGAATTGAAGTTTAAAAAATTATTCTGTTGGAAAAATTTCAAAATAGGATAAGTAGGTAAGTACAATTCCAAAAAAAAATGAATTAAAAAAATTGAAAAAAATAGTAGAATCATAATAAAGAAAATATTGGAATTGAAAAAAAAATTGAATGGAAAAAATTTTCAACCGAATACAGGGTTGAAAAAAGTTTAAAGTTGAAGAAATCGAAAAAATTTAGAGTTAGAAATTAAATTTGAAAAAATTCAAGATTTAAAAAATAAAAAAAAAACAGGTTTTTTTACGTAAAGGAATAGTGGAAGGCTTATAAGTTAAAACACTAGTAAGGTTGATCAAATAAATAAAAAATTTATTATAGAAAGAATAATAAATAAAAATAATGCAAAATAGGTAATAAGTATCTATTTATTTTATAACAGATCTATATCGAATAATGTAATGTAAGTACCTACCTAATCGTACTCAATAATAATAGGTAGGTAACTGATTTTTTCAAATTCTATAAAATTATTAAAGGTTCCTACTTAATAAATAAAAAATAATTGTAAAATGAAGATCAAATTATGGGAAAAAATAAAACCGTAAATTTTATCACGAATAGCAAATTCCTACAAACTAATCTATTTTAATTGCCAGCACTAAGTATTAACAAAATTCATTTTCAATTTGAGGAATGATGGCCGATGGATTAAAATGTAGGTAATATTGGACATACGAGGGAATTTTGGCATATCTGACTTTTCGACCTTGACAAGCAAATTATCCTGAGAGATCCAAATCCGCATTAATTCTGAATAATAGCCAAAACTTTTTTCGCAATATCCGATTCATCAGAATCTTGGGTGGGAACATTAAATTCGGGATTTTCAGTCACTGGGATTTTTTCGGTAATTTCCGCAACGGTGGATTCTTCAGTAATCACGGTTTTCTCGGTAGCCTCTGATGGAGATGATGTCTCGACGACCTTCGAATCGCTGTCATCTTTTTCAATCGTACTTCCATCACTGGAGAGCTCTTGCGTTGATTCTTTCGTAGTTTCAGACTCAGGTTCTTGACTTCTTAGGTCCGATTCATCGTCACTGAAAATTGGCTCGGTAGCGAAATCGCTTAAATCATCATCGTCGTCGCTGTTATTGTCATCGGTGTCATTATTATCGTCGGTCTCGGTGTCATTATTGTCGGTGTCGTCTTCGGTGTCGTTTTCATCGTCAGTTTCGTCGAAAATATCTGATCCTTGAGTTGATTCCGGTTCAGAGTCTGACTGATTGACGTTATTTTCATCGGAATTAGAGTCGTTTTGTTTTAGACGTTCGACTTTCATAACGACTTCGTAAGTGCCGCTGTCATCACTGGAACTGGAAACTTTTTCATCAGTTGATGAGTTCGAATTATCCGAGGTTTCATCATGTTTCGTTTCATCTTCGGTGATTGTTGTAGGTTCAGGTTCTGGTTGATCGGTGGTAGAGGTTGAAGTGAACGATGATTCACTTGGATCGATATTTTGGCTGCTGATTTCGCTGACCGAGGTTCCTGGTGATTGACTAGATTGATCTTGAGGAGCTTGATTTTGGTCGAGAACTTTTCCACTCATTATATTAAATGCACTCAACGGCTGAAACGAGAAAATTCCGCTATGCCATAAAAATTGAGGATTGACTGCGTACTTTTGGAACGCTCCGGCGAAAAGGTTATCTTTATCTAGGTTTTGATTCCATTGGAATGGATTCCATGCAGCTTTCGTTTGAGGTTCATCATTAGCCGTGGAGTTTTCCGGTTTTTTTAATTCGTCGATTGATTTAATTGGAACGTTTCGTAAAGGTTGTAGGTTTCCATTCGGATCATTTAAATTTTTCAGGAATAAATTTCCGTCTTCGTCTCTATAAATTTCGAAAGCTTGAATACCATGGACATTGGCTTCTAATTCTTGAGGATGGACGGTGCTTTCGGTGTGCGATTCAGTTACTACTTCGGTAGTTTGCTTGAAAGCCGAATATCGTCTGAAAATCGATTCTCTTGCGATGTCGCCGAAAATCAAACTATTTACGAAATTGTAAAAATGCTTTACGGATTCTGCAGCTTTTCTGAACCAAGTGGTAAAATCAAGATTGAAATCGCCATCTATATAGGGGTACTGGTAATATTCCATTGGATATATAAGGGCCGTTCCATTTTGAATCAAAATCGGTGTTGATGATGAAAGTGAAACGCAAAAAAATGTCCAGATTGGTATTATAAGTCGCCACTTCATTTTACGACCTTCGAATGAATTATTTAAAGCCGGAATTAAACACAAATAAATGAATAAAAATTCAGAAGTCAACTTTCCACTGTCTTTGTCTCAAGCAAATACCGAAATATAATGAGACGTATGAACTGTTTCTATCGCAAATGCGTAAATATTTGAAAAGTCGTATCAGATTTTTAATGAAAAAAAAAAATACTCAAATGATGATCTATGATGACCTCTGTCTAAAAATTTATCCTAATCTTCGAGTTTATTTATCGCTGTATCAGATTAGTAGGTACCGTTTATCATGCAATACTTGATATATCTTAGGTAACTTGATTTTTCGTTCTATGAAAATACGATAGGCAAAAAAAATTTATGAAACTGTTCAATCATTCCTTCCATTTGAGAACAAGACAAAGGATTGCTAAAAATTCGAAAAAAAATCTGAAAAATTGCATTCAAATTGTTTTTTATTGAAGCCTTGAAGCTCGAGGTTTCATCTTTTATCGTTTTATCAAAAAAAAATCCAAGCATGAAAATTAATTTATCTAGCGATGTGGATATCTTTCAATTGAATAAACTAGCAAAAAAACAACGCAGATAGGTAATCATAATAATTTATCATCACTCAGTTTGAAAAAATTATCTTTCGTAATTAGTAGAAATTTTCAGAAATAATTTAGCAGGTCTGTTATGAAAAATATTATCGTCTGAGATAGAAAATAAATCTCAATCTCAGCTCCTAATTTGAACTCTCAAGGGCAAGCTTGAAGAAGAAAATACGAAGTAATCTAAAAGTTTGATGACCAGAAATTGGATTTGATATTTGATTTCGAATCGATATTTTTTTCTCAGAATTAAAAATAAAAAAATAAAAAATCGAATGAATTTTTAGCGCTCCTAATGAAAAAATTTATAACTATACGAAAATAAAATTTGGCAACATTGCAAAACATGACCTTGACAGTTTGGCTGGTAAAAAAAAAAACAACAACAACAAAACCAGTACACGTGCATCTTGCACTAAAAATCACTGGCTGCATTTTTTCCGTCGCGAAAGTTGAATTTTTTTCAATTTTTTTACTAAATCATCGCTATGATGTAGCGTCCAACTGTTATAATGTCAATAGTCAAGGATAATCGTTACTTGGTGAAATCTAAATTCATCAAAACCGACGTTACTACCGTTGAAATCGTCTCTAATAATTACATTCTCGCAGGTAACATTTTTTCGTTCTCTTATGTGACCTAGTAGCTTACTTTTACTCAACTATTCTATTTGCCTTAGGTATCGGGAACATAGTTCACATATTCGATGTATCCACCCTGAGATGCTGTTACAGTCAGAAAGTAATCAACGATCATCGAGTACATGGAATTCGTCTTTGTAATGAAACCGATAAAGTAGCATTTTTCGGTAACAGGGTCGTAGTAATAGGCACGATCAAATTGAACGATAAACCCAGTATTTCTATCGAAGTAGAATGGGTTGTTGGAGATTGGGTGTGGGATTTATGCTGGACCAAAAATCCCTCCGAAGTCTTAGTTTTGACAGCTAATAACGTGGTAACTTTATGGAATTGGAAGAATCAACAAAATCTAAGAACTTCGATATGCCAAAGCAAATGTTTACTGTGAGTTTTAGTCGTTCGTATCTATTTTCCTTTCGGAATTCATTCAATATTTTGACTAATGTAATCACTTTGGTTTAGATATTGTGGATTAATCCTTGGCGACGTTTGGGACAACTGTATCGTAATCTGTGGTACGATGTTCGAAAGTATTATTGTATGGGCTCCATCATTGAGCGAAAATGGTACCTGTAAAATAATTCATAAACTTACCGGGCACCAAGTACATATTTGCACCTTATTATCGCTAGTTCTCGACCAAGTATTAAATTTTCTAATCAATTTTTTCTATTTAGGGTGCCATCTTTTCAGTATTTTTTAACGAGAAATTAAATCGTATTAGTTCCACTTCAGATGACCGATCAGTCAAAGTATGGCAAGTGAAATTTCCCAATCCCAGCGATAACGTGGTGGATAATTGGAAAACAGCGAAAATAAATCTATCTCATACAATTTACGGTCATTTATCCAGAGTCTGGAAATCTTACCTTTTGAACGATGCTCGCCTCGTGACAGCAGGCGAAGTAAGTCTGAATTTTTATTACTAATTTAGATGAAATTCTTCAATAACGAAGTCTTTTCGGTAGGATAGTCAATTAAGAATCTGGAATGACCAAGGAGCCGCTGTTTATCATTGGGAGACTCATCAAGGTGCTTCAATTCGATGTCTCTGCGTGGACGAGTCGAGTAATATGATCGTTACTGGGAGTAAAGATGGTGGAATATCGTTGTGGCCCCTTTCGGCGAATTATTCTCAGCAGAATCTTCACAATACTGAAATCAAATTCAAGGAATCATTTGGTATTGATTGTATGCAAGATGTACCTCGTCGTTTAATTCTTAGTCGATCGAAAAAATTATTAACGGTGACGAACAAGGGAATGGTATTGATTCATCATGATGATACGTGGGATTGTCTAGTTACCGATAGAAGATTCGCTAGTTACTGTTTATTTGATGTTTCACCGGATAGGGATTGTATTAGTATGGCTTCTATTTGTGGAACTGTAATTTTACTTAAAGGTATTGACCATTTACTCTGAAATTTTCCTACATTAGTGCTTGTCTAGTGATTTTTTTCAATTTTTTATCAGAATTTGAAGACAGTACTGATATTCGAGTGATTTATGATGGAAAAATTTGTTCGAGCCGAATATATTCGTTACATTGGTTATCGAACGAGTCATTTATAACGTGTTCCGAAGAAGGAAGACTGGAAATTTGGGAATTAAATCTAGGTAATCATTCAATAAACATTATATTCCAATTAAAACGCATTTATGTAATTTTTAATTCTATTTCAGATTCGTATACAGTCTCAAAACTAAACGAGTTCATTTTACCGCCTTGTAAAGAACGTTGGCTTACTTCAGCGGTATTATGCGATGATTACTATGTCATCGGTGACAGAGATGGAAGTGTTCATTGTTATTCCAAGACTCAAACTGATCAGGTACCTCACGTTCATTCCATTATCACATTCTTATTTTACAGTCATAATCAAAATTCCTCTCACGTTTCAGTCTTTACCTCTTCAAACATTTCGAAAAATTCACGGAAGACTGGGCGTCAGCTACATATATTTCAATCCTGACGGCGAACTGTGTTCTATCGGTAGAGATGGCTTTATACGTTACTGGAACGTAGTTGAAAAAGGCATCGAACATGTGGCTTCTGATAAATTACCAGTTAAATGGCCTACCCGTGTGATAAATTCGGAACCTTATGGTTTATTAATTTTAGGATTCAACGAGGTACATTGATGATTTCCCTCTGATTAACCTCAAAATGAATTTTTTGTTTCAAATATCAATCTGATTTGCAGGTTCATTTTGAAATTTGGAATGTTACCGAACGAAAGAAACTTATGATGTATAAATGCGGCGGTGGCCATCGACCTTGGGATTTCAGCATCGATGAATTTCTACGATTTGTTTATATTAAAGAAAAGGTCATTTGTAATGTGGTTATACCTTTGGATCAACTAGTTAAACCTTCTTGTCTGGTTAGTAGAAATTTTGAAGTGAAAATTGTGGATTTATCGATAATTGACCAGAAATGACCTTATTTATATTTTTGTAGGAAGGATTTCACATTCGAGAAGTGGACTGCGTTCGTTATCTAGACAAAGATTTGATTATTTCTGGCAGCGAAGATACCACAATGCGATTATCCTATTTAAGAAATATGGTATTTACTCCCATTTCAATTATTCGAAGTCATCTGTCTAGCGTTCGGACTATATCGTTTGTAAAATATGATAATTTTTATATCGTCGTATCTGGAGGAGGTCGAGCTCAATTGAAAATTTGGAAAATTTACAAAAATAAAAAAGGTAACCTTATCTTTAAAATTTTCCAGTATTTCGTTAAATTCTAACCAATACTTTAAATTACAGGACTCATGAAATACAACGAATTAGCTTCGCATATGCTACGATCCGGTAGCAAATGTCGTAAGCCTTGGAAAAATATGATTTACACTTTTGAATTAGAACCTCGTCACATGGATTCCAAAATTCGACGTATCGATGACGATAACCTCGTGATTTACACCGCAGGATCTGACGCTTTTTGGAGGTTACAAATACGACGATTCTTATTCTAATTTAATCTTTTCTCACGACATCGTAATTTTGATTTTTTTTTCTCATCTTGCAGAATTTTTTCGTTTTCGTTAACGAAAAAACTTCTCAAGTTGGAAAAAGAAGTAGACTACTCGAGCCACTGTATATTACGAATAATTTACCTCGAATGGTCCGCATCTCACGTCGTCCTGACCATGAGCACCGATGGTAAAGTTTCGTTTTGGGATGCTGATACGTACACCATGTTCCATCAATCGAATGTACATCAAAATGGCATCAACTGCTGTGATTACAAGATACTGGAAAATCATAATTTAGTTTTAGCCACCGGAGGAGACGATACTGGTGTTGTGATTACCTTATTTAAAAAATCAAAAGCTGGAATATCTGTGATAAATCAATGTAGAAACGAGATAACTCACGAAGCTCAAGTATCAGGTTCGTTTTCGAAAAATTAGCTTTAAAAATATCCATGATGTATAAATTTTGCGACGAAACTATTCTAAATAGTTGATGATAATCGCTAGAAAGTATCTGATGATTAATTCGATTATTTAAAAATACTTTAGTTTTATTAAAATGATGCAAAACTTATGCGGTGAAACTGTTCAAGTTTATGAATTTCGCTAGAAAGTATCTGATGATTAATTAACTTTTTAAAAAGTTATAATTTTATTAGAATGATGTATGACTTACGCGGTGAAACTGTTGAAGTTTATGAATCTCGCTAGAAAGTATCTGAATTTAGCATATCTGGTGAAACATCATAAATTGAAGTTGAAATGATGCAAAATAACGCGGTGAAATGGGTGTCACTTTGGTGGTCATCTTGTTCATGACTATCGCTAGAAAGTATTTGAAAAACAGAGCAATTTTTCAAATTAATTTACGCGTGCATTCCAAAATTGAAACTTGATTTTTTTTTTCAATTTGATTTTTGTAGGACTTGGAGTCGTCGGTGAGCACATTGTCACTTCAGGAGGTGATCAAAAAGTGGTGCTTTGGAGATGGTGTATTAAAAATGACAGAATTAGTATGAATTTAATCGCAGTTTATCATTCGTTGATCGCTGACATTCATGGACTCGATATCAGTTCTATCGAAGAGTAAGTGATCGAAAGAATTTCATTCTATTTTGGAAAATGATGGGTTAATAAATTTTTTTGTTTAGTGATCATATTGAAGTTTGTGTTTACGGAGCTGGCATGGAAATTGTAAACATCAATTTACCCGAAAAAACGGAAAGTGAAGTCTAAAATATTGCTCAAAATTTTCAAGACTGATGTATACCGAATAAGTTACCTAAATGCGTATTTAGTCAAGGAATCGGGAAGATTTCGAGATGACTGTTTTTTATGGACATTCGTTTACGAAAGATTGTGATTGAACTTGGATTGGAGGTCATTTTTTAAAATATTTATATTATAATATAGGGTCTATTTTCCCTGTTTATTTTGATGAGACTTTTTTTACGTTGTTTTTTTTCATGTTGTATTCGCCATATTTTTTAACTTATCGTTTTTTATTTTGTAAATTGTGATGAAACAATTTAACCTTATTTTTATTTGTTTTTTATTGTTTTTTTATTCAGCGATTCATAATTAACATGGATATATTCGTTTTATAATAAATTATATACTTAATCTTTTGTATTTTTAAAATAATTTTTATTGGAATTTTTTAAAATGCAGAGATAACGATTTTCAAATTTTAGTTTTCCCATACGAATTGAATATTGGTGGCGAATATTAAATTAGCTCTAAAATTTTTTAAACCTAAACTTCATTCTTTTTGTTTGCCAAAGATACTTTTGAGAAAAAATCGTTCGATAAATTAAATTGATCATTTTCGAACGGATTCGAAAAATTTTCAATTTCAGAAAATTTTCACGAAAAAATTTCTTACAATTTAATCTTTAATTGGTAAAATTACAGTTCAATCCAACTTTTCGCTCAGGATTTTCCTTTTTATTTAAAAATTTTGAGAATCCTTGAAAAAGTGAAAACCTGAAAAGTTTGAAAAAATAAAAATCCTAAAAACCCAAAAAAAATTCAAAAATTGAATCAAAATTTTGAAAAAAAAATGAGTTAAAAATCTTCGATTGCCAATCATAATAGTGCAGCATTAAAAGATGAACAAAATGTGCAGAAACTAACCAAAAACCAAAGATTATGATTTTGATTCAGGAAAATGGAGCTCATACGAAACTGATCAGTGAAAAAAGTGAATCGTCTCAGAAAACTACAGAACTGAACGGCTGAACCATTCGAATCATAATTCGTAACACAGTTATTTTCTATTCTCCAAGCTCCCTCAAAGAAGACTTCTTTGAGGGAGCTGTGAGTTCAATTCAAACCCTAGAATCAAAAATTTTGATGTTTTGAATATATGGAGAGGGTGCGAGGGGGGATAAAACGTAGGAATTTCGAAAGAAAAGTTCTTCTTGGGGAGGGGATGTGTCTAGAATGAATTAGGTTAATAATTTCGTCGATGAAAAAAACTTTTCGATTTGAATATTATATATCTGTTTTGCTCCTCTCCAAGAGCCTATTTCATGTTCATTTGCTGACAAGGAAAGAATCTCAATAAAAGAACCCATCCAAAATTTCAGGAGCTGAAGTTCATTTTTCGAATTTTAGAAAATTTTCTAAATCTTAAAATTACCTCATGGCCTTGCAAAATAGGTAAAAAAAAATTGAACTATCAACGAAAAAATCATGAATTCGGTACAATTATTGTATTTTCGACCTACCAAAATCGGTTGGAATTGGTTCCTAGTCTCAAGACATTTTGCAGCCTCCAAAAGATCATGAAATTTTCCAGCGTTGAAGAAAAGCCTATGGAAATGATCTATATCAACTTCAGCACCTTTAATCGAGGGTGTGACCTATGAACGATCAAAGCAAAAATATTCAAAATTCATAACTTTGAGTTCAAATTCATACTTTTAAGGGATTGGCAGACAATTTTCTTGGAAAAAATTTACCTTTAGAGGTGAAAATCTGTAATTTGGTCAATCTAAATACCCTATTTTTAAGCTGTTTCTGGATGTTTCTGAGTCACCAGAAAATTTTCAACATTTTTCATAACCGAAAAAAAACTCATAAAATGGTTCATATCAAATTCAAAACCTATAATCGCGGATGGCCATTTTTGATCCATTATAGAAGCAGAATTTTTCAAAATTTGCCACTTCAAGTTGAAATTCATATTTTTGACCGACAATTTCCCTGAAAAAAATTAATTTTCTGCACAAAAATATGGATTTGAACACGAAGTAGAAAATTTCAAAAAATTCCGACTATCCGCCACTCAAAAATAAGATGACTTCACTTCTTCAAGAGATTTTTCAACGAATTGCCTTGCGAATTGTGCGAATCGCCAATCTTGAAATTCGAGCCCCCTGCTTGCAAGCATTTCTCAAGGACAAATACCCGGCTATCGGAAAATTACGAAAGGTTATCAAGGCAAAATAAACTTGAATTTTTCCAATCACAAGTAAACAGCGAAAGACTCGTATTTGTTTTATTTATAAGTAATAATATTTTTATTGATGGTAAATTTTCACGATGAAGAAAAATCAAAATCTAGAAGTTCCGGTGGTTCCAAAAGTTAGCTCGGTATTCGGACCTTTGATTTTAGGCAAAGCTTTATTCTACAACGATGTCTGCCAGCAATTATATTTCGTCGATATGCACTCTTACGATATTCACAGATTTGATCCCAGAACAAACGAGCATATAATTGCTAAATTAGGTGAGTACCTAGGTCTTGTGCTGTAATATGAGCGGACAGGTGACCCCAGAAATTATTTCATTTCAGGTGAAAAGCCTTTAGCTTTTATAGTTCCCGTAGCGACGATCGTAAATCACTTCATAGTCGGAGCAGGAGCTCAGATAATCGAGATTACATGGGATGGAAAAAGTGAAAATATAGAAGGACAAAAAGTACTGCAGACGGTGGACAGATCGTTCGGCTGTGGTGTAAATAATGCAGTGGTAACTCCTCGGGGATCATTGTACATCGGTAAGCTGATTAAATCTCTCAACATTGAGCGATAATTGCAATGACTTTTATTCAACTTTATAAGCTGTACTTTATCTCGAATGACTTTTATCCGGTTGAATTGTTTCGCGAGGCGATTAAAAGATAAACTCTGTATGATTGGGTGTCTTGTTAGAAGAAAACATACCAGGCCCACGAGCCACAGATAATAAAATCATAAATTTTACTCTCAATACAAATTATTCTAAGTAACGCACTTGTGGTTGTTTTTTTCATACATCAAAAGAAAGATACTGGGCCATTTTAAGCTCTGGTTAAATAGACGAACGGTTTTGTCGACGCCATAAAACCAATCAGAATTGTGTTAGGATACTCGAGCGAATTTAAATTTACAATCATAAGCCACGGTTTGTTTAATTTACAGCCACGTTTAGTGAAACGGACTCGGGTGAAACTGAAGTGGGCAAATCTGCTATACTCAAATATTCGAGTAAAAGTAATGAACTGACTCCGGTCCAAACCGAATTAAGTATACCGAACGGTATGACTTTTAGCATTTGTGCGAAAACATTCTATTTGGCTGATTCGCATACGACGTCGGTGGATAAATTTTGTTACAATGTCGAAACCGAAGAACTTAGTAAGAAATTGAAAATTTTTTGGGGAATTTTTTTCATTTTCGAAACAAAATATACAATGGATTTAATATTTAGTTGTTTTTTTTTTGATGTGCATAGCAAACCGAGAAGTATTTTTTGATTTTGTCGAAAAACAAATTGATGGGAAACCTTTTAATGTAATGACCGACGGCGATGGAAGAATATGGGTGTCTGCGTGTGGAGGAGACGTGGTAATTTCTTCTTTCAAGTATATTGATTTTTTTTTCAATTTAGAACAGCTATCTTTATAAATGGTCCATTTGGATCTCATTTCCAAGCAAATGAGTTATGAATAAGTAGGAGGTACCTACTTAGAATTTAAGAGGGTTGAACTGAATTGTTACAATCACTTGATGGAGTCAATTCTCGTAAAATTGGTAGATTTTTTTTCAGCAATTGAATTTTCCATATTTTCAAAGTTCAAACTCAATTATTCAGGTACATTTTTTGAAAATAAAAATGATCCAAATTTTTTCACATTTCTAAATTTTTATTTGTCAAAATATTAAATTTTATGATTTGGTTTAATTTTTTCAAATTTTGAAAAAATGTGGTCAATTTTTATTTTCTACAATTTTGAGTTTTTTAAAACATTTCCATTGAATTTTTGACCCATACCTCCACCTACTTTTATGGATATTTTGAGAGGAGCAGGTTGAAAAAAATAGAGTTTTTTTATTTTCGATTTTCAAAATTCTTTTTTTTTCATTTTTATTTTTTTAAGTTCACATTTTTTTACAAATTGAAAATTTTTCAAAGGCTCTGATGTGGTGGGAGAAGGGATCAATTGGCCTTTGGCGGGACTAGGTACAAATCTTTATATCATTCGATTGGTCTCGAGAGAAGATGATTTTAGAGCGTACGAACGAATTTTTATTTCACCTCTGAGGGGCCGGGGCCGGGGCCCAAAAATACGTGATCCAAGATAACAATTCTATCTCTGCGAATTTTCAACCAATTTTTTTTTAAACATGGCAAGCAGATAGAAGTACTATAGAAGAAAGTAATCTGAAAATTTTATCAGATTTTTCTAATCATGTTAATGACCTTGAATTTTACTTTGAAAATTAAAAATTGTCTTGGAAAACACAATTTTGGGACTAGTAGAATTTTTTTCAAAAGTTTCTCAATATTTTACACTTTTGAGAATTTTCCCCAATTTTTTCAAGTGGTGAAATCTAATCAAATATTCAAAAAATAGAAAAAATATGAAAAGCAGAACCTGATTTTAAGAAACAAAGATTATTATTTAGGTATACTGAAATTTTCAAAGTAAAATCCAAGGTTATTAAAATGGATTGAAAACTCTGGAAAAATTTCATGACATTTTCTTTTTGTACTTTTACCTACGTGCCAAATTTGAAAAAAATAATTCTTAGGTTTGAAAATCAGGTAATTTGAGATCTTAGCCTTCCAAGAGTGAGATAAGTAATAAAAATTCGTTCATGTGCGATTACAACCTTCTCCCAAAACAATTCGAATGGCATGAAAATTAAAATTTTGATCAAATTCCACGAGAGGCCAAATGACTCTCTTGAGCTCTTACCACACGAGAGCTTTCGTCAAGTTTTTTAAAATTTCTTCATTTTTGATTTTTCAGTTTCTATTTTTAAAAGTTTTTCGATTTTTTCATTTTCCTATTTTTTTTTTTCGTTTGTCAACACAATTTATTGTTTTTTAGGTGTTTTTTTTTGGAAATTCTCAGTTTTGATTAATATTTTTAAAAATATTTTTCGCTTCAATTTTTATTTTTTTACTTTTTCTGGAAACGTCAAATTCCTTGTTTTTGAAGTTTTACCTGTACTTGTGATATGATAAAGTCAGATTTTGGGTTGAAACTACTTTTTAAAAATTTAAATCTCACAAAATTATTTTTTACGTAAGCTAACGTTTTACTAATAAATTTGTAATCATAATGAGTATTCTCTAAATTTGAAAAATTTAATGTTGGCTGATTTTTAAAAATATTCGAGTTTTTTCAAGCACATATGTGGGTAGCTGGGTACTTGAATTTTTTTTTGGAATCTATTTTAATCAAAAGAATTGATAAATAATGAAGAGGAAGTTCAATTGTTTGTTACTTAGAAGTGATGAATTGACGAATGCTGTACATATTCTTGTCTACATAGGTATTTTCATCATAAATAACTTAAAATTTTTCAAGTATCGTGACAGTCTAGACGATATTAATGTGATCAATGGGTTAGGTGATGTAAAAAATCTACCTATGACGTAAACGAGTAAAGAAGCAGTACCTAATTGTCTTTTTAATCTTTTTACAATGTGTAGGCTTTTAAAATTATGAAAAGAACGTTTTAAATTTTTTGTAAAACAACTAACTACTGGTTAATCATCGATTGAATTAAATTCGAGTACCTACGTGTGATTTACGTGATTGAAGTCGTAAAATTACTAGAACGACACGGTCTGAATACGTGTAATTTTCAAAAAAGAATGAAATGAAGTGAAAATCGGGCAAGTGGCGTAAAAATACGTATTTTGGAATATTATTACCCGAAAAATTTTTTCGACCAAAATTGACCATTTTTTGAGCGAAAAACGTGATAAAAATGCGGTTTTTTGCGTTTTTGAAGGTCTGCCACCCACCTAAAAAATTCTGAAAAAGATATTACGTTGTAGATAGGGACTAGATACATGATATTTTTTTTTTCATTTTTGCACCTCTGCAACATCATGTAGAAAACTCGATTTCAAGTTTTAAAATGCGATTTTTGGCTAGAAAAAATCATCAAAAAATTTTTTTCAAACCACCCACTAATACCCCTCAGTATGGAGTATAACTCACGTAAATTTGAAAAAATTTGGTTGAAAACTCTCGGAGATAAAAATTTTTAATGAAAAGGCTGAAAAAAGTAACCTTTTGCCCCATAACTCGGGTTAGGGGAGGGGTAGGGGGCCAAAATTTTTACCAGGTGGTTTTCAGACCCTAAGGACCAAATTCCGTCGGTTAGTTTCAAATTTCAGCTCGGGGGCAGATTCGCCTATCTTAACCGCCGGTACCCTTCATCACCAAAAATTATCTTTATAGTTTGAGTTGAATTCTCTCAAATAAACCCGTATTCTTCCCTTTCTCACTATTTTCAGAGTTTTTTCAACTTCCTTCTCTCCGTAAGATGAGGGATCCAATCAAATGAATTTAAATCATTAGGTACCCATTTTCTTTTTTCATTTTATTTGTGATAAGTACGAATAGTTTTGAACTATTTAAAACAGATTCAGACAGAGAAATTAGAACTGATGAATAACAAATTTTTGTTATGTTTGCTATGATTTAAAAAAAAATGATTTTTCCAAAAAATGTCAGGTTTATCAGACGAAATTTTTTAATATTTTTTTGTGCTTCGGAATACCTATTTAAACTTTTGGGTGAAGGCTGGAGAAAGGAGGAGGGAGATAGTTTTTTAAAACGAATCTTTGCTCTACATTCCACATCTTGAAAAGAAATGCATAAATGATAAAATTTTAGCCGAAAAAACGCATTCAAATGCTAAAATTTGTCATTTTTTCATTATCTCAGTTCTAAAAAAGAAGTGAGATCCTCGAGCTTCATTCTAATAAGGTTACGCATCAAGATCGATCAATTACGTCCAAATCAAAAAATAAAAAAAAATTATTTGAAAAGAAAATTTGCGGAAAAAATGAATTTTAAAAAAATTCATCTCAGGAAAAAATATTGAATTTTCAAGTTTTCTTATTACCCTTTCTCCGAGGGGAAAAAATGGAACTAGATTTGCAAGGGAATGAGCACCTCTGTCTGAAAATCGATCCAAATTTGTCATTCTTAGTTCATGGTTGGAATTTTGGCGAATTTTAAAAACTCTAAAATTACCGAATAATCCTGCAAACGTACAAAATCGGTAATAAAAATTGATCTAGTAGAGTCTCTAAAAAAATTTCATATTCTTCGGCTTTGATTTTTAAAAAAATCTAAATGAACTTTGAAACCTGAAAATGCAAATTCTCAACATGAAAAATCTATTTTAATTGCTTGAAAGCCCAATTTTTCGAAATTTTCAATTGTTTTGACTCTAATCCAGGAGATCGTGGTTTTTCAACAAAAAATGACCTCAAAAAACGATCTGTACACTTTGAAAAGGGGCTATAGACACACTAAATGAAAAGGTTGATGGGCTAGTCGGATTCTTCATTTAAAAATCAACACAGGAAAATATAAAATTGTTTAAAATTGAAATTATGGGGTAATTTTATACTCGAAAAACTCGGTTTTTCGCCATTTTAGTCAAAGATGTTCAACTTTAGGGAGCGATGGTTCAGCTCCCTGAGGTCCAGCGGCGATTTCAGAAAAGAAAATCTGAGAAAGTCTAAAAAATCAGAAAAAAACCTGAATATTTAAAAAAAAAATTTCTAATATGAATTTATCAAAATACAACAAAAAATTCCAATAAGTTCACGTCTCTTGTATTTTTTTTTTATTTTTAAAATTTCTTCTGAAGACTTTTTGTTGGGAAGAAATTTTTTGAAATATTGAAAAAATTCGTTAAAATTCAAGTTGGAAAAATTTTAGATAGGAACTTACTATAATATGTTTTCCAACTAAGTATAAAATTGTTTCAAACTCAAACTTTCTCAAAACGTTTCCAACCTAGATTTTTAAAAAAAAATTGAATCCATAATTCTTGAAATTTCTTCTAATCCGAGAACTTAATCCAATAGGCAATTTCGAAATTGTACTCAACTTTTTTAAAAATTTCAACTCCCTGTTTTGAAAATTTCAATTTCCAGTTTTTAAACATTTCTTCTACCTACTAAATAGGTAACTGGAAAAAAAATTGGAAAAAAATTGAAAAAAGGTGAAAAAAATTAAATAAAATTCAAAAATTAGAAGTTGTATACAATTTTGAAAAAAAAAGTACCTATGTGCAATAAATTGCAGTAATGGAAGAAATTTCGATTTGAAAATTTTGAACTCAAAAATTTAAAAAAAAGGACTTAGGATCGTTGAAATTCTGTTTATGCCAAAAATAATTAGGACTCATCTTGTTCTAAAATGGAATTTGATTTGATTTGCATATTTTTCCGGACATATTTTACCAGAAAATTGACACTTCAAGAAATCTCAATCTTTGAAAAAATCAATGGAAGTCTGACTTCCCTAATTTCCCTCGGAAAATCGCTTCTGCTGTTCTGCTGAGGTCACGGGAAGCTGAGTTTTTGGGATGTACTTCCACACCCACCAAACCTTCCGTAAGAGCCTTCAATTCGTTCAAAATTGACAAAAATTCAAGAAGTTGGTATTTTTTTAAAAAATCTAATTGCAGGAAAATTCAAATCAAAATTGATTAACCCAATATCACATATTTTTTAATGACGTGATGTGTGTGTAGAACAAAAAGTACATTTTTTTGGCAAAAATCAATATTTTATAATCCTTAATGTACGAGGCATTTATTATAGGTATAGGTACCTAATTATTAAAAAAAAAAAACTCGTTCACTCAAAACTGAATTTTCAAAATTTGAATCCTTTGATCGTAAAAAAGGAAGTTTATTGAAGTAGTTTGAGCAGCTGAACACGAATATGTCGCAATTTTTTTCTTATGACAATTTCTTAGGCAAAAAAAGTGGAATAATCAATTTTGAGCATTGTGCTGTACTTATGTGGACTTGAAATTACAAAAATCACGAAAAAGAGATGAAATGAAGCGAAAATCTGACAAGTAATATATAAATACGTATTTTGGGGTATTATTACCCGAAAAAAAAATTTGGCCAAAAATGATGATTTTTATGTGTAAAACACATTCTGAAAAGATGGTTTTTCGCATTTTTCAAGGTCTTCCACGGCCTAAAAAATTCTGGAAAAAATATTACATTGTAGATAGGGTCTAGATACATGAAATATATTTTTTTCAGAATTTCACCTCTGAAACATCAAATAGAAAACTCGATTTCAAGTTTTAAAATGCAATTTTAGACCAGAAAAAAACATCAATTTTTTTTTTCAAACCACCCACTAATACCCCTCAATATAGTGTATAACTCACATAAATTTGAAAAAATTTGGTTGAAAACTCTCGGAGATGAAAAATTTTAATGGAAAGGCTAAAAAAAGTAACGTTTTGCCCCATAACTAGGTCTAGGGAGGGGGTAGGGGGCCAAAAATTTTACCAGGCGGTTTTCAGACCCTAAGAACCAAATTCCGTGGGGTTAGTTTCAAATTTTAGCTCCGGGGTAAATTCGCTACCCTTTTTTGAAAATATCGGATTTTTGATAATTTTTTTGTTTTAAAGAACTGAAAGATTATTTCAAGTTCAGGGCTCACGTAGGCTCCCAAAAATCTCCAAGGGAGCTTTTTTACACCTCTCTGCACAGACCTACCTTTCTTCAGCAACATTCAACAATTTTTTCATGAGCTAAATACGCCTCATGCACTTTACTTTCAATTTAATTCGTAAAAGTTCATTATCAGTCATTCACATTCAAATCACAATTTTAATCATTCGACCAATCCATTTATGCAATTAAAAGTCAAAGGCGGCATATCCCAAAGGAGGGGAGACCACAGGACACGATTATAATTTAACCCAATCAATATATTTTTAATTAACGAAATATTTCAAAAATTCCCCAGATGATTCGAGTCTGTCAACACAAAAGTGAAGAACTGCTACGAGTGAAATTCGAAGCGAGCATAATTACATCGTCCTGTTTCGCCGGATCATTTTTACGCGAAATGTACGTCACCAGCGGACGATTCAAATTAACCGAAGAAGAATTAGAAAAGTATCCAAAATCGGGTTATTTCTTTCGTCTAACGAATCTAGGTTCGATTAAAGGTCTGCCCTGTAGAGCATTCTGTCCGGATTCCAAATAGAAATTTAAATTACCGTAAATTTTTCTAACTCTTAGATTAAAATTTTTCACACTGAGAATTGGCCAAACAAGGCCGAGCTCGGATATTTTTAGGAAGATGGAATTTTTTTGGATGGAATAAACGTTACATCATATGACGTAATTGATTTGGTGGATTTTATTCGTACCTAAGACTATTTTGGTTTGTGTATAATAAGAGAAAAAAATCACCAAGACCAACATACCGGCTAACTTATTCATCGAACAGGGTTTGAATTTGGTGAGCCATTAAGGGAAGGCAGGAGGGGGACGAGGGCTATAATTCGAGTAAATACTAGCAATAGGATTAGCAGTACTCGAAAGTATACGTGCTATCGATATATAAACTGTTAACGAACATAAACAAGGTACATTGGTTAAAATAGATCTCCTGTGCGGAGAAAATTTCTACTAGTGAGACGTGAAATCGCATTTTAACACGGTTGAAAATTTCGCGAACGCAATTCGCCTGGGAGTTGATTTTTTACGATTTTTGTTATCGACTGCTGGCGGTGCGATTCCGATAAAACAAAAGCTCGATTCATCGTATTTGTATAAATGATTACGAGATTTTTCATTCGTATGTTTGCCAATTTACGTGTCCATATTAATTAATAAGTATTAAAAGTGAGAACAGTAGGTAGGAAATTTTTTTCTCAGTTGCGTGATTTCATTGAGTTGTAGAAGTGATCCGACTGGTTTTTGGTGATAGCTGGTTTTTTTCCTATTTCTCAATGTCAATATACCTATTTTAATATTCACGTGGATTATTTAATCGTTGGTAAAATGTTGACGAAAAAAGTCTTGTTGATTATTCTCACCGTTGTAATAGCGATTGCTATTTTGATTGCTGGATTTTTGCTGCGAAATAAACAGGTAAGTGGACGATGAAAATATATTTTTTTAAATGGTTTGATTTATTTTTTAATTGAAGTTATCTTAGATGTTGGATGATTTATGAAGCTCTGATTTACGTAATTTAATTTCATTTTAATGATTTCGTTTGAAAATATGTTTTTATGACTCGTTATCTTTAATTATATTTTTGAAGCATAAAAGAACAAAGACAAAAGAGAAATTATTTTTTGTCGAAAAAAAAAATTTTCATTTTTCAAATTTTTATGATCTCAGTTTTAAGAATTATCAACGATACTGAAAATATTGTTTAAATTTCAGAGCGACGAACCAGTTCCAGTTCCAATTTTCGGACCAATTGAACTTCCGAAAGCACCTCATTGGGATGCGGCCAGAGAAACGGTTTATTTTGTGGACGTGTATCAATCAACCGTTCACAGCTACAAGCCAAAATCGCAAACCCATAAATTCGCAAAAGTCGGTAAGACTAAGAATAAAAATATTTAACGGTCTATCGTCAGGATCAAAGTCGGTCTGGTATGGTCACGGATTTAGATAAAGAGCAAAGGAGGGGATAGTTGGTGATGAAAGGGAGTATGAAGTGATTTTGCGATAGTGCCAAGGGAATTGATTTATTCGAATATTTCTCTGATTCAATTTTTACAGCGTGATGAATTTTTGATAAATTTCTATATAATTATTAAAGGGGTTATTAGTTGAAATGAATAATGGAAGCGTTTTTTGGTCTTTTAAAAATGAGATCGAATTTTTCAAAATATTACTTTTGAAAATAATTTTTGCAGCTTATAATTTTTTTTGAAAATCTATTTTTTTGACCACTTTCTAGCCAATTTTGGCAAAACTTGATTTCTAATTTATTGTTTGATAAATTATGTTGTTTTTTTTTTCAATTCGAAAGTAATAATTTTTAAAACAGGTGTAGGGCTACCCGAATGTGTAGGAGAGCTGAGTTGTAAAATTTTTTGAGAAAAACGTATGTTGGCGTGTTTCAAATTTTTTTTGTAATATCTATCACAGTTTTGAAGTTGGGGTCTTTTTTGGAATATGTACTTGAAAACGTCATAAGGTTACTGCTCTTTCAACAAATAATTTTTTATCGAATTCTCAAGATTTCAGATTCAAACAATTTCATAAAATCAAAATTTCGAAGCTTTTGAGGTTTGTGGTTCTTTTGGAGATATTCGAGATAATTATAATGCGAATCTTAAATAAACTTTTTAGAATTACTTACTATTTTTTATTTATTTTTTTTTTCATTGAAATTGGTAATATGTGAACGAGATTTGAGATTTTTAAAACCAATTAGTCCGGGTTTTCACATTCGAGTCTGTTTTTAAATAAAATTTCGTTTTTTTGAATTTAAAATTAATTTCTTGTAAAACAATTTTCACCACTTCAATTCTCCAGATAAAATTCTAATTTATTGGGTTTCAAAACATTTTTCAATCAGTTTCTGCAAAAATTTTTTAATTCCAATAATTAGTTGAAAATCAATTTTTAAAACCTTTTTTTTTTTTCAGTAAATTTTTACACTTCGCATTTCTGTGTAAAATTTTGCATATAAAAACACTTAATTACTAGAATGGCTTTTGCTTTTCACACACACACACACAAAAATGGGATTGCTGGCGATTTTGGAAAGGAAGTTTTGAGGAAGCCAGAAAGTTCAAAAGACTAATGCATACAAATTTTTTTTAAAAAAACTACACCAAAAAATAGGTTTGCGTTTTTGGTTTTTCATTTCATTTTAAAATTTTTTCTAATATTATTCATCAAGTTGAGAGGAAAAAATTTCAATTCTCTACAATTTTTTTCAGCTTGGATTTTTGAAAAAAATTCAAATTCATATTTTATAATTTTTTTGCTCAAACCTATTTATTTTTTTCTCAATTTTTTAAACTTTGTAATTAAAAATTCGATTTCACGCATTTTAAAATTTTTTAATTTTCAAGTTGAAAAAAATTAAAAATTTAAAAAAATGTAAGTTTAAAATGATTTTACGGCTGAAAAATTTTTGAAATTGGATACAATTTTGAAAAAATTATAAAAGAAAGTGATTGAAAAAATTGAGAGTTGAAAAAAATTTGAATTTAGAAATTGGAATAAAATGTGGGTTATTTATTTTTAGATTGTTGAAATCCCGTTTCTGACAAAGATCGAAATTATTCAAAAGATGTTTAAAAGTCGAAAAAATGAAACAAGAATCACAGTAGACTTTTCGTTAAATTTATAATCCGCATAAAATTTATTTAATCGGTGAATCAGTTTGAATAAATTTCTAGATGCATTTTACCAAAAAATTAGTCGGTATTTGAAAAAACCAGTGGAAGTCTGACATTCCTAATTTCTCTGCTGAAATCGCTTCTATAGAGGTAAAGGAGTTCAAATTTTGGGGTTTAATTCCTCCGAATGGACAAAAAATCATTTTTCAGAGGTAGAGGGTACTTGAATCGTTGTGAAACAGTATCTATAATCAAAAGATGATGACATTTAATGACGTCATTTTTCAAAGAAATTTGAGAACTACTTAAAACGATTTCAATTGATTCTGAATTATCACAAGAAATACTTTTTTTTTGTCATAATAAAAAATTTACATGGAAAAAATCATGCAACTCCCCTTCCTCCACCCATCTACCTTCCCACATCATCCCCTCCCTCTCAAACACACAAGAAAAAGTCAGAAAACGAAAAGTTTTACTCGTCGATTTACACCTTAAAAATAATTTCGAAAATCATTTAGATCAGGGACGATCGTGAGAAAGATCTAAAATTTATACTACTTTCTTCAATCATTAAAAAACACACACACACACACAAAAAAAACACGTGAAATTATGAAAAATTTGTTATCCACTGAATCATCATTTGCAATATTTTTTATCATATTTTTCAACAAGACTCCTATAAAAAGTTCCACTCATTTCTGGGTTGCTTAACATTTTAATGTTGTTTTTTTTTGGAAAGATAATAAAATTATCATTTTTGATAATTTTATACTTACACAATTTTAGTAACGTATTTTAATCCTTTAATCATTTTTTTTTTTTTAATTCAGCGGAAATGTATCGTAACCATTTATCGAATAGACAATTTAAAATGTGACGCAACCAGCAATACGATTTTGCTGTAAATTTTTTAAGTTTTTGAAAAAATGACAAAAAAAATCAAAATTCTGAGAAAAAGGCAAAATAAAATTTAGCATTTTTTTCATTTATTAAAACGAATTATAAAAGAAATATGTTTAAGATGTTTTTTTCTTCCTACATCATTATCTAGGCTATTGAAACTAGCAAACTACCTAGAAATTTTATCCTCTGAAAAATGAAACCATCCTGGATTTCTTCATTTTTAATAGTAAAAGGATGAAACATTCAGTAATTCTTGTTTTCAAAAGTGTAAATAGGCATATGTCAGAAAAAAATTTAAATTGAAAAAATATTTTGCTGAGGAGAGGGAGGGGTTATGCCCTGTTTTCTGTCAACGCCACTGACCTGATAATGAATTTAGATGACTGATTTTTCAATTTGTCTCCAATTTTGTGAAAACAATTTTACTTTGGTAATTTTTTCCTGAATTCGTAATAAAATTCATGGCTATACATATTTTTCTCTCGGTATCATCTGCAATGATTTTTCCTAATCATATCATTAGTAAATTAATAAATTATAAAAAAAGGTATTCAACATCTATTTCCCATCATTTCCTCATCCCAAAATTCCTTCAGAAATTGATTTCACAGAAGATAGTCGCTATTGAGAGAAATATTCGAGACACGTTTAGGTTTCTAAGAACGATTGAGGGTAGAATAGAATATGAAAAAACTCGAATGAAGCAGATTGACATTCCCTACTTGAAGATAACCCGGCAACTAAATTCACACTACACGATCAGTATTTAATGTCACATAAGTTGCTAATCGATTCTTCTGCAGGGGCACATAAATTTTTCCATTAATGATACGTAATCGATAACCACAAAAATCGTTATTTTTCAGGTACTGAAGCACTAGCATTTATAATCCCAATAGTCAACACAACAGACAAATTCATAATAAGTTATGGCAACAGACTAGCGGTAATCACATGGGATGAAAAATCCAACAACGTATCATGGAATGTGGTCGCCAATATTGACGCCAGCACCTATGTATACAGAGCCAACGAAGGCAAAGTGAGCCCATCCGGGTCGCTTTTCGTAGGAACCCATAGTCCTATTGATAATGGTACGTTCACCTTGAACCAAGCCGGATTGTACGCTTGTTCCAAAGACCCCAGAAATTGTAAGAAGGTCCTCAGCAATGTTAGCGTATCGAATGGAATGCAATGGAGTGCCGATGCGAAGAAATTCTATTATATCGATTCGTTGGCCTATACCGTTGAATCATATTCCTATAATATAGAAACCGACGAATTGAGTAAGTTGATCAATGATTAAATTCAACGTAGAATGAGAAAATTGATCCAAGACTATCGTTAATAATTAATATTTCGATTATTTCAGCTAATCGAAAATTACTGTATAATTTCACCGAAGCTAAGGTTCCTGGAGTACCTGATGGTATGACTATCGATAATGAAGGAATGATCTGGGTAACTGCATTCAACGGACATCAAGTGAGTAACATAATATTTTAGACGAAATTTTGAATTAATTAAATCTACTGCAAGAGTTCGTACCTATTTCACGTCTCGCCTTCAACAGGTCCTTCGAATCAACCCCGAAACAAGCCAAGTACTCGAGACAATACAACTGGACGCTTTACAAATAACTTCGGCTGCGTTCGTCGGTCCAACCCTAGGTGATTTCTACATCACTAGTGGAATGTATAAGATGACCGAACAAGAGAAAAAACGATACCCTCATTCAGGATATTTTTTCCGAATGTCCAACTTTAAAGTAACTGGCCGACCCGGTGTTCCTTTCGACATTGATCCTATGTATCTGCGTTGAATTTCCAAATACTCGTAATTCTAAAAAAAAAAATATTAATTTATATGTCGATTTAACACTTTGTTTCTTCCGAATGTGGTATTTGTAATGTATACAGCTAGAAATCTTGACTATCGAGGGAATTATTTTATTACGCTATGACGTAATGAATGGAAGATAATTTGGTACTACGCTTAACCTTGAGTGCAACGGAAAAAAGTTTGTCGTGTTAGATTTAGTATGCTCTCTATAAATCGATAGCAGTATTTTTCTGGTTTGTTGCGGTGCGTGAATGAAAGAGCCGCCGCAGTATTAAATTCGTTCATTAATCGCGTTTGTTAAGGTTTTTTTTTTCCTAAACTGTGATATCAAATAAGATGAAAATTAAATGATAAGTGAACTTACATTGTAATACGAAGTTGTAGACCGATTTAACTCTAGGTTGGATTGTTTTCTCCGTGAAACTAGAATAAAAACAGCGAGAAGTAAGTTTAATACAGATTAGTTGTATACGTGTATGCATTTTTATAAGTTGTTTTGTATTTTTATCGTTGTTTTTAGATTAACTCGTGTTTAAACTTACTACAAAGACATAGAATAATTTGGTCATATGGAAACATACGCCCATAATGTGAAACTATATTGTCATTTCTAATAATTAATAAATGTGTGATAATGAAGCACGATCGATAACTTACCTTGGTGTTGGGAAAAAATACTCGGGCATGTGTTGAATATCTCTATGTAGCCGGAGTGTAGGAACTAATGGTTCGTAGATTTGTGGTTAAAGTCGTGTTGTTTTTATCGATGGCTTGTTCTTCGTGGAAATTTGTAATGCTAAACGATGGTCTGCTACTGCTGTTACCCATTTTAAATTTCGAACGAAAACGTTATCAGTATGAGAATGAAATGAAAGTTTATAGGTTTTTACTTACAACGTTGTTAGAATTATTTTATAAATACGTTGGTTGTAGACTTTCTGGTTCAAAGCTTCTACCATATTAAGGATTAGTTACCTGTTGCCTGTCACATAATCGATTAGATACAAATTTTCATTGCCAGGGTAAGTAAATGGTTATTTTCATAGAAAATTTACTCTCTTGACGATATTTTGAAGTCAGCAAATATTCGTTTCGCCGTTGTATGATGAATTTAACAGTCTTTTTCGCACGAAAAGGAGTGAATTGGGCTATAAATTATATACGTGAAAGGATTATTGGTAATTTGAATGCTGATAATGGATAATAAATCAAACAACCCGCTCAAGAGCGTACCTCGTGGAAAAAAAATCACATGTGATTACAGTGTTACCAAATTGACAACTTGAAATTTTCATTTTTCAACTACATAGCGCCTAAATCATTTTGATGCAAAAGTGATTTTGACGATCCAAATTTGAATTTTTTTCACTCTAAATTCTCCGTTCTTTCATTCTATTTTTTCCCTTGAATTTCAAATAGTTCAAAGCTCAATTTCTCAGAATTTTTTAGATTTTGTGAAATTTTGATTCTTTAATTTTTTTTTTAAAGACCGTTCAATTATTCCGGTGAAATAAATTTTGTTTTAATAATTATTCAATTTGGAAAAATTCAAGGAGAAAAATTTTTACAGTAGAAAAAAGTTTGAAATTGGAAAAAAAATTATCAAGTATAGTGTTACAAATTTTTCCCTTTCTGATTTCTTAAAATTTTTCTCAGTTTCATTCATTTGAGCGAGTGAGCCTAGACATAGAAACCACCCTAAAAAAAATCAAAAATTGCTTTTGATATGAGGTTTCCCGTTGATGGTCTTTCTATTCTTTCTAAAAGACGTGAAACCATTTTTCGACTTCTTAGGGTAGTTTCTTTATTCAGGCTTCCAATTCCAGGAGTTCCAGGCTCACGTATTTTCGATTTTTTTTTCAAATCGATAATTGTTTTAAAGAATTTTAGAATTTTTCTTTTTTTTCATCTAAAAACGTAAAAACATTACATTTTTTTCAATTAAAAATTTATTAAATTTTTTCAACTTTGAATTTTTAATGCATTTTTTAGTTTTATCTTTTCCAAAATTCCTTTCAACAGTTTTAACTCAATAAATTAAATACATATGTACATATGTCATATGTAATCGGAAGAATTTTTAAAAAGTAATAAATTTTGAGAAAATTTAAATTAAAACTAATGGAAAATTTTTAAAATAGAAAATAAAATTAGAGTGAAAAAAGGAAATTGAAAAATTGTAACTTAGCCTGGATTTAACTTGAACCTACCTACATGAAAACAAAGAAACTGAAAGAAACGGTGTTTTTTTTTTTTAAATGTCAAATTACATTAATTTTTTCTTCTGAAGTCTGTGAAAGATTTAAAATCATGATTTTGATTTGAATATCGACCAAATTCAAAAAGATGGTGAGCACCATAATTTTGAGTCAAAATCTTTCTCCAAGTTTTAGTTTTCTACAAAGAAGATTCGAGTTGAGGTCTTTCAAAGACGGAAATTCTGATGAATTTTTCAGTTTTTTGTCCAAAACGACTTTTGAAAAAATTATGAAATTTTTTAAAACAAGTTATTGATACGTTTTAATATTTTATATTTTTCTTTTGATTTGATAGGTAACTCTTTTAGACGTCTGTCTCGAAATTTGCCCTAGTTGGAGATTACTTACATTAATATTGAAATAAAAATTGGTCATTTTTTCATTGTGGGAGAAAAACGAAGAAGTAGGTACATAAGTAGTAGGTCTAGTCTAGGTACATTGATAAGAAAAAGTGTTGAACATGGTTACCAATGGGATATTCACGCATCAACTCCATATCAACTTTAAAATTTAAAAAAAAAATCATCCAAATAGGTTTCAATGAATTTTTGTCAGGTTGGTTGTTTTTTTATGGAAATCGTTTCAATTTACCTATGAATCACTGTCATAATTTGAAAAGTGATGCAAATGATTTAAAATGATTTTTTACCTAATCAATATTTCCTGTATGAATTGACGTTACATTTCATTTAAAAAAATGAATAAGAGCTGTGGGAATAGAATTTTTTTGATTTTTATATTTTTATCAGCATTCGCAGCCAGTTTATTAATTATGAAACTTACTTTGAAAGAAATTAAAATATTCAAAAATTTTTGAAAACAAATATGTACCTACTTAATAACGATATGAAATACTTTAGAAAAATTTCGGGTATTTTAGTTTTTTGAAGCTGCTAAAAATTTCGTTTTTTTTTATTGCACTGTTGGCTATTTTTTTCAAAAACTGAAGAATTTCCCATAACTTAAACAATGTTCTAAAAATTGAATTGGGACTTAGGACAAATTTTTTTCATAATCTGGACAATTTCCTCGTAAAAAAATACACGCTTTTTCAATTTTGAATTTTTTTAAACCTGGACAATTTTTTAAAAAAATTCATGATCAGGATCGCTTTCCAGAAACTATCGAGTATTTTCTGACATTTGAACAATTTTTCATAAACTGATCAAATAATTTTTAAGAAGGAACCTGAAAATGGTTCAAAATATCGCAAAAGATTTTCCAAAAATACTTTTTTAAAAAATTGAAACAAAGTAATACCTACTTTTAAAAAAATTATATAATGTAGTATATACTCAAGATTTGAAAAATCATCGACTCAAATTTTGTGCTCGTTTCTCGTTTCAAAGTGTAGAACCGATCTTGAAATTTTTTTTTCTACACAATATCGCAAAACTCCAAATCCAATACCTATAACTAAATTAAAATCTTATCACAATTTCATTTTCATACTCAATTACACAAATTGAAGAATTCATACTCAGAGAATTTCAATTTATCAAATCATCTGATTACTATATCGGGCTGTAACGATCTATTACATTACATAATTTCGAACTGTAATGTAATCCTTCGAAGCTTACCAGACCATTCCTTATGAAACCGTATAATAGATTGTCAACCAAGTAAAACTAAACGATACTCAACGAACGTCAGCTAACGCGAATATAATTTAAAAATAATTAAACATTCAATGAACCTGAAAAGATGTATTCACAAAAGAAAATCAATGACATGGTTAATTATTTAGTTTTTCGCGTTTTTTTTTCTCCTTCGTAATTAGAAGTAATTGTTGATTCTTTACGCGAATAGGTACCTACCTTACGTACACCAATGAGAGAATACTTAAGACGAACCATATGAGTTGTATACCTACATGGAATAATTTCTACATTAATTATCTCCTAAATGAATACGTTTCAAAATAACGTCGATATTTTCAGTATTCGTTTAGGTATTTTGAATTCTCGAGAGCTGCATGAATTCGTATTTGTAGGGTAGGTACCTACGTATATGAGTTACCGGTATATTGAGTACCTAGTGCATTAGTAAGACTGTTATGGCAGTTGATTATATGATTATCAAATCGGCTGATAATATTATGACTAGTACGCGGTGTATAGGTACTTGTTAGTATAAATTTACTCGTTACCATTATTCGAGTGTTTTTCGTTCGTGGGTGTGTTTCGGTTTCGAAAAAAAGTAAAAATAAATTTTAAGCATTGGAGTGTCATCAATAGTATCAATATGGCTGACATTTGTGACATTCAGAAAAAATATAAAGTAAGCATTCGTGGCCTTCTATCATCAAATATGTGAGATTTGTACTGCCTATCTATTTTATGGTTGTATAATTTTTTCTTTTTGTGAATTTTCAAACGTGAAAAAATTGAAAGTAGGAAATCATTTGTACCTGTAGATGAAAATTTTTGAAAGAAAACCAAAAAAAAATTGATTTCGAATTAAGAGAGTTTAAAAAACTACATACGTGAACCTGGATATAGAAACCACCCTTGAGGGTGAGAAAATAATTTTTGAGTTGATTCCTCCCTGATTCTACTTCTTAAAAAATGCTCAAAACCAGAGTCAACTTGAAAACTAATTTTTGACATCTAAGGGTGGTTTCTATATCTCTGTGTGCAAAAAAAATCCATTGAAATAGGTACCTACTTAATCTATAGATAAAATTTTCAAATCCATTGGAATACCTACTTGGATCTAATTCAGTGGGCGATGATTTTTCTAAGAAATTTTAGCAATAATGAATCATCCATTTTTCTTCTTAGCTTTCAAATATTAATCTTTCTACGTAGTGGCTTTATATTTAGGTGCTTACCTTACCGATTGTTTACACAAAATGTTACAAAAAAAATTACCTAATCAAATTTATGAAATCCGTTATTATTGACTTGAAGCACCTATAAAAAATTTATTATTCATAACACAAATTTTACAAGCAAATAGTCAAATAAAAAATTTGAAGAGGTTTTTTTTTTTGATTCACGGAATCAGTTTTGTGAATTTTTATTTTCGTTAGTTTTAGTGATTATTAAATCAAAATGATTTTTACTTTAAAATTTTTCATCCTAATCTCGCTCCTATCTCAAATATATATTTTTTCTTTAAAATTGTAGCTGTGAGTGAAATTTGGACACCTATACCTTTTTTTCAAAGTTGTAAAATGACTTTTCAATTTTTTTCGATCACAAACCAGCTATAAATTTCCCACCCTTACCCCTTCTAAGCTCCTCTCTACAACTTTACCGCATAAAACAGCTCTAAAAAATCGTCACTCAAAAAAGATTTCTGATAAGAGCGTTTTCGTACCTACTTGAATTTTAACTAAAAAACAACTAAACCATTTGAATTGTTTTAGTTTCAGAATTGAAAATAGCAATTAGTTTGATCAAAATTCAGTTTTGGGAGGGGTGACTATAGAAAGATAGCGAATATGAAAAATTGAACATTTTTTTTGGAATAACTGCAAAAAATAAAGAAATGGAATTTAAAAAACAGTCATATAATTTTTCCTAAAATCTCACAAAGTGACTAGGGGTCTTTAAAATTTGAAAAATTAAAAAAAAATTTGGAACCGTTGTGAAAAAATTAACTGAAAATTTTCCAGTCGCGAATACGAGTTGGTAATTACTCAAGTGAATTTTTTAGTACAATATTTTTGAATTTTCAATTTTGGTAACAATTTTGAGAGAGGTTTTTCAATTTTTGAAATTTTTGAAAGTAGGTACCAGTTATAGGACACCTTTGGAACACTTTTTTTGATTTTTAACCAAAAAATCTGTAAAATTAGAATGAAAAGTTTTTCAAGTTCCTAAAAATGGATGCCAATAATTTTTTGAGGTACTTACACTGAAAAAAAAAAAGTAAATGATGTACATATGTACGACATGTACCTAATTTATAACAAATTTTCACCTGCCTACTTCTTGAAAAAAGGATATGAAATAATATTCGATTGCTTTCAGATGTCACCTCAAGTGATCCGAATCACCAAACCTTTGGATTTGGGCGAAGGACCACATTGGGACTGTAAGACCAAAGCTCTATATTTTGTAGATATGGTTCGTTCTGAAATTCATAAATATCTGCCCGAAAGTAATCTACACACAAGCGCCGTTGTTGGTAAATAAAAAATTATCAATTTTATAACACCTATCTTTACCTACCCGTAGGAATAACATAACAATAAAAAATAATATAATTGATATTTTAAAACTATAATATACTTAATCATTTCAATTTTCTCAAGGAGAATCGAATAAGTATAAAACAATAAAAAAACCGATTAGGTTGAATTTTATTTACAAAATTTACAATTTATTGATAGAAATTTGTACTTTGTTTGCTCTACATAAAACCCGATTAAAACTTCCCAAGTATCATAATTGTTGATAAAAACATACCTAGTTACCAATCGAAAAAATTGTACTTTTATCCCATAGTTAAATAATGCTCGTACGTAATTCATTTTTACAGAAACCATTACAGATAAGAAACATGTAACTTTCGTCGTACCATTAGAAAATCAAGATGATACTTTTCTTATTGGATATGGTGGAGAATTAGCAACCGTCGAATGGAATGGCGTAAGCAATACGACGAAAAATTTTAAATCGCTATGTGTATTGGAAGAAAATTATCCTAAAGTAAGATTGAATGATGGCAAAGTCAGCCCAAGCGGAGTCATTTTTGCTGGTAAATTTTGTTGATAAATTATTATTCATATTTTTTTAAAAATAAAACTTTTGAATACTTACCTACCTACAAAAAATTCTAGGGCTATTGGATACCTACTAATTTGGACCTAAAATGAAATCGGATCTTTCGATTTCCCTCAATTTTTTTTACGAGTTTTCTTCGATGCCCTATTCACAAAACAACGATCATTTCTTGATTACTGTTCTAACCCTCTCAAGGGGCTGGACGGTGGATCTGGCAATTTTTATACATTTGAGATTTTTGCCCAATTACCCAACTTTTTAGAGTTCATATCTCGAGAAAGATTGTACTTGGAGGAAAACTGTTTGCGGAGTATGAAAGAGAATTGGTAGGAAATTCAATAAAAATATGTAATCAAATTCTGAAAATCTCAAAGTTAAACTTTGGTGGTGAAAGCTCAACTTTCATAATAAAAACAAAATATGAAAGCTATACCTACCTATTATTTTTAAATCTGAAAGAATTACAGTAAGTAGCCCTTCTCACTCATTTTTCAACCAATAAATTTTCAAAATGGATTTCTACACCCCTGGAGGTACAAAGGTCCACAATTTTAACTAAAATTCGAAAAAAAATTAAAAACGAGTAATAAATTGATTTTTAGTTTTTTACCAATCAAAAAGCGCTGAATTTAAATATGTACTCAGTTTTTTCATTAGACCCAACTGAGCCTCTCTAGCCCCTTGAAAAGGATCAAAATCCAAAAAAAAATGAAAAATAACGTGTGACCTGTTGTTTGTTAGATTTTTGAAGGCTCTGAGTCCGAATATTTGCTCATTTTTTTTTTGGATTGAATTTGGCCCTTCAGTGCCTCCCTAGCCACTCAATTTTGGAGAAAAATATGTTGAGAAATGAACAGGGGTGCCGAGAAACGTGAATTCTTGAGGAAGTTTCCTCAAATAGATTTTTGGGGGGGAACCTCAAATCGATTTTGAGGGGGAAATCACTCCCTCTTCAGAAATTAAGATTACTTCCCAAATATTAATCCATAATTATAATCCTTCGCTGTTTACTGAATCCCTCCCAACTTCGAGTCATTCAAGACCAATGGTTCATGATGATCCTTGATAGGATTACAGACCTATACACAATTTTTTTAACGATAACTGTAACGTTTAATATATGTTACACGCACAGGGTTGCTAAAGTCAGTATTTTTGACTAATTTACTCAAAAGGTCAGAAGAAAAAACTTGATTTTTCCTTGCAAAATTGGAGATTTGAAGATTTCACTTCTTTTTAATACAGTAAAACCTCGTTATAACGCTCTCCAAGGGACCGAAAAAAAATAGCGTTATAACCGGATTAGCGTTAAAAGCGAAGTCTCTTTATTACGCTTTTTGAGCGTTATAAGGAAATTCATTCAAAAATTCACCAAAATGAAGGGGTTTATTTGCAATTTTGATAGCATTGTCGATCATTTTAATGAAGCAAACAAATTTTTATTCATTTTTAGGTTTTTTCAGTACATTTTGAGCATTGAAAATTGCATCGAAAATCATTTTTTGAAATCTTTATGCAACATGACTTGAAATTTTTGCCATTATCATGAAATCTGAGACAATTTTAGAGTAAAATTGGGCAATTTTCGACAAATTTTATACAAAATCCGACTTTTTGAGAGCGCTATATCCGAATTTTGTGGGCACTTTGAGCGTTATTTCGAGGTAAATTTTACATTATTTAAATGGAGCAGGTCTAGGGACCGAACGAAATCAGCGTTATAACGAAATTAGCGTTATAAGCGGGAGCGTTATAACGAGGTTTTACTGTACTTTCTTAAATATTGATTAAATAATGAAGAAATGTTTAGCTTTTGAATGCATTTTTTCTTCAAAAAATTTTCGCCCTCGCTTCGCTCGGGCTCAGTAAATGTACACAATTTTATTTTCAAAATGGCATGAAACTCGTTTCTTTTCAACATAGAAAATCAATTTTTTTTAGATGAAAAACATTGTCTCTTCTTATTTAAGTATCAAAGGACTCAGTGATGATCACGATTGAAATTTTCAAAAATGTTTCATTTCTTTTGGAAGAGATCAGGGTTTTCTAGAAATAAAAATAGACCTCGAAAAATGCACAATTTTATTTTAGGTACCTAATGATGAAATTTCAGATTCTGAATGCCCTTTTTTCAAAAATTTTCGCCCTCGTTATGCTGGGCTTAATCAGAGCTCGGTCAGACCCAGCGAGAGGGAGTACAGAAAAGTACGTTTGTACCAGGCCAGAATTTTTTTCAATTACCATTAAGGGAGCAGAATTTTTTTACTAAAAAAATGTGAAAAGTGTATTTTTTGACTTTCTTGAACAGTATTTTTTGAAAATTTTTCGACCTCGCTTCGCTTGGGCAGTATTTCACTTCTTTCTTTTTAAAAACTATAATTGTTTTTTACACATCTTTCAATTAAATAATATGTAGAAAATGCCTTGATTTTTAAAATTTGAAGAAATTTCATATTTATTGGTTTAAGAAATTTATATTTCAAAGTTTTGTGTCAAACGAAGCAAGATTTTTTTAAAAAAAGTATTTTTGATGGCAATTGAGAGCCACAAAAAAAACTAGAAAGATGCAAAGAAAAGGAAAGGTGTCTGGAAAAATTTAGGGGGGGGGGGTGAGCGAAGAAATTGGGGGGGAGGTGAATGAAAAAATTGGGGGGTATTCCTCAAACGCTCAGGGGGATCTCGGCACCCCTGGAAATGAAAATATGTATAGTTGGAGGGTGGCTCATCGAATCTTGCTAATTTGCGGGCATAGAATTCGAATATCGACTTACTTTTTGATCCTGTGCTCTTTTACGTGCTCTAGTCCACCCTCTTCCCCAAAAATCGTATTTTTCTCAAAATTTGAGTAAAATCTGAAGACCAAACTTTATTTTTTGTCAAAATTGATACAGAATAGCTCTTAATAGCTCCAACGAAAAATGTGCTGTAATTTTTTTTTTTTTTTTAAAGGTTCCATGGGAGAAAAACTACCCGATAATACGTTTCCTGTAAATGCCGGAAGTTTATTCGCTTACGATCCGTCGACAAAAAAAGTTAAAAAAGTCCTCAGCGGTCTAGGAATTTCAAACGGATTGACGTGGAGTTTGGATGAGCAAACTTTCTATTTTATTGATTCGCTAAGTGGCAAAATCAAAGCATACGATTACGATTCTAAAAATATTTCTTTAAGTAAGTAATCAATTCTGCTAGAAAATTAGTAGGTACCTATATTTCATCAATACAGTAATCATTCGTAATTTATCATAACTTTAATTTCGCAGGTAACGAAAGAGAGATATTTGATTTCCGAGATGCTCACGCGTTCGTAGAAAATTACAAAATTCCCGATGGTATGACTATCGATATTTCTGGCAATTTATGGGTCTGTGTGGTATTCGGTGGCCAGGTAAATATACAACTTGATTTTTATTAAATTTTCTTAGGCACTTATAGACAGTAAATTAATCATTCAATTTAATTTTACAGGTTTATCAAATAAATCCTAAAACCAAAAGCATTGTATCTGTGATTGACTTTCCATGCAAAGCAGTAACATCAGTGGCCTTCGGTGGTCCAATTTTGGAGGATTTATACGTAACCTCGATCAGCTACAGTTTGACGGAGGAAGAGAAAAAAGAACAACCCAGCGCAGGATGTCTATTCAAGGTCACCGGATTGGGAACTAAAGGAATTGAAGGTGTTGGGGCTAATATTTCGACTAATGAGAAGTAACTTGGAAACGGAAATCGAAGTTTGTTTCGGAATGGCACTTGAATAGAAATGTTGCACAGTTGTTTTCATATTTATGTATCTGTAAGATGATCGTTTGAGAATTATTCTTGAATCAGTTTTGTTGTCTACCATTTTATTTAATTTTAATATAAAATTCATGAAACTGTAAAAATGTCATGTTCGTTTTTAAGTATATTGAGAATTTTTTCAAGAGAATGTTTTTTTTATTCAAATGAGTAGGTGGGTAATGAAGAAAATTCAGGCGCATTCAATTAATAACTAATTTGAAAGGATGTTGCAAGAGGCTTCCTGGCGTAATTTATGTTCAAGATGAGAACGATTTTCATTCATGGGGGAACTTGTTTTTTTTTTTCAATTCCAAAAATGACAAAATAATCTAAGAAGAAAAAGGCTGCCAAAAAAATGTTTCTGAATTTTTTTTTCAAAGTTTAATTTCTTTAATTGATTAAAAAAATTCCCAAGAAAATTTTTTTCTTTTTTCTAAATTAGCTACTTATGAAAAGTTGGAAACATAATTTTTCAAAATTCTTTTAGATTAATTAAAAGGTACCTACCTAAATTAAAACATCTAATAAACGAGCCCTAATCCCTAGCAGCACAGAATGTCGTATAGATATCTATAGCAAGTCAAAATCATCTAATACATCTAAATCTAAAAGCAATATCGAATGGATGTTGTTTTGATGTATGAAATTCGATCAGTCCTTGGACTTAAAAAAACGATGTCTGTCACACATCGTATAAACATATGATTCAAGATCTATTTCCAAAGCTACTAATTGATGTCAACCAGATATTGAATTTAGATATCTTCTAGACATGTTGAAACAATATCTACCAGATATCGAATTTAGATATCTTCTAGATATATGTTGAAATGATATTGAATTTAGATATCTTCTCGACATATGTTGAAATATATCTACCAGATATCAAATTTAGATATCTTCTAGACATATGTTCTAAGATATCTACCAAATATCAAATTTAGATATCTTCTAGACATATGTTCAAAGATATCTACCAGTTATCAGATTTAGATATCTTCTAGACACTTTGTCCTAGATAAAAATATTGCCAAATGTGTATTCAGTGTTTTCAAAAATACAATTTTGATGTATGTATTACCCAAAAAATTTTGAAATTCTGATTTTTTTCAAGCCTCTACTTGAATCCTTCATTCCTAGGAAAAAATTATTGTCACATTCGAAATTTTGCTTATCTGTCCTCTCCACTACTGAAAACCTCCATTCTTAAAATGAAAAGATGGCTAAATTTACGTTTTACTGTATAAAACGTATTAATTTTAATATAATTACTTAAAAAAATTGTAACACAAAAATTTCTTAATACCTTCCCCCAAACCTTTATCTCTGGTAGAAAAATAGGTACAGCTGAATTACTTAATATGTTATATCCAGAAAAAATAGATTTTGATTTTTCTGTTGAAAAATTTTAAAATTCACTTCTTTTTCTTTTTAATTAGGGAATTTTGAGACTTTAGCTTTGAAGAGAAGAAATGGAAATTTGCTAAATGTGTCCTAGAATTTTATTTTTGGTTTTTTGCTATGTTATGCCAAAAAAGCAAAAAAAAAAACAATTTAATTAAAATTGAGGGGAAAAATTTTCTGGCTTCAACTTGAAATAGGTACTATTATTTGTAGATTTAGCTCCCAAGATACGAAGTAGAAATTTGCTAAATATGCCCTAAAATTTTATTTTTGCTATGTTATGCCAAAAAAGCAAAAAAAACAATTTAATTAAAATTGAGGGGAAAAATTTTCTGGCTTCAACTTGAAATAGGTACTATTATTTGTAGATTTAGCTCCCAAGATACGAAGTAGAAATTTGCTAAATATGCCCTAAAATTTTATTTTTGTTATGGTATGCCAAAAAAGCAAGAAAAAATCCAATTTAGTTAAAATTGAGGGAAAAAAATTTTCTGGCTTCAACCTAAAATACTACTATTTGTAGTGGATTTAAGACCTGACATGGTGGCGTCCTCCTATAAACCAAGAAAACAGAATTGGTAAGTCTACATACTTATATCTAATAGATATCAATTTAGTCATTGTATAGATGTCCACCATAGACATTTAAAAGATGTTGGCTACATAACATTGAATAAAGAATTGAATACTAAAAGTGGACAATATCACCCCATATGGTTTTTTTTATACCTGAAATGAAGTTCCATGAGAGAGTATCTATTTAATATCTATTTGATGTCTAATCTCAGATATCAATAAGACATCCACCAGATATCATTTAGATAAACTTGATGTCTAGAAGATGTCAATTTAATATGCTAAAATCAACCATCCCATTCTATATCTAGTTGATATCTATCACATATCATTTTTAGACATTTGGCTTTCTTCTACATCGAATTGTGATCAAATAGACATCTAAACATTGATGTCTGGAATTGTTGTCTATTTTACATCTAATATATGTCAATTTCATCTAGAATGTCTTATCTAAGTTGTCAATAAGACTTGCTATAGACTTGGTATAGATTTACTTTTCGCATTTTAGACATTCTATAGACATACTACATCAATTTTTGACATCAATAAGATATACCTTCATCTAGAAATCGACATCCTATAGACATCAATACCATATTCTGTGCTGCTAGGGTACTAATGTTTTTTTTTTTATAAACAAACGGATTTCAAGAAAGTACCTACCTACGTACCTAGTACCTACATAATTTTTAAATTGCAGAACGAGTTCTTATTCCAACTTTCTCCACCTTTTCGACTAATCGATCCTGAAAAAAAAATGTAGGTAGGTATTCTGAAAAAAAGGTTTAAGTAAGTAAGTAATTTTATAGATGAAAAAAATTAAGCATGGCCACATCTAGGATAGGTACCTATATAAGGATCGAATTCATGCCTGCTTTAAGACAAGTAATGAAAAGAGAAAGAAAATCACCCAAAATGTGTCAAGATAGTTCCTACATCTTCAAATTTCGTTTGAAGTAGGTACCATTATCTGCAGCTTAAATTTCCAAATCCATTGAAATATACCTACTTTAACCTAATGGGTGATGATTTTTTCCAAGAAATTTTTGTAGGTAACGATGAATCATCTATTGTTCTTCATATATTTCAAGTAAGTATCAACATTTCTATCGAAAAGTAATTTACTTTACAGATAACAAAAGATTTTTATATGTAAGCAGTCGAAAAGAGAATTCAAAAAGTTATTCGTGATCAAGAGTATCAGTTTGTGAATTTGTGCTCTCGGCAGCCCATTGTTTTCAATTAACTCAAAATGATTTTTACTCAAAAAATTTTCATCCTGGTCTCGCTCGTAGAATTTATTTTTTTCTTTAAAACTGCAACTGTAAGTGAAATCTGAGTATTTTTCAAATTTTATAAAATGGCTATTTACATTTTTTTACGTACGATAAATTATCTTTTTGACAGTAAACCAGTAATAAAATTTTACTCAACTCTCACTCTTTCCGAGAACGGTTTAACTAGTTGTTCAAAAGTTGAAGATACCGACTAATACGAGAATTTTTGTACCTATCTGAAACTCTGATTGGAGAATCGCTCATTTTTTTCGTAGGTACCTACCTAAATAACTTTGGTTTTAAAATATTAGAAATAAGTTTGACCGAAATTCATAGAGTGGATGGGGTGATAAGAGATTAGTAAAGGTGAAAAAATGATAAATTTTTTAGAACCATTGCAAAAAATTGAAAAATCCAGTTTTGAAAATTACAATAATTTTTTTTAAAAGTCCCGCAGAGTGATTTGAGGTTAGAGGGAAAATTTGAAAAATTGAAAAAAAAATTGAACTGAAACTATTGAAAAAACCCTACGTAACTAAAAAAAATTCCAATGGCGCTTACGCGAATTGAATACCATTCAAGTGAAGTATTTATAGATACATATGTACTATCGCGACGATTTTTGAGTGTCCAAAATTTTTGTGCTAGCGAAGAGCGTTTCTCAATTTTTGAAAATTTTTAATGACATTTGGTCATCTTCTGATAGAGATTCATCATTTTTTTCTAGACAGGAAATCGAGATCAGAGTTAATAAAATTTTCGATCATTTTCAGACATCGCCTCAAGTGGTGCGAATCACCAGGCCTTTGGGCTTGGGCGAAGGTCCACATTGGGATTCCAAAACCAAAACTCTATATTTTGTAGATATGATACGGTCTGAAATTCATAAATATCGTCCCGGATTGAAGCAACACCGGAGCGGAATAGTTGGTAAATTCAAAATCATCAAGTTCCAAATACTTATACCTATCTTTAGGAATAAGTACCAATTACCTATATGATAATAAAATGATACGCGATGTTATAAAACTAATCATTTCAAGCTTCACTGGGTAAATAAAATATAAAACAATAAAAACTCGATTACCTAAGTTAAATTTTACAATACTTGAAATTTGAACTGCATCGATAAAAACATGCCTACCTATTGCCATCGCAATAAATTTGTTCTTATCCTACTAAATAATTCCAATTCGTGTTAATGATTCGTTTTTACAGGTTCCGCGTTCAGTAAGAAAAAGAAACATGTAACTTTCGTCATACCATCATTATTTCAAAAAAATACTTTTCTAATTGGATACGGTGGAGAATTAGCAACAGTTCAATGGGATGGTATAAGCAAAAGGACGAAAAATTTAAAATCTTTATGTGTATTGGAGAAAGATTACCCAAAAGTAAGATTGAACGATGGTAAAGTCAGTCCAAGCGGAGTTATTTTTGCTGGTAAATTTTTCTCGATAAATTATTTTTATTTTTTTAAAAAATTAAGTATGTCTCGATCCATTAAAAAAAATTTTAGCCAAGATATCAAAATGGTGATCTAATATCTGCTTGAAAGGTTCCATGGGAGAAAAACTACCCGATAATACGTTTCCTGTCGATGCCGGAAGTTTATATGCTTACGATCCTTCGACAAAAATTGTTAAAAAACTCCTCAGCGGGGTAGGAATTTCAAATGGTTTGACATGGAGAATGGATGAGAAAGAGTTCTATTATATTGATTCGTTACTTGGCAAAATCAAGGCATTCGATTACGATCCTAAGAATATTGCTTTGAGTAAGTAATCAATGCAGCTTTGAAATTACTAGGTGTAGGTACCTAGCCTACCCTTCATTAATGTAGAATCGTTCACAATTTATTCGACGTAATTTCGCAGGCAACGAAAGAGTAATATTTGATTCTCGAGACGTCGGCTCCTATCAAAACAATTACAAATTTCCCGATGGTATGACTATCGATAAAAATGGCAATTTATGGGTTCCTATAGTATTTGGTGGCCAGGTAAAAATATCTGCTTGATTTTCATTCCTATTTATACGTACATTAGTAAATTTTCAATATGATCGTATATAGATCTATCAAATAAATCCCAATACTAAAAGTGTAGTATCGGTGATCAATTTTCCATGCAAAGGAGTAACTTCAGTAGCCTTCGGCGGTTCCTCCTTAAGAGATTTGTACGTCACCTCAATTAGCTACAGTTTGACCAAAAAAGAGAGAAAAGAACAACCCAGCGCCGGATGTCTATTCAAAGTCACCGGATTGGAAACTGAAGGTTTCGCAGGTGTTGGTGCAAATATAACGACTACCAATTAGTAGTAGCAGTAGCCTTTTTTTTCTTTTTTTGAAAAATCGAGGTCTGTTTCAATTGGTATTTGAATAGAAACATTGCGTTACCTAGTTTTTTTTCATATTTATCTGAACGCCATGATCGCTTAATAAGAATTTCGAATCAGTTTTGATGTCTACCAATGGATTTAATTTCAATACAAAATTTATAAGCCCATAAAATTACATTCATTACTGTAAATAAATTAAACGTATTTCTCAGAATATTTTTTTACCAAAATCAATAGATTTTTATAAGAAATTAAGGTACATTACATTCAACAAACAAATCAAATATAAAGAATTACGTATGATAATTCAATCAATGGTCAATGATGTTAAATCAATAGATATGAAATTACATAAAGTAGGTTCTGAAAGATTATGGAGACCAAATCAAATCATGCGAAAATTTTCGAAGATCCACAAAATATATAATGATTTTTTTTCTTTCTAAAAGAAAGCAAACCTTTTGAACTCTAAATTTGTACTCGAAATACTCTAGGTAGAATACCAAATGAAAATCACGTCATATTACAAGACCACTCATTTCAAGAAGTATAAATTTTGAACAAAGAATTAAAAATTTTACGATATTCACCAACACGGAATAAAATTTACAACATAAAAATTATACGTAGGTATCGACCTAAATAGGAAAGCGTAGCTTAAAAATAACACTACAATATTGTAAAATACGACAATTCACAATCACAGTGTTCCATTTGATAAAACGGAAAAAAATCCAACAAATTGATAAATAATAAGTAATTCTATGGAAACAATTCCAATCTATGTTCGACTTTTTCCTGGCAGTCAAAACAATGCTCCAGATTTGAACGAACACAAAAGCAAAAACTAAGCAAATGACCGCAAGGTATATGCAAAATAATCGGACCTTGCTTTTTCTTACATATGTCGCACATTTGATTCGCTTTCAGCCACTCGTTGTCTTGTTTTCGATCTCGAAGACGAGCTAAACAGAATTTTTTTTAAAAATCAGAACAAGAGGAATATTTGTATCGAATTTCTGAACACGCTTATGAATTAACCATTACCAGATAATTTATGATCCTCTTTGTGAGAATCAATCACAACAGCTAAGAGTTCTTCGACGTTTTTAAACTCTTTATGGCTTTTTAAATGATTACGTAGAGCTGTACTTATTCTCCCTTCGTCGAAACCCAAGTTCAAAGCAGTCTAAAAAAAAATTAATAGGTACATGGAACTTTTTCTATTTAGCGACCGCAGTTAATTTTTGACATAGAATAAACTCACTTGTATAGTAGAAGATTTCATCAAGGTATGAAATTCCTCATCATCTTCATCGGCATCGGTGACTGAGGATTCATCCGAGGTGGAATTTTTCTTTCTATTTCGGAAAATAATTTCCTGAAATAAAAAATTAATTAAACGATGATCTTAATGACACAAATCCACGAATAAATTCTAATATACCCTTCCGGTCGCGTATTTCGCTTTTTTGGCTTGATTCACAAATATTTCTCCTCTCATTTGATTCAAGAATTTACAAGACGGGTTCAGTACAGCGTGGATGAACCAAGGATCGTCATAAATTTTCCAATCCATGAACCAAAATCCACAATCGAAACATTGGACTTGATCATCGTTTTCTATTTAGAATAAAAAATTAATCGAATGTTTTCTAAATGAAGAAGATTATTCGAAATGAACCATACCGGTAGAAAAAAATCCAGCTTTATATAATTCTTCAGGCGTTTTATTCGCTGAATTGGGCCAATACTTGAAAGATTCTTTACGAGCTCCTTCTGTCCAATAAACTTCTCTCAGTGTTTTTTTGATTCCTTCAATAAATCGAGCTCCCTTGATTCGACGAATGGACGAGCACGTAGGATACCATCTCGCGTGTACTTTGCTCGGATCTTCAATGATCTGCCAATCAAAATGACTTCCGCCGCAATGAAAACATGACACTTGATCATCTCGACCTTTAAATAACATTGCAAAAAATAATAAATTACGTTTTTTTCCCCCTAAAAATACACTGAAAAAGAATGAGTCATACCAGTGTAAAAAAATCCAACTTCTGCGAGTTCTTTTGGTTTCATTACTTCAGGAATTGGCCAATTATTGAAAGAAGCTAGTCTTTTTTCAACAATTGTATATTCACTATAAATGGGAGAATCAAGATTTCGTTCGTGTTCGGCGGCCTAAGGAAAAACAACTAATAAGAGAACGGATAACGAACTAAATAAGATAAGATTAAGTCGATAGTACATTTTTCTCGTATATTTCTTCATCTGGGGGTGCGGTTTGTTTCACTTTAGCCACGAATTCGGAGCCTTTTGCATCAGAAACAAATTTACATGAAGGGTTGCTTTTAGCATGCTTGAACCAAACTTCATCGTTGACTTTCCAATTTTTAATCCTAACACCACATTCGTAGCACTGAGTTTCATCGCAAGATCCTGTATTGAAATTAATACATGTACTACGTAAATAAACAATATATTTTGCAAATTATCTCTTAAAATAAATAAATCGGACTCACCGGTGATATGAAAAAAACCAGCTGTGGCTAATTCTTCTGGTGTTTTGGGCACTGTGCTGGGCCAACATTCGTTGTAGGTCGATAGCCGAGCCTCGACCGTAAAATTTTTTTTCTCCATCATTAGTTTCACGTTAGCAACGAAGTCTTTACCCTTTTCTTCGATAATGAAAGAGCACGTAGGAAAATACTTGGCGTGCTCGACACTGGGATCTTCATGATCTTCCCAATTTGTATGCGCACCTCCGCAAGTGAAACATCGAACTTGATCATCCTTCCCTACAATTGAAATGCATTTCTTGAGCTATACGAATAATACTTGACGATATAAATAATCGAAATATACCTTCGTAGAAAAATCCTGCCTTGGCCAGGTCTTCAGGTTTTTGAACTTCAGGAATGGGCCAACTTTTGTAGGATTCGATGCGATCTTCGATGGTTCTATACTTCGGATAGAGTTTTCCAAACGGGTTGCATTTTGTGGGAGAATTCGTTAGCTGAAAATTTTTGATAAGAAATTATATAATTTCGATAATGTGAATGCAAAAAGTACCTATATAATAAAAAATATGGTAGCTTACCTTTCTTCTTTTGGCCGGTACTAAGTCCATTTTTAAACTAGATTCGATAAATATTGTAGTCACAATTAATGAAGAAGTACTATGTAATAATAATGTAATACTTAAAATACGTCGGGTAATAAATAATCATACACTCGAAGAACCGTTCACAACCACAACTCACAAGGTTTCATTCATTAAGAATCTATGTCTAAAACTATCTAACTACAGTCTGTTCAGGTTATGAACTAGGAAGACCGTGATTCTGTTCCCTCCCACAACCAAATATTCTCGTTTAAAACCGGTTTTCTTCCCTTATTTTTCCAGCGTAATTGGAGAAAAAACCTGTTTTAAACGAGAATTTTTGGTTGGAAGAGGGAAGATAAGATAATCATTCATGGACTTCCCGTTCCCAACGTAAACAGACTAAGGTCTTTGTATTTCGTACACCTGCACGTACTTTGACCTATGCTGTAGCGCATAAGTGTACCCTGCACCTGCCTTTATTGTACTCATCATTCATCTAAATCCAGGCGCTTAGGCAAGTGGGATGCCGTGCGTCATTCCAGAAAATAAATAAGGGAGCGATTTGAAATTGAAATGATTCGCAGCCATTTCCGATTGATTTAAATTATCTGTTACAAAATAGAAAAATTAATTTAGAAATTTAGAATACCTAATAGGTATAAGGTATAAACGAACAATAAATTAACACTTTATTTCGACCTTACGGCGAGGGGAGGGGGATTAGATCAGCCCGGATCCAAATTAATCCAATTAAAGACATTAAATGTCTTTAATTATTGTATCAATTTGGATTTGCAGGATCCATTAGTATCAAAAAATTGACGCATTTTCTCTAATGTGTAGTATTTGTGATTGACTTTCCATGCAAAGGTATATCTTCCTTCAATAGCTTTCAGCAGGTTGAAAGATACGTATGTACAGAACCTCTATTATTAGCTACATTTTGACCAAAAAAGAGGGAAAAGAACAACCCAGCGCCGAATGTCTGTTCAAATACTCCGGAATGAGATTGAAGAATTCGCCGGTGTTGGGCCTGTTGGGGCGAATATTACGACTACCAATTAGAAATAATTTTTTTTCAAGAATCGAAGTCTGTTTCGATTGGTTCTCGAACAGAAACATTGGATAGCTGAGTTTTCATATTTTTCTGAACGCTGATCGTTCGAGAAGTTTTGAATTAGTTTGGTGGCTACCATTTTATTCAATTTTAATATAAAATTTACGAACCTGTAAAATTATGTTCACTACATATTTTAAATAAATTAAACGTATTTCTGAAAATATTTCTTTTCTGAAATCAATAGGTAGGTACCTTTCTATAGGAGATAGAGGCACATTCAACAAACAAATTTTAAAAAAATAAAGAATTACAAACGATAACTTATTCAATCAATGACGTAAACCAATACGTATAAAATTATATAAAGTAGGTTAAAAAAATACATATAATCAAAATATTATTGAGTCCAAATCCAATCATAAAAAATTTTCGAAGATCTGAATAAAGATCAGATCGTATTATGGTTATTTATTTACATCTAGAGCAAACTACGTATAATGTACCTGGAAAGTTTTGCTTGAGTAAATTATTTGTTCAAAAAAATAAATTCCAATTTCCAATCGATTGTGTTTTTTAGAGGGATGGGGAGAGAAAAAAATCATCTGAATTATCATACGTTAAGTGATTTCAAGAAAGACGAGTAAGGAAGAAATGTCAATTTTTTGTAAATATTTTGAAGTACCTTATAAAGAAATATAAATCATAATGTTATTGAATAATAGGAAATTAGAAATTTTACCAATCAACTCGAAAAAACAAAATTTTCACAATTCTCTCTTTTCTATTTTTTTTGTTCTAGTTGAAATTCTGAACCAATTCGAAATTCAACTATTACTCATCTGGGCAGTCATTAAAAGTAAACCAAAATCAAAAAAAAATCTAAAAAATCTAAAAAAAAACTAGGAAAAAAAACCAAAATCGATAAAAATACATCTTGAGAAACTCAAAATCATCATCAAATCGAAATTCGTTTTGGTTTTGGCTTTTGGCTTTGCCCCTCCTGAACTCCTATCTTCCTACCCTAACTTCATCAATTTTGGTCATTTTGAAGCTTTCAGCATTTTAAAATTCCTTCAGATTATTTAGAAAATGATTGAGACAGCAAAAATTTGATTTATAGTCTTACTTTTTACTTTTTTATAGTTTACATGAATCGGAAGATATCCCCTCAAAGGCGGTTCTTAACTCAATTTTTAAACAGGAGGGATGGGGGAAACGAAGAAAAATTTCAAATCACTCTATTTTGATAGGTTACAAAATGCAAACCCAGTCCTACAATGACAAAATGTATTTTTTTTAATGATCGATTGATCGAATATCGAAGATGATTTTTATACCAAAATCTACTACATTCCTGAAAAAAATCATGGCTGATTTCAGGGTTTCCACAGAATACCAACTTATTTTAATAAATCTAAAACTCACTAGAAAAAATTTCAATTCAATTTTTTAATAAATTTGTTCGAACACACCAATTGAAAAATTCACCCCTCGTAATTGTGCCTCTCATTTTTCAAAAAAATTAATATTTTTGTACACAAAAGTAAAACGATCGTAGCTGCACATATAAAAATATTGTATATTACTGACTCTAAAACTTTTCTACTGCTCCCATTTCAATCAGATTTTTTCTTCAATTTTGATCCAAATACTTATTATAATCAAACTGATTTTTTTCTTTCTCAAAAAAAACACGCCGAATGAACTCCTATTTGTACTTGAAGTAGGTAGAAGACCAAATGAAAATCACGTCATATTACAAGACCACTCATTTCAAGAAGTATAAATTTTGAACAAAGAATTAAAAATTTTACGATACTCACCAACACGGAATAAAATTTACAACATAAAAATAATACGTACCGACCTAAATAGGAAAGCGTAGCTTAAAAATAACGCTACAATATTGTAAAATACGACAATTCACAATCACAGTGTTCCATTTGATAAAACAGAAAAACATCCAACAAATTGAGAAATTAGTCGTTCTGTGGAAACAATTCCAACTTATGTTCGATTTTTTCCTCGCAATCAATGCAAAGCTTCAGACTCGAACCAACACAAAGGCAACAACTATGCAAATGACCACAAGGCACATACAACATAATTGGTCCTTGCTTTTCACATATTTGGCATATTTGATTCGCTTTCAGCTTCTCGTTGTCTCGTTTTAGATCTTGAAGACTAGCTAAACAGAAAATTTTTTAAATCACAATAATAGGAATATTTGTATCGAATTTCTCAACACACTCATGAATAAATAATTACCGGATATTTCAGGGTCTTCTTTGTGAGAATCCATCACAACAGCGAAGAGTTCTTCAACGTTTTTGAACTCTTTATGGCTTTTCAAATGATTACGTAGAGCTGTAATTATTCTCCCTTCGTCAAAACCTATGTTTAGGGTAGTCTGAAAAAAAATTGATAAAATGTATTTTTTTTTTCTACTTACATCACAGTTGATTTTTGACGTCGAATATAACTCACTTGTATCGTAGAAGATTTCATCAAGGTATGAAATTCCTCATCAAATTCATCGACATCGGTGCCTGAAGATTCATCCATGGTGGAATTTTTCTTTCTATTCCGGTATGCAATTTTCTGAAAAAAATAATCAATTAAACGACGATCTTAATGACACAATCCCAAAAATAAATTCAAATACCCATCCAGTCACAGATTTCGCTTTTTCGGCTTGATTCACGAATATTTCTCCTCTCATTTGATTTAAGAATTTACACGACGGGTCGAGTTTAGCATGGATGAACCAAGGATCATCGTAAACTTCCCAATCCATGTACCAAAATCCACAATCGAAACATTGGACTTGATCATCGTTTTCTATTTGGAATAAAACATTAATCGAATGTTTCAAAATGAAAAAGATTATTCGAAATGAATTATACTGGTAGAAAAAAATCCAGCTTTATATAATTCTTCAGGCGTTTTATTCGCTGATTTGGGAAAATTCTTGAATGATTCTTTACGAGCTTCTTCGGTCCAATAAACGTCTCTCAATTTTTTTCTCACACCTTCAATAAACCGAGCTCCTTTAATCCGACGAATAAATGAACACGCCGGATACCATTTTGCGTGTTCTACGCTAGGGTCTTCGGTGATTTGCCAAGCAAAATGAGTTCCGCCGCAATGAAAACATGACACGTAATCTTCGCGACCTTTGTATAACATCATAAAAAATAAGACATATATTTTTTTTTCTAAAAATATACTGTAAGAAGGAGTCATACCAGTATCAAAAAACCCAACTTCAGCGAGTTCCTCTGGATTCTTTATGTTTGGAATCGGCCAGTTTTTGAAAGACGTTAGTCGTTTTTCAACAGTTGTATAATCTTTATGAATGGGAAAATCTAGATTTCGTTCGTGTTCGGTAACCTGTAAAAAAATAACTGATAAGAGAACCAATAATGAACTAAAAATGTGATCAAGTCGATATTACATTTTTTTCATATTGTTTATCATATGGAAGTATGGCTTGTTTCACTTTAGCCATGAATTGGGAGCCTTTTGCATCGGAAACAAATTTACACGTAGGTTTACGTTTAGCATGCTTGAACCAAGGTTCATCGTCGACTTTCCAATTTTTAATCGTAACACCGCATTCGTAGCACTGAGTTTCATCACACATTCCTGTATTGAAATTAATGCATATAAATAAATGATATTTTCTCAGAACTATCAGTTAAATTAAATCAATTCGGCTCACCGGTATGAAAAAAACCAGCTATGGCCAATTCTTCGGGTGTTTTGGGCACTGTGTTGGGCCAATTCTCATTATACGACGATAGACGAGCCTCGACTGTAGAATATTTCTTTTTTGTCACTTGTTTCACGTTAGCAACGAAGTCTTTACCCTTTTCCTCGATAGTAAAAGAGCACGTAGGAAAATACTTCGCATGCTCGAAACTAGGATCATCGTGATCTTCCCAATTTGTATGCGCACCTCCGCAAGTGAAACATCGAACTTGATCATCCTTCCCTACAATTAAAATGCGTTTTCAGAGTTATAAGCATAATACTTGACGATAAATAATCGAAATGTACCTTCGTAAAAAAATCCTGCCTTGGCCAAGTTTTCAGGATTTTGAATTTCGGGGACGGGCCAATTTTTAAATGAATCGATACGATCTTCTATGGCTCTATACTTTGGAAAGCAGAGTTGTTTTCCAAAAGGGTCGTACTTAGCGGGAGAATTCGTTAGCTGAAATTTTACGACAAGAAATTAATATTTGATGATGAAAATGCAGTAAGTATGTGATATGGTAGCTTACTTTTCTTCTTTTGGCCAATACTGATTCCATTTTGAATATTGATGAAGATTATTGCTACAATAATGAAGTACGCGAATAATGAATACGTCTAGGTTTGAAATAAGCACACAAGGAAGACTCGCATTGTTTCATAAGTCAAAAATTTAAAGAATTGTTTTCATTTTGATGTTGTTGATATCATCGCGAATGCCGCCAATGCCGGATCCATTGCAGCGGAGGTGTGTGGTTGGGTATCGGTTTAACTGATAACGCAATTCAGGCAACAACACCCTCTATTTGTATTAACACGAATGAGTTTCAATTCTCCTTTTAAAAGGGATTATGCAACACTTTTTATTCATCTATGTACTGCTTAGTCTGTCCATATTTTTTGAAGGGACCACTTTTAAACGATATTGTGACGTTGAGATCTGATGAAAAAAATCATCTCCAGATTTCACATTTTACCCGATTTTTACCCTTACCTAACTCGCCTTGCTTAAAATTTAACCAGGTTCAAAAATTATATTCAAAATACCAAAGTGAACGCATTCGGTTTCGATCAATTTTTTTACGAGCAGTCTCAGTGATGGAAAACTGGAATCGGAACTGAAATCTGAAAAAAAAAAAACTGGAACTAAAAACTGAAAAATTGGAACTGGAATTAAATTCGATCTGGAACAGAAATAAAGAGATCAAACTGAAAACTGAAAAGTGGAACTGGAACTAAAATGAATTTCCGTTTTATACCAGTTCCAGCATTTTTTTTTTTTTACAAATTGCAATTTTAATTTTTTTTTTTCAATAAAATTTTTACCCAGTTAAAATCTTTTCTTCGTTCTTCTCCTACATTACACACAGAAATTTTTTTTCGAAAAATTCAAGGTTTTGTCAACTAATTTCAAAATGGAGTGAAAACAAAAAAATCAAATTTTCAAAAATTTACGCGGAAAAGTAGAAAATTTAAATCCACGATCTCAATTTGAAATTTTTTACGAAAAATTAAAAAACAAAAACGACTTTAAACGAACCTTAAAAATTTATGAAGAAAACTTAGAAAAGTGAGTAAAGAAAAAATGAGTTGTAAATTTGAAAACTCCATCCAATTAAGATGGGATCTCCAAATTCCTAGGGGTACAGGAGTCCACAATTTTGACCAAAATTCGAAAAAAAAAATCTAAAAAGCAAAGTATAGCACATCGATTTCTACTAATTCAAATGCGCCAATTTCGAATATGTGCTTTGTTTTTTCATGCGAGACCTCTACGACCCCTCCGACCCCTCTTATCAACCTCTTTGATAGAGTCAAAATTCGAAAAAATGAAAAATAGCGTTCGACCTATCGTTTGTTTGGTATTTGAGGTCACTGAGTTCGTATGTGTTGCATTTTTTCATAAGTTGAAGGCCTTTCTTCTACCTTGGGTTTAAAAAAGAAGCACCAATTAATAAATTTTTTACTTTTTTCTGTGACATTGTAGACAGATGTTGAACCTCTATTCATACGACATTTATAAATTCCACTCATAGAAAATAAAAAATTTCTTTAACTTCATTTTTACAAAGTTAATAGTTAAACCTTACATCACGTACCTAGCTACCTAGACCTACCTATAAAAATTAAAGTAGGCAGATTCTTTTTTTGAATAAAAACGCATAAAATTTCTAAAAATAACAGCAGAGATGAAGTATCAAAAACATAAACCAAAATTTTAATGGTATTATAATGTTATCTCTCATGAACATGCTTACTTGATGTATTTTTCTCTCTTCGATTATAACTGTAGGTAGTAATTATCAATTACCTACCAATAATTTTATTAAAATTTGTTATTTTTATCCAAAAATAGCGTATATAATCTCAACTCCATACAATAAACTAATTATTATGTTATAATAAGTGCACTTGATCGACTATTATCGCATACAGATAATTAATTACACAAGAAAAAAAACTAGCTGAAGGCAAAAAAACAAGTATCTATTTAAAGGTTTACTACCAATTTATCTCATTAGGTACTAGACTCGAACCACAAAGCGTTTGTATTCATGTATTCACGTTTACGTGTAAATTAAGTTCTGGGTTCGGTACGTCTTATCATTCGAAAAGCTACCAAACGGAATTATACGTTCACGTTTGTGTGAATTTTTTTAAAAATTAAGACTTTTTGACATTGTTGAACTTATATTTTTTCACTGGTAATTCTAAGTCTGCATTTCATAAAAATGAGCCCTACAGTAGCGATAATCTCTCCAAAGACGGATCTTGGAGAAGGTCCTCACTGGGACGAGACTACTCAAGCTCTATATTTCGTGGATATTAAGAAATCAACCATACACAGGTTTGTGCCAGAAACCAATCAATACACCTTTACGAAAATTCGTAAGTACCTAATATTAAAATTTATTAACAATTTTCAATCTATTAACCTGTAAAATGATACTGATTTACCATATAAATAGGTACCTATTTAAAAAAATCCACTAACAACTTTGATAATTGTTTAATTGCTTAGAAATCCCGGGTCAAGAAGTAAAACCAGTCTCTATAATTATTCCGGTAAAAAATGAAAAGAACGAGTTCGTCATTACGCATGGCACAGACGTAGTCAAGATCACTTGGGATGGCATAAATGAACCGTCTGATTACCAAATTTTAGCCACAGCTACAGAAGATGATAGCAATGTAACGAGAATTAATGATGGTAAATGCAGTCCGAGTGGTGTATTATTTGCTGGTGAGGAGAAATTTCAAGATATTTTATTTCACAATTCACATAGAGGAGAAAATATGAAAACATATTTTTTTCGAATCGGTACACATACTATATAGGTTCGATGGCTCTGAAAGATGAACAGATCAAAAAAAATTTGGGTAATTTTTACGCCTTCAAAAATCTGAAACCGAATCGTTTGCTGACTGGAATAGGAATTTCCAACGGATTGGCTTGGACTAGCGATGAAAAAACTGTTTATTATAATGATTCGAATACTGGCCGAGTGGATGGATTCGATTACGATGCAGATAAAGCCGAATTTTGTGAGTAAAGCAAGCCTATTGCATATGTACATACAAATTGTATATGTGATATCCGCGGCGCCTTTATTGGCAATGCAGTTTTTTTCAAAAAAAAAAAAAAAGATGAGTGATGGATTTTGATGGATTCTAAATTGAGGGATTATCACACAGATTTGTATTTTTCTTTATGAAGTGTGACCTAAAACAAAATACTTTTATTATAAAGATGAAAAAATCCTAGTTGAACAAATGCAAATGAAATCCTTTTTTTTAAATGCAACAATAATACAACCACAAGAAAAAGTACCCATTAATTTTTTTTAAAAAATTATTTTTGAAATGTCATTTATTCTTTCATTTTCGTGAAAATTCGCCAACTTTTCTTAAAATCATGCAATTTTTAAAATTCTTGAAATAAATTGCCGCATTTTTTGAAAAATGATTACCCATTTTTAAAATAATCCCAAATTTAGACAATTATGATTATTGGTCAAGTTTTGAAAAATACATAAAAATTAGACAGCGTTCGTGCTCCTATGCTAAAAAATTGATTCAAGTTTTGAAAAATCTACCAAATTTTTCAAATTTGTTTGATTTGTTAAAAACTAAACTTTGCAAGTTTCAAAAAATTGTCCAAAGTTCTGGAAAATCATCCCATTTTTACGAAATTTTGTAATTTCAAAAAATAGTTTTTTCTTCAAAAATTATACTTAGGTACTAAATTTAAAAAAAAATGACCATATCTTTATTTTTTTCAGTTTAGGAAATTCTTTCAGTTTTTACAAAAATGTAACTGCAGTTCTTGGATAATTGTTCAATTTTTGAGAAAATCGCACAGTTTTGAAAAATACGTTGATATTAAGTTTGGGAAACTTGTCCAATTTTAGAAAGGTGTAGTCTGATTTTAAAAACATAGGTAGGTATTTGAAAGAAAGTATAGTCAATTTCTGAACTCTTTTCTACTTTTTTCAAAGTTCAAAATTTTTCAACAATTGGAAAATTTTACAAAAACTGTCCAGTTTAAAAAGAAAAGAAATTGCCCACGTTTGAATATTTCCACTAGGAAAACGCTTTAGTTAAGAATAGAAAATTATCTACTGAGAGGTTTCAGAATATTAGGTACCTAGATTAGATTACAAGTTTTTTAAAAAGAAAAATACTTACAATTTTTAGAAATTTATTTTCTTCTTTCATAAATTAGGAACGCTAAAATAATTTTTTAATGATTTTATTCATGTGATTAAATGATTTACAGTTTTTCAAAATTTTTTGGTTTTTCGGAAAATTTTACAATTTTTTGTTCTCTCTTGATTTGAATCACTGTAGGAATCAGTGAAAAAATTTATTGATTCAATCGGTGAATTTTTATTACTAAATCAGTAAAAAAAAATCACTGATTCAATCAGTAATTAATTAATGATTTAATCAATGAAGTTTTTTACTGATTCGACGATCAAAACTCACCATTTGAATCAGTAATTTTTCACTGCTTGGCAGTAAAATCATAAAATGACGCTGATTAACTGGGGAATCAGTGGGATTTGACTGATTATCAGTGACTTCATTTTCTCTATTTCATCAGTAAATTTAGGAATTTTTGACTGATTCAAATTAAGAGAGTACCTATTTAATTTTAAACCAACTTTTAAAATGAATTTAGATAACTGAAATTTTTAAATTGAAGTGTCGTAGTCCAAAAATTTGTCAGATAGGTAAGTAAAGTACCTATCTATAAAATAATTTTGATGTAAAAATGAGAAAAAATTAAATTTTGGAATCGATAAAAAAAATTGATGTATTTATTCAAATGTCTGAGCCTCCAGTGATCAACATTTCATTAATTGATTTCGATTTTACCAACTTTTATTGAAATTATTATTTTTTACATCGCACAGCTAATCGACGCCCAATTTTCAATTTACGTCAAAATAACATCAACGCATTTCCAGACGGAATGACTATCGATGCTGATGGAAATCTGTGGGTAGCTTGTTGGGGAGCAAGTCAGGTAAGTACGAGTAACTTGAATCGTTTGGTAAACTGTAGGTACATTCCATTATATCCTAGAAATAATAAAAATTGAGTTTTTTTGGGGGTAGGTTGCAAAAGTGGACCCCAAAACTGGAACATTATTGGATACTGTATCGCTTCCAACAACTAATATCACCAGCGTAGCTTTCGGTGGAAAAAACTTGGATGAATTGTATGTGACTTCTGCGAGCATTGAGGTGATTGTGCCTCGTATCAAGGAAGGTGATACGACCGCTGGATGTACATTCAAAGTCACTGGTATCGGTTCCAAGGGCATAGCTGGGGTACCGATTGATCTTTCTATGCTTTCGTGAAATACATACTATTTATCCATTTTATCGTCATTAAATATTTGTGATGTATCGCGTTGGTTTTGTACTCGCGTAAAGTGATTGAATGATCTTTTCAGTTTTATTTTATCAATGGTGGAATTTGATCTTCATCTTCAACTGAACCAATAAAATGTATGATTTTTTTAAAATGATTACGATGACCGAAGCTCTAGATAGAGGCAAGGCGGAGAGGAATGGCAAATTTTTCTAGTACCCACATTCACTCCCATCAACTTTCCTTCTAAAAAAAATCAATTTGAGTTTTAACACTTCCCTGTCTCATACACCTCGCTGTTGGGTATCGGTATTTCATATTAATAATACAAAGGAAGTTAAACAGTTGTAAGTTGTAAATATCTTTTTTTAAATCAAAAATTTAAGTAAGTAACTTTCTCCACAATTTCAAATCCGAGCCAAAAATTTATTCGTTCGCAAAAAAAATTGATAAAAGTTTTCAGGAAAATTCCACAAGAAAAGCAGCGTTTCCATTACATTACAACTCAGTTTTTATGAAATTCTAGTAATTTGCAACACCGCGCAAATAATTCTAAAAAAAGGTCAAATTTTATTTTAACGACGAAAAAATTTCCTTCTTAACTTTTCGTCAGAAATTGAAAAAAATTGACAAAATTTTGAGCCAAAAGAATAAAGGATTTAAATTGGATAAAAATTCGAAAAACTTTAAATTTCATAATCTGCTATTTCTCATTCTTCTCCTCTCTTCTTTCTTCCATTCCTTTCTCTCTGAACCGCGATCAAGAATTCAAATAAGACTTTAATATTTTTAAAATTTTATTTCAACAACGAAGAATTACAAAAAAAAAAAAGATTTTTGTACAACACTTAGAATTTACATAGAGAAAAATTAGATATTCTCGAATGATTTGAATACAACAAAGCCACTGGAACTATAAGGTGACCCACCGTACTGGAAATGTAACAGCGAAAGCTTGCTATCCATATTCTAAAATGATTTCAAACACGAACGTAGGTACGTGAAAAAGTACGTAATTTGAATAGGTATACTGGTATTTGCTGGAAAACTGCAAATGGTACTATTTTCCGATGATTTCATAGCATCTAAAAGTGTACCTAGAATTGGAAAAAAACAGCCAATTAAAATAAATTTTTAATTTTCGAACGCGAATAAAACGTAAGTAATAAAATAGGAAAATTCCAGGTAGGTATTCATTTAATCAAAATTGAATGTTCGATTAACCTCCAAAATCATTATCTAAGCTGATTGCAGATTAAGTATACAAGAGCAAAATAAATGAGACGAGCCTTTTTCCAAGTAAACGCTGATAAACATGCTGAGAATGATTGAAAACAGCAGAACAAAAAATTTCAACAATTTTCCGTCATTAATTCATTTTAATGTATGTTTCCATTATTATTTTTTTTAATTATTCGTAATCAGCCAATCGTATACAAACCTACACCCACATTGATAATAATATACCTACTTGTGTTTTTAGGTACAATTTAAATTCGTAATTTTTGTTCGAAATTATCGTATTCTCGGACTCACACAAAAACACAAGTTATTCAAATGATAACACCGGTTGGGAATCCTCTATTGAAGCCCGTACTCGTACCTCACAAATAACTCGTACCAGTCACAGTTGTAATTTGAACTTGTTGCGGTTAGACTTCAAATAAGATAAGATCAAGCGAAGTTTAAATTCGCATTTTCATCGTTTTAAGAGTTACGGAATAACACGTTTGTGTATTTATAATAATTTGAAAAAATTTTAGTTTTTTTTCGAATTTTTGTGCAATTTTGATACTTTGATTTTAAAATGAGTCCAACGTTGAATATTATTTCACCTCCGACGGAACTTGGAGAAGGTCCTCACTGGGATGAGTCGACTCAATCCCTGTATTACGTGGATATTTGGAATTCTTCTATACACAGATATGTGCCAGAGACCAATCAACACACCACTGCGAAAATTCGTGAGTACAAAAATCTAACTTATTAAATTCCCAGTCCAAAACTGATTTAGATCACTCGAAACTATTTTTAGTTGGCCTTTTCTATACCTACACCAAATTTGAGCGACCGAAATGATACTGGATTTTATATTTTTTCAAGTAAATTTTTTTCGGAGTCGATTGATCTAAAGGACAGAAAATGGGAGGAGTTCAAAAAATTCGCTCGCCCTAACGATAATAGAAATTCCAACCATTCAACATTTTCTTTTTTTTTTCTCTCAAGACGAACATTTTCTGGGGAAAAAATACGTAAAAAAATTATGATTTTACACTCGATACGTTTTCAAAAGTGATGATTCCGAATTTCGACTAATTTCTCGATTTGATTCCTTCAGCTCTCCACCTAACCTCTTGGAGTTAAGTTTCAAAAAATTTTAATTACTAAATACTAAATATTTTGCGACAAATTTTTTACGAATCTAAATTGGGATTTCAAATCAGTTTTGAAAAGTAGAGAAGCTTGAAAAATTCTATCAAAACTTAACATGTTGAAATTCGTAGCCCATAAATGGCTCATTAACGTCGTTGGCAATTGTTCAATTACACAGATGTACCAGGACAAGAGGTGAAACCAGTTTCTATAATTATTCCGGTAAAAGACGAGAAAAATAAGTTTGTTATTACTTATGGCCCCGAAGTATATCGTATCACTTGGGACGGTATAAACGATGCAAAAGATTACGAGCTTTTGGCCGTAGCTACAGAAGATGACAGATCCATAACGAGAATTAATGATGGTAAATGCAGTCCCAGCGGTGTATTATTTGCTGGTAAGATGAAAATTTTTCAAGTATTCAACAGAAGCTTATAGAATATGAAGATAATTTTTTTTATCGAATTTGTAGGTTCGATGGCCATGGATGAGAGCAGAATAGACGAAAAAGTAGGCAATTTATACTCTTTCAAGGAGCTCAACCCTAAAAGATTGCTCAAAGATATATCAATTTCTAACGGATTAGCGTGGACCAGCGATGAAAAAACTGTTTATTATGTTGATTCGTCGACTCGCCAAGTTGAAGGATTTGATTACGATGCAAAGACTACCGAATTTTGTAAGTGGATCGCTATTTTAAAGATAAATAATTAATTTGAAAATTTAATCGAGGTGATTTTAATTCACGCAGCCAATCGACGCACAATTTTCAATCTACTTGAAAATGATATCAACGCGTTTCCGGATGGAATGGCCATTGACACCGATGGAAATCTGTGGCTGGCTTGTTATTTAGCAAGTCGAGTAAGGAATTTGAAAAACTATCTCATTATAGCGACGTTTTTCGAAAATAATCCGAAATTTTATTTTAGGTTGTGAAAATAGATCCAAAAACTGGAAAGTTATTGGATACCATATCATTCCCAACACCTAACATCACCAGTGTAGCTTTCGGTGGAAAAAATCTAGACGAATTGTATGTAACTTCGGCACAAAATCAACGTTTTATGAAAAATCTCAAAGAAGGCGATACGGCTGCTGGATGTACCTTCAAAGTGACTGGTGTCGGTGCAAAGGGCATAGCTGGTGTGCCAATTGATCTTAATGTATCGAAAAATTAATATCTAGGCGTATATTATTCTGATTACTTTAATAAATGAATGTAACATACTCACGTAAAGCAAATACATAAATTATGGAATTTTTTCACGCTAAGAACGTTCGGACTGTTCCTTTGATTATTTGACGACATACTGGACAATCTGGTAAATTGGCTGCACAAGCCGAACAACTGACGAGGTGACCGCAAGGTAGAAATACAATGTTCACGTCCTGATCCATGCAAATTTTGCAAAGTTTTTCTTCTTTAAGTAAACGATTTTCTTCTTCCAGGGTTTGAGGATCAACGACTGATGAATAAAAAAAAAACGAAAATATAGATAGGTACGTCTAGAAAAACATGACCTAAGGACCTAACACTAGAAATTTTTACATTTAGGGCGTTTTTTAGCTCTTGTCCACAAAAATGACTTTTAAATGGGTTCTGAACACTTGAAATGCCAAAAAAAATGGAAATGAAGATTATAAGTTCAAAAAAAAAGTTACAAGTACTGGAGTTGTGTTTTGCATCCAACAAAATTTTTTTAAAGTAAAAAAAGTTCGAAAAAAAATTTGGGAACTCATATTCAATGTTTTTGACTATTCATCGAAGAAAAAAGGCAAATATTGAATTTCGGGTTCAATACAAACTATTGATTCAATTTTTGTTTTTTAAAAAAATAAAAATCAATTTTGTTGTATTGATTTATCCATTTTTCCTCGCTATGAGCCTTTGATTAGAGAAATGCTGATAATATTCACCAGGTACAGAAGGTGGATCAGAAATGGGAAGAAGTTTTTCAGACCCATCGTTATCAACATCAGTGTCTTCAGGTTCGGAATTTGACGAAGTTCTTTCTTCATCGGTCACAAGAACACTTTCATTTTCAATCGAACTAGCAAAACAAAAAATAAATTACAATGCAGCCAAAAAGGAGGAAAATCCATACAAAGAAAACATTCATAATTTGTTCACTTCGATTGAGTCGAAATTTGACTCACTGAAGAGTATACTATACCCACACTTAAGACAATTTTTGAGCAACTGTAGTAAATTTTTCGATTTTTTGATTTTTTAAAAAAAATTTCTGAAATGGTCCATCGATGATTTTTTATAGAAATAGAAAAATCAAGAGACGAAAAATCTTGAAATTGGTTTATACTAAAATATACCCCTCCTCTCCAAAAAAATCTCGCCCATTTTTGTTACGATTTGGTACCTCCAACGGCTCCAATTACAGATTATTTTTTCAGGGCGTTGGAATCGTTCCAGAAAACAGTATACTTAATCAATTTGGACAACTCTAAAATTGATTTCCAGGTATCGATAAATACTTTTTTGTGGGTCAAATGTCAGTTCAAACAGCGAAAACGGATGGTTTTAAAAATTCCCTAATTAATGTAAAAATATATTTCTTCATTACTTCGTAGAGTTGATATTCTCATCAATTAACGATTCCGCATTATTATGAGCATTTTGCAAGCTTCGTTCGATCAACTGATGAATATATTGCGACGAACCTTGCTCGTTGAAGTTATTCTCAAAAACAGGTAACCTATTTAAATCGCTGACGCTGGCAATGGGATCACTGATCCTAGAAAATAAATGAAGGTTAGAAAAACATCAACGAACGTTTCAATTTATTGAACATACCATGATTCTTCGGTCAAATCAGCCACTGGCTCGTTGAATTGAGCATCTAAAACAGCAGCGAGTAATTCATCGACGTTTCCGAAAGGAGAACGAAGACGTTCGAGACGATCTCGTACGACTTGTTTAATTCTAGACATGTCCAGACCTAGTTCTAAAACGGCCTGTAGAAAAATAAGTTCATAAAAAAAAAGAGAAACATTTTCGAATCTGTCTTATAATTAACGATTGAAAGTAAAAACCCACAAGGACTGTAGAAGTACTCATCACGGTTTGAATAGTATTATCGTCGATATTCTGCAGCGATATATTCCTATCTGCTTGTTGACTAGTACTTTGCCTGGCGCTCGACTGTCTTTCCTACAAAAAATCAAAAACCAGATGTAAAAAATGATAAAAACACTAAAATTGACAGAAAAAAAACACCATGAAATCACCTCTTTGAGCGATTCTTTTTTGGCAACTACAGCTTGTTTCACCTCGTCGACGAATTGTTTACCCTTCACAAGATGAACGTAGTCGCAGCTAGAAAACCATTTAGCATGTTCGATCCAAGGATCATCGGTATTTTTCCATTTTTGAAGACCACCGCCACAATGATAACATCGTACTTTGTCATCGACTCCTATTTCAAAAAAAATTTACAATTTGATGCACTGGCTGATTCCAAATCTGTTTGAAAATATACCAGTGTAATAGAATCCGGCGTTGGCGAGTTCTTGAGGTGTTTTGATCTCTGACACAGGCCAAGTTTCGAAAGAAACAACACGAGATGCTTCGGTCATATATTTCGGATGTTTGGGAATTCGATGGTTCAGAATTCCAAAATCTTTCATTTGATTTGGATCCAATTCTGTTAATAAATAAGCTGATATAATGTACAAGATTTCAGAAATATGTGAAAAACTCCCAAGGGATATTCACTAACCACGTTCAGATTCTGGAAAATCCTCCCGTAAGACGATGACATTATTGGAATTATCAGAGCTACTACCAACCCTCAAGTTATTCAAGAAAGGGCAGTTGGGAGATTGGCGACGATGTTCTATAATTGGATCGACAGAACTGTCCCAGTGTGGATTATCAATACCACAGAACGCACATCGAACCTATGAAAAGTATAAAATGAAAAGTGAAAAATACAATTGCAGGTTCAAAGCGAATAAAAATAGAAAAAACATACTTTTCTTAACTCTTGTAACCAATAGAAGCCAGCTTTGGCTAATCGATGACCATCGATTCCAGATGGGATTGGCCAAGCCATGAAGCTTTGCAATCTGGCCTCTTCATTTTTATATTTACTAATATCTTCAACGGTTCCGTTGCTTGTTCCTTCAGCAGTGCTGTTATTATCGGAAATGGGTACGTTATCGGGAAAAGCAAACTCATCTATCAAGCTACGATAGGACATCGTAAATCTGGTGGATCTGAAAAATAATTATCTTAGGTTAATTTATTCTATTTATCTTTAGAAGCATCGATGGATACATTTGCACGTCAATTTCTCAAACATTTTTAGTCGACTTTGGAGAAAAGCTCTGAAACAAAATGAAGTATAAAAACGAAAGTTGCTGTTACTTGAGAATCTTAGCAGGCAGAAATCATATCCTGGGAGATGTCAGACGTCTTGAAGTTAATCATAAAACTAGAATTAAAATACATGAAAACAATAATTTGCTTTAAAAGACTTTGAAGTAAAAAGTAAATATTTAGATGGAACCGATGTAAGTCATGAAAATTCTTATCAAGATTTTGCTGTGATAAAAATTGTTCACAAAGGTGAAGCATGCCATTGGATGTCTCACAATGACGTCATGGGTCACGATAGCGCTTTTTTCAATTCGAAGTTGAAAGTGAAACGTTGAAAGCTTTCGCATCCGAAAAATTTCTTGTTTCATAATTTCCTTGGAACACATCTCTCAGTTTTAGATCAATTTTTAAAATAATTAAAACACAATTATTACTTTTTAATAAAAACAAAACAAGACTTCATAAAATCATATTATCTCACATAAAACAAGATTTTGTAGTTATTCAATCGACAATAAAGATAAAATAAGTCGAACTGTCGAACATATTTTTTCTACGCTTCGATCAATTAAATTATAATCCAGGCATATTTTCGAACTTCTAAGCTAACACATATGAACTTTTTATTCCGTTACACGTTTTTGAACTTCAGGAGGAACGTATTCGTTCTCTTTTTGTTCTTCTGTTTGATATCGCATTCGTTTTTGCAAAATTTCTTCTTTCTTTTGACATACTTGATTTATATGTTCTTCATTATCAAAGAAATACAACAATTGTTCTTTCTCCTCCATTTCAACTTTTTTACGAGCTATTTCTTCTATACGATTCTTCCTCTGCAATTCCAACAGATGCGCTTTGAGCTCAGATTCACGCATTTCGTTCCATTCTTTATAAAGCTGCATGAAAAAAGAAATAAACATTAGAAAATTTCATTAGATTAATTTAATGTAACAAAAAAATATATACCTTGATCTGCGAACTAATCAGCTCCGGTTCCGAAGTTTTGACGGTTTCTTTAACAAGATTTTCCACATCACTTAATAAATTATTTGTCGAACAACTTTTTTCTTTTATTTGGTTGATTAGATCTTGTATTTTATTCAAATCTGCATCATCTTTTAGTTTATCAGCAATAATTTTGGATGCAAAATCCAAAGCATCTTTGTATATAACACAATCTTGGGAATTATTTTGCAATTCGATCACTCGATTCATCTCATTCGTCAATTTTTCCCATTTATTATACAACGCTAATCCTAGGACTTTAAAGCTATTACTCATAGCAACATCATCTAGATGATTAGCAATCATGGCTAACGATTTACCACAAATATGCTGTCCATCGGTTAAATCAAAATGATCATCGAAAAATGGATTTCTTAGATAAGAAACTCTGACTTTGACTTCCTCCTCTTCTTCATCGTCATCTTTTTTCTCCTCTTCGACAACATCATCCCAAGGAACATTGGCCAGTAAATATTTATGAATAGCGTACAACGATAAATTCCTACTTAAGGACTGCGAATAATCTTCTTGAAACATTTGTAAGCAGCCTACTTTTGCAGCGTTTCTGTAATCTTCGATTTTCAGATACTTATCAAGAAGGTAACAAAGGAGATACTCGTCGGGAAATATTCCATAATTCAGACGATCGTGAAGTATTCTAATCAACTCATCCTTTTTGTAATCGTAAAATAGACGAATGAATCCGTGATGAGTGGTTGGAAATGTTTTATGGGCTAACCGGGTTTGACGAAATCTATAAATCAGTTCTTCAACTTCGGTAAGATACGAGTTATCAGTTTGACAATTGGTGAAAATGTCTACGTCGATTGGAGCCAGTCCTTTGGTTTTGTTATATTGAGAGTCCAATTCGTAGTACATACTTTCGATGTTGATTTTCTTGAAAATTGGCTGATTCAGACGATTGTTCCAGGCATCTTTGCAGTCGAAAGCATTGGAAAGAAAGTACCTTTTGGATAGTTGGCGAATTATATTCCGATTGAGTAAAGGGTTAATGATAATCTTGAAGTATGACATGTTTAGAGGTTATTACGTAGCAACATATAAAATATAAAAATAATACTATTTCACATAATTTAAGACAAAACTTTTGGAAACTTTCGGCTTTTTCAGTAAACGAGAAAAAAAAATAATAAAAAAGTTTTTGGGTTTTGTAATTTTTTTATGCTTCATAGAATGTCAAAAAGTTGAAAAAAAGCAAAATATAAAATTCTAACTTTTGATTGGCTATGACTTTTGACAACGCGAAATCTGATTGGTTGTTAAGAGTGTTGTTTTCTTTGACCACACCTGACTGATAGTCGATTGTCGATTTATCTGAAATCCGTTCTTCTGAATCAACAGAATGAAAACAGTTTCGACAAAGTTTTTCAAGTGATCGTAATTTTGCTTAAATTTGCAACTTTAGACCGCATTATTTGTTGTTTTACTTTCGCGTAACTTCTACTATCTCTATCTTTTTAAAATTCGTTCATAGTTTGGCCTGCAGAAGGCCCGTTCAAGAAGGAAATTATAAAAGCATCACCACGCCTCTGAAAATAGGCCTTAGTAATACTGCGGTAATGGATATGATGATCTCCAATCTGCAGCAACAGCGGCAGATTAATGAGCAGTTGAGACGTGAAGCAGCCATCAAACGTATCTTGGTATCTCAAGCGGTCCACGACATCATCAGATATATCCAGGAACACGAAAATGAGGACTATCTGCTGAAAGGTTTCAGCTCCCAGAAAGCGAATCCATTCCGCGAAAAAGGTGGTTGCGCGATTATCTAAATGTATATTTATTCCTTATATATCCCTTATCAATCAGCCGCTTAATCTTCACCATGTGAATAATGAATAAGTTCTATAATTACTTCTGTGTGTTTCCCCAAGTTATCGTTTATCTATTACGAGTTTATTTTATGATTTAAGTAGCCTTTAGTCTTATCGGAATGCATTTTCTTTACTTGTATGATCAAATACTTCAAAAATATATTTGTTAATGTGATCCTTGTTAGTTTTTTCCTCTTTCGAATGAAAAATTGTGCTAAATATTGAAATACTCTGTACGTTGGTAAGATATTGATTTATTCCGCGTAGTGAAAAATCAATTTGATTGTTAGGTTTGATTTTCGGTGTGAGTTTAATGAGAACTCTAATTTTTTGGAATAATTATTCGGTGGTATCACTAGGTCGATTCATTTTGTCATTCATCTTCGAATATCAACTAATACCTGCTCTGATAACATAAGTTCTGTACTTGAAACACCCGATTCATGTCTAAAGCTAAATCAAATGTACATTCTTACCTGCTGAATATAAGAGCAGATGACTCAACGAATGACTCCAATTCACATTTAAATCATATTTCGTGTGATAAAAAGGTGAGTGAATCATTAATACAGAAAAATTTTAGCAAACACCTCTTACCGATTTGTATGCAATTCCGTATAAAAAACACCAACTATCATGATGACAAATAAATAATGAATTTATTTAACGTCGCATAATAATAAATTAATCAACTGCGCGTACAAAATCATTCACATTTCATAAAATATCACTGGACAAAAACATGATGAAAAATTAAGTTTTATGTTTCTTCGTTATATTGTTTGACGCGAATTTTGATACCTAGCATCGTTGATACAATCATACAAATTTAAATACGTGAAAGGATTTAATCCTACAAAAAAAAAAAGAGAGAAGCATGTTTCTTCAATAGATTCGTATAAAATAGCCATATAAAATAGAACCTTATATACAATTCACAATATTAAAATATAAGTCTCGAATCAAATCGATGAAATAAATACACGAAATAAATAACTAGAATCCAATTCCATTATAATACCATTATCCGTTATAGAAAATCACATTACGCTGTATAATTATGATTCCTCGAGGAGTAATTTTTTATTATACGCGTCCAGGGTTTTTTGAATGGTAGTTGTCGAATACCGGCACGTCTCTGCTCCGCAGGTACACGTGAATGATTTGTATTTTATGATCCAGAATTTTTCTCCGTAGTCAAAACTGTTTAGAGAAATAAAGATTCAGAAAAAATTCATTTATATTTTACATTTTGAATGGAAAGAATAACTGTACCCTAATTCTTCATAAGGCTGTATGTCTCGATTTGCGAAAAATGCAATCCGAGGGAAATGTAAATCTTGATGATCAATGAAAACTCGAACAGGGAGAAGATTCGGAATACAACTATGATTGATAAATCGAGCGATATTGCCGAAATGGAACGCATCTATACAATAGGTCTCACCGTCCTGCTAATGGGCGAAAACAAAAAAGTTCTATTAAATGATCTATGATTTGATAGGTTTCAAAACTTACCCGATTATCTAAATCGAACAGATATGAATCGTCTTGTCTCGTATCAGCTTCAGTGTCTGTGATGATTTCGCCAATGTATCTAAACGCGGATGAATATTTATTAATGATGGGAAACTCGAACGTAATCTATAACTCATAATTTTCTAATACTCACTCGCAAACGTAGGTTCCTTTAGGAATCAACCTTAATGTACTGACTCCCCATCCTTTCTCTTTAGTCCTGAATAATTGAAATCTACCAGTAATTCCATGCTGGACAACTCTATTCTTACAAGTAACCTTGTTGCATTTACAAACAGCGTTGCATTCGAATAACATGGGCGGATCTGAAATTAAAACTCAATACATCATCGCAATTCCATTTCTCCATGGACATAGAAAATGGAAAATTGATAAATAATTCACCAGCATAATTGAAATCAGGCGATAATTTGCCATCTTCGGTATACCAACATCGTAAACTTAATTTTCCACACGAGCAGAATGTCGAACTACAATTATCTCGGCAACAACAAGACTATGCAAAAAAAAATACATTTCAGATTAATTTTCAACTATCGAAGTAGGGTGAGTCAGTTCTTAAAAACAGAAATACCTTTAAAGAAGTAATTGTACGATCAACTTTGATATGGGAAGTGAAACAATTTTCGGTAATGTAGACGAAATCAGTAGGTTCATCAGCGTTATCGACAGCATTTATGCATTGTATAGGATTGACCTCGTGGCCTCGGGTTATATCACTGTTGAAATTAAATTCAGAAGGTTACATTTAAAGAAAAAAATAATCGATCATGTGAAACACAACTGATTTACTTTGTTAATATTCTGGCAGTTTTTTCTCTACTATGAGAAGTCATCTCTTTTAATTGCATATTGAGCCTGATCGCATTCTCAGAATCACTAGGTTTTTTAATGCAGCAGTCTACCGCCAACATGCCAGCTTTATTAACAATATCCGTACGAGCTTTATGGGCTAGCAGTAAAACAACACAAGCATAGTGATCTTGTCTTGCACAAATATGTCTGAAAACATACATTTCATGAGAAAAATTTCTCTAAAAATTCTGTAGTCGATTGAAATCACTTACAAAGGTGTATCACCATGAACGTTTGTACAATTGATATCCGAATTATAATTTAGCAGAACCTCCGTTGTATCGACACTTCCGGTAAATGAAGCCCAATGAAGGGCGATATTTTGTTCGGCGTCTCGGACGAAAGGATCAGCACCTCGTGATAATAAATATCTGGAAAAAAAATAAGAATTATAAAAAATACATTTAATTTTTGTATGTGCTTGGTAGGCAATTTTGGATTTTCCATCACTGGTAGTATTGCTGAAGCTGCAGAATTTTTCATTCCATATACAGGGTGTTCAAAAAAAATCACAAATATGCTTGTTTGTAGGAAATTTGATCAAGCCAACAGGTTTGAATTTAGAACAAAAGAGACATCTTTTTACTTGTTAATTTTTTTTAGTTGAAAAAATAGATTCCAGTCGAGAAATTTTAAAATTGGCGACTTTTTTAGCAAACTTTCGTTGAAAGTAGAAAAAAATCACTCTTCCACTGAATATATATGGCCTGTTTCACCGTGTGAGATTACATACTGCTAGTTTTGTTTTGAAGAATGAACATTTCATCTGAGTACATCTCTTGCTTTGTTTAGTAATTGTTGATCATTTATCCCTTTATATGAATGCAATTCCGTGAATAACGTTTCAAAAGTATAGGAAATAATCAGTAGAAATTATGCACAGGACAATGGCCTCACGTCTGAATTATTTCTCCATCTTTATTACTTACAAAGCCACATCCAAATGATTAAATTCGGCAGCCCAAACTAAAGGAGTCCATCCGCCATCATCGACATAATTCACATAATCCCGAGGAGACTTCGGATTCGACAGAAGGTAATAGCAGGCCTCCAAGTTTCCTGATTTTGCAGCTAAATGTAAAGCAGTCATTCCATCTTTACCCTGAAATAAAACAATTCAGTCGTAACGATATTCAATACACATTTTTTTTAGACTAAAATGAGTCTATACCTTGAACGAAACATTGGCTCCTGCTTTGACCAAATACTTGACGACTTCGTTATGGCCATTTAAAGCGGCTAACATCAGCGAGGTATTCTGCTCCTTGTCCAATAAATCTAATTGGGATCCAGCTTGGGTGAGAATGTGAACAATTGCAATGAACCCTCCAGCGCTGGCAGCATGCAGAGCAGAACCCATAATATGTTCTCTGTACAGATGATTCGGATTCAAGCCAGAAGCTGAAAAAAAAAATCAAAATTTATACATAAAAAATATTATGTCAAAATCAAAAATCTCCGAATTTTCAACTCACTCAAACAAGCCATAATTTTTTCAACATCTCCAGCTTTCGAAGCTTGATACATCATGCGATAAGTACATCTGGAAAAAAATCACCATTATTTTAGAAAATATTCATCGAACAATTGATCAAACCCGATCACACGATTGAAAACCTAACCAGCCCACAAACACGTGAATTTTTACAAGCAAAACAAGCCTAGCGAGAAAATGAAAAAAATTACTAGCAACGAAAACAAACCTCTGAGCTGGACTACTGCTACTACTTGGAAAAAGGCCAAACAAATACTTCTCTAACTTTTCCTTCTCTATCGAAGCTGGTAATCCATCTGAGGTAATCTCTTTTCCAGAAGGTAAGGTGAATATACGAGGTGGTACTAGAGGAGGAGATAATGGACGATCTTCGGGCTTCTCTACTGTGATGCTTCCGCGTAAACTCATCTTTGCTGAAGGCCTAATTTGAACAAATTATATTGAAATTGGCGCCTTTAGATTTTAATATATTAATTGAATACTTTAGCGAGAGAAAGGGGTTCCTTTTTCAATGTTTTCAATAATTATGAACTTTGAACTTTTTTCTAGTAATCACCCATATCAGTTCATTCACAGAACACATACTGTCTAGGTACTGTCGTTTCAAACTTCCGTGATCGCGTATTTACTTTTTAAATTTAGGAACTTTTTCATTTAAAAAAAAAAAAAATGGTTGTTTTCATTCATCGGTATAAATCAAAAAACGCTCTTCAGGAAATTTGAATCCACCCAATACAATGGTCATTCATATTTTTCTGAATTCTTTCATTTCCGGATTGACGAGAAGAAAAATTGCAACGAAAAAGCGTGATTTTTCAAAGCTTACTTAGTTTTTTTTTCTTTTTTTTTTTTTCGTTCAAATTACTCGAGAAATTCCTTTTAATTCAATGTTTTCAAAATGAAACTATTTTTTAATTTTTTTTTATTCTCGAATTTTTTGAAGTTAAAAACAAAACAAAATATTGCAACGATGGAAGGGAGTCTCTTTGAAATTTAGTCAACTCACTTTGGCATTTCCTTCATGTGAGGTAGCAGTTTGAAACTGTAGTGACATGATGTCCTCAGATGAGGCTCCAAACTTATAAAATAAATTTGTCAAAAGTTGCTTCAATCGTAATATAAAACTATAAATTTTAAAATCCGTTTTTCCCAGCATATCATTTCAAAAAAATTCTCTAAAGGGATCGTTTTACATTTTTTTTTTTTTTTGGAAAAATTTGAAAAAGGTAGCCAGAAAGTTATGCCTAGTCCTCAAAACGACGAGATTCGTCTCTTCTCCCCCCGAACCCTGAATCTGTCCATATTCGAAAAAATTGAAAAAACTAAAAAGTTCTTTAAAAAAACAAGATTTAGATATGGAATATGGTTCTGAAAAGTCTGAGGTAATGGGTCATCATTGTCTAAAAAAAGAAAATCATTGATATGATGTCATTGGCTAGTCTGTTCAGCCATTGATAACTTTGCCTAGAAAATCGAATCAATGACTAATTTTCAATATAGTCTGTTGTTAAATATAATTGTATTTGTGTAACATGTTTGGGCCTAGGTGAGCTACAGAGGATGGATGTCTTTATCCAAAAATACTATCAGCATCCAATTTTCATCACCTTCAATTATTTCAAGAGTTCTTGAAAAGATAACGATTTCACGTCTTTCAATATTCAGTAAAAAAATTGAAAAGAAAACATTTTCGACGAATTTTTTCTTGAAATGAGTTGGAGCGAAAATCTTACCCATAAAAATCATCAACATAAATTTCATGCGGTCTGTTTACCATTTTGTGGAGGGAAAACACGCACAATAGCCTAACGACATCCATACTGAAATCAATTTTTTGGAATTTCATTTTATTTGAACATCGTCAGATTTTGGGATCTATTGGATTGAGATAAAAGTGAAATCAGAAGGTTGAAATTTTTAATAAGTACGTCGTTTTGAGGCCTAGGCACAACATTTCGACAATCCCTGTTCATCTTTTTGGAACATCAAAACAATCACCTTTCTTACTCAATAATCAACTTACGTTTCGCGCAAAGAAATCTGACAAGGTAAAAAAACAGGATTTTTCTTCTGGCCGATTGAAATATGAACATCACTGGAAGGCGATAATTGGCCGCAGTGAGGACACACTCGTTTATCTTCGATCAGCAGTTCACATTTTCTATGATACATATGGTGCGATTCGCACATAACAAATTTACCCTGCAAAAAATACCTCACTGTAATATTTATAGGCGTAAATTTACCCATTTGATAATCTTCGAGTTATACCTGAGTACAAAACAGGCCACAGGTAGGACAACAATTGTGAATCAACAATCGATGAGTATGAACTTTGCAGAACATCAGGTAAGTCACTTTGACACTGGGTCTTTGTAATTTGATGTCGTCTTCAACAATTTCTACGTAGTTACAACATCCTATGTGTTTCCCTTCAATGGAATCAATCGCCTGGCAGTAGTGTTTCGTTTCGGGCGTATCCACTTTCATGAATACTTTCTCTTGAACTTGGCAAAGGCATAAGGCTGCCGTACCTCCCTAAAATTAAGATAATAATCGATTGCAGTTCAAGATTCGAACAAGTATTTTTTGATTTTGGAAAAAAACTGGCCAAATACTAACGCCGGATGATATGAGAGTAGATTCCGGTCTAGATGGTTTTTTCGGCGTGTCTCCGGTACTTGGCGACGGAGCTTTATCGTTAAATGTGTTATCTGCGAAAAAAATATCAACGTAGAAAAGCTGCATGCTGATAATTGCAACGATAAGGGTACTTTTACTAACTGATTACGTCCATAGAAGTATGTTTGTGATTTTGTAAAATACCAGTGGCCGATTTAAATAATACTGATTGTTCTTGACTAGATTCTTTCGATAATTCATTTTCATCTACGATAAGAAAAATTCAATGAATAAACTTGATTTTATTCTGTTACGTGAAATACTAAAAGAGACGAACCATTCATATCATTGATTTCTCCAGAATTGATAATTGTATGTTGAGAATCGGTATCTTGTTCGGAACTCTCTGAAACTTCATATTTATTCCCACGACCACCACGTTCTGATTGCAAGCGTTTCTTTTTGGCGACGTGTCTTTTATTGTTGAAAGAGTAACTCAACCCTTTGAAATACCTCTTCTTACGTTTGGGTTTCAGGTTCTTATCATAGGTTGACTTGGACGACTGGAAACTGTCGTCGGTCTGCACGGAATTATTGAACGATCCATTGCTATTGATCTCGAATTCTGATAAAGCTTCCATCTTCATTAAGGTAGGCTCATGGACGACAGGATTGACATTCAAGTCGACTTCTTCAATAGGCGTAATGGTTATTTCCCTGCTGTCGGGTAATTCGTGTATTTTGGATTTCTCGTGGAAATATGATAACAACTGAGACTTAGGAGACTTCATTCTGAGAGATCGTTGAGACTTATCTAACCCTTTAGGTGATCTTTTCTTATAAGACGTTTCTGGTAAACCAAAAGATTTCTCTTTCAAGGCGATAGCATTCTGTAAAACAGATTCCTTGGAGTTAGACACACGCCTCAATATACGCTTACTCGATACCTCGACGTTGACCGAATCTGGTAAACTTTCTCGAACTTTATTCACTTCTTTTTTATCGTTATTATCGTCTATTTTCTGCTGAATACTGCTCGTACTGAAGTAAGCATCTGGATCCGTTTCACTGGTACGTAGGGTTAATATGATCCTAGGTTTGGTGGCGTCGTTCTCCTTGAGACTTGCTTCGGTTTCGTCTGTTTCTACGACGTCAGTTTCAACGGGCACGACATCGGGGGTGTTTTCACTCACAGGTGTTTCATCTTCCAGTAATTCTTCCAAATCTTCCGTTGTATAAGGTACATAGCTTTTCAGTCCATTCGTTTCTTCGGTCTTGTTGCAGAGAAAATTCACATCATTTTGTTGCGTCGAGACGTTATCTTCTTCCATTAGAACGAATTTAGCGCGGCTAATTATTGCACCAGTTAAACATGATTAAATGTTTTACCTGAGTATACACTGTCGCGAGTTAAAAAATGTGCCGACCGGAATTCACATTATATCGCGAATCGAACTTTTTCGTTGATTTATGACGACTCGTTTAACGTATTTTTAAGGCGATAAATAAAGCGTTGGTTACATTTTAAGTTTTTTTTTCTCGATATCTTCGTGATTTTAATGTGTTTCACTATCTATAAAGAAAATACATTGTTGACATGTTTATTCAGATTTTAAATCAACCGAAAATATTGGTAGAAAAGTAGCTATTTTTACCGTATTTCCACGCTACCTGATTTAGCTACTATAGACAAGTGTTCTCAAAATGCTTTCGAAGGAATTCCGATACTACCTGATTCGATGACTGATTGCACGATCGAGTACGAGATGCTTCTCTCGGTTCAGTTCACTGTTTGTTGGATGGATTCCGATGGAAAGAATCCCAGAAAACATTTAAAACAATAGATTCTTTCGAATTGTGCTTATTTTAATGAAAATGTTCGAGAAAGTTATGGAGAAAAACTCGAGTTCGCGGGGAATCAGGTGGAAATTGTATCAAAACAAACCGAACAAAAAACACACTAGACGTTTTTGAGACTGATAAGATATTTTAAATTATAGAAACACATCAATGAAAATCTCTCAACGAGGAAAAATATTTCCGTTAGAATTCGCCAAACCTGGAAAAATTGCAAAAATTTCCCCAACGTAGGTTGAGAACCCTCGAGTTTTTTAATTTTTAAAAAGTTGAAGGGACGTTGTACTTTCTTGCCAAGTCAATTAGACGTGGCTGGTGGAAGAAGTTGTAATTTCGTTCTTTTCGGCTAGGTTCGCGGTACAACTTGCCTAAAAGAAGCGATTTTGAGTACCCCTCCTCACCTCACTTTGTCAAATCTACTGGATACTCCGACCGACTCTAACTCGTCAGCGTACGGTGAGGGGAAAGGAGAAACACATTGCTTTTCAATTCCTCTTTTTTGTCTCTTGCATGCTTTCTCCATCTTTCATTTTAATCAGTTCATTCATTCATCATGTGATCGGTGATCCATGTTTATTTATAATCAGTAATCAGTTGACATCAATTCATCACTTTTCGTGTAAGAGTAATTCAAAATTACAAACGAAAACAAAATACATACCTATAGTAATAAAAGTAAAATGCCTATTACTTTTTTCTTTTATTAGGCAAATTCGTCAATATTTCATTCAATTTGTCAAGTACAATCGTAACCTAGGATAAACTATAAGTAGGTACCTAGTACCTACGTATTCCTAAATTTTCCGTCATCTTATATTGTGATAGAGACAATCATTTGACAAAGGTCAATAATGTCAACTTGGTTCGTTGGTTCACTATCCAAAATAGGCAAAAACCAGTCGGAAGGTACTTTCTGTCCAAAATAAAATTATAAGAACCTACCTAAATGGTTTTCCATTCATCGCGTCATTTTCCAACATCAGGTATCTTGAATAGGCATTTTCGAAACTCCCAAATTTTTGAAATAATTACTCAGGTAGTTACGAATCACACGATCCATCATAATCAAGTAAATCCTCTCCAGGTGTATAGTGAATTCAGCCATCATTTCCAAAATCCTTTGGTTTTTTGAATCGTTTTCAGGCCTAATATGATTTTTTACTTGGGCCGAAGGCGGCGGCAGCATTTGATTTGCAATCGCAATAGCTTTCATTGCCATGATTAATTGGGTCGACTCGGAATCAGATTCCTTTTTTATTTTTTCTAAAAATACTATAAATTTATCGATACAGAGAACAACAATGATATTGAGTGGGCGTGGTAATCCATTTTGACAAACGATTTTCATAAATTCTAAAACGATCATTTGAATTTTAAAAGGTATCTTGTTTAAAATTGAGATAAGAAAATCCTTGAATATTTTGAGTTTTCGGTTGAAAAAGTTTTCTTCTTGAGTGGTCAAGTTTTTGAAATTAGTGAACCACTGTAAAAAATTATTCGTAGGTATTTATTAATGTCGATTGTTGAAAAAAGCAAGCCACAAATTTTGATGAAAATACTGCCCAATAAAGGGTGATATATTTTTGGTTCATAAGAACTTAAGAAGTTTGTGCCCTAGTATCAGAAAGAGAACAAACTTCATCTATAATTACAATTGCTTTCGAATAAAATTTTATTTGAGGTTTATATTTCATATGTAGGTATTATAACTTCCAAGTCCAAATATGTACCCCAAAAACGACTAAAAATTTGGAAGTTTTGATTTCCTGTTTTCAAAATTTTGATTTTTCTAGGGTTGGGTAATTTAATAAAGAGAAATTTTAATGTAGATACTTAGATGTTATATGTACTTAGTGCTAGGGATCAATCTGTGAAGAAGGCGATAAAATTATTGAAATATTTTCCACAAAATTTATGCATCGAAGTTCATTTTGCTCTTTTTTTCTAGGTACAAAATTTCTATTAAAAAAATTAAAGAAAGCAAAAATGACGGAAAATTTTGACATTTCTGCAATTTTGAAATTTTTTTCAAGACAATTTTGAAAATTTTCAGTTCATACCCACATTAATTTTTAAGTTTTTGCACCAATTTTTAGCCTGCCTATCTTTCTCCGCAGCCCTGTGATTTTCTCAATTTTCATGAACATTGATAATGACCTGACCCGTGATCGTGATTCAAGACTTTTTTGGTCGAGGAAATCAATTCAAATCAATTTTAAAAATTTTTCTAACACTGTAGCCATTTGAAATTCTATAAAATTTCGAGAATAAAAAAATGCAGTTGAAAGCACTTCCATGAAAATTTTTAAAAAAATTTAATTGAAAAAAAATTTCGTTGGATGATTTATAATTTTTAGAAGAGGTCAAAGACAATAATTGGTATTCAATTTCAAGCTCAAGTATTAAAAGGAACAGAAACTTGAACTACCTATTTTTTCCTTACAGCGGGAGCAAAGTGCTACTTTTCCTCCCTCTCGCAAAAACACTCCAGTGTTTAAATTTAAATTCGCACTTTTCTGGTTTCTCCCGCAGTAAGAAAAAATATCGTTTAGAACTCGAAGAAAAAACAATTTTTGTTTTTTGCTCCTTTGTTGTGAAATTTTTCAGGTCCACCAAAAAGCAAGAATGACTTGGATACTTACATAGCAGGCAGAAGCCATTTTTTAAATTACCTAGCTAAAGAAAATTTTTCTTATAAGCGACATTTTCTAAGGACACCTATCAACTCAATCTTTCGTGACTGGGCGGGGCTCAAATTTTTCCTACTAGGATTCTCACCAGAAATTGACTTTTTTACCTGAGTAAGTACCAATTTTCATCAAAATTTAAATCCATTGATGTACTTTGGTAATAGTACATTATAAGTATGTATACCTATTACCTACCTACATAATAATGATCGAAAAGGATTACTTAATTATTTTTGAAAATATTCATACTTCAATGCTCCAATTTTTTAGCTTTGTTTTCATAGAAGAACTGTTGATATCAGTTTCTACATTTTCTAGCGAAGAACCTCCATCATTTTGCAAACTTTGGTAGGTATTTTCTTCTGCATCGATTGATAACTGAGAAAAAAAATTATATAAAAAAGTAGGTACTCAATGAGTCAATATTAAGAAAAAAAAATCAATTCGAATTAAATTTTTTTCCAATCAATCAAGTCAGTAGATAAATTATTAACTATAGGTAAGTATCTATATTCGATGATAGATAGGCAGTTATGGTACTTTATTGCATAATGGCAGGTACTTATTTTCACATGAACTATAATTCTGATGAAGGGTGATTGATACCATTACTGATAAACGAGAACTCAAGATAAAAATTCTAATGAACTATAAAGTTCAAATAAAGTATGGGCAGGCCCAGGTACCGAATATTGTTGAGTGCAGCTGGTACGTATGGTACATACAAGCACCTTTTTCAAATGTAGGTAGATAAAAAGCAGGTACTAAAGAATAAAATTAAGATTGTGGGTGTAATTTTCAAGAATTGTTCGAGAGTACATTTTGAAAATATTACAATGATCAACGATTTTATTTCTCTGTTACTTAATCAATAGATATAAATAGGTATTTACATAATATTATGCAAGTAAGTATACTTACGACGAATATGCTTATCAGTAAAAAACAATTTGAAAATAAAATGAGCGTTCTTTTCATGATTCAGTCTCAGTCATGGTTTGCCTGCTACAAATTTATGCGTCATGATATTTGTACAAAACACAATATTTAATTTAGAATAGATACATAAGTTGATAGGTACTAGGTACAAGCACGTATAGTTTCCTCTTCAAAATTCATTTTCTGAGAAACTACATATTTTACCACATATTGCAGAACACCTGCTGGCCGTTAGTGTTAGTCAATAATTTTTCCCTTTGAAAGGAAAGATTAATAGGTACATTCACCGGTTCACCACATTTTGTACAGTAGAAGAATAATGTGGACACCTTGTTGAAATTATGATGACATTGAAAAAAAAACACTTGACAAAGTTCACCCAACTTACGGAATTCTTTCACTCATATCTTTGACCGATTCGACATCAATTTTTTTATTCTTTTTGAAATACTTTTCCTGAACTTCATTCAAAGTCTTCCCTTTAGTCTCAGGCAGTATAAAAATCCCAAACGTAGCAGCCAATAAACTAAAACTGGCAAAAGTCCAAATTGTGGCTTTGATTCCAAATAGATACAGAAATCTAGGATACGCTTTCATCATAATGGACGAGTAAATATACCCAGTGGCCCCGTACAGACCGTTCATAACCCCTCGAACCTCCAAAGGGAACAATTCACCACCCATTACGAATCCAACAGGTAAAACACCGACGATACATATGAAAATGTAAGCAAATAAGGCCAATGGTACAATCCACGACCAACGGTTATCTTTTTCACCTTGAACTAATTCTTCATACAGGGCTATGATTATCATCGATATAACCATGCCTAGACCAGATGAAGCTAATACTATTTTCCTACCGAATTTATGCATAAAATAAGGAGTGGTGAGACTGCCTAGGAAAATACTAACTGCAAATAAGACAGCTATGGAGGAACTTTGGTAAGGAATATTTAGACGATCGACGATAGTGACTGTGAAAGCTAACATGATTGGGTACCCTGTACTCTGGAGTATTATGAACATCGAGGATAAAATAACGAACGGTTTCCAAGCGTTGAGGCAATTCCTGAAAGTTTGCTTGGAACATGTTTTGAATTTCTGGCCACACGATTTTTCCATTTCGCGTATTTCTGATTCCAATTCGTAATCTTGTTGGCATCTAATGTTGCATAATATGGCGATAGATTTATCGCGTTTGCCTTTCGAGTATAACCAAACTGGAGATTCGGGTAAAAATACAGTCATGAGTAATCCAAATAGTGATAAGGCAACGAAAACTATAGAGACTGAATTCCATTTGAAATAATACATTAGCATGTTTGAAATTAGTATGCCAAGACTGTACATTATTTCAATGACGGAGAGGAGGGCTCCTCTGTGATGTGGAATTGAAATTTCAGCAATGTAGGTTGCTACGCAGAATGACATTCCTGGAAAATTTATAATAAAAATGATGAGAATATTCGAGTTGTGGGGTTGAAGTAAGTTGAAAATCATACCTCCACTGATGCCTTGTATCATTATACCAGCGTAGATTAATGATACACTTTCTGCGAATGTTATCAGAAGCCATGATAATATAAATGGTACGAATATGATTTGAATGAATAATTTCCTTCCCAACAGGTCCATAAATAAGCCAGATATTATGCATCCTAGTGGACTTAGCAAGCTGACGAAACTAGCTGAAATTTAAAAAAATTAAAGATAAATTTGAATTTTCGTCGCCTTGAATGAATTCGTTATGCAACTTGAATGACAAAGGATTACTTCGAACTAAAAATGGAGTGGAAGTATTTTGAAAAATGTCTCGAATTTTTTTACGAGATCCTTTTTCGATGGCCAAATGAAATAATCAGCTAATCAGCATTATTTTTTATCCAATTCTTGCTTGAGAGGAGAGAGGGGAACAACAGAGATTTTTTGACGAAGTGCCCAAGTTTTGAAGAGAATCAAAAAGAGATTCAAATGGACGATCACATTTTGATAAACCCAAGGCTGAAATTTTACTGTGAAAGCTCAAATTTTCATGGGGAATGAAAAAGTTCAAGGTTTCCATTAAAAAATCTGAAAAAAAAATTATAACGAAAACTACTTTTTATCAAATAACAAATCATCAAAATAAAACCTCAATACGCCTAGAAAGAGGTGAAGGAGTTCAGGATTTCAGAGGACTGATTTTATGGAAAAATTGAGATTATTTTACAAATTTGATAATTTTTTGAAAACTAGATTTTTTCAGGAATGAAGCTGTTAATTTTTTTTTTTTTGAAAAAATCGAAAAATATCATCTACCTACTTATTTACTTTTATGTATGTATCTACATATTTACATTTTAGGCATGTAATATCCAACTCACAGCAGCCATGTTGCAGCCAATTGTTAAAAACTAGCCATTTTCTAAAATAAATTGGATATTTTTCCAAGAATTTATTTCTTTTTAAGAAAATGATATTTTTATTTTGAAAATTATCGGTAAATATATTTTTTTAAAATTGTAATATCATCAAGCTTTTCTTTTAAAAAAATGATGAATTTTAAAAATTTATGACTACATTCGAGAAATTATTAAACTTCCTGAAGTACCTAAATAAGTAGGTACCTATACAAGGTTCTAAAAGTTGCACAAAATGTCAATTATGCTTAAAGTATATTCGGTTCAGCAAAAGCGAACCTGCAAAAAAAATATTTACTGTCGAATTTGAATTTTTTTTATTCTTCACAATTTTCTTTTTAAATCCTGAGTCACATGAATAATGAGAAAGTCACAACAAAAAAACGAATATTTCAAAAATAAGATTGCTCATTTCTTGCATGATTCAAAATTTAGAAATAAGTATGTAGTAAAGTAAAATTAAGAATTTTTTGCAAATGAGAAAGAGAGTCGAGCTTACCACTTACCACAAAGGAGAAGACCGACTCTCAAGAAGGAAAAACGTTTCAATTTTAAACTGGGATTCCCTCTCAAGAGAAAAATATTTTGGGTTTGAAGTAAAAATTATTCCAGAAATTAATTTAAAGAGTCAAAAAACATGGATTCCGATTTTGACACCCTACCCGATGAATATTTTAAAAAATTTCAATTTTGGTCCCATGGTCTAAGAAATTCTCAATGTTCGATTTCTCATCATGAGAGAGCACAGAAATGGGTTCAAGAGCATCAAAAAAATCTCGTGTGTCTTGGAAAGGATTTGAAAAAAATATCCCCAGCTCGAAAAACACCTTAGGAAACGCATTCTGCGAACCAAAAAGTTCTATTTTTTGTGTGTTTATGCTTTTGATAAGACTTTGAAGTTGGGAGAATATTGTTAACCAATTTTTTAACTTTTTTTTCGCTCTTCATTGGCAAATTAATTTGGGTCCTTGCCTTTGTACTTGTATAGTTGAAAAATTTTAAAAACTATTGTACGCAACTAAAAAAAAAAAAATCGAATGCTTATCATCCAAATGCTGCACCTCTTTTAATTTTGAGCAAAATTAAGGGCTCCTGCACCTCCCAAGGGTGTTGAAATCCCATTTCCCAAATTCGGAAACCTCTACTTTATTTTTGATTTAAGTTTATATGAAATATGTGTAGGAAAAATGTACCTATCCAGGATTTTTCTTCTTCGTCAATTTTAATTGAAGAATCTGGTAAATCCAATTGGTGGAATAAAAATGCCAAGTATGAGCGGTTAATCCCAACCAATAAATATGTTAATAAAGCCACAAAGACAAAAAATATCTGTAAAAAAAATTATTTAAAATAAAATAGGTGATCATTTTTTTAAAAATTTCAATTTTTGGGTACAATTTGACTAAACACTTACTTCTTTGATTAAACTTTTGTTAAATAATTGATTGAACATTTTTGAAAATCAATATTAATAAATAATTATGCATGCACTTGAACTCTTCCAAACTGGGAATCGAACCACAAAATGGATAAATTATTCCAAAAATTGGGTATTTTATACAAGTACGTCTACCGGTCTGCATGTAAAATTTTGAATTACAATTAGGTACCTATCTTGATCTGTATCATTCCGTACTCAAGTATTTGATGGGTATTTAAACAATCAATTTTTTTCATAATTTTTTTTGGTAAATGAGGGGTTTAGATTCTTAATCTTATCTTTAAGGATATGGCTCAGTGATGGAATTATACTCAAAGAATTTTATTCAAGTAGGTAAATTTTTTTTAGAAATGGAAACGTGTCTGTAAATAAGTTATAATTTGCCGATTTTTCAGACGTATGTACCTACGTGACAAGATAATAAGATAAGATTATGTATTTAAAAAATACGAGTATAAGAGAATCAATTGAGGATGATGGTTTTGTGATTATGACACGTATTTGTTCTAAGTTGCAAATAACATCGCATAGCACTTGTTATTGTTTTCTTCTTTTGTCTTCTATGAAAGCTCCTTGCAAATAAAAAGATTAACTCGTGCTTTAATAATTAGGCGTTATTTGATATTGATAACCTTTCATTTTTGTCGTAAATTATACGTATAAGTAGGTAGATGAACCTGAACCAGTTTAATGAAAAACATTATTTTTGACTATATATGAGTGAGCTAATTTTTTCCGACATCCTGAACGATACGAGCGAATTTTAAAATAGAATTCGGTAATAGGTAGGCAACTAAAAAATAATACGTAATTTTGTACTTTTTTCTGAAAGTTGGTGAGGGAAGGGGAGATGGTCAGGAAATTGCATACAAAGTACAAACCTCGAATCACTTGGACTTGGTACATATCTATAAATTTCACTCCCTCTACTCTGCCCTTATTCTTTCCTAAATCATTAATTTGAAATCTGCCATGTCAAAACAAATTTTGCCAAAAAAAATGATTCTAGGATCACTAATATTTTCCGAATTAAAAATAAAAATGAAAACCTATTTTTGAATGATTTCTGAAGGGAGAGGCAGATGTCTACCTTATTTACATTTTACATCACTGGTAAAATAATCACTTCTAATAGTTACCAACTTAATTTGTCAAGTCCTTTTGTTCACTGTTCTTCTAGGTACTTTCTTTCCTTGGCATGGATCATTTCCATCTCAATTTATTCAAGTTTTGTTTTGGTCCTTGATTTTTTTTGGCATACTATGGTTATGAAATATTTTCTCTGGAGAAAGTAGGAAGAGGGAATTCATTTATCTTATTTTCTCGGTTGTTCAATAACGTATGTATTTCATAGCTGAATTGTACTCCTTCCAATCAATGAGTAGGCAACTCATCTCAAGTTCATGTATTTATGTTTATCTAACCCTAAAACTGCTAAGGCCAACGCTATAATCTATGATCTTACGATGAATTTTTTTGAACTTTATTTGGCACTTTCGACTATTCGTTATGAAACATATATCAGAAGTTCGAGAAAAAAATCAAGGAACCCTTCACAATTTATTTTTCAACTCTACAGTCTACATAGTATCTTTGTGGTAAAATGTGACAGGCAAACAGAGTTCGTATTTGTACTCGTACCTACTTGTATTTTAACCAAGACCATCAAGAGTATTTGAAGCATCCGTTTAAAAAACAACCATAGTCAAAAATCTGTATAAATGAGAATAGGGACATAAGTGTACTGAAAAAATGAAAAAAACTAAAAAAAGTCAACACCTGGGTCCTTCTTCTCATGTACAAATTTTGGACTATGGTTATTTTTTAAACGGGCGCTTCATTTTATTACACAATGTCCCATGAACCTAGAGGAAAAATTTGTATTCTTAGGCAGATGCCCCATGCATCAATTTTTACAAAAAAATTTTAAAAATCTTCGAAATTTGAATTTTCCTCCTATTTTATTTTCAGGGTATCAAAAGCCTCAAGGTAGTCAAGGTATTGAAAATCTGCAATGCACGACAAATGTTCGAATAAATGAATTAAAAATGATAATTAATTTTTTTCTAGAACATAAAATTTACAAAAAACAAAATTTATAATAGACTCACCTACTCAGTACTTTTTAAATTAATAGTCTTTAATTTTTCCATATTCAATCGATAAAATAATGGAAAAAAAATTAAAATTATTCAAAAGTTTGCATTTTGGTACTTCTTTTTAGTTGAACGGATTGCCAACCTTGCTATGTTTTATCATCTTGAATTATTTTGTTGATTTTTTTCAAATTTTTGAACAGATAAGCGTTGTTGAGCGATAAAAACACCGATTTTTCATTACATATCTATTTCTTATGATCATGCTTGTACGCTAATTTTTTTTATGAATTTCTGTAGCTGAGGGCTGTGACAATGGACGTACTTAATCCTCAAATCGAAATCATCGACGGTATTCCGTACCGAGTCCATTACAGTGATGACTTCAACGCCATGCAAAATGCCGAAACAACGCCTTACGTAGAATTCGGCGGTAAGACTGTCTATTATAATTCTTATTGTATTCTATTCTCATCACAAACCCTTACAGATGATGAAGAAAAAGAAGTAGAATGTGGTGGAGAAATAGTCGACTCTGAGGGAGCCGACGTAGAAATAGAGTTGTTAGACGATGGATATTATCTACTGCAGTTGCATGTTCCCAAGTAATTTTTCGCTCCGGTAGATTTCAGTTCCGAAGACCGAATATCCTGTAATGTATCTTTTCTCTTTTATAGAGATTATCATTCAGTCATTATTGGTCCTAGAGGAGGAACGAGGCAACGTATTGAAATGGAAACTAAAACTTTTATTGATGTTCCGCGGAAAACCGAAACCGGCAAAGTTGGCAAGTGACTCGATATTTTTATTATTTTCCGTCGAAATTGACGAATATTGATGCTGATATTTTAATTTTAACAGAAATTAAGGGCAAGAACCGAGTTGGTGTGTTAGCTGCGTGTCGAAGAGTTAAAAATCTGGTTGCTACTGCTCGAGCTAAAACACCTTTTACTCATTTTGTTTCAATACCCATGACGGGTGTAGAAGTTGTGAAAAATTTTCACCGTTTCAAAGTCAGTTATTTGATTCATATAGGGAATGTTTATTCTAATGGAGTAGAAAAAAGTAAAAATGAACTGATATGTTTTCAGGAAGAAGTATTGGAAAATTGCGGAAAAAGTGCCGGCATTTGTGAAGGTTTGTTTCAAAATCCAGCTAAACTTCACTTAACAGTGACGGTGGTGCTTTTGGCGGACGCCGAAGAAAGAGATTTAGCTACTAATATCATGATTTCGTGCAAAGAAGACATAATAAAGTAATTTTTTGTTTTATTTTTTACCAAAAATAATTATGAGATTTATTTATTTGAATTTGAAATTCTAGTCCAATGTTCAATGGGCATGCTCTGAGGGTACGAGTCCGTGGACTTGAAGTAATGAACGATGATCCTAGCGAAGTAAAGGTGCTTTATGGAAAAGTGGAGGATCCTACTGGATGTTTACTTCAAGAATTAGTTGATAGAATATTGGATTATTTCGTCGAAGCAGGTTGGCTGAATTTGAGGGGTTTTTATGTTCAGACTGAGATTTCAGTTCAATTCATTTTTCGCAGGTTTAGTCGAAAGAAGTAAAGATAATGTCAAGTTGCACATGACGTTGATGAGTTCCGTTTTCTTGGGAAAAAAATCAAACGAAGAACAAAAACGTCGCGAATTAAGTAATGGGCAACGTAAATGGTATTTTTTCGATGCCAGTAAAATTTTGGAGGTAAGGTTTTATATTTTATCAAAAAGACAAACAGAAAATTAATTGTTTATTCTTTTTAGTTGTACAAAGATTTCGATTTCGGAATAATGGAGATAAATAAAATACACCTTTCTCAAAGGCATACCAAGAATGAAAATGGTTACTGGGTTCCCTCCTGCCAACTTACTTTTTATTAAATTAATTCTCTTATTCTATAGAATTGTGTGGCCTTCTTCTGTGATTTATTGTACCCAATTGTTATTATTCAATCGTTTGAAACTAAGAATAATTATTATTAACAAATGCAGATTATTTTATTGCAGTTTAAATTCATACGATACAATAGTTATAGCCAAGCACACAATAAAAAAGGAAACGAAAAATGCAGGTAACAAAAACAATAATACTCCAAGCGACTAGATACAAAGTAAGAGGTTTCAATTCGTTGCGATCATTTTGCTGATTTTGTTCGAATTCGACCGGTGTGATGACGACTTGAAGGGTACATTTTGTAAACGAAAGATAAATCTGGCGGAGGAATCTAAATAACAAAACACATTTTTTTCAATCGAATAATTCGAAAAAGGGCCCCTCGGAAATAATGATGAGCATACCTCAAAATTGGATTGAGAATTCGATTGAGGTAATGTTTTTCTCATATTGTTTCCTGTATAAGCGACACATTTCAATTCCCATTCATCGATTTCCTCATTCCAATGGGCATGTTGTTCGATTAATTCCTACATAAAAATACGATTAGAAGGGAGCATGAAATAAAGAAAAAAATATGCAGCGAAACTAACTCGATAATCATCAGGAATGTAGAATTTTTCAATAGCGTCAAGGTAACCTAATTCTTTATTTAGTTGTCGAATATTATCCAACAATCCTTCCATTTCTCTTTGGTTTTCGTGACACAAGTCCTTCAATTCTTCTTTGTTAGACATCAACATTGATTGAGCTTTTTTGATTTTCTTTGTCAAAGCTGTAGCTTCTTCTTGTAAACTGGAGTATTTCTCTTCGGCGTCTAATCTCTCAGACTGGAAATAGAATAATAAACGTGATTTAAAAATTGAATCATACGTATTTTCAAGTAAAAATGAAAAGTGGGTACTGACTTCTTTTTGTTTAATCTGTTCGCTGAGATGGTCTTCGCGAGCTTTACGTTCTTCGAGTTCTTTGGCAGCCATTTCTAAAAGTTGTTCTTGGGTTTCTACCTTTTCTAAGAGGTTTTCTCCTCCAACTAATATTTTCTTCTCTAAACTTTCCAGTTTCTTTTTCAATTCTTCGGTTTCATTTCTGGAAGAATAAAAATTATGTAGAGATAGAAAAATATTTCAAGAAATATACTGATGAGTTTCATACTGGACGTTTTTCAATTCTAATTCGTGAGCTAGAGCTTCGGGATTCTCTTTGACTTTCTCGCCTAATTCGTCGTCGTCCAAACTTTTCTCCATATCCATATTTTTAACCACTGGGACAGCAGTCTCTTCTGAATCTTCTTTATCTACTTCCTCTTCTAAAAGTCCATCAATTAAAATCGATAATGAGATACTTTTTTGAAAAAAATAGGATCATTCCATTACATTTTTACGAGGTTTCAATATTATTCTTTTTTGCGACGTTGGTGTTTAAGTTTGGGTAGAGAAAACTTCGTAAAAAAAATTTGAGCAAAATCTTAAGATCGAAGTTCAAAACATGTTCAAAATGGTTAATTGACATGGTAAGACTTTTTCTGATTTTATGAAAGAATTTTTGATTTTTGAGGTGGGAATAATGACCGAATGAGGAGAGAAGTCAACTACAAAAATTAAATCAATTCCCAAACTTGGTGTTTCAAAAATTTTTTGTACAAAATTTAAAAACCAAGTGGATGTTACATGAGATGACCCTAAAAGAAAAATACGTACTACTGTCTTCCAATTGTTTCTTCAATGATTCGATTTCTTTCTGGAATTGTCTTAATAAGGCATCTTTAGGATCTTCGTTTACATGGACGGTATTACGAATCATTTTAGCCCTGCTAGCATATCTCAGTGTACTAATAGTTTCATCGTAATTATAATCGGCAGGACTAATGGTGGCGCACTGGGAAAAAAATAAAAACAAAAAATTGATTCTCAATCTTAAAGATTATTTAACTTGATTGAAAATACCTACCATAACGGTTTTAGCATTCCCTCCCAGAGAATCTTGCAATATTCGAGTCAGTTTAGAATTACGATATGGAATATGAGACGATTTCCGATCAACCAGAGCTGATATCACGTTACCCAACGTAGACAACGACAAATTAATTTTGGTAGCTTCTTTGAACCGTTGCCCAGTCGCCTCTGTTTTACTTTGCCTTTCGGAACCCTGGAAAAATATTATTGATGAATTGGGTTTCGATTCGATTTTTCTAAAAAGTATCATATTTACCGCCAAATCGACAAGATGCAGTCGTCCAGCTTTAACTCGTTGTCTACCGTCCGAGCCTGTCTTACTCGTTTCGACGGTTATGGAGAATATCGCATGAGAACGAGAGCTGGCTATGTTCATCGCAGTAGCAGCACTAATTCCTGTTGAAAAAATATAGAAATGATAAATTTAACTATCGAAATGAGTACAAAAGTACAAATAATTCTTAAGACGTACTCCGACGATTTCCCATCATCATAATACGTTCCATATCTTCGGCATTATTTACAATAAACGTGGACAAATCTTTCACATAGACTCCAATATCAGAACGTTCTTTTATCTCTAGATTCTGAGAATAACAATTTTTGCTCAGCAAATCGTGGATTTCTTCGTTATATATCTCGAAATAGGATACTCGAACTAAAAATCTGCAACATTGATATAATTACAAAACAAATTCAAAGCAGATGAAAATAATTCCAATTATTTACTTAATATCATCTTTTGCTTTCGCTATGTGCCCGAATATATGGGCGAAAGAATTTGGAATAATTCCTCGTAATTCTGGCTCTGCGTTGATACCTTCCATAGTGAAAGTTTTACCAGTTCCAGTTTGTCCATAAGCTAATATCGTTCCGTTATAGCCAGCCAGTACTTTATCGACGATGGGGCGAGCTATTTCATTATAAACGTCCATCTGTAACCGAATTATCATCCTTAGATTACAGAAATAGTCGAATATCTCGACGAAAACGACAATCAAGTTCACCTGTTTCGAATCCTTGTCGAAAACAACATCGAAATTGAAGGTTTTTGGAATACTTCGTTGAGTTGAGTTCGGATTGAATACGTAGATCGAATTGTTGTAATTTTCGACGTTGACAACCGAGCGACATTTTCGCTCTAGCTCTTTTGAGCTCAAGGGTCGAACCCTGGCTACCACACGGACATTTTCTACTTCTTCGTTCTGTCATAAAAAAAATACACCAAAGATGATGGGAGTTCACTTGACATATTTTTACCAAATATAGTAATATTTACCATTTTACTCCAGATCGCAGCCAGATGTTGGATACTGTTTTTCTCAAGGGTTATAATTTGTTGGAGAGTATCAATTTGACGAATTCATGGCTGAAAAAGGTCGATTAAACTTGAAGCATTTTTGGAACAGCGTTTTTATCGATTGAAATCGAATTTATAAATAAATTCCAAGGAAAGGAGAACTGAGCTTAACGAATCAAACTTTGCACTGATAAGGGAAAAACTTTCGCGAACTTGTTTATTTTTCATTTGACTACTTTGCACATATCGATAACTTTCTTTGAGATGAGGTAAAAATATAACGTGTGAGCACTGAGCACTGAGAAGAATTTGAATTCTGGGTGGTTTGACTAAATTGACTTCATTTTTTCATGTCTTTGAGACCGAGATTATTCTCGAGGAACTTATCAATCAATAATCCCTTCAAGTTTATACTTTCAGCGAAAGATTCTTCAAAATTATGTGATTTTTAATTGATGATTTGATCGAAAATCGAAAGATGGCAGAACATTGACCAATAAAACCTCATCACGATCAAGTTCCATTAAAATGAGCAGAGTAGAATTTATCAATTTACGACAGATCTAGCTTTTATGATTTATGATACTTCTTATGAACTTTGATTTAACTTTTATACGTCGAAACTTTCCAGCAACAAAAAATTTTTTGCATTAGGATGCTTCAAAATCCCTCACAGGTGAGTCATGTCAACATAAAATCATTCAAGAAGCACATCCAGCTCGTCCAGCTTCAAAGCAACTTTTTCTAAAGTACGGAAGTTTCCAACTTTCAAGAACACTTCAGATTCTTCAAGTCAAAAAAAAAGCAAGTCGTGTTTTTCTGATTACGAAATTGAATAATAAATTAATGAAAATTGATGAAAAGTACTTGAAGAGTGACAAATTAAACGTAATACGTATCGTCAAATGTTGTATATGTTTCATCATTCACGTTAAACTGCATCCAATGTATAAATAGGTTGAACTCAACTGTATAAAAATGTCTGTAGAGGAGCAATCAAGTGAGTAAAATCATATCTAAAAACTTATTCATTGCTGCATTTAATTCTAAACCCTATTCTATGGTAATTGATCTTCCTTTCCAAATATTTTCGAAGGTAAAATTTACACTTCCGAGCATTACGGAGATGACGAAAAAGGAGACGGAAGCGAAAGTAAGCCTTTCAAAACTGTCCTACATGCCATGCGGTTCGCCGGCAAAGAGCCTTTTCCCCCCATTTACGTGGACTCCAAAGTAGAAGGAGAGGTAAACTTATATATTATTCAACAAAATTCATACAGTAACGAAAATTTACCTAGTTGTATTGTTATATGTAGAAATTCGAACCAGTTGCTAAAGCACAATATAAGAAAATTTACAAAATATGGCAACGAGAGCAGTTCAAAACAGCTGGCAAACAAGTTAAAGAGAAAGAAGATGCTGAGAAAAGGTTGAAAAATTTAGAAGACGCTAAAAAAATCACCATTAGCGAAGATACCTCATTACCGGAAGCAAAATTGATCAAAATCAAGCATTGTGTTGATTATGAAAGTCAAAGGATTAAAGTATTTGGATGGGTTCATCGATTAAGAAGACAAAGTAATGATGAATTATTTCAAATACTCTATGGTAGAGTTACAGTTTATTTATTTTGGATTTTTTTTTGTAGAATCTGTTATGTTCATCACGTTGAGAGACGGTACAGGCTTTTTACAATCTGTTCTGGTTGATAAACTTAGTCAAATTTACGATGCCGTTACTTTGGCCACTGAAGCTAGTGTATTGCTTTATGGAAAAATTGTCAAAGTACCAGAAGGTAAAACTGTAAGTATTGCGATCAACAATTACTCATTATTTTATTGAAGTATCGAATCATTCTCTTGGATTTTTAACAGGCTCCAGGAGGAGTCGAATTACAAGTAGATTATTGGAAATTAATCGGTTCTTCGCCACCCGGCGGTGCAGACACTATTCTTAACGAAGAAGCTCTTCCAGATGTTCAATTAGACAACAGACATATAATGATTCGTGGAGAAAACGTAATACAAATGGTTCAGTCAACATCGAATTTTATTTTCTTTCATTAATTGTGGTGTTTTTAGACTTCCGCGGTATTGCGAATGCGTGCTGCTGTCACTCATGCGTTCAGAGAACATTTCCTGAGCGAAGGAGTAACTGAAATTCATCCTCCTACGATGGTCCAAACTCAAGTCGAAGGCGGATCAACGTTATTTAAATTAGATTATTTCGGGTACTTCAATATTCTGCTATTTTTTTCATTTCAACTCGAGCTCGTTTTTTGATGTTTTTTTCATTTCAGAGAAGAAGCATATTTAACTCAGAGTTCGCAACTATATTTAGAAACGAGTCTAGCTGCCATTGGCGACTCTTATTGTATCGCTCAAAGTTATCGTGCAGAACAAAGTAGAACCAGGAGACATTTAGCAGAGTAATTATTTCTTGCTTCATCGTGTTTCATAAATAATGATGAATTTTTAATTGATCGGAATTTCTAGGTATGCCCACGTCGAAGCCGAATATCCCTTCATTACATTTGACGATTTACTCAACAAAATAGAGAATATGATTTGCGACGTTGTCGACAGAATTTTAAAATCTCCGTATAAAGATCTAGTTTACGAATTGAACCCTGTAAGTGTTCCGAATGAGAAAATTTATCCACGAATTGTTCGTTTAAATGACTGTTTTTGTTTAGAATTTTGTACCACCGAAAAAACCTTTCAAAAGGATGGACTATTCGGAAGCCATTGAATTTCTTCGTGAAAACAACATTACTAAAGAAGACGGCAGTTTTTACGTATTCGGCGAAGATATCCCAGAAATGCCAGAAAGAAAAATGACAGATTTAATTAACGAGCCCATTATGTTGTGCCGATTTCCGGCCGGAATTAAATCCTTTTATATGTCAAAATGTCCTGAAAACAAGGAACTAACTGAATCTGTAAGTGTTCCTGTTGAATATGACAGCAAATCGTCTGCAGGTAGTTGAATAATTTTGATTTTGCAGGTGGATGTCTTACTACCCAATGTTGGAGAAATAGTCGGAGGATCTATGCGTATATGGGATTACGATGAATTGATGCAAGGCTACAAAAATGCTGGTATCGATCCAACTCCTTATTATTGGTATTCCGATCAGGTACTAAATCTTGGAGAATATTCGAGTGACATGAGCTCGGATTGTTTGCAATAATTAATTTTTATTTTAATTTTCAGAGGAGGTATGGTTCATGTCCTCATGGAGGTTTTGGTCTTGGACTAGAGAGAATTCTATGTTGGTTGCTTAACCGTTATCACATAAGGGATGTTTGCTTATATCCTCGATTTTTGGAACGATGCAAGCCATGATATCATGTTATTATTTTATCTATCCAGTTTTTTAAATTCAATAAATGCTTTTAAATACGTAATTTTTTGTCAATAACTTGAAGAAAAAGAAAAATACAAAATATATTCTGTATTTTTTGGAACAAAACAGATTTAATACAGCGAGATGGATTATCAAAAAGGAAAAAATCTTAAAATATTCGTTAAGGGTTTTTTTATTTTAAAAAAATGCTTATAAAATTTTCAATGTTACATTCTACATATTTTAATGTCGAGGGAAAAAAACGAATTACAGTGCATTAATGAAGAACATAGGTAATTATAAAACGAAGTACAAATTGTTATAAAAACGAATAAATTAATCATCATCGACGGGACCGCCTTGGGGAGGTTTAGGGCCACCCGCTCGTTTAGCTAATATTATCTGATCGACTTGTAATACGGTACAGGCGGCTTGGGTGGCGTATTTCAAACCCCAGTATTTGGTTAAATATAAATCCAAAATACCAGCTTCGTTCGCATCGATACAACTGGGACCTTCACCCTGAAAAATAAAACACGAAGTTAAAATTTTGAGTGACAAAATTAAATTGATAGAGAAAAGAGATCCGATAGATACCTCGATATCGAATCCGTAAGTTTGTTTGCCTTCATTATGGGTTGCGTAAAGTTTAGAAATGACTTCTTTCGCTTTAACTCCGGTATTTTCAGACAACGTTTTAACAAAGCTTTCTAAAGCAGTGGCGAATTTTTTCACTGAGTATTGTTCTAATCCCGGAAGCGAATCTCCGTATTGAGCGATTTTCGAAGCTAGCTCGATTTCGGTGGCGCCAGCGCCAGGGACGAATCTTCCATCCTAATAAAATACAAGTTTAAGTATCGTTTTGTATTCAGTCAATAGAACACATCTTCGTAAATAGATACATACACGAGTAATTCCTTTGAAAGTATTGACTCCGTCATCGATAGCTCGTTCAATATCATCCATGTAGTTATCGGTAGCACCACGAATGACAATGGTGGATACTCGAGTATCATTACCGTCTTGTTTGAAAACTACCACCGGGGTATCACCTAATTCGTCGATATAAACGGAATCAACATAGCCCAATTCTTCCTTATTAGGAGTGATCTGTTAAAAAAACGAAAATTAATATGAATTTGGAAGTACCGAATTAATTACTCAGACCGAAAATTCGAGAAATTTACCACTTTCGGTAAAGCAGTAGCGTTGACTGTTCTGGAGACTCGTCGAACATCGAATTTACTTTGCAGGCTTACAGCCATCATGTTATACTTGTTCATATAATGTAAAGCTAAATCACCGAATTTGCCTCCGGCAACTACGACATCGACACCAGCATCAGCCAAAGATTTCATTTGTTCTTCTAATAGGTTTTCTTCTCCACGACTGAATTTCATCAATTCGTCGGCTGATTTAATCAATACTGTTCCCTAAAGATACAGAAGGATTAGAAGATGAGCAAAATGCAATTTTAAAGATGAAAAATTCACTTACAGTCGTTTCAGTAGTGGCGATATCGACAGGACAAGTGAAAACAGCTACTTTAGCTGGGCTTTTCTTCGTGGTAGTTCCTTCGATGTTTTTCTTAAACACCATTCCACGAACGACGGCAGAATTTTGTAAACCGGAGCCCTGAAAGTATTTTAAAAAATTAACAGGTTCATGTGCAAAATAAAATAATCAAATTCTAGAAAGAAATAAACGTACCAAAATTTTACAAACTCTTACGCTATCGACATTGAAAGCACCGTCTTCTGGCAGGATGGAAACTAAACAACAGAAATTGTAAGATATATCAAACGATTACTATGTATTTCAAAGAAAAAAAAAATGGAAGTTTTGAAACTTACTGCAAGCATCAGCGATCAAATTCGACAAAAATCCTTCGTTTCCGTATTGTTTACTCATTATCGATGTTTGAATACCTTTTACAACTTGATCTTTATTTTTATAATCTGTTACTTCGTAGCATACTAATGATGGTAAAATTTCTAAGGCTTTTTCAGCGGCTAATTCATATCCCAAAGCGATTTCCGTAGGAGTAAGGCCCTGAAACATACACGTTGTTAGTACAATTGAAAAAAAAATCACCGAAATACTCACTTACCATTCTCAACAAGTCTTCAGCTTCTTGCAACAAAGCTCCGGCCAAAATAATTATAAAATTGGTACCATCACCCATTTCCTGTTCTTGCATTTGAGAAGCTAAAATTATAATTTTCGCAGCTGGGTGTTCAACCTAGCAAAAAATTTGTGATGTGAATATAATCGTGGCAAATTTCGATTCCACTCTGAAACATGTTGGAATATTTACCTCTAATTCTTTGATAATGGTGGCAGCGTCATTGGTAACGAATAACTTTTCGATGTGATTAATAATAATCTTATTCATTCCATTGGGACCATAGGCAGTTCGTACGGTATCAGCGAATTGTTTACAGGCGTTGATGTTACGGAAGACAGCTTCTTCCAAACCGGAATAATGCTACAGAACAGGTCATGATTGATCGATTTATTAATGAATGGAAAGAAAACTATTTACTTCAAAAGTTATGATAACTATGAATTGAAAATGTTAAAAAATCTGATTCATACCCGTGCTCCTTCTTTCAACATCTGGGCGAACCCAGGGGCTTTAGGAACGTGAAGAGCCATTTCAACTAATATGAATTGAATAAATGGGAAATTTCAGTATTAAATTATATATCCGTTAATTATTTATAATTTTTCAGAACTAAAAATCACTATAAAAGATTTTTAAAAAGGTTTTCCGACACCGAAAACGAGTTTCTTCTCGAGTGAAAATCTGAATGGAAACTTGTTGGCTTCTAATTAAGAATGTTTAGCCAAAATTTTAAAATTTTCACAGTTGCCTAAAGAAAGAAAACTTGGGAAATGAAAGCTGCCTTTGTTGATAATATGTAAAGTTTAAAAAAATCGAACAATTTTTTTAAATTTTATTCTGTGCTTTTCGAATTTTAATTTGATGATAAACAATCATCTTTTCGAATTTCCAGCTTCAATTTATTTTTCCTTCAGCTTTTTTCTATCGTTCTAAAATTGTTTAAAATACCAATCTTTAGAAAATATGAACTATACCTTTATCTGAAACAGAGACATTTTAAAAAATAATCCATTTTGATCGTTACCACCAACGAATACCTGCAATGGGCGACGGTAAGACTGGAAATTCAATCAATTGAACGGTAATAAATTGCTATTAATCGGGTTTCATTAATTTTTCAGAGGAAGTAATCAAACGGCGTTTGCTAATTGATGGAGATGGAACCGGAGATGACAGAAGACTAACATTGCTGCTGAAAGCATTCGTAAAATGGTGTAATTCGGATAACGAATCATCTCGTGATAAGTTAGTATGATCATAAACACATTGTCATTATTTCACCATGTAACAATATTAAACCAGATCTTCTATCTTTGCAGTAAAATAATTCAAGAACGATTATTGGGCCAATTATCTCAATGTGAATATATGTTCGAAAAATCACGTATTTCTTCCAAAATGAACGAAACCGAATTGAAGAATTATGGAAAATTAGCCGACGAAATAAAAAAGGAAATAGAAAAAACCAAGTTAGAAATTCAAAAGGCAAAGGAAGAATTACTAAAGGCAAAAATTTATCGTAAGAATCGTATCGAGTACGAAGTTATTGCTAATGTTATTGATAAACAACCCGAAAGGAAAGAAATGAACGAAAAACTAGTTGCCATTAAGAAAGAGTTGGGTTCGCTTGAAGTAAGTATTTACCGAAATGAGTTATGCAGCTTTGATTCGTGATATTAAATCAAATTTTATTATTTGTAGGAAACCAAACAACAGTTAGATAGAAAACTTGAAATGAGAAGAAAACACTTTCATGTTTTAGTGGCTTCTCTGCACCAGTTGCAGGCTTTACTCGATAATGAAGAAAAGAATGGTGAAACTGCTCACATTAATATATCCGACGATGAAATGGATTTACCTGAAATGATGGAAGATGATTGATTTTATCATTTTTTCAATGTAAATATGTGAAATGTCTATTATTTTGAGATAGTGTTTGATCTTTTTAATATGTACTTTGATTTTTTACCTTATTGCTCAGTTTGTTTTGTATCAGAAATAATGTTGAAACATTGAAATGAATAATATACCTATGTAAATTTTAAATTTTAATGCCTAAATTTATTAACATTCGTGTATCAAAAACGTAATTTAAAATTGGAACACTTTGGTACATTTCTAATTGTGAGAGAAATCCTCGTCTTTCTGGAAATATTGTCTCCGAGTGTATATTTTTCGCCACATGAATTCAAATTATTCATCTGTTCGTTGATTTCGTCGGATTCAATTTCATCAATTCCGTGCATATAATTCTCATACATTTCATTTCTTAAAACCAATAAACTTCGAGGTTCTAGAAGTAGCGAAAACGCTTTCTTGGTAGATGAATCAGTTTCTGTACCCTGAGAAGCATAAAAAAGCGTTAATTTCACAAAATATTGGAATACGATGATACAAGTTCGTATATAAAGCACAGTTGAATTCGAGACTCACAGTTCCGGAATAAGGAAAAAAATTCAACGTTGTCTGAGATCCACAACTAATGGTAGTAACTACTGGAAAAAATAATGGCCCATCTAGGTGAGGCTGAAATATTACAACGACGTAAAATCATCGTTAATGGAAACAAAATAAACATGAAAAATTAGTCTCACCATTATTCCTTGTCCGGCTAAATACTCATTGACCAAAACATGATTCGGTGCAGACTTCTCATGAAAAACTTGTAACGCAGTCACTCTATCAACATACTTTTGTAGCCACTGCAGCAACACAAAAAGTAGTAGATAGATGATAGATCATAAAATATCATAGACGTTTACGATGAGTGAAAATCTTACATCAGGGATTTTCTCCGGTATCATTCCTTTAGGATGAGGAATGCCACCCCAATTCTGCAATCTACGATTCTTGAGTTGCGTCCATTTCGGTTTAGGAGCAGAATACACTTTACTAATAATTTCTTTTTCTTCATCGGCGTTGATGAAGTTTGGAATGTAGATCACCGAAGGAGGTACCTGAAAGTAGAGTTTCAATTTCATGGTTTAAAATAAATATAAACAAAGGTTAGGAGAAATCTATGTGCTTAAAACTTACTGTAGATATAATATGAGAATCCAACAGCATAATCAATAAATTAGTAAGTAACCTTTTCAACAAAAATTAATTATAAATAAATTTTGTCACCGGTCAAAGAAGGCAAAAAATTACTCTAGCTGATAACAAATTGAAATAAAAAGTGATCGTTTCTGATTGGATAAAATTTGTTTTTAATTTTAAATGAACCAATAAGATAGTGGCATTCTACAGTCAGCTTTTTTCTGTGAAATTTATTTTTTTGATAAGCTTCGTTAATCGAAAAGTCGAAAACGTAAACTTATTTATAAAATCGTAGAAAATTTGATATAAAATTGTCAAAAGAATATTCTCTTCTTCGATTTTGATACTTCCCTGGTCGAATTACTCTTACAAAAAACATGGAGCCAATTCAAAGTACCGCTGGAGCTGTTCCAGTACTCAACGAGAAAGGTATGTACAAATTTTCTTACCCTCATTATATTTTTAAACTTTCACTAAGAGTAATATAGAATTACTTTACTTTTACTAACAATTGCTCTTATGGCTCTCCACAGGTGAGGTATCGATGCAAAAAGTCAAAGTGCATCGATACGTTTCCGGAAAACGACCTGAATATGCTCCTGCCTCGAGCAGTGACGAGGAATCCGAAGAAGAAGATTTCATCGAGGTGCATAAACAAAGACAACAAACACCGCCTCCCGAAGATATTATTCTTCCTCCTGAACGAATATTAGCTACTGAAGATCCTAGATTACGTCGTCTAATTAATAGAAAAGTTCAAGAAGAAGAGGATGACGAAGAGGAAGATATCGAAGAAAGAGCTCGGTGGCGGTATGGATGAACCTTTCATCTTACCAATCTTTTGTACCGTCGCTATATTGTTTCATATTTACAGGCATGCTGACGACGCCGAAACTGTGGAAAGCGAAAGCGAGGAAGAAGAGAAAAAAATGGATGTTAGTGACGATGAGGAAGATGAAGAGGAACTTAGCGATGAAGAAATCGAAAGGCGGCGTAAAATGTTGAGACAACGCGTATTACATCAGAAACAAGATCAGGTATTGTATCTCAACGAATGTAACTTCGAATTTGATTGAAATCTGACTCATTTATGTGATTTTAGAACGAAGTATTGGAAAAAGAAGATGAGCGGTTCATGTCTGGCGAAGAAAGTGGTGTGGAAACTTCGGAATATGAAGAATATACAGGTATTCTTTTCATTGCCGTACTCTATTGGGAGAGAAAATTTCGCTCCGCAATTTTTTTACTGATTCTATGAAATAATTACAGATTCGGAAGAAGAATCTGAAGCGAGATTGAAACCAGTTTTCGTTCGTAAAAAAGATAGAATGACTATTATTGAATTAGAAAAAGAAGCTGCTCGTAAAAAACAATTGGAAGTCGAAGCCAAAAAGAAAGCAGAAGAACGAAGAAGACAAACATTGAAAGTGTGTATTAATTTTAAAACTTTTCTAAACAGTTTCACTTATTAAAATTGTTCTCGTATGTATTTTGTTGAACAGCTCGTTGAAGAAGAAATTCGTAAAGAACAAGCAGCAAATAAATCAGAAGAAGGATGCATTGAAGATGTAAATACCGATGACGAAAATGATGAAGTAGAATACGAAGCTTGGAAATTGAGAGAAATGAAACGAAATAAACGTGACAGAGATGAACGAGAGCAGTAAGCAATTAATTGCCATCTACTTTCAATGATTTCATCTGTGGTTAATTTTGCACTGTTTTTTTTTAGAATGGAACGTGAAAATATGGAAATAGAAAGATTACGCAATTTGACTGAAGAAGAAAGAAGACAAGAGTTACGTGTGAATCCTAAACAAGTCATTAATAAAAGCGTTAAAGGAAAATACAAATTTATGCAGAAATATTATCACCGTGGTGCTTTCTATCTGGTAATTGTTTTTTTCCAATTGGATTGATATTTTAGAATCTACAGTCCCTAATTAATTTTTTTTTTTTACAGGATAAAGATGATACCATTTTCAAAAGGAACTTTGCTACGGCTACCCTCGATGATCACTTCGATAAAACAATTCTTCCCAAAGTTATGCAGGTTCGTAGACTCACTATTTTTCGAATAGTCCACCCTTCTAGAAATACCCCTAATTTTTTTATTTTTTTTTAGGTCAAAAACTTCGGTCGTAGCGGTAGAACAAAATACACTCATTTGGTTGACCAAGACACTACACAATTTGACTCACCGTGGATTTCAGAAACATCTCAAAACCTTAAATTCCACAATAATCAAGCAGCTGGTGTTAAGCAAGTCTTTGCACGGCCCAGTTTACGCAAACACAAACAGAAATAATTTCTGTTGGCTGGGTTATCGTTATTTTTGTAAATACTTATTCGTCGTATGATATGTATATTGTATGTACTTTTGTAATTTTAAATAAATCAATCGTTAGTAAATAATGGAAAACATATATTACAATAAATTCGAATATTTTACAAAAATCATGTAGCTACAGGTTCCTCTTTGGGTTTCACTTCATCTGCCATATCATCATCTTCATCCGAATCCTTACTATGTTCGTGTAACAACACATATTCTCTAGAACTAAATCCAAATTTCAACACATCCTTCTCAAATAATTCATAGTACCTCTTGGGTTCAATTTTTTTATTATTTATAAACGTTCCATTGGCCGATTCCAAATCCATAATATAGGGTCTAACTCGCTGCGCTTGAGTTCCGTCATCTCTTTTAAAAGGCACTAATCTAAACTGAAAAGCAGCATGTTGTTTCGAACATGAGGGATGATCTATAGCAATATCGGCGATTTTTCTATCTCTACCCATTAGATATCCACTTTGCCTATGAATATACAAAACTGGTAAGGCTTTTTCACCTTTGAAGGGATAAAGACGCCATCTTCTTTTGGGTATTCGTGCTTCAGGAGGTTCACTGTATTTGATTACAACGCCGCGGAATGTGTTTGTTTCTTCGGCTAGCTTTCCGGTAGTTTGAAAGTTGGGTTTTTCTTTCTCTTTTTTCGGTTCTTTGGACGGTGAATTTTCAGCTTTGCCGCCCCAAACTGGTTCTTTTCTATCGTCACGGAAATTTCGGTCTCGTTTGAAACGGTGTCTGTCTCTGTCTGAACTATCACGCCTGTCATGCGAATGCCTAAAATAACACAAATAATTAGGAGTGTCGTAATATGGAAAAAGAAAAAGTAACACTCACTTTCTCTTATAACGATGTCTGTCACGATCGTCTCTGGAGTCATGACTACGAGATCTGTGCCTTCGGTGACCCCTGAAATGATGAAAAGGTGTTAAAGGAACGTCTTGATAACTAAGTAAAGTACAAACTGACCTGTCGTTAGATCTGTCACGACTTCTACGGTGATTCGGTCTGGATGACATGGTTAAAGTTTACAATGATTATCTGAAATGACATATGAACGTCATTTATTATTATTGCAATAATGAAACAGCAGCTATGAAGAAATATGAAATTTTTCAAAGAAATTTTTAAGAAGTTTATTGATAAGGAGAAATTTTAGCTTACCTCGTGATGAAAAAGTATGATGATATTATGATATAGGCGATGGATTTGAACACAATTTATGATGAAATGCGATTCAGCTTCAACAATGATTAATTTCACGCGTAAAATTATACATTTGGAACTAATAAAATTATCAAATTGATGAAATGAAAAAATGATTTCATTCGAAATCAAAATCACAAAATTCTTTTGGAACAAAAAAAAATCAACAAACAAAATAGTTCAAGGCAAAAAACAAAACAAGGTTAGTTATTCATTTCAGCTTAATGTACCAGTTACTATACACAATTTGTAATGATTGTTTTTAATTTTTTATTAGATTTTCTACTTGTTAATATAATTTAAGGTTATTATTGAATCAAAATTGAATATTAATATCATTTTTAAGATGATAAATATCATAATTTATACTATTTGTAGCATTAATTTGAAAAAAATCTAATAATTCACGAAACTTATTCATTTTGACGATTTGACGCTTTGACGTACGACTCGTCGTGGACTGCGATCCTACATCTTGATGTTTTTGATACCTTGAAATCGTAATCAGAAAATAAATTTTCTGGAGAAAGAAAACTGAGTGGAAATTGTGATGTAAAAGTAATGAAAAATTAAAAATTCTCGTAAGTTTTCGTTGAATATTCTTCTTATGATGTGACAGCTATATATTTGTATCGTCTTCATTCACCTTGAAGCTTAGAACCCGGATTCCTGAGAACTGAAACTGAAAGTGAACCGCACACACCGGAGGTAATGCTTCTTTAACATTTCGATTTACATATTTAACCCGATCTCAAGCGTTAAAGCACTCAGTCCTGCATCATGACAACCACTCAGCCAGCTGAGGCCGACGTACGTCCCAGCGTTTACGTACAAAATATTGTCTGCAGTGTAAACTTGGGCTGCACTTTGAATCTGACAGACGTGAATAATCGATTAAGACTCTCCGAATATAACCCCAAACGATTTCCAGGAGCAGTTCTCAGACTTCTTGAGCCCAAAGTCACCGCTTTGACGTTTTCTACCGGCAAAATGGTCGTATGTGGAGCCAAGCACGAGAAATTAGCCAACTTGGGTGCTCGAAAGTTGGCTCGTATTTTACAAAAAATCGGTAACAATGTTCAGTTGAAAGATTTCAAAATTAATAACATGCTGGCTACGTGCGATTTGAAATTTCCTATTCGTTTGGAAGATCTGAACGAAAGTCATGCTCAATTTAGTCGCTATGAGCCTGAATTATTCCCTGCTCTTATTTATCGCATCGTTAGACCGAGAACAGTTATGCTTATATTTGTCAATGGTAAAATCGTCATCACTGGTGGTAAATCTCGAGATGAGTTGCAGCAAGCGTTAGATTTAATGTATCCTATTTTGAGAAGTTATAGGAAATCGTAGTGTTGGTGTTTATTTCTAGATGTGTGTTGTGTTTGAGATTTTTTTCTATGCCTTTTTGAGGTGTAAAATGATTTTGTGAGATATTGTACCTTAATGTTTATATTTTATTATGTTATGTAATATATTTGTTATTTCGAAATGATTTTCGGAGATTTTTCAAAACATTTATTAAAAAAACTTTGGTATAAAAAATAATTATGATTTTTATGAGGTTTTCTCTAAATTTGGCGGTTGAGTTTCTAAGAGATTATTATTCTCGGGTTCTTCCACTGAAGTACATGATTTTGCTTTGGAAAGTTCCACGACTTGGTCTTCTGAATGTGTTACACTATTCTCATCTGTGTCTTTTTGATCTAAATATTTGAGGAAAAATAAATATGAATTTTGCTTTGTATCAGGATTTTTTTTTCTTAAAAGTATACCCACTTGCTGTTGGCAATAAAGTAGTATAATTTAAATTAACAAAACTGGAACTGCAATCATTTTTCAATTCTTCTAGTTCTTTTAGACAATATTTGAAAGTAGGCCTTTCTTTTGGTTGGAAATTCCAACACGTTTCCATTAATTTATACCTGGAAAAAATGTCTCTTTTCAATGTCATCGTTCAATCAATAACTGCTACATTAGAAATTCATCTCACATTTTTGGAGGGCAGTTCACAGGACAACTCAGTCTTCCTCCAGCTCTTACGTATTGTAAAACTTCTACATTGCTTCTTGCTTGATAAGGTTGCTGTCCGAAAGACATCACTTCCCATAACAAAACTCCGAAAGACCACACGTCGGAATGTCGAGTAAATACACCATCTACTAAAGATTCAGGAGCCATCCATCTATCAACAGACAATAAATAAATTTTCCTTTTTAAATTCGATTAATTTTTTCCATCAATTTACCTGACTGGAAGCAAGCCTTCCCCTTCTTTACGATAATAATCGTTTTTATAAATATCACGTGCTAATCCAAAATCACCGATTTTGACAATTCGAAGAGCAGGATCTTTGGAAGATACGAGACAATTTCTGCATGCTAAGTCTCTATGCACGAAATGCATTTCTTCTAGGTAACAACATCCGCTTGCGACGTCGCAGCAGATATCGAGCAAATCTAAAAATGTTAAATTGGAACTTCCCACCTGTCAATGGATCAATTTTTATAAATCTGCGAGATTTTTCTCTTTTTTTTTTGCCGTCGTATGTAAAATTACCGTAAGAGATCTATTAGATCGAAGGTAACTGAGCAAGTCTCCTCCTTCCATTAATTCCATGATAATAAAATTAGGATTGTTGTCGATGCAAATGCCCAACATTTGCAAAATATGTTTATGCTTGAAATTGTTCATTAGTTCGGCTTCTTTTAGGAATTCTATTTTTTCTTGTTCGGTGGCGTTTTTCCTCAGAGCCTATGAAAAAATTTCCAGTGAGATTGTGATAAAGAATTTTTGTGTATTTTTCCAAATTTCAAATACTTTACCTTTATTGCCACTTTGGTCTCGATATTCTCATATAGGAGATTTTTAACTTTACCTTCGTATACTTCACCGAAAGCCCCACTTCCTAGAAACTTAGTCAGGGTGATTTGTTCTCGAAGTATACGAGGCATCTGCGAGAATTCTGTTTCGATTTTATCGTTGTCGTTTTGAGGAACATAGAGCACATTACTGTTTTTGATGAAATTCGTGCCCGAAGGAAGTTCTCGTAAATTGACCAATTCGAAATCACCGTTGGAAATCTTAGTCAGTATTCCATTCTTTACGAAGTTCACGCTTTTACTTTTGGATGATTTGCGCCGATACACTATGAATATAAAAATCTAGTTGGAAATATTTTTCAGGGGAAAGAGGCGAGAGAGGAGAAAATATTTACATTGTAAGAAAATGAACAACGTAATGATTCCGAATATGCAAAACAACGCTAGGAAGATGGCCATCATGAAAACAATTTTATAAACTTTATTGGGTAGCTCGGACTCTTCGCTGATTTCGCTATAAGCACTCCAACCATATTCATTTTTCGCTCGTACTCTGAATATGTACTTCGTATTATGTTTCAAGCCAATCGCAGTCCAAAAATTATCTACAAAAAATGTCATAAATTGATGAATTTTGCTTTGAAATGATTCAAATTGAAAGTATATTAGGTGTTGACCTGTTCCATTATAGTAAACAGTCCAATTGGAATATTTATCCATCAAATCTGCCTCACGAGGCTGTTCAGAATGAGCATATTTGCCTTCCAATGAATATGTTTGAACACTGGTACCATAATTATTCGATGGTTCCCAAACAATTTGATATTGGTCTTCTTTGGAATGTTGAAGAGCAGGAATACCTGGTGTACTGGGTCGATCGCCTACCAAAGCATTGAAATAATTGAATTTTTCCGAATCCGCATAGTTGCACTTATTCGTTGAATTACCTACTTACCTAAAGTTTTAAATTCGAAACCATCCCAGAGAAATATCATTGGGTAAACCGTCGAATAAAAAATTCTTAATCTGACTTTGTACAGCGTTAATGGAAACAGGCCGTTGAGAATTATAAAATTATTATTGCTTCTCCGGACGATTTCCCATTTCTTTGAGACTTGATCAAAAAATTCCACTTCGAATCTGCGAACAAAGTAAATCATCATTTTTTTTTTAAAAGAGAAATAGGAGTGAAAAAACGCACTCATTTTACCGTAATCCCATTAAATTTGAGGGTAACGAGATATTCAATAAATAAGATGTCACATTGATCAGTGTCAAGTTGCCTGGTTCTGGGTACGTTTGAACTGTGATATTTTCACTACTGGAAAACCCTGTTAAAGCTATCGATCCCCCGTTGGATACCGGAAAAGATTTAACCTAAAAAAAGAAATCGAATAAAATTAACAAATTCTCAAAGATCGCCAATTTTTACAAATATGGTGATTTCGAATACACGAATACAAATAATTAGGCATGCACATATTTCTTACCCAAATCGTGTAATTATGAAAAGCTAGCAATCCTTGCAATGTAACCGAAGTATCGACTTGTCTCTGTGGTAAATTTTCCTTTACTTCATCGCTCCCATTATCGTATTTCGTGTACCAAAACACCGAGTAACGTACTGCAGCAGCATTCAAGTGTTCTGGAGGACTCCAGCGTACCAGAACCGCGTAAGGATTTGCTGGGATCGCCCTTATGTTTCGAGGTGGAGAAGGTACTGGGAACAGATTGATTGAAAAATAATTTTTAGCTCTTATTTAAGATACTTCTCTTCTTAAATTTTGAAAATTTGTATCATTATTGGGTGGGTAATGGGTATAGAAAAAATTTAGATGAAAGAACATTAGATTTTTTGAGGTACAAATTGAAGTCATTTTATCTGTTTGATGATTTTTTTTTGCACCCCTCCTCTTCTCACCGATTTATATGTTTTGACGAGTATTTTTCAGAAACATTTTTCAATTTTTTTCGGATATTTGATTATTTTTAAAACTTGAAGACTACCTTGAAAATGCGTTTTATAAATATTTAAAATTCTATTGAATCCGGAAATATAGCAAAGGGTTGCCTTTTCCAATTTTTTTTCTCTCCATATGAAGAGAAGCGAGTTGAAAAAAATCCTCATACATTTTTGATGAAATTGATATTTGTTCTTTGATATGTAGTCCTAGGAGAATTTTCATTCCAAAAACTAATTTTTGTGTCATTATGGTCAATAGGTCAAAGAGCTGGAAGAGAACTTTTTCGGTCGAAAACTTTTTTTTAGTGTACTCAACATCAGTTACTAAAATTACCAAAAATCTGGAAACAGGGGGATTTCACCACGCTTAAATGAGAACACACTTCAATACGATATTCTCACCTCCTGGCGCAGTCCTAAAAATGATCGATTCACTAATCAGCGGCTCTATTCCTTTCATTTGACTGTAGTAGTTATTGACACCAATGAAAAATACGTATCGAGTGTAAGGTTTCAGTTTGGTTACTTTTTTTATCTTATCAAAAGTCACCTGAAAAATAATAATTAATATAAAATTGCTGCATGAGACTTGGAACTTGAATGAGTTGAGAAAGCTGATGAAAAAAATTTGATAAGCTCTTGACGAAATTCATCCAAATTTCATAAAATGCTGATTTAAAATTGTCGTAATAAATTCAATCACCACTTGAGAACATGATTTCACAGTCTGTGTGCAATTAGATGTACCATCGTCGTTGATAATTCCATAATATAGGGTATATTCGACGGTAGCCATCGATATATTATTACATTTGGACTTTTTCTGAACCAACGGTAATCCTAATGTAATCGCATCCGACGAGTGCTTCACCATTTGAGCTTTGCCCGGCGGCAGACTCGGCCACAGACAAGTAAATTCTGAAACGTGATTTAAAAAACTCATAAATCTAGTAGATGCTCTCCAAGAAATACCGAAATACCTGGAAACAGCTGTAAATGAGATCCAAAAGCCATAACTTTTTTCAAACGAGTAGTCCTGCTCGTGGAAATTTTCTCTACTGATGAATATTCGCTGAGAAACGCCGAGTATAATGTCATCTCATCCATATCTAACCAGTAAACTTTTTTGAAATCAGCGGTTATCGATATGGGTGTACCTGAAATAAATCAATCTTCAACGAATTCGTTTTTAAGTGACAAAAGTGGCTATTCAAGGTACCATTTTTCATTGTCGAAGCTGCTTTTACTATTTTGTTACAAAAACAGCCTCCTAAATCAGACGAAACGATGAATCCTGAAGATACCTCTAACCAGAGTAGTTTATATTGGTTGTTTGTTGATGGATATAAAGTTATTGCTCTTCCTACAATGGATCTTGTGCAATTACAGGAGATATCTTGTTCTTCACTGTTGTATGTGGATAATGAAGACACGTCATTTCTACAGAAAAAAATCGTTAAAACACTGATCTATGATGGATAAAAATTTTGGGAAAAAATTAGTACGAATACTTGGAGAACGTAGTCTCTTTGTGGAAAAATTCTTTAACATTTGACCCATCGATGAAACTTTTCATCAACGTGCTGACTTTCTGCTGTTCTTCAACTTCTACCCAATATAACATGCTGAAAAACGAGTCCAATTTTTAAATTTAGTTGTGATTTGTAGATTTTCGTACGATATACCTATTCATTGGTGACACGATGACATTTTCGATGACTGCGTTACGTTGCACCAATAGATTGGCATGCCGATCATCCTCATTGCGATTTAAATCCAAACTATGTATTGCAGAACTCGAGCCATTCCTTTCAATCCAATATAAATGTTTTGCAATCCAATCGTAACTCAAAAAAGTTCCTTCGCCTTTCAAAATACTCAGCTATAAAATGAGAAATCCCATCAATTGAATTTCAAAGACTTTTCATTTGAGAAATTTTCTTCTAGTAGGTAGCTAGGTACCCTCTTTGTATTGGTGAAATGGGCATCCAAATGAGATTCGCACAATCCTTTTCTCTCAATCCAGTACAACGAGTTTCTATCAGCATCGTAAGCGGTATCTCTGGCATTTTCTGTACCAGTCATACTGATGCCGAATGATTTCCGATCATAGTCCATCTTTATTAAACCTTCATTTGTAGTGATGAGTAATTTAGGAATGGGGAACTCTTCTTTTAAATTTGTTTTCACCGATGAACTCCAATTACCGCAACCAGCTTCAGTACAGGCTCGAACCTTTAATCAAAATTCGAATTGTTGAATAATCTATTCAAATCTATAAAAAGTAAAAAAAATGCAAAATCTTACTTGGAAATAGTAGGTTTTATTTATATGCAAATTTTGCAATGTGAATTCCAAAGTTTTGGCGGAGATTTGATTCGAAGAGCACGTAGTCGTAGATGAATTACTCCGACCATGGAAAACCCAACAAGATAATTCGTACCGTTTAATAATCCCATTGGGAGATAAAGGAGGCGACCATCGAAATAACGCTAAAACCTCCTGTAAATAATTAAATTTCAGTTTATTGTATAGACCTAAAAAGTATCAAATTTCAACCCATTATTCATACTTTATCTTGAAACTGGGGTCGTTTCTTATGCATCACAAAAATCCTAGGATTTGTCGGTGCTGAAGGAGTCGACGTAGGTGAATGCAGATTCACTTTTACTGGATCCGACGCCGCCCAAAAAGTCCAAGTTTGAATGCTTATCTTGAGTGGAACGTGAGCTCTAGCATTTCCAACAGTTATAAAAGTATTGGATGCGTCCATCTGGAAAATTTAAAGCTTTGCTGACGTAATTGTGTCGAAATATTATGATTAATGAAGACATATTTAATCGCACGTACTTACAATTGTTTCTTCTTCATTTAAAATCATCTTGATGCGATAAAAAACTTTGCCAAAGTTGACGTTGGTGACTGGATCCCAAGATATATTGAATATATTGAATGGACCTTCAACACGAATCGATGATCGTGATACTGCGTTCGGAATTACGTTCAATTTATCTGAAGATGTGCCTGAGGAAATAAATCGTATACTTATAATGAAGTACATTTTAAAAAATTTAAAATTCACAACACTGAAAACTTCAGCGTACCATTAGGCGCTGCTCTGATGAAAGGATCCATTGCTGTGCAAGTCAGCAAATTGGAAAGGTTGTCACTTTGAAGTAGAGCTGTAGTGGTGCCATTGAGACCGCTCACCATAGCAGTTCTGTCATCAGATCTGACCCAAACTAAATGCTGATCTATGTAGCATAAGCCACCAGCTACGTCTTGATTAATTAGGTTGAATTTGTCTATCAAGTAATCGTTGTTGTGCCTTTGGATGCTTTGTTTAGTGTCTGTGATCATTAGAGCATTACGTCTGGGATTTATTGAGCTTCTTTCAATCCAATATAATTCAGATCCTCTGATATCCAAAGCTAATCCAACAACTGAAATGTTGATTACAATGATCAGTTTTCCTCTCGCCCCTTCAGAAATCTAATTTTCGATTTAAAATGAATTAAATACTCTCAAATTACTTTGAAAAGCATCAGTATTTCTCGATACATAAAATGTTCTTCTTTGAGTACCATCCAGGCAAGCTCCCTCAATAGTATTTCTAGTCGACCAATATAAATATCCAGCCAACGAATCCAAAAATAGTGACTCGACAGCTGCCACAATGGGTAGTATTTCTTGCTTTGTACCGCTTAAATTGGCTCTGTAGATCTAAAACCAAAAATAAACCCGGATACTAGTTACTCTCAGCAGATTATAAGAATAGCATGACCCCGTCATACGTTTTCAGAAAATTAATTAATTCAAAAGTATGAATTAAAACTTTTTCTCTCTGAAAATTTTCGAATGAATGATGTACCAAGCTCGACTTCCTCCTGGCAATTTAAATTTATGGCGCCAAAACGCCAAAAATAAACGATTTTTCATTTTCGATTTTCTAAATTTAATAAGCTGAATCACCCAACAAGAAAATTTTCTAAACCATTTACCATTTTATTTTTAGTATTCCCCCAATACAGCTTTTTGGCTAACCATTCGATTGATATACAATCTGCTGCATTTATATCTTGAATTCTTCCAAAAGTATTGCTGGTCAAATTATACCAAAAAACTTGCTGTTTATTCGTAGTCACATAAACTTGATCCTCGAACCAATCAATATCAGTGATCAAAAATTGGCTATCTGTCTGTAAAAAAAATATAGCTGAATAAGTGAAATCTATATAAAAATGTAGAGTAATATTTTACTTCGTCTAGCTTACTTCGAGATAATTAACGGGTTCGATTTTGGTAACTCTGTACCCTGTGACATCCGATAACAGTAAACCATCGTCATTGGACCATAATAAAGATGTATTTCGATGAATTGTCTTGCCTCTGAATACAACTGACCAGGGACCTTCCCCTGAGACTGTATACGCGGCCACTTTTAAAGCATATTCAGTTCCTGGTTTTAATCCAGTCACAGTAAATTGTGTGGTTTTTATGTCATTGAAGTCGAACAACTGGGAGCCATTTTTATTTAGCACGATTAATCGATAAGTCCATGCTGACCAAGCACCTTCTCCTGAAAATGCAAATACAGCATCAGCATTACTGAGATTTATCAGACAGGTGCTGAATGACTAAAATTAAGAAATATGATGTACCTTGACCAGCCAAATTGTACGGCTTGTCCCACGATACTTTGGCTATATCGTGACCAAAAATAGCTTGAAAATTGGTCGGTGGATTCAGAGGGATTGGAATCGGTTGACTATAAAGAGTATTTGCAACAATAGATATGCAGTTGATCATCGACAACTCGTCAGTAACATTTTGAGAGGTAGTTTGGTTCTGGACGTCGCCGACTTCTTTGTACACTCGTTCTCCGTTGGTCCAATATATCGACCCGTTCATCATAGCTAAACTAACGACGTTCTGGAATTTAGGTTCTTCTGATTCTTCGTAAAATTTCTCGATGTCTTGCCTGATTAAAATAAGAGATCATATAAAATGGATAAAATTGCTGGTTCGTGGATTTAATTTATAGATCTTACCCATCTAATGAGACAGAAGTCATAATATTTTTGGAATCTGGCACTATTATCCTGAAAGTATCGTAACTGACGAGAAAAGCTCCTAATTTCGGACCATCGTGAATAAGTTCCGGAGACACGTTTTGATTGATTTCTTTGCTGATATCCATCAAATCCAATCTGTACAAACCGATTCCACGTACCACCCAAAATAAATATCCGTTATAAGGATCAACTTCTATATGATGTGGTTTCATAATAAATCCGGAAATGATCACAATCAGATTTGATCCATCCAAAGCACATCTAGCAACTTGATATACAATCGATCCAGAAGGATGTAGAATTTCGCTCAGAATATACAAATGATCATTTAACCAATCTGCAGTCAATGCGGATGGTTTAGAGGAACCCGGCGATAAAACCTCCTGAGGTGTTAGGAGACCTTTCGAAGATGTAACGATGACACCTCCGGAAGAATCACTGATGAATAATAATTCTCTATGGACGTGTAAAGCGATTCCTAGGGAGGAAAATGGGTTAGTTTTCAAAATTATTCATCTGGTGGAGTTTTGTAAAGTGGTACCTTTTATGACGTGGGTTGTATTGTACATGAGAACAGGTTCGTCGTGAATATCGGAAGCAATACTGTACACAGAATGTTCGGTAGCTATCATCAGGTTGACTTTTTCTTTAGATTTATCTAAAAATTCAAAACCATGGTAAAATATTCAGTTCCGGAGTATATTAATTTCATTTCTCATAATATTACCTTGAACAGGATTTGTAGCCACTATTACATTTACAGCTGGTCCTAAACCTGCCGAATTTCTGGCTGATATAGAAATTGAGTAATTTTTACTAGAATGTAATTTCTGAACCATGTAAGCGTGAGTACTCGTCGATGCGATGTCCTGTAAAATTCATCTAAAATTACTTGATTTGGCCTTAGATTTTCATTAAGAGCCTTTCCTAATAAGATGGTGAAATCGGCCCCTACACCGTTTGGGCTGAAACTCACCCAAAAAGTTAATCTCGATGTAAAACATCCCCAAAAAAATTTTTGGCTCGATACCCCCACCCCAACCCGAGTAAAATGGCCGTAAATGCCCGAAATTCAAAAATTCGTAGCTTTGAAAGGGGCGGTTCAAAATTTTTGAAATTTTCACAGAAAATAGTTGGTGGGTAGGTGTATATGTGAGAATTTTTTCAATTTTTTTTTCGCATATTTGGGGGGGTTTTGGGGGGTTTGAAAACTTCAAAAATTCGTAGAAAAAAAAATCGGGGGGACCCCTCGCTGGAATTTTTTTTAAAAAGTTGGTATTACCCTTAGGTATAACATATATTTTTTTCAGACCCCGTGAGGGGGTGCAACATGGTCAAAAAAATCAAAAACTATGAAAAAAACGTGTTTTTGACGTTTTTTTCACCATTTTCTCACCTTTCAAGGTCAATATTTTGGAGACCAATTAAATTTGGTTTAATAAGGGTCCAAATATTCCAAAATGTAATTTTGGAATACTCGAGCCTCAAACAGATGATAATAGCATCGCGGCGTATTCAATTTTTAATGATAGGTATATTAACGTTAACGGAATAGGTACTGAACTTTCCCCATTCACCTACACGCTACTTTGTTGAATTTTTTCAATTACTTGTTTAACCCTGTTTTTTCTCATACAAAGTACCTAATTCGTCATAAGAAGCAGAAAATGTAAGTGAAAACATCCGAAATACCATTCTTGAACCGAGTTCCAAAATTGATAACATCGGGTTTATCAATAGGTACCTACTTGAAAAACCTACTCGTTTTTCAGTCGAAAAACTCCCAAAACTACCCCAATGGCACACCCGAGCGCTAGCTTCGGCGCTAGGTACCTACTTAAATACCTACTCGTTCTTTTCACTTGTTAAACTCGTGAAACTACTTGAACGGCGCACTTCATCATTACTTAGATTCGTCAATAGGTAGGTAGGTAGGTAGGTAGGTAGGTAGGTAGGTAGGTAGGTACCAACTTGATGGCGTTAGATTCGTCAATAAGTACACCTTCTTAAAAATCGCAGTAATAATTTTCCCTAGAAATGCAGGAAGCTAACTCAAATGGCTCACAAAACTTGGAACATTGGTTTCATTGATGAGTAGGTAGCCTAGGTACCAAACCCTTTTCATTCTGAAAACTTGTGAAACCAACAATGACGAATTAGGTACTTTGTATGAGAAAAAACAGGGTTAAACAAGTAATTGAAAAAATTCAACAAAGTAGCGTGTAGGTGAATGGGGAAAGTTCAGTACCTATTCCGTTAACGTTAATATACCTATCATTAAAAATTGAATACGCCGCGATGCTATTATCATCTGTTTGAGGCTCGAGTACTCCAAAATTACATTTTGGAATATTTGAACCCCTATTAAACCAAATTTAATTGGTCTCCAAAATATTGACCTTGAAAGGTGAGAAAATGGTGAAAAAAACGTCAAAAACACGTTTTTTTCATAGTTTTTGATTTTTTTGACCATGTTGCACCCCCTCACGGGGTCTGAAAAAAATATATGTTATACCTAAGGGTAATACCAACTTTTTAAAAAAAATTCCAGCGAGGGGTCCCCCCCGATTTTTTTTTCTACGAATTTTTGAAGTTTTCAAACCCCCCAAAACCCCCCCAAATATGCGAAAAAAAAATTGAAAAAATTCTCACATATACACCTACCCACCAACTATTTTCTGTGAAAATTTCAAAAATTTTGAACCGCCCCTTTCAAAGCTACGAATTTTTGAATTTCGGGCATTTACGGCCATTTTACTCGGGTTGGGGTGGGGGTATCGAGCCAAAAATTTTTTTGGGGATGTTTTACATCGAGATTAACATTTTGGGTGAGTTTCAGCTCAAACGGTGTAGGGGCCGATTTCACCATCTTATTAGGAAAGGCTCTTTCGAATATTACCTACTTTTACTGTTGCATACCCTACTGGTATTTCGTTTATTTGCAAAATATACGATGTAATAGGTCCATTGGTGAACTGACCCTCTTTCCACATGACTGATATCATACTCGAACCTACTGCAGTAGCTGTTAGAATTTTAGGAGGTGATGTCGGTAATCCTCCAGGTAACGTAGCGATAATAGGGCTCGGAGATGAGAATATCTCGTACCAATCTCCTGGTGTCAAACGAATGGCCACTCTGAACTGAAAAAATCCAAAAAGAAAACAAAATTGTTTGGGGAATTAAATTCGACATTTTGAAATATATTTTGTTCTAAAGTGTAAGTAGGTAATTTTACCTGATACTTTGTGTATGGTTGTAAATGTTCGACCATGACTGTGTTTGAGACCCATGATTGATTTTGGCAAAATTGCCAAGTGCTTGATAAATCCACGTTGCAACATTGTAATACGAATTCGAAGGTTTCGTTCATTATGTTGGGCTCATTCCATTCCAATGATAGAGACGTCGCAGATAACGTATGGTCGATGAGAGCCGGAGCATGCAAGTCGGAGATTTCATCTGAAAATAATTTGAAATGAGTAAGTATTTGTAAAGTAGGTATATGTACTTTATTTTGAATAAAAAACATTTTGAGCGATCAGGAAATTGAAGTGAGGAATTAAAACCAAAAAGAACTCTCAACATCTCCAATTTTTTTTGTCTTAATTTTGGTCTTCAGATTTTTAAGATGTTTTGAAAAAATCTAAAAAGGGAACTATTCAAAATGTCAGATTCGGAAATGAACGAGATTTTCAGAAAGATGTCCCTAAACCTCCACAACCAAAATTTCAGATATTCATAAACTCAACTTGATTTCACAACAATGTACATCAAATTCCTAAAAACCCGATTTTTCAAAAAATTAAAAAATATTCAATATTTAAAAAAAAGTCCTATAAAATCAATAAAGATTGATTCCTGCCTACGTGGTCCGCCTTTCCCCATCACATAAAAAAAGAAGAAAATCCACCATATTGTGGAACCTTTGACGAAATTTTAAATTTTTCTTGGCCAATTTTATACTTATGACTGCTAGAAATTTGAAAGCTAATCAAAAAATACCTGTTTTCCCTCCTCTCAGTTTTGGATTGGAAAATCAGTTTTTTTGCAGCTCTCATTTTCAATCCCTTCATTGAAAAAAAACTTGCTTCTTCGAAAAATTTTACATTTTCAGTAAAAGAAATTACCCCTCTGAATTTACTTTTCAAAAATTCAATTTTGGCATTGGCATTGGAATTTTGATTCAGGAAGGCTTTGGAATAAGTTTTTTCCAAAACTATTATTTTCGTTCAAATCAAAATAAGTCACCTCAAATTGACCTTTAAAATATACACATATTTCAAGTTTATTCATTCATTTTTTGGTTTTCGCCTCAGATTTGGTTTAGATAGGGTCAGTTGATTATTGAGTTTTTAATCACTATGATAAAATTATAATTGAAATTGTAATTAAAAGATTGAAAGCTGCAGTCATCTTCCCCCTTCCCACTTCTCCACCTTTTCCTCTTTATTTTATTCTGCCATTTACGAGTTTTTTGAAATTTAGAAATGAAAAAATTTATTTTTCTATTGAATTATTAATGAGCTTGTTCGGTATTTTTAATGAGTAAGATTTATTAGGTTCACATGTGAATTAATTTCAGTTTAAATTCATCATTTTTTCCGAGTTGTCTCACTAATTTTTCAAATTTCTCATTTCATGGTTTTTCATAAATTTTGGCTATTTTGGATTACTTAGCCACTATACGTATAGGTATGTCAACAAATAAGTAATTTTCTATAAATCAATTTTGTCCTCGACTGATTCGAGGATCTTCTTTTATTCCACAAATTTTGATGAAATATGCAATTATACGGCTATAAGTAAATTTAATTTTAGATTTTTTTTTTTAAATTTCCGCATAAAATTTTTCAAGAATTTTATATGATTAGGTATCTTGATCCTAATCATTTTTTTTCTTCTTATAAATTGACTACTCCACTTTCAGTTTTATGTAGGTACTTTTTAAATGTTTTCTTACTTTCCCAAATATTTATGAACTCCATGAATTTTTCATTTTTTTGCGATAAACTATATCAGTTGAAAATTTTGTTTAAAAAATTCTTGTTTTAGATTTTGAACAAAAAATTTTTATGGAATGAAAAAAGGTAGATAATTTCAAGCAAATGAAAATTGAGGAGAGAAGAGAAAGTAGGATATTGAAAATATTGATAAAGGTACACCAAAACTCACTTTTGATAGAATCAAAATACGCCGTCAAACCTTGTTTGCATCCAATTAGGCAAAATAAATCGCTGGTTTTGACCGTTTTATTTTTGGTAATATTCTGCAAACACAAAAATATTAATTTTTATAATAATTTTTTGTTTCAAGTTGATAAAATAATCATTTCTGTGCCAATAGGTATTTTTTTCTAAATTAAAAGTACCTATAGAAAAAGAATAGAGGAAGAAAATTTCTATATTTTGAAAATCAGAGGAGAAAAAAATGCCTTGATTTTTTTTTCATAAAAGTTTTTGAAATTAAATTAATAAAATTTTTATTTGTATTTTTTTCTCATGATTCGACACCCCTCTATAATTTTTAATTGCGAACAGAAAGAAGTAGATACCGTTGAACAATTTATTGCATTCGTAATTTAGATTTCAAATCACATACTAAGCAATAAGCTTACTATAAATTAAAAATATCAACTTACTTACACAAAGAATTAGGCAATCGAGTTCAAAAGCTTTCTCCAAAAAATTACAACCTTTTACGCACTGAAAACAGAAAACAAAAACAACGTGATACGTCTTGGAATTTAATACCTCAGACTGTTAATTTAATATCGGTTAATAAAACATACCAAACTTGAAACGCGTGTCTAATACACAGAGAGGTTAATTAGGGGTCTTCCTTTTCAGACACCGAGATAGGGCTATTAAATGCACTAACGTAATTGAATAATTGCATATACGAGTGATAACTATGCAACAGAGAGACATTAATCCTCCGAGGCTTGGAAATGGGGAAAAAAATTATACGAATCGCGAATAAAATGAATAATTAATATAATTGTTTTTTTCAACGCTCAAAATATAAAATACCTCAGTAAAACCGATGAATAAAATATACATAATCAGCCCAATCAACGTATAATTATTGCTCAATCATTCAACCAGCATAAGTAGGTACAATTCAAAAAAATCCATTATCAAAATCAATAAGTAAGTGCCACCGATGAAAATTTTTCAGCAAGAAATGAACCTCTCCTAAACATCGAGCTTTTCCTCGCCAATAAAAAAATTCATCTCCGAAGAAATATTTTACACGTCACAAAGCGAGCAGATTTCTTTGTGTACATCTTTATTGGTTAATCGTCTCGGTATGCACGTTTTTTCCACAATTTTAATAGACGTAAACCAGACAATGTATGTTGATAATACACACAACAAAGAAGATGAAAACGACGTTAATTTAAAGGCCGTCGTGAAATTGTGAGAACGAGAAGACGTCGTATGGAAAATTTAATTAATTTCACGAATGTACTTCTAAATATAGTAAATGTCAATGAATTTTTAATTGTTTGATGATTTTTATTGCACGAACAGTCCACCGAGCAGAAAAAAGATCCATCGTTGGTATCCCAAAAAAAAAGCGCCAACACCGGAGCTTAGTAGGAAGTACGAACGATATTACGCGATAATAAAATACCATTTGTAAAGTCACGTTGTACGACAAATTTAAGTTGATTAATTTCAATAATCAAAATAAGCACGATGTAAGCTCGCGAAGAAGTAGAATAGGTAACGTACATAAACTAGTCCCCCAATTCACGCCGATCCGCGTTTTAAAAAATAGAACAAACGGATCGTCGATGTACTTACGTGTTGAATCTTGCAATTAATTTCGCAAGTTATATCGTCAGCGTACAAATCAGCAGTTTCTTTCTGTAAAATGAACACGTTATTTGGTCAGAGGATCTGAAATCATTGACAAATGAAGGTAACCGTAGGTATACTGACTTGAAATGGACACTGCAAGGTGCATTTGGATTTCAAATCTTGAATTATCGATAACTCATTTGATCGAATTTTCCAACTATAACAACAGTGCAGAACACAAACAAACATTACTTTCTTGATCATGATTCGCGATTTTAAAAAACTCGACGAGAGTGTAAATGAGAAACGAACATGTCGCGGGTATTGTTAAATAACGACTTGAAAAACTTGGTCCAGTTTCATTCTTACGCCGTATTAACGAGCTATAACTCGTGTGAATTTAATTGTATCTACGACAATCCCTACTATCCTGCTTAACATCCTGTCTTACACATGGACACTATTTATCGGTAAATTTCGCCGTTTACGACGATAAATTCTGAAGATTAATTTGTTGATGCGACGATCTCGCGTCTAAATTCAGACCACGGTGTTTTAATTGAACTACACCAAACGAGATTAGAGCTTGGGCGAATTACCTCGTAAAGTTCAAAAGGTCATTTTTTTCATTTTATTCGGCTCGATGGTAGCTAACTCAGCGTTTCTTCGATGCATTGAGAACATTTCCGTGGTAAAGAATATTCCAAAGTACGATTTCGTATCGCATAGGTAATCCTGAAACTGAAAATATGTTTGAACAGATGTTTACCAACAATAACGCCGCGTATAATGTCGCGGCGTTGTCAAAGTTTTATCGAAATGGGTGATACGTTTAACGTACTGTTACATAGAATAGGTGTTTCTGAACGATAAAATGAAGTGTTTAATTGTATTGTTAATTTGTGTACCCCTTCAATTTGCTTTAATTGCGTATCGGAAACCGGCCGAAACGTACGTGCTGAGTTTGATTCATTCGTGGAATAAAAAACTCATACCTTGGAAAGGTAGAAATCAAGTAAGATTCAGGATTTGTTTCCAATTTCGACCAATTCAAAACTCGGAGGGTTTCTTTTCTAGATTACCTGTTTCGCATGATTAAACAATGCTTCGATATTGAAGATGTTCAAAATAACACTGACGATGATGAAGGAATAGGACTGAATGATGAAGAAAGCTTAAATTCGGATGTTTTGACTGTGCGGAGTAAAAGACCGCAGCAAGTTTGGTTTCGAGTCGGAGAAGTTGTGGTTAACACGAGAATAAGATACGTTGGTATCATTACTGGGTGGCTGTATAGAGAGGTATACGATCAGTTGATCAGAAAATAGATGCAAATCTTATTGAAATAAGTAATATTTTTATTTACTTACCAATTAGTATTTCAATTGTAGGGTGAAGAACCAATCTATGAAGTATTGACTGATCATCCTGCCGTTCCTGAATATAAAACTAAATCATTACAAAAGGAGCTCATTCGACTAGAAAATATTCAAGTTTGTATTAGTATTTTTTTAGAAATTAATTTATCAATCTCAGGTATTTAGAGATCCAGCCAACTACACGATTTACTTACCTAATCTCGAATTGAATTTCTATAGATATATCATGGCGAAGCGACGAAATATTTCGAGTTTTTTGATCATAATAAATCTCAGTATGTTCCGAAACCGTGGCTGAGGATCATTTATCCTGTGGATTAATATCAATTTTGAATAATTGAGAATTAAATTTTATACGAATAAAATGAAGCTATTTGTTTGACTTACCTAGCTTCGTTATTTTCAAAAATTTTGAAAAACTCATGATACGGAAACCATCTTTATTGTGATGAGGAATCACTGAAAAATTTTTGATTAATTTTTAATTTAATTATTGATTGTAATTTTTTAAAATCGAACCTGAAATTTAATAATAAATTTACTTTTTCTTTATGTTTTCTTCGAATTTTCCTTCAAAATTATGAGGTAGTCAACCCTTTTGACGTTTCGAATATTCAAAATTTCGTTTCGTCCAACTATCGTGTTTTTTTTGTTTGTTTACAAAATTGAATTTGATAATTGGCGCATGCGCACATGTCCGAAAATTTGATTCAAATCATTTTCGTCCTCTCTCCCGCTATTTTCAATGCGATTGAAGATCGGAGACGTCTTCTTTTATGTAATTAATCGAAAAAGTTTGGAAATTTGATCAAGAATTGAAGAATTTCATTACGATTCAGGTAATTGCGTACATAATTTGGGTATTTTCACTTACTATGGCCTTTCCCTGGGTACATTTTCGTGCAGAAACTTTTTCCATTTCGCGATTAATGGTGTTTTTTTTTTTCATCCACATGCTTACCGAATACCTCTGCTTAGGAAATATTTTCACTATCTATCTGGAGCTTATCCTGTCGTAATCGTTTTTATTACAGATGCATCGAACCAAGTAATCGTGAGATGTCGCAGAAAACGCTTTTCAATTATTTTACGAAATCTCCAGCCGTCGCCAAGGAAAACGGTGTCGCAAATGGGATCTCCAAAACACCACCGCCACCTAGTAAAACTCCGGAATCGAGTAAAAAACGGAGTATCAAAGATGATAGTAAAACTCCCAAGTCATCGAAGAAGGATAAAATCGATCTGAAAACGCCGATATCGAGTAAGAAAAGATCGAGACAGAATTCACTCGAGAAGTTCAGTTCGACACCTGTTAATAAGAAGTTGAAAACCGAAGAAGGTAAGGTTATTTAGTTTATTGGTGTATTGTAAAGATTTAGTGATCAATTTTGACGTTACAGATGACTCTAAAAATGAGCCGGAGATTGAAGAAAGTCCGGAAACACCTCCGGTAAAAAAGAGAAGACGTATTATCGAAGAATTATCTAGCGAAGATGCTGACTCTGGTGATGATTATGTGCCAGGTAAATATTTAATCCTTGGTTTTCGGATTATCTTATGATAATCGTCTCATTACGATGTCTTATTTTAGAAAAACTCGAAGAATCGGATGATGAGAGTGAAGTATCGGAACACGAAAGTGACGAGTCTCCTGCTGAAAGCGAATCAGATGACGAATCCCCTAAAAAAGTAATATTTCGAGATCTCCTTGTCTTATTTTTCAAGATGATTTGTTATTCGATGAATTTATTTTCCAGACTAAAACTAAAAAACAGAATGGCAAAGCTCCGAAAATGTTCAACAGTTCATTTTCCTCGGATAAAGCTAAAATTCCACTTTCAGTAGCTGCAAAAGATGTAAGTGAAGTATGATTGTTTTGATATCTTTGTCAATATATTTAGTGTTGAATTTGTTTGTAGCCCGGACAAGACGAAAATTGGCCTCATTTAAAATTGGACTTTTTACAACCTAATAGAATACGTGACTCTAAAAAAAGGCTCAAAAGTGATCCAAATTACGACCCTAAAACTTTATTCGTTCCGGATGAGTTTAAAAATAATTTGACTCCGGTAAATATTGATTTGATTTTCAACGAAATTGTGCAAATTTAAAATTGTGCTAATGTGAATTATATTGATCAGGCTGTCAGACAATGGTGGGAACTGAAGTCGCGTAATTTTGATATTATATTATTTTTCAAAGTCGGAAAATTTTACGAATTGTACCATATGGATGCTGTGATCGCCGCGAATGAGTTGAATTTGACGTTCATGAAGGTATGTTGACGAAACCAAGAGTTGATTTTTGAAATCAAATATCTATAAAATATAGGAATTATTTTCCAGGGTAATTTTGCTCATGTCGGTTTTCCTGAAAAAGCATATGCTAGATTCTCAGCCACACTGGTGGAAAAGGGCTACAAAGTGGCTCGAGTCGAGCAAACCGAAACTCCCGATATGATGGCTGAACGTTGCAAAAAAAGTTGGTATAATTTTACGTAAGAAACTCGATTCGTCAATATTTCATATTGTAATAATTTTTCTCCATCGTTAGCGGCCAAACCGACAAAATTCGATAAAGTTGTAAACAGAGAGATTTGCCAGATTACATCGCGTGGTACTAGAACTTTCGGTATTCTGGAAGGTGAAACGAAAGAAGCAGAATGCAACTTTCTTTTGGCTATAGCAGAAAAAGTAAATACTCCATTTTTATGATTTTTTTTTTGAAAATTCCGCCTGTATGTCTAATTTTTTACTTTTTTGAATAGGAAATTGATAATCAATCTTCTAGTTATGGAGTTTGCTTCGTCGACACATCAATTGGTTTGTTTCACGTTGGCCAATTCGTTGATGACAGACATTCATCTCGTCTGAGGACACTGATGGCTCATTATCCCCCAGTTCAAGTGAGAAATCCCATCAAACAGATGTATCGTTTAATTCTTCCATTAATGTGATTTTTTGAATGCAGGTTTTATGCGAAAAAAATCATTTCACTACGAGAACCAACCAAGTCCTGAATACTGCTCTATCAGGAGTAGTCAAGGATCAACTTCAACCCGATACGGAATTCTGGTCTTCTTCCAAGACGCTTGTAAAATTGATAGAGAATTATTACAAGGATAGTAAACTTCCTAAAGAGTTGAATGAATTTTTGGGAGAAGGTAAAAATTATCTAAGAATATTTTAAAATCTTTTCCCAGAATAATTTATTATTAATTCGATTTTGTTCATTTTGTTCAGAGGGATCAATGAACATGATCTGTAGCGATGAAAGTGAACTCGGCGTTAAAGCACTTGGTGCCGTCGTGTGGTATCTTCAAAGATGCTTGATTGATTTCAAATTACTCACCATGGGTCGGTTTTCTGTTTACGAACCGATTGATATCGAGAGTCCGGTTAAAATTGAAGATGATAAAATGATCGATGGCTTTAATAAACATATGGTAAGTTCATCGTATGCTCATAGAATTCAAATTTCATTTGAAAAATAAAAAAAAATGTTCATTTAATGCAGGTTTTGGATGCAGTTACCTTGAAAAATTTGAATGTTTTGGAGAACTCTATGGGAGGTGCGCATGGATCACTGTTGCATAAATTAGATAATTGCTGTACTCCTTTTGGCAAAAGGTTTGTATTGATTTTTTCCTCTTTTTAATAAGATTCGAATTTAATTTGAAATTTTGGGTGTAGGTTATTACAAAGGTGGATTTGCAGTCCTTTGGCAAATATTCAAAGTATAAAAGCTCGTCAAGATGCAGTTCAGTTTTTGATAGATTGCTCGGTCAGTCAAGATGTACGAAGTGTTATGTCACAGTTACCTGATTTAGAAAGACTTTTGTCTAGGTGAATAAAAGAATTACTTGAATTTTTCTTTTGAAATGAGAAATTCTTTGAAACATTTTTATAATGATTTCAATATTAATCGTTTTCATGGATTTTTTTTCAGAATTCATTCCCAAGGTACCACCGGTATTCAAGAATCTCATCCTGATACCCGAGCAATTCTATTCGAAGAAAAAATATACTCCAAGAGAAAAATCATCGATTTCATTTCGACGATCAAAGGCTTTAAGACTGCTGTGAAAATTATAGATTTTTTCAAAAGTACGATTACAATTTTATATTCTCGTTATATTGAACTTTTTCGTGAATGAACTAATTTTTTTTTTAAGATATCGACACGGATGAAATGCCTCCTTTGATACAACAATGCTGTCGCTTGGCAAGCGAAAGTAAACATGGCCAATTTCCCGAACTCGATAAAGCTTTAGATTTTTTCGAAGTCAGTACTTCGAATATTCAATGAAAATTTTACTATAGAACTGAAACCCCTTTAACTGAGTTTATTTTATAGAACGCATTCGACGCTAATGAAGCTCAGAAAGAAGGTCGTATTTTGCCCAATCCCGGAACTGATTCTGCTTACGACGATGCGATGGATATTCTTAAAGATATCAATAACGAAATGAAGGATTACCTGAAAAAACAATGCGCTTATTTTGGATGCAAAGTAAAAATATTTAACGATCATTTTTTTTTTTTTGATTTTAAAAAATCGAAATTTCAATTGAAATGGTATTTTACTTTGCAGGTTATTTATTTTGGAAGCGATAAAAAAAGATATCAGTTAGAGGTCCCGGATGCGTATTGCAATAGAGCTAAAAAAGGATATGAACTTCAAGGCCAACGTAAAGGATATAAGAGATTTCATACTGCAGAAACAAGGGTACTCATTTGACATCATTGATACTTCTTGGACATATTTTCGTCTAATTTAAGAAATTGTTTTGTTTAGGAATTCTACAACCGAATGGTTGAGGCAGAAGAGCGGAAAATCGACGCGTTGAAAAGTCTCGGAGAACGAATATTTTCACGTTTTAGTGGAAGGTACTTATTTAAAAGAGAAATAAATGTATGTAGTTTTACCCCTTGGCGGAAATTTTCATACTGATATAATGTTGCAGATTTGAAGAATGGAACGCAGCTCTGCAATGTTTATCTGTACTCGATGTACTATTATCATTCGCCGAATATTGTAAAAACGAGAATGAAATCTGTATGCCCCAATTTGTTCCTATTTCCGCCAACGATCAAGTAATTTTCCTACCTGATTCCGATTTTTATTCGACGTCATTTTTGTAACTGCAATTTTTTTTTTTATAGCCATTCGTAAAATTGGTCGATGGTCATTATCCTTGTTCTACTGGGGACGATGTATTTATTCCTAACAGTACTTTGGTTGGAGTGGACGACACCGAAAATAAAAATGCTACGTTGTTATTGGTCACGGGACCAAATATGGGTGGTAAATCTACGCTTATGAGACAACTTGGTTTGATCGTTATTATGGCTCATATGGTATTATCTCGTTATTTTACACCTTTGTTGATTTTTTCCTAGAAAGAAATGTTTAATTGCGTTACGTATGTTTTAGGGCTGCTACGTACCTGCTGTTGAACTAAAACTCACCCTAGTTGACCGAGTTTTCACCAGATTAGGTGCTAATGACGATATTATGGCCGGTGAAAGTACATTCTACGTCGAATTATGCGAAACGAGCTCTATTCTGCAACATGCCACGAAACATTCTCTTGTTTTAATCGACGAATTAGGTAATTATTCGCTTAATTTGTAAAATGTATTTCTTGAGGGTCCCTAATCATTATATTTTGTTCAGGACGAGGCACCTCGACTTATGACGGCACAGCTATCGCATCAGCAGTGCTGAACGAACTATGTAATACGAAATGCCGAACTTTATTTTCCACGCATTATCATTCGTTGGTGGAATATTTCAAAGCCAACGAAAACGTCGCTTTGGGTCACATGGTAAATTATTCTAGCTATTTTTGAAACATCTATCTCAAAAGAGACCAGTTTCAATTAATTATGTATTTTTTTCGAAGGCTTGTATGGTTGAAAACGAAGTCGACGACGATGAAGGCTCTGAAGAAACGGTCACCTTCTTATATAAATTCGCCCAAGGAGCTTGCCCCAAATCGTACGGATTTAACGCAGCTAGACTGGCTGGTATGCCAAAACACATCACCCAAGTTGGATCTCGAAGAGCTAAACAGCTCGAAAATGAAGTCAATAAACGTCGCTGTTTCAAAAAATTATTCCAATTGGAATTGGATTCTGTGCAGGAGCTGATCGCAGCTCTATAAATGTGCCATTCTTGTTTACACGTTGGTTTTTTTTTTCGTGAATTACGTGTTGATTGATATTTTCCTATTTTTCCCCAGTATTTGCCGTGTGAATTGAATTATATTTATTTTTATGCCTGTAATCGCAGTTTTAATCTGTTACGTTTAAATTATTCGAGTTTTCGTGTTCGTAATTTATTTGTATTTTCAACGGTCTTCCATATTCCCGTTTTAAGCTCTCTTTTTAATTAGGTAGTTCGAAAAATTAAAAAGTAATTATTTTTAAAAAGTAAACGTACTTATTGGATACTTTTATTTTTTCAATATTCCTTAATTTGTTTTAGTAAAATCAAGAAATTTTGAGTTTTAAAAATGTGAAAAAAAAAACCATTGCAAATGAATACGTCACTACAAAAGGGGGTATAAGTTGACATATGCCCTTTTTGAGGCCACAAGTGATTATGATACTGTGAAGTCTCCTCTATCCAATGAGACCACTCCCACATCGAGATCTTGAAAACTCGCCGAGTTATAGCCAATTGAAGTATCAGAAATCGTAAAAATTGTTCCACTGTCAGGCAACCGGACACTAATTTTTTCGGTTTTGTCATCATTTTTTCAATTGTAGTGCCTTTTTAGCAATATTTTGTCCGATTTGATCACAAAGGAGTAAAAATATTGAAATTTAATACAAAATTTACCGGTTTTGTGTTTACAAGTTTTAACATGTTTACAATGGATTAGTTTAGATCACAAAAAAAAAACACAAAAGTTCTTAGATGAATATCTTTGTCCCTGAACGATCTAGGGAAAAAAGTTAAATACAAAAAATGTTCCTTTTTTTGTCCTCTACAAACTTTGTATTTAGAGTTTTTTAAAATTTTTCGAATTGAAGGAGTTATGAGCTGAAATGATGACAAACTCGGGAGAAAAAAAAAAGTCACAGCAAAAAGGGCATATAACTTGTCACTTTAAAACGATCATATATAAAACATTTTAGGTTGTAAAATAATGATAGCGCTGTTTTCTTGTAGTGGAAGGTTGATATTTCAAGATATTTAACTTTCTCAATCGTACTCCAACATTTAGTTACCAAGAATACCATTCCAAAACTTCAATCGACGATTCCCAAAAACGCCATTTTTTTTATATGCTCTTTTTGCAGTGACTTATTCAAATACATATAGGTAAATTTAAAAATAGAATAAAGTAAATAAGTACATAACAATTGAAAAGTCGACTAGACTTTGAAATTATCGTATAAAAACATGAATTAAAAAAAAAACGAACTTAACCTACACACCGGTGAAAAAAATTACATCAATAATTCGGAAATGGTTATTTCATCTTGTAAACTTCTCAGTCTTTCGTAACAAATATTAAGCTCATTTTCGGCCATATTCTCAACTTTTTGAGATAAAGACTCCAATATATTCTGAATGCTGGATTTCTTATTTTGAATTGGGTCAGAAACAGAGAACTGAAATCTCTCTGGATCTGGTGTTGACTTCCCATCCTGAATGGGATCACAAACAGAAAACTGAAATTCTGTATCTGGTGTCGATTTCTCATTTTGGATTGGATCACAAACAGGGAACTGAAATTCAGGGTCTGGCACCTGGAGATCTCCTGATTCGAGTTCATCTTCGACGAACGTTTCAGGATCTGGGAATTGAATAATTTCATCTGAAAATAAAACATGGGAAATAATTCGTGGAAATTCAACATTCTTTACTCAAAGAACAGAAATTACCCGAAATTTTTCTCTTCTTCGCTTCTTCATCAGAAACCACATAATTTTCAGTTCTCTTGTCACGATACCAATCAGGTAAATGACTGGAAAACTTGATGATTCCTTGATCAGATTTCAAATACGGACTATTCAAATACCATCCGGCTAAATTATCGATAGTCAGCGTTGTAAACTTGAATACAGAGCACATATGGATACACGGGTATCGCCATTTTTGGAAATCATCGCACGTACAATTGACTTCTTCAAAATCAACATGATACCAGTCTTCATGAGAGCAACTTTTCAACATGAATTTATTCGCATCTGTAGATATTATAGTTGGTGCTTTGAATTCCGACTCAGCTCTTCTAAACCGTTCGGTGAAATGATTAATGAAATCAATCGGTCTGTTGATCAGATTCTGAGAACCAAGGTCACCCGACACATTATAAGAATAATATTCTTGAAAGCATTCTGGCAAATAATCAACGACGATCAACGATACAACACTCGATAAAATCTTTTCTTCATGTTCGCTGAAAAATCTATACCTAAAGAACTCTTTACCAATTTCTGTACCGTTATTTAAATTCATATACACGTAGAATTCTTGCGTTTGATAAGCAATTACCCATTTCTCACGTAAAGGGTACCATATTTTATAAAAATACGTTTCCACTGGAGCGTTGGTTTTGTAACTGGGATGATTCTGCATCAACGTTTCGTTCTGAATAAATTCGTCTTCGGTTTTGGAATACATCTGGGCTTCCCATAAATTCAACAGATCATTATCAGCGTTATTCTGATTAAGCCACGATTTCCACAAATGATATGTTCGATAAGAACATATACTTTGAGCACAGTTCGGAAATACAGATAGGACAGCATTTCTTTCGACGTCTTCGTGGCCACATACGAAATATTTAGGGTTCCATGTCGGATTCCAATGGCTTAATAAATTTAAAGCTTGAGAAATAGCATGCTCATGAGATACTCGTAAGATGAACATACCCACCGGTATAAAGCTCTTGTTAGTTTTGACGATTAAAAAATATACTGGAAAGGTGTAATTCGTTGATTTATGTACAGCATCGAGTATAGTAATACTGTTTCCATACAAATTCAGCAGATACTGCTGCCATTTAGTTTGATGACAATATAAAGGCGTTGTTTTGATATGACCAGATGATAAAGTCGAAGAAGGCTGTAGGTAGAATTGATCGTCGCACTGACTTTTCCATTTGTCGATTAATTCAGACAGCGCAGATTCGTCCAAGTTTTCTTTTTGTAATGAGAATTTCGCCATGTTTACGTGGAATCTGATCACTTCGCTGGGAGGGTAAAAACAATGATTGTTTTGATCTGGTTTGGGAATTTTGTTAGCTGAGATCATTTTTTCGACTATTTCGAACAAATGTGATTTTATTGTAGAGACTGATGTGATGTCTTTGGCCACCATTTCATAAATTTGGGATTTTAAAGATGAGTGAATTATTTGATCTTGCGTGGTAGGTGGATGATTGTGTTCTTTAGTAGATGATAATTCGATTAGTAAACGAGTTTCGCTATCTTTGGCACATTCTTCTAGATTCTTTTTGATTTTTTCCGAAGCCTGAAAATTTTACACAATTGTAATAGAATAATTTGGTAAATATTACGATGGGTGATGAGTATTTACCTCTCTTTTCTCGGATGAGAAATTTTTAATTTTCAAGCTACGAAAAACAATGATGTAAGTGATATTCAGGAACGCTTTACAGCCTATTTTCTTCGTTGGTTGCGAAACTGTTCTTTTTCTAGGATTCCCTCCTTGAAGATGAGAATGAATATTTTCCTGGCCAACTTGGCAAGTGTTTTTTTCAACAGATGGTTTATATTCGCCATCTTGAGAACATCGCATGTAAATCGTCTTGTTAATCATGAACGGATATCCGAAAAAAGGTATTTTGGTGCCATAGGAGAATCTAATTTTAGCTGGAAGAAAAGAGAAGTTATTAAGTGAACTGAGTAAGGGGAATTCGCAAAGTAATACTTACAGGATTTGTATCTTTTTGAAGTCTCGTAAAAGACGCTAGTTCTTTTGTAGAATGAGAACCCACAGGCTCTCAAGCTATCTAAGAAAGCATCTTGGTTGTCAGAATTCAAGAATCCGATAATTGATGATTCAAGAACTTTGCAATCTTTTAGAAAAGTTTTTACGATTTGTTCGTCAACATCTACGCTCATTTCAACAAGGTATCATCACATGATATTTGAAAGTTGAAAAGATATAAAAGATGGAAAACTTTAAACTTTCTAGAGAATTTAAAACTTTTTACATCTTCTAACCTTATCAATAGATTTACCTAATTGAAGACCACATGACTCATTGGAGAATCGTTATCGCTGAAATTGTTTTTGTCGTGTTACAGTTCATCAACACCAGATGGCACGATATAGTGGAATTCCTATTCCTCCGCGTCCGCCCACCATGGCCCACCCTCTTACGCAACTTTGCATCCGATTTTTCGAAAATTCATTAAGTCATGAGATCGTCATTCATAAATTTGTGAGAAAAATTGTTTACATACACTATTCATCACTCAATTGAGTCAGTATATTGGAATACCTACATCAATTCTTCTCCGAAGGTTTTTTATTATTCAAAACATTTGTAATACATTTTTACATACGAGTGAGAATGTTTCTGAGTACCTACCTTACCTATTGAGCACAAAATTATCATAATTCAGCACCGATATTCGGTAGCAAAATTAATTACCCAAACCAAAAAAAAAAAAAAAAATGCAAAATGTTTTGAAAAAGGTGAGTAAGGAACTGAAGTATAATTGATAGCTTCCTTAGCTTGATAGTTACAGGTAACTTCAATTATGTTTAATTTTTTGCAACGACTTCGAGACTAGTATTCTTTCTTTCTTCATATAATATTTCCTTGATCTACAAAACAAATGTGAATAATTAGACTAACTATAGCAAAATTCAATTACCCAACAAATAATTTCCAATCATACATTGATCCATTTGTAACTCAAAGTTCAAGTAGGTACCTACCTCAGGTGTCAATTTAATGATTCTTCCTTCAACCGATGGGATTTCGAGATGAGATTCATGCTGACTACTCTTTTCATGACTCGGTTTTCTAAAAAATTAAATAAAAAGAGCAAATGCACTTTTCATTATTAATGATTATTATGAGATGATTTACTTTATCAACAACAAGAAATAGTAATATTCTGATTCTGAACGAAAACAAAAAAATTTAATTTGATTTTCATTGAAACACATTAAAATTATATCTTGTTGAGGAGGGGGGGGGGGGTGGCTTCTTTCACAATTATATTTTAAATCAAAAAATAAGTACTATATGAGAGATTTGAAGAGAAAATCTCCAAAATTGGAGCAGAAATCGATTTCAACTTTTTGCTAAAGATTCTCCTTCGAAACACTTTTTAATTTTTTACATATGTGTTTTGAATTTTGGAGTTGAGGGATTACAACAAAATAAGCTCAGAGTAGCCTCAGACAATAAATACATCCAAATATTAATTTTAAAGCTTTAAAAGTGGGTTGGTGCCCACTACAAGCCATGTTAGAGAATAATATGCAGTTAATGCGTACTGATTCATCAACATAACAGAAGAGTCGAAGTCTGAGCGTGTTTTTGCGACACGCCCTGTTCTAACAGTGTGGCAATGATTCTGCACCAAGTTGATTAATTCCGAACCCAACTTCAATTCAGTCTGAAATAGATATAAAATCCCATTTTGAAAGACATCATAGTTCATCATCTTCATGCAACACAGAAGAAAAACAATCAAGTACATATTAAAATAATAGGTACCTACCAACTTTTTGCATTTTAGAAACATTGTATACCCATCTTTGCCATTATAGAGGAAACTTCCCAATGCTACTTTGTAATGCCTTTCTAGTTTCAAGTATTCACCACACACTTTCACCAAAAAGGGATCAATTCGTTGACCTGGAGGAGCATTGGGATCGAAAGTGAAACTGATACCGGATACTTGAGGAAATCTAGGTGTTGAAACAGGGTAATTTGAAACTCCGTTTTCTAATGCTTGTAAAATTGTTTCACCTAAAAATATAAGAAATTAGGAACAACTTTTTTCCTATTTATTTAAAAATGTGTGATCTCAATAGATAGTTTATGACTCTTTGAAATATACCTATACCTTTAGCTTCAATCACACCAGTACGTGCAAAAAAAGGTAAAATGCACATTAAATTTCCCAAAGTGAAAACGCCTGGAGCATGAATCTGATTAGATCGAAAACTACCAGCACTCAATATGGCAACATCTGCTTCACTAGCTTTTCGTAGTATATCGCATATCCAGTTACATAAATTCGACTCTTCGGTGCGTATTTTCACGAAACGTCCTTCCAATGGAATACTGATGGTACCCAACACTTCATTCATTTTACTCATTATTGGGTCTTTAGGAATTATTCAAAAAAAAAAAAAAAAATTAAACAGAAAGGGAGGAGGACTCCTCCTGACTCCTGAGTGATTTTTTCGCATCCGGAGGCACTTTTATGAAAATACAGAGTCGGAGCCGGATCCACATTTTGAAAAAATATTAGAGATACTTTTTAAAAGTCCTGCAGCCAGAACCAGAGGGGCTTTAACCAAATATCTTGGCGCTGAAGCCGGAGAGAAAGACAATCTCCAGATCCCTGAGACGGCCAGAAATCCGGAGCGAAGCCGGAAGGAGGAAGGCCTCTTCCGGGTGATTTTTTTGGAGTTGGAGCCGGAGGCACTTTCATGAAAATTCCTAGAACCGGAGCCGGAACCGGAACTAGGAGGATCAGGCCTTCTCCCTCCGGATCAATATGTACTCAAGTACCCACTTGAAATTTGAGTTCGTAAGTACTGATTTATTACCAGTTAGGATACCTTTTTTGTCACCATTTTTACGCACCGGTGTATTCCTGAAGTAATTTTTTTATGCCTTCGTCATCAGGTATGGATTTAACTATGTTAATTTTTTCGACATTAACGACGCAGGACGAATTTCGAAATTCAAGGCTGATTTTAGAAAACTGCCGGAAATCGGTTCCACTTTTGATAATATATTTGTTATTAACCTTTTGAAAAAAAAAAAACTTTTATTAAAGATCTGCCAGTAAGAAATATCAAGAGAGAAAAATTCTTACCTTAATTATTTCATAATCGTGATCATGTCCTCCGAGAATTAAATCAATTTGGGTATCACTTTCTGCTAATATTCTATCATTTTTGGTACGCATGTGTGTTAGTGCTATGACATAATCACATCCCTTAAAAATAAGTATCTAAATGAATTAAAATTGAAAAGAAAAACATTACCTATACTGTTAGGTAGGTACCTATAACAGAATTTTTACCTGTTTCTTTAATTCGGAGCTTAATTTTCGAGCTACTTGAACGAAATCTGTAACCGTTGTGTGTTCAGAAATCGGGCCCAAGCTTTTAACCCATTCTTCCTCCAAAAGCCCGATCTAACAAATAAGATGTATTAGAAGATTACGAAACCACCTGCATGATTATTGAACCCATTAAAACCACCATTCCAAAACGTTTTCCATTCCATTCAATCACATGAGTAATTTTTCCATCTCCCAAAGGGCGTCCAGTTTTGTTGTAAATTGCATTTGACGAAAGCCAAGGAAAATTAGTTTCACGAATTCGATCTGCTAGTACTTCCAGCCCGAAATCTGAAATTGAATGAAAAAAATTCGTTAGGTAATCCTCGAATTCAACAAAGGTTAGCAGATTGTTATTATTTTGTTTACCGAAATCGTGATTTCCAAATACGGCGCACTGGGTGGCCACTGCATTGAGAATATGCGACATGTGTTTTCCTTTGGTAAATGCGCTGACTAAACGTAACACAACAGCATATTTTTATTTTTACTCTAGAGAACCTCGTGAAGGTTCCCCAGGGTTTTTGATAAAAAAGAGGTCTAAATGGTAGCCTTTGACTCAAGTACCTTAGCACCAAAATTTTAGCTGGTGGTGTAGTACTTACAAGTCAATGGCTACCACTGAGGCGAATTTTCTTTTAAGATCTTCGGGGAACACTATATGTGATACACTAGCATGTAATCATTTTTCACAATATAAAACAGAATTTTTGTTCAACAAGAAAATGAATTCCTTACGTACTCAAACTAGGCGAAAAAATATCGCCGCTGAATAATATCATAGGATTCAAATTTGCGAACGATTTCATAGCATAGACAAATTTTCTGGCTCCTCCAACAGGTTCAATATCTCTCGAATCTATATTATACACGTCGTTGAAGTGCAAGATGGTTACAATTGTGGGCATGTTTGATTTGAATTAGATACTAGAGTTTTTGAGAAAAAACACACAATAAATAAAAAATATAATAAAATGTATCAGATAGTAAAAGTAAAATCACATGGTGAAATTTTCTCTTAAAAGACGAGGAATAATTATTGAAATAATCACGAGATATAAAATTTATCGTGATGAATCATAATATTCCGATAGAAGATAAAAAGATAGGTAATATGTGAAATTTGTTTGCAAATGAAACGTGGAAAATTAAGCAGGAAAAGTCTAAAAAAATTTTTACATTCTTCAATGTAGATAAAGGAAAAAAGTTTCAAATGCGGAAATAAAAACTGATAATTTTTTCATCCTTAATTTTTAAATCAGTTCAAATGGTTCTCCATCAGTAGTTGGCCATATTCCTGAATTATACGAAAAAATGTTGGCGTAAATTTCTAAACGAACTGTAGCTTTAGTATCTAAACGTTTAACGAATGATGTTTCTACGGTTCTTAAAAATATTTAACAAGTACGACAAGTAGGTAGGCAGGTACAAATAACAAAACCAAAACGTATGTGAAATCCAAATTTAATACGTTCCGGTATACAAATTAGATGATTAAATATAAATATCCACAAAAGTAATTACACATAGACCGTACAACACATCATTACTTTCCACTCTCCGCGATATTTTGTATCAACGTAACACTATCACCTTTGAGTAATATTCTTCCAAGAGTGGTTCTATTCATGGTTTTAATGTTAACTTCCTCGGCTTCATCGAGGACTAGATTCATATATTCATCAAATCCAATAATTTGGCCCTCTATTCTTTCGTTAATGTTTTCAAATAACCATATGGATACGCGAGCTCTTGATTGTAAATATCTGCCGACAAAATGAACTCATTAGTGATTTGCGTTATGCTGTGTTATGAGATGAAGCCGGGTATGCTTGTAGACGAGTTAGGAACTCATAGAATATTTAATTAGAAGAATATTACGTCTTGCTTTCAGTTCTCTATTGAATAGATTTGAAATATTCTTGATATATCACAAAGGCTTGAAAGTAAACCCGGCTTCATGATTAAACATAGATAAGATGAATGCATTATGATGCCTTACCGAAAGATCAAGTTGATCGGTTGGATCATCACCTTTTGGACCCGATTTGCTCCTCCGAACGACATTGTGATTGATTTTATCGTTGGTACGATTCAAATGACAAAAAATAACCGATATTCTCACGATAAAAAAGGAAAAATAGAAAAATCGAGACGATTTCACGTTTTTTTTTCGTTTAATCGGTGTTTGTGTTTACGCTATCAAGCGTTGTTTACTTATTACTGTATGTTTTTTATTTGTAATGTCAATTTTACTCATGGGTGGTACGTTTACAGTGTATTTAAAAATTATGTTCTGTAATCCCAAATCGATTCTGCGTTTTGATTGGTTGCTGCTTGAAAAAAGTGAATAAGAATGAAATCTATCGGTAATTACGGGTATTTATTCATCAATACGATTTTTTATCTTTTATGTTGGTAGTTGGTACCCCTGCGAAAATTTGTTCTTAACTGATAATGGCTAGGTCATTATTTATGTTAAAATTGTAATAATTAACCGCATTATTAAATTATTATTCTAATTTAAATTTACGAGATATGTTATAGAGTCAAGTGTTTAATCAACTATCGGTCTTTTGTATCTCCATCAAAAATGGCTCTACTAGTAAAGAACGTAATAAAAACGGCCACTCATAAAGTTCCCAATCTCGCCGTATCAAAGCTCAGTGGATCCTTGGCTGGAGTTTTCGCGTAAGTTTCTAAAGTCTTCTATATACCTTTCTTAAATTATAATAATAATTTTTTTTAAATCATCAGCCAACAAAGGCGCTTCGAGAGTAACCAACCGAAGACTCAATCGACCTGGTCGGATAAAGATCTATCTTGGAATCCGGATGATGTGGGTAACATTGGTGAAGTAGAACATCACAAATGGTGCCCAGATTTGAGATATTTGGGCAGCCATGCTGGTCCCTTATTAGTCTACTGTGGTATCGAAAAAGAATGGAAAATAACTACTCATACGGATGAACTAAGAGAAGGTGGTATTGAAGATTTATTAATGTTGGAGAAAAAAGTACGCAACGCTACGGTAAATTTCGGTCCTCAGCATCCGGCTGCTCACGGTGTGCTTAGATTGATTCTAGAATTAGAAGGAGAAGTAAGTATGCGATTAGTGCTGATCTTTTTTTGACTCATGAGGTTATAAGATGTGATTTTTGTAGATCGTAACTGTGGCTGATCCACATATTGGACTACTTCACCGAGGTACTGAAAAACTCATGGAATATAAAACGTATACTCAAGCTTTACCTTATATGGATCGTTTGGACTACGTATCGATGATGTGTAACGAGCAATGTTACGCGTTAGCTGTTGAAAAACTGTTGAATATCGAAGTTCCCATTAGAGCGAAATATATTAGAAGTTCGTCGCATTGTTTTTAGTTTGAGTTTTGTTCGCGTTGCTGATTTTATTATTACATTTTTGTTTTTATAGCTATGTTCGCCGAACTAACTCGTTTATTGAATCATTGTATGGGTATTGGTACCCATATTCTTGATGTCGGTGGAATTACGCCGTTCTTTTGGTTATTCGAAGAACGTGAAAAGATGATGGAATTCTACGAACGAGCTAGCGGTGCTCGTATGCATGCTGCCTATATTAGACCTGGAGGTGTTTCGCAGGTATTTAGAAGTTTTTTGTTATAAACATGGATTATTCGAATCCGAATATGAGATATACCTTGTCAGTGTGTTTTACGAATAATTCATAAGCTTCTCTGATTCCTTCAGGACATACCATTAGGTTTACTCGACGATATCTACCACTTTATTTCGTTCTTCTCGCATCGATTGGACGAAGTTGAAGATTTAGTCACGAACAGCGGAGCATGGATTGAAAGAACGGTCGACATCGGGATTATCTCAGCTCAAGATGCCATAGATATGGGTTGCAGGTAGCCTATCTTTGTATACTCTAATTTTTCATCACCTTGTCTTCTTGACATCTGGCTCCTTGAATTGTTACAGTGGGGTCATGTTGAGAGGCAGTGGAATAAAATGGGATATTCGAAAAGCTAAACCATACGATGCTTATGATTTGGTCGACTTTGACGTGCCAATCGGACGCAAAGGTGACTGCTACGATAGATACCTATGCCGTATGCTAGAAATGAGAGAATCTTTACGTATTATCGAACAATGTCTCAATAAAATGCCCCCCGGTGAGATCAAAACCGACGACCATAAAGTGTGTAATCCATCCAGAGGCGAGATGAAGGTAAATAGGATATCTTGAGTACTTCCATAGTCCATGTCCTATTCATTAGATCTTATAATATTGGTGTAATTTTTTTTTTAGAATTCTATGGAAGCTTTGATTCATCATTTCAAATTATTCACCCAAGGTTATCAAGTTCCTCCTGGTGCTACTTACACATGTATCGAAGCACCCAAAGGTGAATTTGGTCTATACATGGTCTCCGACGGTAGCTCAAAACCGTACAGATGTAAAATCAAAGCTCCCGGTTTTGCTCATCTCCAGTGTTTAGAAATGATGACCAAAGGATCTTTCTTACCCGATTTAGTAGCTGTCATCGGTAATACGAGTATATTTTTATGCATACGGTTTCTGCGCCTTGTTGGTTTGATCTTACGTGTTGACTGTTTCGTTTTCAGGTACATTGGATGTGGTATTCGGTGAAATTGATCGTTAAAATGTTAGTTGCTTCTTTTTATCCCTTTCATTCAAGCATTTGTAGAGTCGTCATTGAATCGTTGATTTTACACTATTGAGATTTGGTATCATTTGCGAAAACGTTTTGAAGAAAGAATTCCAACTTCGATGCCTGTTTTATTTATTTATTTTTTTTTTTTCGTTATTGTGATGAATATTGTAAAATAAATACGTTATTCGAATAATTCATTCAAACCTCTAATTAAGAGCTCTGAAATCAAACATCGTATTTGGGTAATTTTCATTGTTACATGAAAGTTCGTCCATATTTGACCTTTATTATAAATAGTTCGAGGCGTTTTCAGTTCACCTGGTTAAAATTGTGAATTTGAAAAATTTACATTTTTGAATTTTACAAAATTCAAATTATCAACTCCAATGTCTTGAAATTGAACCAAAAAATTTTTTAATGACTTATTATAATTTTCGATGAAAATTTTCATAAACTTCTTGTCAGTGCTGTTGACTGCATTTTGATTGATTTATGCTGTTTTTATAAGTTGATTATTCAGTAACTTTAAAAGTGAACCAAAATCTTGTTTTTTGAAATAAATTTTCATAAATCGCTTTGATTTTTTTTTTGTAACAGTGCTCAAACTGAAATTTAATTGTCGGGTAATCAAAACGCCATCGGCAGGACTGTCGTAGGCATTTTTTGAAAAATTCCATCAAAAATTTTCCTCGCTCCAACTATTTTAGGGAATTAGAGCAAACGATTTGAATTTGGTAGAAATACAAAATTCTTCAATAACAATCTTCATATTTTTAACCGTCGTCATTAGGGCAAACGGTAGTATTCAATTTCGTGGAGAAATATTCAGAGGTGTAGAGGTGACTGAGGCTCCCAACAGCAGTAGGTACTATAGGTAACACATACTCTTACTTTAGTTGTGGTGAAAAATGGTTCGATATACATTAACTAAGAATGCCAATTGTTTGTTCGTTCTTTTATAATTCAAACCAACATTTTCACGATGATCAAAAATATATTGCCAATTTCCCAAATCACACGATAACATTCAATCACAGGTAGGTAACAAAATGAAAATGCAAGAATAATCTTTAAAAAAAGAGGGTAACAAAGGTAAAAATGCTGATGACTCTTCTTGGTACTTCACTACTTCAATCAATTTTTCGATAAAACGTTGCAGCTTTCCTTTCATCATGTAATTTTTCTTTTATCTGCAAAACAAAACAAGATAAGATAGTGGCTCAATTTATGAATAAATTGCCAATTATGATTTTGAATATATTTTTAATTCAAATTTTACCTCGGGCGTTAGTTTAATGATTCTACCTTCAATCGGCGGAATTTTGATATGATAAGATTCACATTCTGAAATACTTTCTTTTTGAATTTGGCCACTAAAAATGAAATAAATATAAGAGTGAATAAAATTTTAAAAAATTTGGCATAGAAATGTCACTGTGACTTACTTATTTAAACACGTGGCAGAAGAATTATGCTTGGAGAATGTTTTTGATTTATATTGATTTTTAACAGCGTAGCAATGGTTCTGAACTGATGTAACCAACTGTAGACCTAATTCCAAATCAATCTGAAGAACAAGGAAAACTTTTTCAAAAATGTCTTCATAACAAAAAAAAAAAGACCTTGAAATTAAATTACCAAAGTTTCACAGTTCTGAAACATCGTATAACCATCGTTGCCAAAATAGAGAAAATTTTTCAATGCCACTTTGTAATATCTTTCAGGTTCCAAATATTTTTCTGATATTTTCACTAGTAGAGGATCAATTCGCTTGCCCGGAGGAGCACTGGGATCAAATGCGAAAGAGATGCCGGCAACTTGAGGAAATCTTCCTTCCAAAATGGGATACTTGGAGACTCCGTTTTCCAAAGCTTGTAAAATTGTCTTGCCTAAATTTTAGAGATAAATATAAATTTGAAATCGATATAAATAAATAATAGTATAATACGCAATGCATAAGTTTTTAATCATACCTGTAGCTTTTATTAAAGTGCTATACGTGAAGCTGGGTGGTAAAATACGCATTAAATCTCCTAGTGTAAAATCACCAGGAGGATGAATCTGATCAGAACGAAAAGTACCCGAATTTAAGATAGCTACATCAGCTCCGGTAACTGATAATAATATGTCACACAACCAATTACCTAAATTGGTCTCTTCAGTGCGCACTTTAACGAATCGTCCTTCAAGTGGGACGGGAATGGTACCCAGTACTTCACTCATTTTATACATAACAGTACCTTTTCGATAGAAAAATCAAATTTGAAAATGAAATGAAAGCAGAAATCTAATAAAGTGATTAACCCACAAATGAACCTTGATATTGTTTAATTAAATTATTCACAGCTTCGTCTTCTGGAATGGATTTGATTACGTTAATTTCTTCCACATTGACGCTGCAAGGATTTTTAAAATCTATGGTAATTTTAGAAAATTGTCGAAAATCTGTCCCACTTTTGATGATAAATTTATTGTTGATCTAATTCAAAAAAAAAAAAAAATTAAATAAATGGTCTACACATTTTACAATGTTAGATGTTGGAGAATAATTTTAACCTGAACGACATCATAAACATGATCGTGTCCTCCAAGAATTAAATCAACTTGAGTTTCGCTTTCTGCTAATATTCTATCATTTTTAGTACGCATATGAGTAAGTGCTATGACATAATCACATCCCTGTAAATAATGAACATAATATTTGATTCGGATAACGAAAAAGCACAATATATAATTGAATTCGTACTTGTCGCTTCAATTTAGCACTCAGTTCTTGAGCAACTTGAACAAAATCTGAGTAGGTTATTTCGTCAGGGCTAATCACACCCAAAGTTTCGATCCATTCTTCTTCAACAAGCCCAATCTAAAAGAAATCAGCAATAAAAATAAAAATAGTACGAAGAAACAGTATAAACTTTTGAATTCATTACCTACCATTCCAAGACGTTTTCCATTCCATTCAATCACATGAGTGACTTTTCCATCCCCCAGTGGACGTCCAGTTTCGTTGTAAATTGCATTTGACATAAGCCAAGGAAAATTAGTTTCACGAACTCGATCTGCTAGTACGTCCAGACCAAAATCTGCAATTAAAATGATTAATTTTTACATCTTCGAATTTAGTTTATTTGGTTCAATATTTGAATTACTTACCAAAATCATGATTTCCAAATACAGCGCAATGGGTGCCAATTTCATTTAGAATGTGTGACATGTGTTCCCCTTTAGTGAAAGTGCTGACTAAGCAAAACATTTCATAATTAAATTCCCTTCATGATCACGTGTTTATACTACATTGAATAAAGTCAATTTCTTACGCAAACTGGGCGAGAAGATATCACCGCTGAATAAAACCAGAGGATTTAAATATGAAAAAGATTTAATGGCGTGCGAAAATCTGCTGGCTCCTCCAACTGGTTCAATATCTCTTGATTCAACATTATAAACGTCGTTGAAGTGCAATATGGTTACAGTCGTTGACATACTTGAAACTTGAACTACAGAAGCTGGCAAAAAAAACTCAACCAAGGTGTAGAACTAACAGAGGAATTTAACACCAAAACAATTGTAAATCAATGGTGATTTTTAATTTTATTTTACGATTGTTGTGTTCAAGAATTGATATTTGATAATTCAACATTCAAACGATTAAATAACAATTTAATTGAGATGAAACTAATTACGGACAAAAAGTAATTGAAAAAACGTTGCACATTACCTCATACGAATATAATGAGCATATTATTAATGAATAATGAACTATTTCAAAATAAACCGTGGAAAAAATGAAAAATCTTCAAAAATTTCGTATTATTTTTCGATAAAAAAAATTTATCTTATCAATTACGTAAATTTCTTATCAACATTATCAATTTGAAAAAAATTCTTGGATGTTGAAGCATTATTATTAAATACGATGGCCACATACGTGTGGTATCGCAGTAATAAAAGTGCCACATTTTTTGTCAAAATTGGTCCTCCACATCAAAATGAAGGCACTTTTGGTGATATTTAAGTGAACTGAAAAAAAAATGGAAAATTGATATTGATAAGTGATGCAATTCTTGATGAGCGTGTAGTGTAGTGTGTAGGAATTTTTTGAATTGATTTCATTTATTGTATCCTAAATCCAGATTTTAGAACTGTTACGCGACAGTACTATCTGCACTTCAGCTAAATTCTTAAATCAGTCTGTATTTGAATTTACCTAGTGTAATACTTTCGCCGCCTGAAGCCGGAATGATCAGTCAGTTCTCCCCTCGTTCCGTAGATCTTGTGTGGGTTTGAACAAAAAGCTACATTTTTCATATTGTCAGTTAAAACTATCCATTGATCGATTGTTTCAACGTGGCTTCCGTTATCTCATCGAATATGAAGTTGATCGCAAGTTTAACCGAAGTACCTCTTGGTAAGACGATACCGCCGAATAATACAAAATGTTGGCTTTAATTAACCCATTAACAATAAACGATAAGCTGTTAAATGTTTAACATAACTATAATAATGGTGTTTCAGCGTCCTTAATAATAACTAAATACATAAAATCATCAAAGAAAGTAGATGTTCAATGGAGCCAAGAAACAAAGTTAGTGTTTGATGATATAGTATTCAATTCTGACGTTTCTATTTGTCGCTATTTAGCCAGGTTATTCCCTGACTACAAATTATACGGAGCATCTACATTCCAATACATAGAGGTATTTTTACGTTGGTTTCGTTTTAGCCATTTAATCGTGTTCGAGTAGTTCGATTTTTCCCAACCATTTCCCGAGTATTCTGAATTAATCATTGTCACGTGTTTGTTTGATGTTTGCCGTAGGTCGATCATTGGTTATCTTTCGCAATTGGACCTATTGAAAATAGTCAAAAGTTACAGAAAAATATCAAGTACTTAGATAAACAATTGCAAACAGTGACATACTTAGTCGGAGAAGCTCTCACTATCGCTGATATCTTCTTATGGTCGGTTTTGTTCGGTAAGTAATTTCATTTCGTATGATTCATTTTCTACGAACTGTTTTCAAAGCCGGATTTATTTCAGGTAATCAAATTTTGAGTAAAATCGAAGCTGAAAAGTTAATCAATATTCAACGCTGGTTTTCGTTCATTGAATCTCACGAATGCGTTAAAGAGTGTTTCAATTCGTTACCTGCTGAAATCAAGAAAAACATGGAACAGATTGCGAATAAAGGTTCATCCGGCGGTGCATCTGCTGAAAGGAAAGAAGAAGGAAAATTTATCGAATTGCCTGGTGCCGAAATGGGTAAAGTTGTGGTTAGATTTCCTCCGGAGGCTAGTGGGTGAGTACGAGTAATGAAATCTATACCTCAATTCATTATGTACCTGATTGTTTTTAAATTTAATTTTCGTGTATTTCAGGTATTTACATATCGGACATGCCAAAGCTGCTTTGCTAAATCAGTATTATCAAGAAAAATTCGAAGGTAAATTGATCATGAGATTTGACGATACGAATCCTGCCAAGGAAAAAGTCAATTTCGAAAAGGTTCGTTCAAACGATCAGAATTATCTATGACCAAATGAAAATGAACTCGTATTAATTGTTCTGATTTTCATTAGGTGATTCTCGAAGATTTAAAATTATTGCAAATTAAACCCGACATATTTACCCATACGTCGGATTATTTCGATAAAATGTTGGAATTTTGCGAACAATTGCTCCACGAAGGTAAAGCTTACGTCGATGATACTGATCCTGAAGTTATGAAGCAAGAACGAGAACAACGAACTGAATCAAAGAATAGGAACAATAGTAAGCGTTTATTCTCATACACGGATATCTATTTTTCTTTGTTGAATAATTTTCAATAAAATCTTCGAAGGTATCGAGCAAAATTTCTTGATGTGGCGAGAAATGCAAAAAGGTACCGAGTATGGACAAAAGTGCTGTGTTCGTGCGAAAATTGATATGTCGTCAACGAACGGATGCTTAAGGGATCCGACTATCTACAGATGTAAAAATGAAACCCATCCCAAGACAGGAAATAAATACAAGTTGGTTTCAATTCATCCTAATTATTTATATTCGTATTTAATTATTAATTCGACAATTTTTTTCTCGAAGGGTTTACCCAACGTACGATTTCGCTTGTCCAATCGTCGACAGTATCGAAGGAGTCACACATTGTCTGAGAACCACTGAATACCACGACCGCGACGATCAATTTTACTGGTTCATAGATGCTCTGGAACTTCGCAAACCTTACATATGGGAATACAGTCGATTAAACATGACAAATACGGTGTTATCGAAACGTAAATTGACCTGGTTTGTCGAAGAAGGATACGTTGATGGATGGTAATTTCAATATGTCTTGAAACTCTCTTTCGGCTAGTTTTCTTCATTTATATAATTGTTTATTTTAGGGATGATGCTCGATTCCCCACAGTACGTGGTATTCTTCGCCATGGTATGACTGTGACCGGTTTAAAACAATTTATTATTGCTCAAGGATCCTCTAGATCTGTTGTTAGTATGGAATGGGATAAAATCTGGTCTTTCAATAAGAAAGTAAGACTTATTCGCAGATATGATATTTTACAAAACTGTTTCTCTAATTATCGTTTGGTTTCAGGTCATTGACCCGATTGCTCCGCGCTACAATGCACTCGAATCTCAAGGAACCGTTCCAGTTCTAGTAAAAAATGTCAAAACTGAAAAACTTCAAGTTCCTAAGCATCCTAAAAACGAAGAAGTCGGTAAAAAATATATTTGGAAGCATAATCGAATTTTAATCGACTATATCGATGCCGAAGAATTAAAAGAAAACGAAAACACCACTTTTATCAATTGGGGAAATTTAATGATTAAAAAGATTAACAAGTTGGTTTCTCGAATCTATTTTTAAATTATTTTTCGTTTCCTTATTTTCATATTGAATCGTGTGTTTTTTTTTTTAGAGATGGCGACAAAATAACGAGCATCGAGGCCGAAGAAAATTTATCAAATACTGATTTCAAAAAAACTTTGAAATTAACTTGGCTCGCAGATATCGAAGAAGCTCCATTTGTTCCTTGTGTTTGCGTATACTTTGATCATATTATTTCGAAACCGATTTTAGGCAAAGACGAAGACTTCAAGCAATATATTAATCCCAATACCAGAGTAAGTCATCTTTTTGAAATTATTGATTTTAAATTCGAATTGAGAACGAATGAAACAAAGTCTTATTTTTATCTTTATTTTAGATCGAAAGAAGTATGTTAGGTGATCCAGAACTCATCAATGTCAAGAAAGGAGATATTATTCAACTCCAAAGACGGGGATTCTATATTTGTGATCAAGAATACGAACCTAGAAGGTGCGATTTGGGCTCGAATTCGAATAGTTTTATTTCTTTTCGAGTTTTCTAACACGAATATTAATTTTACAGCGTTCATACCAGTTGTGAAACTCCAATTGTGTTATTTTTCGTACCAGACGGTCATTCGAAGGAAAACCCAATCACAGCTCTTTCCAAAAAAGAGGCTGCTAGACAAGAAACCAAATCGGTTAAATTCAAAGTCTCTGACAAAAAGAAGAAAGATGTTGGAAAAGTAATTCAATTAATATTCGTTCAATAAAAAATCAACTTTGTCGATTAAATTCCCCGATAACGATACTCATCGCGTGAAATTTAAATATCTAGTAAATTAATCGTCATCGGGTAATAAATAGGTGACGCAATAATTTGTACAATTGCAGACGATGTATTTATTTAGTGATGTTTTGCTATTAACCGAAAATAGTTCAATTCGGTTTGAATTTCGTGTTGCATTGTTCGCCTATGTTATTACACTGTTGAAAGTAAAAGTAGTCTGACCAGTTTTGTATTCGGTATCGTGTAATGATAACGGACTCGAGTTAACGTGGTCTAAATAGTTGAAACGTGTACGAATTAGTCGGATTCGTGTTTGAAAATTTTTATTCGTGGTATTTATTCGAAATTGTTTTCTATTTTGAATTAGATTCCTGGTGTTATCGCGAGTGCGGACGTCGGAGTAGCTAGAGAAGCAGCTAAGCTTTTGGATGATATTAAAACCCAGGGCGATCGTGTTCGACAGTTGAAGGCAGAAAAAGCAGAAAAAGTAAGAAATATGTTTTGAATCAAGACTTAGAAAAATTTTTAACCGAGTTTTTGTGCATTTGTTTGTGTTTAATGTCCTTTTCGATCCAAACACTCGGATTAGTTCATTAATTTGGAATTTTTTGAAATTGCATCATCCAATTGAATGCAACTTTTTTTTTAAAAAAAAACTGCTTTTAGAAAATGTGATTTTTTTTCATTGAAAACTAAAATTTTTGATTGGATGTTCAGTGTTTTCCAAATTAATGATCATGATTTTGTTTGTTGATAATTTTTTTTTTCAGAGCGTCATTGAAGACGAAGTTGGTACATTACTACAGCTTAAAAAATCATTCAAAGCCTTGACTAATCAAGAGTGGAAACCTGGCGTAACCCTCGAACAATTAGGCTTTGCTAGCCCTCCGGTCCCCGAAGAAACCCCTCCCAGTGCTTCGAATAATACTCAAAAAATAGCACGTATCTTAGAATCAATCAAAGAACAAGGCGATCGTATTCGCGTATTGAAAACTGAAAAGAAAGAAAAAGTATTTTTATCTCTAAAGCCTTATTTTATAAATAATGTTTTCTGAAATTACTAATCTTAATTATAATTTTAGAAATTAATCGATGAGCAAGTAGCAATTCTATTACAATTGAAAAAAAGTTTCAAAGATTTAACTAAACAAGAGTGGAAACCCGGCATCACTTTGGATCAGGTGGCTCCGTCGAGTTCAAATACTTCAAAAGATAAAGAAACTATCAAACCGACAGCTCCTCCTGCCGAAAGTAAATTCCCAACGGTCTTAATTCCCTTTCCCCCCTCTAACTTGTCCTATTGATCGTATTCTCATTTCCAGGCGTATTCGAATCTGAAGACGAACTTTACCATAAAGTATGTTTCCAAAGCGGCAAAATACGTCACATGCAAGCTTGTAAAGTGGACAAAAATCGTATCAACATCGAAGTGACCGCGTTAACCGATTTGAAAGAGAAATATCGAGTGGCTACGGGCAAACAGTGGAGCCAGAAACCAGGAGTCGATATTAACGAATACTACAATCAGTATATTCAAACGATTTATAACAAAGTAACCGATCAAGGTAACAAAGTTAGACAATTGAAAGCGAATAAAGCTACCAAAGATGTCATCGATTCGGAGGTGAAAACGTTGAAAGATTTGAAAGCCGAGTATAAAGAAGCTTCCGGATCTGATTACCAACCTCCTGACACGAAGGCAGCTTCGCAACCGAGTAAACCTGCTAAAGAAGCGAGTCCGCCTAGTGACGTAAAAATGGCCTCTGGTCCTGTGCAGGATATTCACGACAAAATAGTCGAACAGGGGAATAAAGTTAGGGCCTTGAAGGCCGCGAGTGCACCTAAAGATGTAAGATTTAGTACTGAAATAATTATCGATTTCTGACTAGAGAAATGAAAAGCTGACGAAAGGGTTTTTTCTCTAGGCCATTATGAAAGAAGTTGAAGTTTTGAAGGAGCTAAAAAACCAGTTTGAAAAAACTGCTGGTATCGTGTGGACCCCTAATATTAATTTGAATGCGGTTTCTGCCGACAGACCGGCTCCAGCACCTGCCAAACCGGCAGCTCCGGAGAAGAAAAAAGCTCCAGCTAAACAGGTTGGCTTTAATGATTTTGATTTCTGCTTAAAAACGCTTCGTATAACTCGTCTTCTGATTCGAATCAGTCTAGAAATTGGAATATGATCGGAGGGGCAAATTTGAGGGGAATGGAGGAGAGCTAAGATCATTGAAAATTTCCTTTCGGCCAGAAGAGTTATTGGTTCGATAGTTGCAGTATATTTTAAAATATTTTACCTCGATAGAACCATCTGATCGAAGATGATGCCAGATTTCCAATTTTGTTTGATTAGATTTTAGAATTCTTTTTTTTCAGTTTTTGTATTTGCTCGTCAGTTCATTTCTAAAATAATGAATTAGAATTAGTAATTTTAAAAAAAAAGTTATCTATAAATAAGGTTGTGGGGTAAAAATACCTTTTCATTTCGCTTCAATTTGCAATACATGATCATGATCGCCTTGATCTTTGATTAATCTAAAATACGTTCTACTTTTCGAGTGTTATTCTAAGTACTGAGAGATTTTTTTGGAAAGCTAGCAATGCTTAATTGTTCGAAGGTTATGCCAAGTTTCTTGATCAGTAAATAATTATAGAATTCATTTGCAGCCTGAAGCCAAAAAACCAGCTCCTGATTCATCTGCCGGAGGTCCCAAAAAACAAACTCGTCTCGGTTTAGAAGCTTCCAAAGAAGAGAATCTTGCTGAATGGTATACTCAGGTAAATAGAAACATTTTTCATGTAGATAACTTTTTTTTTTTTGAATAATAATTATTCGAAATTTTTGTCAGGTCATTACTAAAGGCGAACTGATCGAATACTACGACGTTAGTGGATGTTACACCTTGAGGCCTTGGGCTTTTGCTGTTTGGAAAGAAATTAAAGCCTGGTTTGATGAACAGATCACCAGCTTAGGAGTAGACGAATGTTATTTTCCTATTTTTGTCTCTAAACATGTACTTGAGAAGGAAAAAACCCATATTGCTGATTTTGCCCCTGAAGTAAGTGCTCAGCATTTGATGGCCGATGAAAAATCTGAAGTATTGAATTGATCGAGATTTTTTTTTTCATAGGTTGCTTGGGTTACCAAATCAGGCGAATCAGATTTAGAAGAACCGATCGCTATTCGACCCACGAGTGAAACTGTCATGTACCCAGCGTACGCTAAATGGATCAGATCACATAGAGATTTACCAATGAGACTCAATCAGTGGAATAACGTCGTTGTAAGAAATTGAGAAATTGCTATATATTCTGTTTCTTCGCGTGATTGGAGAGAGATTATCGCGTATGTTTTGCTTATTACTTAGAGATGGGAATTTAAACATCCGCAACCGTTCCTCAGGACTAGAGAATTCCTTTGGCAAGAAGGTCATACGGCATTCGCGTCGAGAAAAGATGCCGAAGAAGAAGTCTATACTATTTTAGGTTTGTGCTTCGATTCGAAAATCACCCCGAGGAGGTTTCTTTTCAGCTTTAATCCGCGATTTGTTCGTTTTTAGATTTGTATTCGAAGGTGTACACGGAATTACTCGCTGTACCAGTTATCAAGGGTAAAAAAACACAGAAGGAGAAATTCGCCGGAAGTGATTTCTCAACTACCGTTGAAGGTTTTATTTCGGCCAGTGGAAGAGGAATTCAAGTAAGTTTATGAGCTTTGAATTATAAATTTGTCTCATATTTTCAAAATGAAGAGAAAAACCTTCCTCTTCTGGTTGAAATAGTAATTCTATCGCATTATTAACCGAGAATTTCTGTTCTAGGGCGGTACCTCTCATCATTTGGGTCAAAATTTCTCCAAAATGTTTGATATCGTGTACGAAGATCCAGAAACCCAAGAGAAAAAATACGTTTACCAGAATTCATGGGGCTTAACGACGCGAACCATCGGTGTCATGATAATGGTCCACGGTGACAACAAAGGTCTCGTTTTACCACCCAGAGTTGCTAAAATTCAAGTACGAATAGCTCTAAAGATTTCCTCCGAATCCTTCTTCCCTCCCTTTGAATTATTAAATCATTTTGAAAATATATTTTCTACAGGTTGTTATCGTCCCGTGTGGTATTTCATCAAGTTTGAAACAAGAAGACCGCGAAGCTCTCGAAAAATCGTGCACAGATCTAGAAAAAATTCTCAGATTATCCGGTATCAAGGTCTTTTGCGATCTGCGTGACAATTACTCCTCCGGTTGGAAATTCAATCATTGGGAATTGAAAGGCGTACCGTTGAGGATCGAATTGGGTCCTAAAGATTTAAAACAAAATCAACTCATTGCCGTTCGAAGAGATACCGGCGATAAGGTTCCTTTGAAAAGGGACCTGGTCGAAATCCACATTAGAAAGTTACTGGAAGAAATTCAGCAATCTTTGTATCAAAGGTGAATTTAAATAAAATTCCTAAATCTAGAAATTGACGTATTCGGATTAATAATATTGTATTAACTTCTAATTTTCCAATGTAGAGCCGAAGCGGATCTGAAAAATCACACGATCTTGTGCGAAGACTGGTCCACGTTTGTGCAAAAATTAAACGAAAAGAACGTAATCCTGTCTCCTTTCTGCGGTGAAGTCGAATGCGAAGATAAAATCAAAGACGACAGTGCCAAGTAAAAATCTCTCTATTTTATTTTATTTTTCCTACTCACTACCTCTCGTGTACTAATCAATGCAATTTTTTCATCGCAGAGGAGATACAGTCGAAGCTGGAGCACTGACCAGTGGTGCGAAAAGTCTCTGCATACCGTTCGATCAGCCGAAAAGCCTGAGTCCAACGGCGAAATGCATCAATCCATCGTGTACGAATCGTCCATTGTATTATACCTTATTCGGACGCAGTTACTAGAATCTCGCAAATTGTCTACCAACTATTTTTTTCGCTCTTTACTATTTTTGTGCTCCATGTCACGGGGTAGTTGATTTTGATATCATTGCTGCGTTTGAAGCAGTCGTTACGTTGAAAAGTTTTATAAACAGTTTGTGATAATAAATATTTTACAACTTGGGGTATTTTTATTAGATATTCAGAGATTAGCTGTTTTTTTGGCGTAAACAAGGTAATACGTCTGAAGGGAAATTATTCTGAAGCACGTTCAAGGAACAAATTTCAGGATCGAATAATTCGCTTGAATATTTAATCGCACGATTTTACCCAATAAAAGAATCGGTTTCCGGGATGAAATTCAGTAGTGCGAATTTTTCACGTAGAAGCGAGTTACTTTGAGTTGTGCAAAAAAATCATCAACATGAAAAGATTCGTGTTATTCGCCGGTATTTTGGGGTCTGCGATGTGGATGCTCGGAGCTATTCCTTTGGATTCATCTGCGAGTAAAGATGATTCGTCAGCGTCGTCTGAGGAATGGCCAGAACAAACCCAATGTAAAGATTTGCCTGCGTTGCCATTTAAACCGTCTACGTTGCCTGGAGCGGTGAGTAGAAATTGCGAAAACGAATCTGATTTTGTATTGTTTTGAATTTTTTTTTGGATCATTTTTATGTTAGGAAAATTCTATTTTTAATTATTTTATTATTTTTCAATAAAATTATTTTTAATGCATTTTAATGTTCACTATTTCAGACGACGTTTAAATTATTTGTGGGCAGAATTATGACTTTGCCATATACGCCAGTTGTGGATCCCGATGCACCGAATAATTTATGCAGTCCTTTGAGTAAGATATCTTTGAATTCATAGGACCAAGACTAAAAATCTTGAGTACGTTTTTTATTCATTTTTTTCTTCGTAGGTTACGTTATGGATGCTTGTGATGGAACGGAAATTTTCGTGAAAATAAACGCTGATGGTAGTAAAGTGGTAAAGATGGCTGCTTATAACAAAGTGTTAGTAGATTTACGAAACTGTGTTTTCTAACAATTAAAGTCAGTCTTATTCATTTCTTTTTTTAAATTTTACAGAACGAATAACGCGATGTGCTACACTCAATCGGCCGAATTACAAGACGAAAAATACCACATTTTCAAAGCTAAAGTTAATAGCAGTAAGTAAAACAGTTCGGTGTTTACTTAGAAAAAATCTTACATAGGTACTCATTATTTCAATTATTACTTATTTCAGTGGCTCTTATCGACGACAAAGGTGTATATACCGACATTTCATCAATACCAAAAGCGGTTAAAGATCTTGAAGGTGAAATTTTTACCTGCAAAACATCTACTTACCATCTTACTTGAAATTTATTCTCTTACTCAATTTCTTTTTATAGAAAACATGATTACCACATTGAAGTATGGAAAAGACATGGCTTACGCTATTTATTCATCTTGCCTTAAAAACGGTACGAAAATTTGAACACCAATTATTATTTCTCGAAGACGTTAATCGTATATTTTACATTCATCTTTTTTTCATTTCAGCTGCCTGGGTTGCTTACGCCGAACGAGTAGTAAAGGACAAGTTATATGATGGATTGAAAGCGGAAATTGACGAAGAATTGACCAAACTTGGCTTCGACCCAGCAAAATTCATCCCTGTATCAGTTTCGATACCGATCAAACTCGATAAATGTTTCGTCGATACCGAAGTACCAGTGGCCTCTGTATCAGTTTGATTCATTCAACGACGTACTTAAATCAACGATTAAAAAATTTCCAATGACATTTCAACCGTGTAATTTATTTTGCCTCGATGAAACTCCTTTGAAGCAAACACAAATTCAAGTTGAAAGTATATAATAAATTTTATTGTTGAACGAAATGGAAAAAAGTAAACTTAGGTAATTAATTCAATATTTTAAAAAACACTTATTCCTCTGGTTTTATTTTTCGTAACGAGTCCTTCAGCTGTGTAACTTCGTTCCGTAAATCGTCGCACTAAATTATCAAAAACAATGCAATTAGTACGATACTTTTGCGTATTGATTCAATAATATTCATCTGAAAATCTCTCACCTGATTCTTTCCCGAATTACTGTTGCTCAAAAAGCTGTCATAATTTGTCTTATTTTCGATATTCAGCTTGGTTTTAGGATGTCCAGAATGAGATTTAGCGAATTTGAGTTGTTTCTGCAGAAAATAAACGTCATGAGTACAAGTAGAGTAGAATTAGTGAAAAATGAAAATCTACGAACCATTTGTTGCAAATCTCTTTCTGTGATTTCCGAAAGATATTTTCTGATTGCGGTGCTATATTTGAAACGGATTTCACATAGATCTTCTGCTTTATTTTCGTACTGTTCCATGGTGAATTTTAATACTAATTTTATGCGAAATAACGTATGTAATTTTTTAAAATGTTACTCAAAATCAACTCGAAATTCAAGTCATAATTTAAGTTTTTTCACGCATTGAAAAAATAAAAAATACGTTTTTGATAAAAATGCGATAAACAAAAATTTCCCCCTCCATTCGAAGTTTTTCGCGGCAAAATTGAAAATGAACGAGATTCCCCAAATTTACAAATCTAAATCACTAAAAAGAACGTAAACAATCTTGTTATCAATTTTTACTGATGAAAAAAATTATTTTCTTTTTTTGACGAAATTTTAACAAAATTGAATTAAAACATGGAAAACGCTTAGAGTGCTGCAATTTTTTCGTATATTAAAAATCATCAAGATGCATCATCAAAGTACATTGAATTTGGACAAATCTGCTGTAAGTATATTCTCGTATTTCGTAATTTTCACGTGATTATCTCATCACTCATTCTTGATTCTATTTCTGTAGTTCATCTCTTTACAAGCTGAATTAGCTCGAAAAAAAGAAGAAGTAAAGAATCTAAGTCGAAATACATCGAAAAAACCAACTAGGTTGGGTTTAAAAAACAGCGTCTTAGAACCTCCACCTTCCAAATCTTCGAAACCTAAAAAAGAAGTCATCGAAGATGTAGAAGATTGTGTGTTGCAGTATTCCAAGTAAATATTTGTTTAAAATTTTCATGACGTGAAAACATTATTTCACTCGGGTTTATTCTAATTTTAGGGACGCTCTAGTTGCGAAAAGTCAATTGTATGATAAACTTCGTAGTAAGGAGGTCACCTCAGATGATCCAGATAAGTTCTTAGTTAATTTCGATGCCAAAGAAACTCGTGATAAAGAAGATCCCTGTGAATCTTTTTCCGATCATAATTCCGACCCCGAAGATGACTGGTTGGTATTGATCTTAATAATGTATGTGAAAATATGACTCCCAAATCTGATATATTTTTTTAAATAAAGGGTTGAATATACCGATGCATTGGGTCGTTCTAGAACTTGTCTTCGTAAAGATCTCTCATATTATCAAAAACTCAACGAAGACATAACCCCCAAAGATGAGCCCGAAGAAGAAAAGAAACTCCAAGAAGCTGATTTCGCCAAACAATCTGAAGAATTACAACTATGGTATCAAAAAAGAGACGAATTGCGACAAAAATGGGAAGAAGAAGAGAAAATTTTATCGACGAAACGAGATATCCATTACAGAGACGTTTTATTCGGCGGTATGAATCTCGGATTTTGAACTAATCGATCGAATGTTCGAATTTTAATTTTATTTCGCGTTACAGAGGCTCGTACCCACGGTGTCGGTTTCTATAATTTTTCCCAGGACGAAACTGAACGTCAAAAGCAGCAAGAAGAATTGAAAAAGATGCGAGAAGAGACTGAAAAAAGCCAGCGTCATAACATGACCATAAAAGAAAGACGAGATCAACAAATGAAACAAAGATTAGAAGCAGCCAAGAGACGTAAAAGGGAAAGATTAGGGTTACCACCGGAAGCTGAGATCGAGGAAGAAAATACCAACGGTAAATTAACTATTTCTTTTCGACCCATTCCATATCGAATATTAATTTTTTCTTTCATTTAATTCAGAATTAGAAAAACTAGGTGGTGAAAAATCCGAAGAAAAACCAGAACAGGAAGACGAAATGTCTAGAAAAGTAAAGGAATATTTAGACAATGTAAAACGAGCAGCTCACATACGACCTTGGGATGCTGGCAAAGCCGGTGTTCAAGCTCCAGGTTGATAATTTATTCGTATTTTGTTTTTCATTCTAAACTTAGTATTTATATTGGATTTTTTATTCTAGTCATGTCTCAAGATCAATGGAACGAAAAACAACGATCCAAACGAAATGAAGAATTTGCTCCTCCTTCGTCGTACCGAGAACCAACTCCGCATTCGTCGCATAGGGAATCTACACCAATTGAAATTCCCGAACCCACTGCTGGTTTATATTTTACTTCCAAAAGGGCTCGTTTTTCCGCCAAAGGTTTTGAAAAACGTACTCCTATTGAAGCCGAGTATACGGTAGAGGAAGCAGAGTCATTCGAACCGAAACCTCGAGGACAAGGAGCAGAGATACCACCACCTCCGTCGTACGATAAATCTACCAAAATTCCTAAAGCCAAACAATCAGATTTAGCTGATTCTATCGAAGCGGGTCTTCTATTTTTGAGGAACAAAGCTGAAAAAAGGGCTTCGTCTAAACCCAGACCAGATTTAGAGCTTTGATGAATTACTCGTCATGTTGTAGATGAATATAAAATGTGATAATTTCCAGTACGAAGATTTATTATGCAATTCACAACTACAAGGTACAACCTTATGTCTTATAACATGAAAAATTCAGGTAAAAAATAAATACTTGATAATTGTGCTCTATAAAGCAATGGATAAAAATATACTAAAACCCGATGACCGTATTTTTCACTTCTTATGTTTTTTCTTCGGCGAAACCTGGATGAGAAAAAGTTATTTAATTTTGTATATTTTTTTGTTTATAATAAAATATCATGATTTACCTTTCTTTTCGAACTATGAGTCGCTTTCTTCAAGACGTACTTTTGCGAATCGTTATCATCCTTACCGCAGCAAGTATCTACGAAAGGGGTGCCAAAAGGTTGTGAACTATCAGCGCAGCACGCATCGTCCGTGAAACTTTCGACTTGATTTGAATTACATTTCAATTCGTTAAGAATATTGCCGTTGTAAGTAAATGAAAACGTATCAGTCTGAGGGAAAGGAAATTGTTTAATTTCGCAATTCTGATTAAGCGAAACAGCTTCGGTTGAATTATCGACGGTATTTTGAAGAGTTGATTCGTCGTTGCCGTTCATCGTCGAAGGTTCAGGCTCTGAATCGTTGGTACATTGATCTTGTTTCGTAGAATCCACCGGATTCGTGTCAGTATCCGGAATATCATCCGAATCTGTGATTTTAACGTTGGATATTCCATTTATTAGGGTATCTGCTGTGTCCACCTGAACAAGATCATCGTTTGATTCGGGTTTTGATTTATTCTTATTCGATTCCGGTCTAGTTTTAATGATTCCTTTATCGGTGCTAGTTTCTTTGGTTTTTTTGATTTTCAACTCGGGCGAACTTTTAGATTTTTTTTCAACGTTGTCATTCAGAGCTGGAAGATCATCGATGGATAACGATTCGTTAGTTGATTCCGTATCAGATGCACTCGAACCTGAAAAAAAAGTGATTGAAAAATCGACTTAAAAGTTCTATTTTCAGTAACGTACCAGTCGATATATTGTTCTGTTTCAATTTAGCCAATAACTGGGTCCTTTCTGCTTGCAGAGTGCGGCAGAGTTTATGCAAGGTTGACATTTGTTTGGCAGCTACGACGATCTCTTGGTCTGATTTTTGTTTTTCCGATGCCATCTCGAGCAAAGCGTTCTGCGTTTTTTCCCATCGTTGTTTCCAAGCAGCCGTTTCTTGTTCCAGTTTTATTATTTTATCGGACATCTGAGTAAATAAAGCAGCAGCTGATAAAAAAGGTGGAATTTATCGAATGATAATTATTTATATTTGACTAACGCTTTCCATTTCTTCTTTAAATCCGCCGAACATTTTATTACTTCTGGTTAAAGATTTTTCGAATTCTTCGTATTTATTGTTATATAAAGCTACTTGATTACGTAGAGCCAATTCGATATTTTGGTATTCTTGAAGACGTGCTTGGTACTCCGTTAAAGTCTGCAGGAGAAAAAAAACGCTGGTTATGAAGCCAATCTTGAATCAAAACGAAGGAATATTTTACCATTAGTAATTGTTGTTTCTCACGAAGCAGGATTTCTTTTTCGGCAGCGAATTCCATTTCCATTTTGGATAATTTCGCTTCGTAAAGTTGAGTTTCCAGAGCCATTTGCTTGGCCATTTTTTCAATTTGCTGAACACAAAAAAACTATCAGTAAAATGCTCAATTCCGAATCATAAGATGTTGTAGAATAATTTACTTGTTCTCTGATTTCATATTGTTCATAAATTGATTTCAATTTACTCGTCATATCGATATTATCGTCGCGAAGTTTCATTGTTTTATCGCTGTCCTGTTTCATTAATTCGGTAATTTCGTTCAGAGTTACCTGAAACTTGGCAGATACTTCTTTACGTTTTTCTTCTTCTTCGCGAATTTTTTGGTAGCTTTCGTCCTAAAAAATTGAATAATATTTTAGATCTGTATCATTTTAGAATTATTCCCGGAGTTAAGATTGTTACCTTTATGGCCTTATTCTGACGTTGCAATTCTCTACAAAGGCTCTCTAATCTACTACGAGTCAACACCGATTTAGCCAAATCAGTTCGCACTTGATCTTTTTCCTTCACCAAGACTGTCATCTGTTTTTGAAACTGTTTTACGCTCGACTGCAAAAACACCACGAATTAGTATCACCGAAGCCGTATCTGTACAAATGCCATTTACTTATTACCTGTAATTTTCTATTCTCGTCGAACAAATCGGCATATTTTTTACACATGGCAGCCAATTTCTCTTCAGGAGTGGTTAAACTATTCAGAGCTCGAAGAACATGTTGAACATTGCAGTCATCTTTCTTACGAGGTTTAAGTGATTTGGATTTAGTCTGAGCTGCAGAACTGGATTCCACATCACCGGATGTTTTTTGATTCGAATCAGTCAAGAGTTCTTGATCTTTCGATGACGATTCGAGTTCCCCATTTTGAGTGGGCACAGTATCATGGCTCTCGGTTAAATCTGATTTTAAAACAGTAACCTGAAATCATGCTCAAGCACGGTTATTATCGAAAATTAATCATTAATAGAGCACAAAAATTCGTACCTCAGGTTGAGCGATCACTTCTTCGGAGTTCATTTTCACGATAAAAGTTCTGAATTCATATACACTTCTGTGAACTGGGATATTTGTGGAAAATTACCTAAAAGAAAACAAAGTAAAATTCGGTCATTAGAATAACTGATAAGGGTACTAAGGTAACAAATGATTGAATTATGCTAAATAGCCACCTTTTTAGAAAACACGACTGTTTTACGATTGAAATCGTATAACACGATAGACGATTAAATTTTTCAAATAAATTTTATCAATCTGGTATCTATTTATTTTGATATTTTTCGAAATTCAATTTGAAAAAATTTTACGGCACATTTTTTTCTTTCCCTACTTCAGATTCTTATCAGTATCAAAATGGAGTGTTAAAAGAAGTGTTTTTCCAAGAACTGCGAAAGTAAATATGATAATTTGGATTTTAAATGCTAAATTATTGAATCTAGAATACGAAATAAGTATTCAAAAAGAGTAATGTCAGATTTCAGAGGAAAAAAAATTCATTCGGAAAAAGGAAAAAATTCATCACTGTTGCCAATAAGTAATTTAAAACAACCAAAAAACACTTTTTGTATTATGAAAAAATGAAAAAAATAACCATAAAAAATATTTTAAAAAATGTTCGTAAGGTAATAGAAAAATGGAAATAAATGAACAATAATACCGGTTTTTAGAAAAAATATTCGATATTTTCGAATTCATAAGGAAATTCTGAACCCATGAAAACTTTTTGTACCGAAGTGATTTTTTCAAACAAAAAAAAACACACTCACCTAGGTACTGATTTTTTTGGTAAAAAGTTTCAAATAGAATACACAATACTTTCTCAAATTAAATTCATTTGCACTCAAATTTCCGAATCCTCTTTCACATGTTCATTACCATCACATGAGAAAAATACACCACGTTTATAAAACAATCTTACCTTCTATAGCTCTAGCAAAAAATTCACAAAACCATTTCACCGGCGTTTTGCAAAACAAAGTTAATAATATCGAAAAGTTTTCAAAATATTTCCCCTATTTTAGTTGAAAATCAAACGTAATGTCCTTTAAACTCGCGCATTGCATTCGAAAAATACTCACTTGAGATGTTACTGTTTAAATTGTTATTTTAAGGAAATGGAAATGACTCGATCTATTATTAGATTTTGTAGGTTAGCTTGGTAGAACGAACATGTGCGTACGGTATCGGTATCTGAATCTGATATACCTATTAATGTAATCTACTTCCAAATTTAAGGGAAGAAATCCTTTGTTTTTTTTAATGTGTATGTAAAATAAAACATTTTGGTTCATTGCTTCCTGTGAAAAAAAAAAAACACAGATGAGATACATAGGTACCTATTTTTACAAATTTTATACGATTCGTAAAATAGAGAAGACAATACAAACCCATCCTACATGTACATGATCAATATAAATGAACACGAGTATTTTATTGAAATTGGTAACTCGAAATAAACCTAATGCTGGCTGATTTAGACATATGATTCGTTGAAATTGGAAAATTATTCACACTTCTTGGCAATTTACCTATACTTACTCACCAAACTCAATTTGGTAGGTAGGTATTCTATTTTTACGTAGGTCTTAAGTTTTCTCAAACAAGGTGCCCGTCTTTCTGATTTAAGTATTAAAAAGAGCAACGGACAATGAACTAATTGATGGATTGTTCTAAAAGATAAATATGTTTGTATCATCTTATCTTGATATAAAAAAAAGTTCATGATTTTTTTTTGAAAACAATGTAAACTGGAAATAGGATTCCAATTTCGCAAAAAAAATGTGCAGTAAGTTATTAAGTACCTGCATAAGGAAATTTCACGTCCCCACCATCATCACCACCGCCACCAAATTTTTTAAAAAAATGATGAAAATAAAATGTTGTTTGCAATCATGCTGACAGTTAGTTACCTACGAACTCGATTCATCAGAGATGAATGTTAAATGAACATTTCAAGGGAAGTGATGAACAGAAGGAAAGAAAATTAATGTTTTAATGAAATTTTTTTCTGCTCTTCAGAGAGAATCAAAATAAATATCTTTGAAAAGAAAAATCGAAGTTTATGCACTAAAACATCCAATAATAACTTATCTTTATACAATGAATTTTTTAGAAAAATATGCTTGAAAATTTTGAAATGTAACCCTGCCGGAAAGAAGGGACCTTGCGTAAAAAAAATCGATGTCTCATTTTTCACGTTTTTAGTCCAAATGACACCCCAAATCTGGACCAAACGCATGAAAATAAAGACATCGATTTTTTTTTTACCCAAAATCCCTTCTTTCCGGCAGGGTCACATATAACCATTTTCGAGATTTTACAGGATATTTTTGACTGAAAAGAAAAGCAAATATCCTCATTTTCGTATTGTCGGCTAACGATCCGATTTTGGAAACTTGTAGCTAGTAAAAGTCAAACATTAAACATGGAAACATAGGAATGAAACAGAAGTCCAAGTATAATTTTTAATAGACTTTATGGTTTCATTTTTTCGCCTCGAAAATTTAATGGAAAGGAGAGAGTCAGTGAGTAAGTAATATGTACAGCTCAAAAAAAAAATTGGTAAAATTTACTATGCCGAATCAACTTTTAGTTTTGTTCATTGGTTTAAAAAAAAACAACAGGTAATTTCTTACCTATTCAAAAAATATTAAAAATCGAAAAAATGCCTATTAAAAAAATTTTATTGGAAATCGTTTTGGAATACCTAAGTAATATTTTTCACCAAAAAATCCACATCCCACAATTAAAAAAAAAAAAAAAAATTGCAAAACAAATTAAATTCGTTTTGAAAATGGTCTCGGCAAGGAGGGTGTTGGCCAAAAAATAATTGCCATTCATTCGATAATCCATTAAAAATATAACTTTCCAAATGTTTATGTAGTAACAAATTAGAGAAATTTCGTTGAGAAGTGAAAAATACAAAGTGTTTTTTTTTTTCATTTCCTGAAAAAATGCGGAAAAATTGTAACAATTCTAACGCGAAATTGAAGAAAATCAGCACTTCATCGGTTTAGTTTCTAAAGTTTCTACAGATCATAAAAATCTCAAAAAATCCCCGCCCATCGAATTTAAAGTTGAAAAACTATTGGAGTAAATTGAGTTTTTTTCGTTCTTATGGAGAATTCTTTTGAATTCAAGTGATTTTTCCGAATAAATATTCTTCAAAAATATTTTGAGTGAAAAATCAGCATCAATGGCAATTTTGGTTAAAATCATGTAAAACTAGGTACCTACCAAATACCATTTTTTTATAACCTTTTTTCAACTTTTCAACATTTTTTGAGTGTAATTAGATTTTAAGGACAATTGCACAGTGAAAAGGGTTGATTCGAGCGAGGGGGGGGGGAATAAAATTTTTACCAAATTTTTTGAAGTTCAGGCATAATTTTTTACTTAATTCAATTGTCAAAAAAAGGGCAAAACGATTAAGGGAGTTGGAAGAATCAGAAATTTTACCACATATATATGTACATAAGTAGGTGCTTACACTACTTTTACCAGTTAATCAAAAATATGCCAAAAAATGAAAATTCTGTAAAAAAAAAATGATTGAAAAACAATTTCTGTTTTTTTTTGTTGCAAAAAACGATGTTAATAATTTTTTATGACATCATGATAGAATGAAATTATTGCATAAATCCAAATAATGTAGCTCCAAAATAAAAATAATTTTTTTTTAAAAAAATCCAAAATTGAGTAAGTAAATAGGTATAATTAAGTACTTACCTAGATCCTTTCCTTTTCGTAATTTTCCTTTCTAAAATTTGCAAAAAATTTCACCCGAACCAAAACATCGTAATAATAATTAGACGCGAAAAAACCAATCCAATTAGTATTTTAGGTGAGTTCATTAGATTTATGAAAAGATGCGCGCGATGATTATCTCATCCCGCTGAAACTACACGTTATTCCTTTCAAAACGTATCGAGTAATGAAACTCGAATATTGGTAATTGACGAATAAGTTCGATCACATTTTCGTCAAGTTTGAAAATTTTGTTTTCACAAGTCGACCGTAGTTTTCGTGGTAAAATTTTCGTCGAATTGTATTTTCGCGTTCATTAAAATCAGTATTATTAGAATTAATTTTTTTATAATTTTGATTTTTTTTTTTCAAAATTTGACATTAATATGGCGAATTTTTCGTTCAATTCAACTGCAAATTCTTCATTCGCGAATGGTTTTTCCAACGCCGCAGCGGTTAAATCCGAATCAACGCCGTGTTCTCTTTTAATTGTTATTACCACTTGTTACGTTGTGGGAATCTTGGGCAATATATTCGCATTAGTAATTTTATGTAAAAAAACAACCCGGCCAAGTAACCCAAAGTATAGATTAATGTTGAAGTGCTTGTCGGTAAATGATTTAACAGCTTTGGCTGGGATGCTGATCTTGATGTATATAGCTGTGTATTGTCGCGATATCCAGAGTAATATTTGGTATTGTCGATCTCGAGTGGTTTGGAGAGTTTTTGGACTAGGCTCAGGATGTGTTGCAATTGTGATGGCTGTGGAAAGATGGTTAGCTTTGACGAAACCTTTCGTATATCAAAAAGTGAGTAGTTTTTGAATTAATTTTTTAGTTTTATTTGGTAAATTTTACGTTTATGGGAGCATCATTTGTACATGTGCATGATCACACGTTATAACGATGGCTTTCAAAACAGCCTATTTTCGTGATCAGATGTACTTTCGCTGATGTGTTGCTCGATGTAGGTATCAATAAGTCGATGAAAGCGATAAATTAAAGTATATACAAATTATCAGCTTCGACGCTTTCGGAGATAATTTTGTTTGACTGCGATTAGAAAATTTATGTTTGGATTTTTTTCCCCCCATTGCTTCTGTTTTGTCGTCTTCCTTGTTTCGTTGTATTGTCTGATGATTGCGATTTCATTAACCTTGTCTGTACATACCGGTAATAATCAAGGGTGAATTTGAAATTGAAATTATCAAATTTGATCGAAGTTCATAAAAGTTTGAAATTTTGCGAGAGATAGGTACTTGCAATGTTTTGATGAGTCAGGTTCAGATAAGAGAAAACATTTTTTTGGCAGATTGAATTCTAGATTCTGACTTAAAAAATATTTTTTCAAGAGTGTTTCAGTCTGTTCCCGAATAAAAACAAAATTCAATACCTGCTTATTTTTAAATCTAAGAACGATTATAAAAATAGGCACATATCGTAATAATGACTCCTCATAGATAATTGAAAAAAATAATATACAAATATTTTTCCAATGGAAGGTAACCTCCATCAATTAGATTTAATATCCGTGTTGATAGGTACCAAATTGATGAAAATTTTGGTGTGAAATCCCCTTTGCTGAAGAAGCTTTATTTTTATTTACTTCCTCTTAGGTACTTTCCCATACCTACTGATTCAATGCAGATAAGAAATAGGTACCTGGTGTTAATGATAACCTGAGCAATAAAATTAAACGCCCCGTGTCCTATGCGATATTTGCAGAAGAAAAAAAATACCCACCGTCAATCAAGAATGCATACGTGTTTTGAGAAATCGTTTAATGGAAATTTAACCTCAAAAGTGTAGCAAATACAACAATTTAAAAGGATAATATTGTGTCAATGAAACATTATCTATTTCGGCCGGACTTTTGACCGTTATCTGTTTATCATTCGTGATTGAGTAATAACTTTGTTGCATTCGGCTTTTTTCTCTATTGTAAAAAAGAAAAAAATGAAGATGATAATGTTTATTTTTATATCATTTTAAAATATAGGTAGAGGTTAAAACATTCGAATCTTGTGTAAATTGTATACATACCTAAGAAAATGTAAAAAAGATGCAATGATTTTTCTAATTCTATGAGGTGCTCCCTCATTAACAGAACTATTTCCTCAACATAGAATTTTAAAAAAAAATGTCTGCCATCCTGTGGAAAACAGTGATGGTACCTATATAATGGGCTATTCTCTTTGACTAATACCTCCCGAATTAATTGTACCTATCTTTCGGTTAGATCAGAGAGAAAGGGAGAAAAAATCAAAAAATTAGTCGATATTCGAATTCTAAGACCTCAAATTAGTAATAATCAATAATATTCTATGTCATTTTAATTTTTCAATATACTTTCCCCCAAAATTGGGGGCTAGGGGGCATTGAAGGGTCAAATCCAAAAAAATAAATAAATATTCGAACTCAGTGCCCTCAAATACCCAACAAACGACAGGTCGCACGTTATTTTTCATTTTTTCGAATTTTGACCCCGTCAAGGGGGCTAATAGGGGGGTTTAGAGGGATCGAATGAAAAAACCAAACACATATTCGAAATCAGCGCCTTCAAATTAGTAGAAATCGTTATGCTACTTGACTTTTTCGATTTTTTTTTAAATTTTGGTCAAAAATGTGGACCCTTCAACCCCCCCCCCCGGATCTAGAGATCCCACCTTGAAAACTGGTTGGTTGAAAAGAGTGTAAAAAGGGCTACACACTGTAATTTTTCAAATTTTTAAATGGTACCTTTCATATCTTTCGTTTTCATCATGAAAGTTGAGCTTTCACCGTCAAAGTTCAACTTTGAGATTTTCAAAATGTAATTATCGTTTAATTCTCTTTAAAACCCCGCAAACAGTTTCCCTTCAAGTACAACCTATCTCGAGATTTTCTACCCTAAGGCCTCTTATTTCTTACATCAAAAATGGCAAGTGGGAAAGTGGGAAATCAAAGTACATAATCAAGAAAAAAAGCAGGTTTAGGTAAAGTTGTACCAAAAAAATTGGATTTAATTCAATTTCATTTCCATATTAACCGACGACGCTACGTTCAAAAACAAAAAAAAATCCTGAAATTTAAAAATGGCGCCGTTTTAATTATGAAGGGACTCCGCCTGTCTTCCGGAGTCAAAGGAAGAAAGTTGACTCCGGAGTCAAGAGAAAGTTTACTACTGTCTTTGACTCTTGATGCCGAATTCACTTTCAGATCTCGACTTCTGACTCCACTTTGAGTTTGAGTTCGAAGTAAATTTATGACCGTGACTCTGAACCGACTCTGGAGTCAATGTATGATCTTGACTTTTGACTATGGCTTGACTCCGGAGTCGGAGTCAGTTTGACTTTTGAAAACGACTCCTGAATCAACTTCTAATTTTTTTTGGTAAAAATTGATTTTCAAATCCGGTTCGTCTCCGTAGTCAATTTCAAACTTTGACTCCAGAGTGCAGACTCGATTCGCTCTGGAGACCGAATAATAAAACGTGAGACTGAATTAAGTAAATCAACAAAAATTTGAAACATCAACTTTCAGTACCGTACTTGGTTGGTTCATAACGAATTTGAGACAATAAAAAATTGGCGTCTCGTGAGCAAGCATGAACAGATATGGTTTTCAACGATGAAAATATACATTGAAAACCTTACCTTAATTTTTTATTTGCTTATACTCTCGATTCATCAAGTATGATTATACTTGCTCAAATGCAATCGATTTTCAGACCAGCTCAAAACTGGAAATGGAAAGTTTTCTCTGAAAGTCTCGTTTGGATGCGTCAAATTTTGTAAAAAAAAAAAATTAATGAAAGCCCGAAACTTCCAACACCAACAGTCATTTGTGCCATTTTTAGAGATTGTTGGATACTTTGGTCAAAAAAAAAAGAAGTAAAATAGGTAACTGATTGCATTATTTGCACACTTCTAACAAAAAGCTTGAAAATGAAACAAAATTACCTATGTCTAAAAATTTATGAATTTTACGTATTAAGCATGAATATAGAAACCACCTTTAGGTGTCAGCAATTAAATTGGTTTTTGAAATAACTTTGATTTTAGTGCTTTCTGAAAAGGTAGAATAAGGATTGAGGAAGAACCTCAACTCCAAAACAATTTTTTTTACACCTATAATGATGGTTTCTATTTCTAGACTCTCAGTTGAGTCTCATATCTTTTTTTTTTGGTTTGGAATTAGGAGTGCCTAAACAAACGTAGGTAATAATTATATGAAAAAATGTTGAATTTAATTATCAGTTTTTTATGTCTTTTAATCTACTTTTAAAAAAATGTAAAAAATCAATGAGGAAAATATTGGGGGAAAAATATTATATCACTTTTGAATCACCTATTTTGAAAAAGAAAATAGGTTAAAATCTGGCTTTAAAAAGGCATATTTTTGGACAATTTGTTTTATCACCATTAAATTTTAACATCACTACAAATTCAGAAAAGTCTGAATTAAAAAATTAATCCAATTTGAAAAAATAAAAATGATTTTTTTTTGCTAAAATGAAAAGTCTTTTCCAAACCATATCTGTGACTTGAAAAACTTGTGCTCTTCAAAGCAGAACTTGAGTAGGTAATTTTTTCATCGATATTTTTTAATTCTCACTGGTAGGTAAATATTGATTTTAAAAAATGGCTACAAACTTCTCAAAGATTTTTTTCATACTGTATCTTTTTGACTGTAATTTTACCTAAAAATTATTCATAGATACAATTTTATTTAAAAAAAAGGCAGAAGCCCGGTAAACATTTTTCGCGTTTTTTTTTTGCGATTTTTTTGCGTTTTTTCCAACCAAAACGCAGCCAAGAAACGCAGACTTAATGACTTTTTAACGACTTTTTGCATTTGTCGAAGGTGATGTTGACTGGTCAAACGAGTTTCTCTTGGCATGATAATGAGATGAAACTAGTTGTCTTTTGCGTTTTCGTTGCGTTTTCGATGCCAAAAACGCAACAAAAACGCAATTGCGTTTTGTCCAAGAAAACGCCTGCGTTACGCGAGCGTAACGCAGGCGTTTTTCGTATTCTTTGCATACCGGGAGCCTACTAATTGATGAAAATCAATAACCCAAAGTAGGTACCTACTTCGTCCTCACCGAAGTTGAAAAATATCTATAATGACGCCCAATCCAAATATATACCAATTAGTTTAAGAAAAAAAAAACGTATAAAATATGGGACATCATAATATACTACACCTCTGTGACATTTAATCAATAACAAAATTGCGCTGGACTTTCTCAGAAGTGTATGTTTTTCAGGCCAATTAAGGGAGTGGCGAAAGGATCAAAAAGGTTGTGAATATCTCGATAGAAATAACAATGTATGATTGATAACCTTAGATAAATGTAATCAAATCTTCCCATGAATATTACAAATGTGCTTGGCTCGTGCATTATTATACTTAGGTACCAGACTTTTTCATCTCTCATTACTCTTCTTTTAAAATCTAAAATTCCAATTAGAATTTTGGCAGTAAAATATTTTAAGGGATACAGTCTTTGTTGGGAATCGAAATTTGATATTATAAAATTACCTATGATATCAAAATTCATTCGATACCTAATAATATTGCAAACGAATAAGCTAAAAAATTCAAGTCAGGGGTTAACATATTTTACAAAATTTATTAATTTGCACATGCTGGGAAATACTTACCTATCCATACACATGGCATATAGCACCTGAAAATATCAAACAATTTAAGACATCCGAATGTAATTATGGAATTCTTAGGTTGGCGAAATGCCATTAAAAATGATATGCAGCTCTAATAATAATGAAAATCATCGATACCTTATAAGCTCGAATAGAAATTCACCACGAAGTATCAAATTACTCCTAAAGTAATTAGGAAAAAAATTTACCACCATGTCTGATCATTTCGGTCATAATTTCCTTCATTTAATTAATAATTTCTATCCACAAACCATACAGAATGGCTCGAGTTGATGAAAAGAATAAATTAAAAATTTTATTGTTTTCAAACATTCAAAGGTTTCGATAGCTGCGATAAAGGGAGACAATTTCCTTACCAAAATAAAGATGACATCATCTCCAAAAAAAAAATTAGGCGCCGATTTACTTCATAAACAAAAATATTACCCAGCTGAAAATCAAAAAACAAAGAATTCCGCCGCAATTTTTATATTTTCTTTCATACCATCGGCAAAATTTAATTTTCGTATTAATATTCTAATGGACCATTTGACATGAAAATAATTTTGAAGAAAAAAAAAATATCGTTAGCTAAAATATGGCAGAGAGGTTTACGTGCTTCAATTCTTAAAGGTTTCGTTATTTAGCAAATTCTCTGGAAGTCATTCCGCGATAATTTAAATGGGCAATGCGGCACTGCACTTTAATAGCGGAAACAATAGGCGTATTAACATGCCAAAACAATGAGCATTGGGTTGTTTTAAAATTCTGTACTAACCGATACCCAGAGACATTCGTACCAACAACATTGCGAACTTGTAATAGAATATTAATCAGATTTTTTTTTTGTCGTATGATACGCGAACATTATAAACATTAATATAAAATACATTTTGTCACGTGTCGAGTCTGCGTATCGAAGATATTCCGAAGCATTCTTCGTAATTGAGGATTGTTTAATTGTGATAAGTTCGCGGATGAATATTCAAACGGTGTCGTTTTTTTGCCCATTCTGATTGGAAATACGAAGGTAGTTAGGGATAGATGAGGGCTGGTTATTGTTTCCTGTTTTTAGTTAATTTTTGTTTAATTGCGAAAACGCGGGTGTATTTTTTTGAAATACCTACTTATTTTGAGTAGGAAAAGATTTTACACTTTTACCTAGGTACCAATAATTAGATACCCATCAGAGGCTACAGTTTGTTCAATATGAAGCTAGGTAGTTTAGGTGCTTATACGATTTGTTGAACTTACCTCATGTGTCAATTTGAATATCAAATTAGGTTTAAGGTTAAAATAGACTATACGCGGAATATATGGGCCAATGATAAACTTCGTTATCAATGTTATGAAAACTTTGGGTATTCGCTTCAAATTGATATCCCGCGTACATTGAACTATAGCTATGAATTATCTTGTTATGTTTGACATGTCTTTTATTACCTACATGCTCATATATGTAGAAGACAATTTACAACGTGATGTGATATTATGTGGATTCTTTATCTTACTCTTATTCGGATTTAGGATCAAGTTTTGCTATCTGAGACATTGGGAAGGTAGGAATTTCAAAAGGAAGAAAAAATTTGGGCTGAAATAAAAATAAATCGAAAGTTTATCATAAAAGAAGCTCATAATCAAAATTTCAAGCAATGAAGTTCATTTTACAAATTTTGGCGAATTTTTGAAATTTTATACGGAATTGCCTCCCGCAAAATCGGAAACTTTTATTTTAATCAACGAAAAAAATCAAAATTTTGCATAATCTTATTTTTGACTCCCCGAATCATTTGGAAATGGTTTCGAGACGATTCGGAGCATCCAGGAAATTTTTGAATTTTTCAGATCTGGAAGAAACTCCATGAAAATGGCCGATACGATCATTGACGGATCTAAAATTTTTTGATAGGACACAGAAGGGCCAAACTAATGAGGGGGGGGGTGTCAATTTACTAGGGTAGGTAGGTGGAAAACGAAGTTCTTCTCCGATAATATTCTAGGTAAACGAAACGCACATCTGAATGAAAAATACAAATAAGTATCCATTCAAAAAATGTGAATAAAGAGAAAAATTAAAATTCACACCAGAGAATGGTTGATTCTTAAGTTGAGAATTTTTCCAACACTTGATGTTGACAGGAGTGCCGAAAAACCTGAATTTTTGAGGACAATTCCTCAATTTTTTTGAGAGGGGGGATACCGGGGGATCCAGGAAAGGATCCGTCCAAACTTCATTTTTGGATACAACCGGGTACCACTAAAAACAACTTGAAGGGGCAAATGCAGGTTCTAAAAAAAAAGTCACGTAAAATATTTTTGACCATGGGAATGGATAGGACATTGAAAATGGAACAGATTTTTACCTTGTGACTTTTTGCCTAACTTGAAAATTGAAGAGGGGTCATTCCATGTCAGTTCGTACGCAAAGTGGTACGGTGGGTCGGCGATTTTTCTGATTTTTTTTATGCGAGTAGACCTCGATGAAAGATGACGAATGCCGCAAACCGCAGCTCCCTAAGTCTTTTTGGAGGGCAGCCACGGGCATTCAAAGTTTTGAGGTAAAGTTGGATATGGTAAATTTTGAGCGTGGATAACTTCAAAACTATGAAAGGTAGAAAGTTGGAACTTTTTCCATTGTGTAGGGTCTTTGATGAGCTTTTTGACGATTTTTTGAAAATCAGTGTTGCCACTTTTCTTATTGCCGAAAATCATCTGTAAAAGTTTAAAAATGGCATTTCCCTATCAGGGACACCTTCAAAAAATCTGAAAAAATTCTCCGAAGTACAACTTTACATGCTGATCAACATATTAAAAAATCGAGCTGACGTTTTTTCGTATTCTCGATTTAAAAAATTCCAAAGATGAGAAGAAAATAGACTTTTTCTTTTCAAAGGTCGAAATTGCGTAAAATTAACATATTTTTATCAATTTTACACCATATTTGAATGATAGGTCGGTAAAAGCATTCTAACTCCTCCCAACACCCGCTGATATGCGCGAAAATACAAAAATATCAAGTATTATGCTTCAAAAATTGAAAAGAAAAACACTTCACATCAAAATTTATTTTTTTGTTGCCCCTGAATTATGCTACCACCACTACCATGATTTACAAGTATTATTACAGTTCATGCAGGGTGAACAAGTTACAACTGGCATGTACCCTATTGGCAAGGAAACCGCTTTAAAAGACGCACAACGCCATAAAAATTGCTATAAAAAACGCAATAACGCCATTAAAAATACTATAAAAAACGCACACGCCATAAATAACGCTCTAAAAGTCGCAGACGCTCTAAAAGACGCTATAAAGGTCGCTAACGCTTACGCTTTAAAAGACGCTCTAAAAGTCGCTAACGCCTTACGCTTTAAAAGACGCTCTAAAAGTCGCAGACGCTCTATAAGACGCTATAAAGGTCGCTAACGCTTACGCTTTAAAAGACGCTCTAAAAGTCGCTAACGCCTTACGCTTTAAAAGACGCTCTAAAAGTCGCAGACGCTTTAAAAAACGCCCAAAAAAACGCTCAAGATTCACTGCAACAAAAATTTTTAAATCGTTTTACTCACTGTTAGAAAAGAAACTTCAATGTTTTTTTGAAAGTTCTGAAATTTTTCGAAGTTTTACCCCTCTCTACCCTAATTATTTCTCTTTAATAAGATAGGTATCCCCACTCAAAGTAAAATTTTGAATCCAAATAAAAATAAATTGAAAGGATGTCATAAAAAACCCTATACTTCATCCTAATTCTAGCTGCTCAAGTTCTATTCTTAAATTTTTGAAATTTCAAAATCACATCATTGCCCTGCAAAATATGAAAAATATGATTTTATCAATGCAAAAAATCTATTAAAATGGTCCATATTATGTAGACATCATCAGCACTTATATAGGTAATCGCGAATAACCAATATCGTTGACCTATTTGATTGATTTAAGAATAATTTTCCGAATTCGCAAATTTGTGTTTTTGACTAAAAAATTAAAAAATTGAATTTTTTCCAGAAAAATTGTCTGCCAAAAACATAAATTTAAACTCAAAACAGTGAATTTCTGAAAGTTCTGCTGTAAAATTGATCAAATTGTTCACCAATATTGATTATCCGTGATTGTAGGTAAAGCCTTACTGAAATTCATGTACATAGAACATTTTTACTCGCTATCCTCCAACACTGGGAAATTCCAAAAATCGTAAAAAAATTCTATTTCCAAAACTTCAAGTGCTGAAAAGAATTTTTCGAATTGTGGCAATTTTTTGAAATTGCAAAGTTTGAGAAATGCACTTCAGTTCTTGAAATTTTGGAAATGAAATTTTTTTACGATTTACTTTAAATTTATGACTATTTTGACTCAAAATTTTACTTTAGGTTGGGATACCTAGCTTGTTACTACGAAAAAGTGGTAAAAAATCACGTTTTTTTTTGGTTTTGATTTTGACCATGTTGCCCCCAATTTCAGGGTTCAAAAAAATTATATGTGATGCATGACCACTTGGCCGATCTAATAAAAAAATTTTCAGCCACCATGACACCCCTCTATTTTTTTTAATTTTTTGAAAATTTCAATGTAAAAAAAATTGGTAAAATGTGAACCAAAAATTTTCAAAAAATTCTCATTCATACTACCCAACATTTCGACATTAAAAGCGCGATAATTCTGAAAGAAAATTTTTTGAGATGTTTCTAGACCATACGAAACATTTTGGGTCAATTTTGACCAATTCTGGGCCAAGGGCCATTTTCGACCCTTATTAGGAAAGGCTCTTTCACATATTACATTTTCACACTTTGCAGGGCAATGAGGTAAAATTTTGAAATTTTAAAAAGCTGTAAAATTTAAGAAATGAACTCCGGCACTTGAAATTTTAGATACAAATTCGTTTATCGTTGAATTTTGATTTATTTTTATTTGAAATTGGTATACCTCCCACGTAAAAGAAACTACCTAAGTACTTACCAAATTCGTTTTTCACCCCCCCCCCCAAAATACAGATTTTAATGCGTTATTATTCCAGAAAATTTCAAATTCTTTGATGTTGTCAAATTCGGATCATAAGTATATCTACCCTTGAAAATATAGAATTTCATTAATTCATTTGAAAAAAACATTTTTAGTTTTCATTTTTCCAAAATTTATTTCCCTTTTCTTCTTAAATTTATGTTGAATTTTGAGTCTTTACCCCTAAGGAGTGAAATATAAAATGTCTAAATGTGTCCTAAAATTTTATTTTTCCTATTCAAGAACCACAGACAAAAAATTTTCCCAATTTCATTAAAATTGAGAAAAAAAAATTTTTACTGACATTCAGGTTTAAGTACTACATTTAGTACTAATCTGTTAACCTGAAGTGATGGCGGGCTCCTCTAAACCACGGAACGCGGAACGAGTAAGTGTAAGTACATAGATAAATATACGAACACCATAAATAAAATCGCAATAAAAAACGCCTTTGAGAAAAACAATGTATAAGGTCAGTGAGCGTTTTTTATTGCGGATTTTAGCGCATGTATAGCTGAGAAAAACGCTTTAAAAAACGCAAAGCGTTTTTTATCGCGTTTTAAATAATTTGTTGATGCTGAAATAACAGTAGTAAAAAAGGCTATGAAAGAAGTAAAAAAAAACGCCCTATGGCGTTTTTTTTGACGCAAGTCCAGATTTAGCGCAGTGCGTTTTTTAAAGCGGTTTCCTTGCCAATAGGGTATTGGCAACTAAATACATGCGATAAAAACTGAATTTGATTATTTTTAATGAACCAAACGTGTGTAAATAATTATAAATTTAAAAAAATGATTAAAAATAAATAAATAAGAATTCAATGTTGAAAAATTGATGAAAAAATACCAAAACAAAGTAAAATCAGCGTAAAAATCTACTTATAGTAAAGTATCGAGGATGGTAAGTGGAGTTGAATAGTTTTACCGACCTGTTCTTCAAATATGGTGTAAAATTGATGAAAATATGTCAATTTTACGCAATTTCGACCTTTGAAAAGAAAAAGTCTATTTTCTTCTCATCTTTGGAATTTTTTAAATCGAGAATACGAAAAAACGTCAGCTCGATTTTTTAATATGTTGATCAGCATGTAAAGTTGTACTTCGGAGAATTTTTTCAGATTTTTTGAAGGTGTCCCTGATAGGGAAATGCCATTTTTAAACTTTTACAGCTGATTTTCGGCAATAAGAAAAGTGGCAACACTGATTTTCAAAAAATCGTCAAAAAGCTCATCAAAGACCCTACACAATGGAAAAAGTTTCAACTTTCTACCGATCATAGTTTTGAAGTTATCCACACTCAAAATTTACCATATCCAACTTTACCTCAAAACTTTGAATGCCCGTGGCTGCCCTCCAAAAAGACTTAGGGAGCTGCGGTTTGCGGCATTCGTCTCTTTCATCGAGGTCTACTCACATAAAAAAAATCAGAAAAATCGGCGACCCACCTTACCACTTTGCGTACGAACTGACATGGAATGACCCAGAGGCTACAAAAAAATTGTTCAAGAAAAATTCTAAAAAAATGAACCAACCAAGGGAATGGATAGTACGTTGAAAACTGAAAAAAATTGTTGTATTGCCTAACAACGAAAATGAAGGGGTTAAGGGCCGTGCAAAATTTTGAAAACTTGAAAAATTTTTGAAGCTCATTCATTTTGAGTGAGCTGTAAGCTCCTTCATTTTCGATGTTAGACAAAAAGTGTACATAACAAATTGTTTTCAGTTTTCAACGTACTATCCATTCCCTTGGTTGGTTCATTTTTTAAGAATTTTTTTGAACAATTCTTTTTTGTAGCCCCTTCAATTTTCAAATTAGGCAAAAAGTTACAAGATGAAAATCTGTTCCGTTTTCAATGTCCTATCCATTCACATGACCAAAAAATTTTTACATGATTTTTTTTTTAGAACCTGCAGTTGCCCCTTCAATTATCAAAATAAGCAACATGTTCATCTCAAGATTTTTTTGTAGTGGTACCCGGTTGTATCCAAAAATAAAGTTTGGACGTCCATTCCCGGAACATCCTGTGTAGTCGGTCAAGTTTGGCGAATCTCCCTTGAAGTCGATTTTGACCCCTCCTACCCCAAAAGGTTAACCATGATGAGAAAACATTTTGGAAAAAATTTCAGACACCTAGACGCGAGTGTTTTCGGAGGAAAGGGGTCAAAATGTGTTTTTTTAAAATGAATTTTCTCGTTTTTTTGTAGTTTTTTTTTTACCAAATGTTGATGGAAATTTTGTGTTTCTTGACATAGGTAGATTCTAGGGGGTTGGAGAACTCTAAAAAATTTTCAAAATTTTTGGGTCATTTTTTGCCTAATTATGGCACTTTGAAAACTTTGAGCGGCTATTTTTTTTTGAAAGCTCAAAAGTACAATAGAACTTATTCCCCCCCCCCAAAAATGTGTCATTCATTCATTCATAAATACATACATCGCAAAAATTACAAAATAATGCTTCTTTTGACTAGTTAAATTCAATTTTTTTAAATTTTCGCTCGGACATGAACAAAATTACAATCATTCAAAATATTTAAGACAATAAAGTGCGATAGAAAGCTCTCTCATTTTTACAGACACACCCCCCCCCCCCATAATTTTTGAATCTAACCGGGTACCATAAATTAAAAAATACTTTTGACGAACAAGTTGCCTATCTTGAAAATTGAAGGGGCAATTAAGTTTCTAAACAATCATCCAACAAAAATTTTTTTTAAACGTGAGAATGGATTGTACTTCGAAAACTAAATTTTCACTTCACAACTTTTTGCCCAACTTTAAAATTGAAGAGGCTGCTGGAAAATCGTTCAAGGGGTTTCTCAATACTTTGAAAAATTTCCATTGAATGACCTTTAGCCCCTTTATGTTCTTCTTTTTTCTGATGTGTTGGATAACAAGTCTAAAGAACAATTTTTTTTCAGTTTTCAACATACTATTTTCTTGTTCAGTTCTTTTTGTTAGTATTTTTTAAAAGAATTTTTTTGCAGTCCCTTTCAATTTGAAGTCAAGCAAAAAGTCAAAAAGTCATAATTTGTTCAGATGTTCAATTTTCCAGGTACTATCCATTTCCATGTCTGAAAAAAATTGACTTGATTTTTTTTAAGAGGCAGTATTTGTCCCTTCAGTTTTCAAGATAGGTAACTTATTGTTCAACGAAAGTTCCTGTATAGCAAAAATGAAGTATGGATGGAACATCACTTACTAGGTTACTTTACTACACACCCTGTAGAAAGTGGTAACTAGACTTTGAATGACGTCGTTGAAATTTTACTAGTCAGTCCCTTCATTCACCTCTCTTTAGATTTTTTTTTTTTAAATTTGAAAAAAAACGAATGATTTTTAATTTTATTATTCGAATGAATATTGAATTTATTGGTAGGTATATTATTTTCAATGAATCACTCTTTTCATAATAAAATAGTTATTTTTTCTTTCATTCCAATGAAACTGACGGTATAAAAATATCAAAATTTCTGTAATATCCTCTTGCGTTCTTCGAAAGTTCATAATTCTGCGATAAAATAATTCATCACCAGCAATTATTAACAGGAACAATGATTGAAAAATTTAAAATCTGCATCTTATTGGCTTTTTAAAAATGAGATTGATACATAATTTCAAGAAAAATATGCTGATGATGATTCAAACTTTCCGCGAAAAATTATTCAACTGATAGCCATTTGAATTTCCTATGAAAAATCACCCCAACATTTTTTAGATCCTGTCAAGGTCAGTAAAACGAAAAAAAGTAGGCACCTAATGTACCTATTCGAATAGAATTTATTCTATGATTTTTTCTACCCGGAACAAAGATTCTTATCCATATTAAATCGTTCTATTTGAAAACTTCTCAAACTTTATTTTTTTGACCAAAAAGATGCAATTTGGCCATTTTTCGAAGGGGGAGGCGATGGACTGCTGTCCTTATCTGTGAATTATTTAATTTTAGCTCCTGCCACTATCACATCAAACCATGAAGGTTCCCTACAAAATTGTGATAAAAGTGAATTTTTCCAAGACACCTATTTGAAAAGAGGCCAAAATTTTATTTTCGTTAATAAGTTTTGGTATTTTAATGTTTTTTTAAAGAAAAATTTTAAAAGTTTAGAGAAAATTGATTACGCCGGGGCGCCGGGGAGTGTAAGAACAGCTAAATATCGTTTTGTTAATTTAAAAAATCAGATTTTGCTTTTTTGAGTAAGAAATCTTTATTTTTCTTACAAAGCTTATTATTATTTTTTTTTTAATTTGACGAGTTTACTAAATTTTTCAAAAAACACATTTTTGCATTTGACGAATAGATAGACATTTCAGGCATCGTATGTTTTCCAAAATTTGAGTGAATGATCATACCAAATTCAAGTTGGAATTTTTTTCATATTATTCTGGGACTTCGATAAGTCAACATTTCGAACAGTAAATATAATTAAAAAATAGGTATCTAGATAATTTTTATTTTCAAAACGTTGAAATGCAGGGAAAAAAGTAAAAAAAAAAATGTAAGAGTATTAAATTACTTATCCCTTCCAAAAAAATTAACGTAAAAGAAAACAACGTGAAATATTTTCTTGAACTACCTAGATAAACTTAAAGCAAAAAATAATTCGTACTTAGTAGATATTACCTCATTGTAATACGATCTGCGAGCTTGGAAAATTCATACCAATCCATTATGTTTTTATTTTTGATCCCACGCTTAATATTCCCAAGCAATAACTAATTAGTGTAAAATTGTTTCAATAAACGCTTCAAACAGAATAAATATGCTTAAAATAATTGCTTTTTCATTCTAGCAATAGATACAGGTACCTACCTAGATAGTTTGATATCTTAAGTAGGTACCTACTTATCAATTCTTCAACGTACCTCGTGTATATTAATAAAGGCATTTTAATTAATTATTTTCCAGCATGTAACGGTTGTGTTAATCCGTAAGACGATTTTCGGTCTGTGGATTTCAGCGATGATATTGGCATGTATGCCATTTTTTGGATTTGGATTATATTACGACCATGAGAGTAAAAAATGTTTGAGATATAGACACGCCAGACTTCCCAAAGATGTGGCATACGCTTACCTTTATTTTTCATTAGGTTTGTATTGAATTTTATTCTTATTCTAACTCCAACTCAAATTAATTATCAATAATATTTTTAAATTATGGGCAAATTTTTCAGGAATACTGCTAGTCGTTTGTATAGTTTTCTGCAATATAGCTGTGATGCGTTCGTTATGCTATAAAGGTACAACTCAGATTAAAATCAGAGAGCAAGTTTCGATGAGGCGAATAAGTAGGAGTGTTTCGAAAATGAGTACGGCCTCGACAAGAGAAGAAATAGCATTTGGCAGATTGATGGGATTTTTATGCGTGATATTCGTTCTTTGTTGGGTTCCTCAAATGGTGAGTTGATCCATCTTACAAAGCAACTAATTGAGATGTTGACGTCCAATTGGAACTAGATTTCGATTTTTGGAAACAGCTCATGTTCCGAAACCCTCATGTACAAAATTTCACCTCTTCAAGTTAAGTTTTCGATTTTATAATTTTTCAATTAATGCGCCGCTTTTTTAAAATCCTTTTTCATTTTTTTTTTTTTTCAAAAATTTCCTACTTTAGCAAAAAATATATTTTTTAAATTTTTACATTGCATTGCCATTAAAAAAAAACAAGGTTGCCAACAAGGCAAATTCACACCAAATTCATAACTTTTAAAAATTATACTTGGTAACCTTGAAATAGTTACGCAAAATTGTTTCTCAAAAAAAAAATTGAGAAAGAAGAAAAAATTAAGAGAGAAAAAAGAAAAAAATATTCAAGAAAAAGTTGCTACTTACATTTTTTTTTTTAAAAAAAAGAATTTTTTTTAATAAATTAGAAAACAACTAGAAAAGGGGAAGTAGGTACATATTTAAAAAATTTGAAATCAAAGGAAATGATTGACTATTTTTTAAAATTTTTTTTCCAAGTTTTAAAATTGCATACCTACCTACCAATTTGTCTTTGTTTGCCAAATTTGACCATGCTTTTTCCAAAAGTTAAAAGCCAATATCTCAAGAGGTTTCTTTGTCACCTATTAGCGAATTCAAACGAGATAATTCAATTGGATCTAACAATATTATGCGTATTTTTTTCAGTTGACGATTCCTTTTGCAAGTACCATGGAATCGGAAGACGATCCGAGATTTAAGAAATTTTTCAAACTGGCCGATATCCTAATGGCATTGCATTTCTCACTCGATCCGTACGTTTACGTATTGCAAAGATTACCAACGATAAGGAATTTCTTCTGTTCAAGTAAACTGCCTCTACAGCAATACAAATCATCAATCAGGATGTCCTCCTACGATCAATCTTTTTATATTGCAAGAATTTGAGCTTTTGGTTTCCTACATTGGTGCGCAATGCAACGAATAAAAATTTATCGTGATAATTTATTCGGAGCTAGAATTACGTCTCCAGTAAATACAGCGTGTACAAAATGACGAAGCAAGACTTCAAAATGCTTAACTTGGCTAACAATTATGTAAACACGCTGCACGGGATATTAATCCGAAGAAGCTTTGACAAATAAATTTACTACGCTTAATTGTAATTGATGATTTAAAGAGAAGAGTACAACGCGAATGGCGAATTTCACCGATATTCGAGTTTTGTAATAATATGTATAAAAGTAAACGAATAGTTATTGTGGATTATTTTGTACGTATTTTGAAATTAAAAATGAACAAAAGTCAGTCTGTTTTGAGGAAATAAAAACTGTGTGTTTTTAAAAGCCTATTTTATTTTTCTGTATACTTAGATATTACAAAAAAAAAATGAATAAATGAAAAAAAATTGACCGGATAGTAATATTTATTTAAAATAATTCGGTGCGATGTTAACAAATTTCAAATATTATTGAAAATTAAAAAAAAAAAATAAATAAAACAAATCATAAAAATGAAAAAATTTACGAATTTCATTCGTAAAACTGTACAATGATTTCAGAAATCGGAACTGATGATATACAGAATGAAAATTTCGTCATCATTACAACATATCAACAAATTCTTTTCTTTTTGGACACGAAAATTAAAAATCAGACTACGCAATTGATTTGACAGATAAATCGTAAAAAAAATAATACAGTGTTAATGAACAAATAAACCACTTACCGAATTAAAATACACATCACTTCGAAACTTGAAAAAAAACTTGGTAACAACTTCCGCTCGAAATAATGTTTTCTATTTTTCGTATATATCACAAGATCCATCTTTCCAACCAGTTTTCCAACGTTCATCTAATGTCGAGCAGTCAAAACGCGGTTTACCTAATTTTTTATTTACTTGATTATGTGCCCAGCACAACCAATGTTTTAATTCACTTTGAGACTGAGTCCTAGGGGGTTCTTTGGTTATTCTAGAAGAAAAACACACAGATTAGATCCAAATCTATAGAATAATTTCAGAGTATAGAGCAACTTACAATCTACTAAAATCTCTAGCACAAGTTGAACAAGGATAAAATCTTGAAAAAATTCGGAAAAAATCGCCCATATCTTTTTGCTCGTCGGGTGTCGGTTTTTCAGGATAATAAGCTGCCATTGTATGTAAAAATCCCCAAGTACTTTGGCCTGTATAATTCAAATGAATATTTGTTCAGAAAATGTTGACTATTCGGCTCTAAAGTACGAATTAATTGATTACCAAGTTCGCTTCTGGTTAATGGACATTCTTTCTTCTTGTGTACTTCCTCCTGTAATAATTGTTGTAAAATTAGTGGCGAACTTTTAAAGATATGATTGAGTATTATAGCGAAATTGGGATGCTCACACTTTGATTTTTGAACCATGATTTAAAATCATTACAAGCTCTACAAGGTTTACCTTCTTCATCGAGACCTGAGGGAGCGCGAGATTTTGAATAAAAATCAGCTCCTCCATGGAAACTGTTTTTCACAAAAGTTATCATAGATAACATTTTGTTCAGTGAAGAAACACAGTCATGAACTGAACTCAATTTTGAGTAATGATTCAAAATTTAAGAGTAAATTGCGGTACAAATTGCCGATTATGAAAACACACTAGAAAAACACCTTGCACGTTGATAAGAAGAGAAGAAAGTATTGATAAGAAAGTTTCTACTTTTTTTCATTAGATTCGTTAGTGTAGATTTCCCCGACCTTCCTACTCCTAATGTAAAAATGACAGCAACACATGATGATGATACACTAATGCTCGAGAAGTTGCACAATTTTTGATTTTTGAGGGTATTGAATATGGAATGAATTTCGTAATTTCATTACTTTGTTTCAGTTCGAAGATGAGCAATAATTTTCAAAAGCCAACAGAAAATGTGTTTTTGCAGTTCTGTTTCTATTGGTTTCCACCGATTCTGCCTTTCCATATTTCAACTTTTTCAGTAGTAATTATTAGATAGTCTAACACTACTTCCTCCTTCATTCAAAAACCCTCAACATTTTGACGCAGATTGAACATAGTACATAATATAATATTCAAAACTCACCAATTGATTATTACTTTCTCCTTGAAACTGAATTAATATCGCTTTTTTGAATTCTTGAAGTTCAACATCATCCGAATCCTTTATTTTCTTCATGTTCGCAACCAATCATGTATTTCACTCCCGAAAACGAAGAAAATTTCGACCAAAATACTTTGTAAAGAACAATTTAGCTAAAGCAGTGTTTCAACATACAGCTACACGTAGCGCATTTGGACACGCATATAACAGAGTACGAATAAATCGCAGATGTTAACGTATCCAAGCTTGGGAATATTTATAAACAATAACTCGAAATGCGCAAATAATACGGTAGATTATTCGCATTTCTAAACAACGTCTCAATTCATCATACAAACTTTACTTGGAAATGTACCTTTGCATGGAAAAATTCATTTCGAAGTCTCGAGCGCTAATTTATAACTGAGAAATTGAGGATACCATACAATGAAACACTAATCGCAGTATTTTTACAGTGGTTTATTTGAAAAAACTGGTCATAATCTTAAGCGTGGTATCCATACTGGCGAATGATTGCATTATAAGGTTCCAAGGCTTTCTTAGCGACTTTCTTAGCTTTTCTCGTCAGTTTCTGAAAAAATTTCTCACACATAGAATCAAATATTATAATATAATTTAGCTAAAAAGTCATTTACCCTCTTCACAGCTAATTTCTTGGCGTTAAGTTCTTCTCTCTTGACTCTTCTCTTTTCGTAATCTTCAATAACGTGTTTATATTTCCAACCGACTTCGTGCGAGAGACGTCCAATGGTGCAGTATTTTCTTCCCAGTTGTAAAGATAACACACGCATAGCAAGAGGTACGACGAACGTTTTTTGTTTCGTGTAACGAGCCGGAATATCTTCAAAAGTTCTCAGACGTTTGAGTGCTCGGTCACCTCGAGTGGTTTTGTGGGGAATCATACCTGAAATCAAAAGAAAATTAGATCTGTCACATGTGAACAATGCTAACATGAGGTATATATCTGTCTCATAATATTTTTATAATCATGAAAATAGATCATATTAGGTAAGGGAAGTTGAGATTTTAATCATTGACAGATATTACGAATGAAATAAAGCTGGTTATTCATAAAGTTATTGGTATCATTAGTATCAAATAATGTAGGTAAGTAGATGTGTAATCATTGTAACCAAAATTTGAAGTAAATAAGTAAACATAGTATCTCATCTTTAAAATTTTATCATTTAGCATCAACTAATGTAGGTAAGTTTACTTTTAATCATAGAATGAAAGAAATGATTAGTGTCGTGAAAAATAAACAAATGGTGAAATTGAACACATCTCATTACGTAGATTTCATCATAAATAAATCAAATAATGTAGGTAATAAATAATAATCATCGATGTGTACACATACAAAAATTGTTTATTACGAGAGGAAATAATTACCTCTCACACATTTACGGAAAATGCATCTTGGAGCACGATGGTGATAAGGACCTCTGGCCGGATTGACATTACAACGTTTACGTAAGAACGACAAGTACTTAATTTTATTTCTGCAAAGTGAAAATTGATATTAGTTTAAAACACATTTCACCAATATTGCCACCGGAGATCACACGTACCTATAAAAACTTCCGGCGATATTGATCTTATCGCAGTTGAATACCACAACACGATTTCCCTGAAGTAAGGCTTTAGCAACGTGGGACGCTAATTTTCCTAAAAGATGGTCTTTACCATCAATGTACAGCCGCTGAAAACAAAAGAGATTATGAAAATGCCAACATCAACTGCGTTTAGTGTTGTTCCGAACACTGCAAGAAATATAATAATCAAAGAATTGAATAACTAAAACGAGAAAGTGATGAGGAAGCAGTACACAGAGGACGGATAAAATGAGAATTCTTGCAACGAACATTAAAAGAACTGATAAACGGAGCAAATTTCACATAATGTGAGGGAAAACCACGAAAATTGATGGAGAATAAAATGAAATATTATTCGTTTTAACATGTACTTACTTTGCTGAACAACCCTTGGGGTTGAACTCCACGTCGTGGCATGGCTACGTGAAGATATTATAAGCTGGTTTTCTAATAATTTCAAATAAACACACGTAAATTGTATAAAATTTTATTTTGCCATGATTTCTTGTCTCGTGAAAATTTTCGGTGCCAACAAGATAGCCGCAAAAATGCCAGGTATGAATTTGCAGTGTTGTTTGTTGAATTTCACCATACGGTGATTTAGGCAGCAAATAATAAGAACGAAATTTAATTTCAATTTTTTTTAATCATAATAATCTTCTAAAAACTGATTTTAAATTACAAATTATGATATTTTTCCATTTATTTCTATCAAATATTATATTAAATTAAGTACATTTTTGTTTTTGTCGAAAAAAATGCAGAATACAAATATATCTCAAAGATGTCTGGCCACTGGATCAATTCTGCTGCAATCTGTGAATAACCTAGTTGCTTATTTGCTTTGTGCACTCTAAAAAAAGGCGGGCAAACTAAATTTTTAAAAATTCGCTACAAAAAAAATTGCCTGCCGAAAAATAAAAATAAAATAACGCATTATGGCAGTTTTTTAATTTTGTAAAATGATTTACGATTTCATTTGCGATTCTCTTTTTTAAAATTTTAATTGAATATCACTGTTATCTGACTCTGAGGTGAAATCTGAAATGAATTATGAATTCTTTTTTTTTTTTGAAAAAAATAATCAAATAAAAATAAAAAGAAAATTACGGAAGCGGGAATGCGATGCGAGATGCGCTTGACTGACGAACAGCTGGAGTACAGTAGTAGCGGGGTGGACTTTTACAGTTGGAGGGGAAACAGGAAAAACCTGTTTGGTTTGCTTTGTTTTCGACTGGCAGCTCCCTTCCATCCGTCCTCAGCAGTCTCCTCACTCCCCATCTAAGAGTAACGGTGATTATGATCAAGATCAAATGTTTCAACTTTCAAATTATTTTTAACAACTTTGACAGCAATTCATGCGTTTCATGATTCGTGCCGAAGTTCAATTTGTATGATTGTTTTATTTTATAGTGTATTTTCTATATTGTCATATTACGATAATCTTGAAATGATAAGTACGCAATTGCGACGTGAATTTGGTTTCGTTTGATGATCCATTCTCGTAAACAGGTAAAATCATTGGTATCATAAATTAATTTTTCGTTTTTCCGTTAACATGCTGAATTATCAAGTTTTCATTTTCCGATGTTGAAGATGAAGAATAATTTCCAAAGGAACGTTTACTTCTGCGTATCTTTGCGTCAACGTCAATCGCGTTTCTTCGTAATACTCTTTGTGAGCAAGACGATTGAATTAAACAATGAATGGCGTTGAATAAAGATGGCGTTTGCAAATTATTCCCTTTTGATGTAAAATTGCGTTCATTTATTTATTGTTATGAAACTTTTCCAACCGAGAATTAGAAATTATCCATTATCGTAAGATTCTCACACTAAATATTGGTAACGTAAATCTTTCTGCTTTAGGATACAAATGGGTGCGAATGGTGAAGAATTTTTTGACGTTCTGCACCTACCCGAAGAACGTCTCGACCTTGATGACCTCACTAACCAAGAAAATCGTCCCGCCGGTCGTAATAGGGACCGAAATCGTCGCGTCCAGGGATCTACGCAAAATCGCTCCAATTCCAGCTGGAAAAATGACCGAGCAGACAGGGATTCCAGTCGTCATACTTCGAAAAACAAAAGTGGATTTTGGAAAAATCGCCACGTCACAGATGGTGATTCGTCAGATAAAATATCGTGGAGAAGAGGAGTTGTAGTAAATCCTCGCAACGATGACGACAGCGATTCATCCGGTGCTGAAAGTACAGCAAGCCGATCAAGTACGTTTAGTGTTCCTTTGTACCCTCGTTCTTCATCCCGACGACATATTGCGCATAAGGATACAGAACCGACCAACTGGCGTGATAGGAATCCCAAAGCGAATGAAAATCGCGAATTTCATTTTGGTGATAATGGAAAACAGTCTAGTCGTAATGGTAGATCGTACAAACATGACGACAGAAATGAATCTGGTCGTTACGACAAACATTCCAGACGCGACAACGGAAATGCATCCAATCGTTCCGATAAATTTCGTGAACTCGATGATAACGGCGAATCCGGTCGTTCTGAAGAATCAAACAAACGGGCCGACAGGAATGAATCCAATCGACCTGAAAGACCTAATCGGGAACTTTTTATTGGTTATAAATATTTGAAATCTTTATCTGAAAAAGAGCCTCACGAGATGATCTGCGAAATCCTCAGACCAAAGGCCAATATCGACGTGGTTTTGAAAAGAAAAGAACTACAAATTGACTGGATTATTTTAATCATGGAAACTGTTCGAAAACTCTGCGAATCCGATTTCAAAAGCAATCGAGCTCAGGTCTTGCAATATTTCTGCGAATCACCTTTGATAGATCACATATCGCATTATTTGGGTGAAATAGGTATGGAAAAAAATCATAACACGATTAGAAATTTGGCTACTTTTATATGCGATCTCGTCACGTTTTATTCCGCTGTCATCCATACCATACCAACAGTGGCCCTAGATAAAAATTTCGATCGACTTTTAACCAAAACCAAGATAGGTATTGATCAAATGAAGATGTACCTGAAAAAAGAAATCGACGAAGCAATTGTCGAAAAACTCGCCAATTTGGAAAAAATCCTCGACGACGAAACGAAGATTCGTGATAAGAAAGTGGAAAAGCCACGTCGAAAATATTTGGAAATTGTCGGTGATATGCCTCCTCCGGATGATTTTCGTGATTTAAGTCTATACCCAACTCAAGAAGACTTGAATCGACACGATTTCGGTTTCGTCCGACCGAATAAAATCCGAGGCGCTTATGAAAATGTCAATCACTATTTAGATGTGCAATTTCGTCTTATCAGGGAAGATTTCATCGATCCTCTGCGACGTGGGTTACGTAACTACAAAGATGCGGTCGCGCTTCATGGTAAACCGAAATACAAATACGAAAGTGTCCGTTTATACCCTAATGCCAGATTTGAAAATATCGAGGTGACGAAAAATAACGAAGTAGCTTATGTCGTTAATTTCAACTTCAATGGAAGATTGAAAATAAAATGGGAGTACAGTAAACGATTCATGTTTGGTTCCTTGTTGCTCTTCACTCGTGATAATTTCGAATCGTTTTTTTTCGCCACCGTATTCAATCGAGATCTGGAAAAGCTGAAGAAAGGACATATTCTGGTGACGTTAATGGGAAGTGACCCATTGGAGCAGGAAATGATGAATCAGCCGTTCGTTATGGCCGAATCTGAGGTTTATTTTGAGCCTTACTGTTTAGTAATGAAGGCTTTAAAGGAATACAACGAAGACGATTTTCCAATGAAGACATTCATTGTCGATGGAAACACCACTGTCAATATTCCTCGATATATGCTGAATTTGGATATCTTAAATATTTACGAATACCCCGTTAACCTGGTTATGGATGCTGGATGGCCAATCCATTCGTCAATTGGTTTCGACGAGCATCAGTTCAACGCCTTCAAAACCGCACTTTCCAGCAATTTCTGTGTTATCCAAGGACCTCCCGGAACTGGAAAAACGTATCTCGGATTAAAGATCGTAGAAGTCCTCTTGAAAAACATTGTACAACACAATGCTTTTGTCAGAACACCCATCTTATTGGTATGTTACACTAACCATGCCCTAGATCAGTTCCTCGAGGGTATCTTGAAATTTACTCAAAGGATTGTACGAGTCGGTGGCCAATCTAAAAGCGACGAATTGAAACCGTACAATTTACGTGGCAAAGATAACCTGAATAATCTCCGCAGAGAAGCAAGAAAATTGTACCCAGCTATGAATCATTGTCGCGAAGAAATGAGGAGAATTTTGTTTCAACTGAAGAAGAAAACCGAAGAAAAAAAACTCATCGAATTCCCTCAAGGAATTTTATCTTTTCGTATCCTTAGCGACGTGATGAATTACGAATCGAAACGAATAATAAAGGACGACGAAACTTTACTTTCCTGGCTATTGGATATCAACAGTGATCCTTCCATCATCGGAAATAGTCCGAAAACAAACGTTATCAAAAATAATTCAACTGATCCGGTCGAACCCGTAGAAATCAATGCAGAAAGTTTCTTAGAAGATGAAGACGACACCATGGAAGCTGATATATTGGTCAACGAAGATGACGTATTCAATGCTCAAGAAGTGAACCCAGATGACATGTCCGTTAGATACTGTCTTACGGCGAAAAATCTAGAAGAATTATTCAATGAAACGCGGCATCTATTGCAAAATTTAAACCCTAGATTGTTTGATGATTATAGCGAATATTATAATCGTGAACAGCATCTAAGAGAATACTTGAGAATCGTCAGTCTTCAATTTAATATTTTGAATCATTTTCTTGAAAATGCTGAGCCGGATTCGTCTTTAAGATACAACGCACGCCATAAAAATTTATCCGAAATCCCCCTCCATCTGCGTTGGAATATTTATTTTAGCTGGGTATCTCAATTGAAGCAGATTTTTGATAAAGAGTTGAAAGATTTAGAGTCCAAATATCGTTTAAAGTCTCATCAGTACGAGGAACTCAAACAGCTGGAAGATTATCATGTCGTGAAAAATTCCTTAGTCGTGGGAATGACGACGACATGCGCTGCCCGACTGCAACTCTTATTGAAAACTTTGAGTCCGGCGATAGGTGAGTAAATGTTGGAATTTTTTTCGTTGAGATCAACTGTATCGAATTTTGCTGATAATTTTTACCATTTTGAATTTTCTGTACGTGTTAAAGTGCATTTTTGAGAATCTTGGTGAATTTTATCGAGTATTCGATTTTTAACGTTTATATTTTTGTTATCGCAGTGATTGTCGAAGAAGCGGCCGAAGTATTAGAAGCTCACATCGTTGTTTCGTTGAGTAAAAATTGCGAACACGTCATTTTAATAGGTTAGTTCGACTTCGATTTTTTATCGTATTGCTGAATGTGCTTGTGCTATTTTAACTTTCAATCTAATCGCTCACGTCCGGCTGAGGAATCGGTTCGGAAGTGTTACATTTTTCAGATATCGGATTTGCAGTGATTCCCAAAATGATTATGAATTTTATTCAGATAATTTCGTTTCCGAACTGATGTTGGTTGATTTGAAATTTCTGGAGAATATTTTTAGTTATGTTTTGTGCCATCCCTTCTAATTTTTATAAAAACTAAAAAAGTGCTATTTATTCATGTTTGGTTTAGAAATTTTAATTTTCAAGCATCGATTCAATCATCTCCTTAATAATTATACCTAATTGGGAAAGCTATATCCTCATTACTCTTTCGACTACCTATTTAAGGGAAAGGGGCCGAGGAGGATTTTTTTAACTTCTTGGATCAGATTTTGAGTTGAAGTATTCAATCTCAATTTTCAGAGTTTGTGATTCACAAACTTGTCATACTCAGCGTAAAATTTTTTCGGGTTTTATGAAAGGAGAAAAGAAAATCAAAAAAAAAATTCAGAAACACTTGAAAATTTTTCAAAGTTTAAAGTTGAAATTTTTTAATAGGTACTTAACCTTCAATTTCAACCGATTCTAAAAATGTTGATGAAAAAAAATGAATTTTTCTTCTTAGTTTCTTGGAGATATTTTTCGTTATTGATAAAAAGTGTCAGGAATTTTAAAAAAAAATATTAAAAACGAAAAATGATTTGTTATTTTTTAAAACAAAATATCATGCAAATGAAAAAAATCAATTCATTATGCGTTGAAAAATAATGGATTTTTCTTTTATAAAACAATAGAATTATTTTGAAAAATGTTTTGAAAATATTCTAAATTTTCAATTTTTTCTGTGTTTAGGATTTTGTAATTTTTTATGGAAAATATTTTGTATTTAAATGAAAAACACGATCAAAAATTTTAAAAACTTTCATTTCAAACCCTATTGAAAAATATTGTAGATACATTTTATTATGAATTATGAGCAGTTGAGTGTAGTTTTCGTTCCTACCTCCTAGGATTCTGGAAGGGGGAAGAGGCAACGAAATTTGGACCCATTAAAAAAAAAAACAAGGGGAAACAATTCCAAAAACTGATTCGATATTTTTAGTAAAACTTCATCTTTGAAAATTTTTTAACGTTGGTATTTTATTTTTCATTTCTGCAGGAGACCATAAACAGCTGAAACCCAGCACAGCTGTATTCGAATTGTCGAAAAAATACAACATCAACGTCTCCTTATTCGAACGTATGATCAACAATCATATGTATTGTCCTCAGCTTCAAATACAGCATCGAATGAGACCTGAAATATCGAGTCTTATTGTTCCATCAATCTACCCCGATCTTAAGAATCACGAATCCGTACTGGAATATCGTTCCGTGACCGGAATCACCAAAAACTTATTTTTCGTCGAGCATACCGTTTACGAAGAGAAGGTGAGTCTGAAATTTGTACGATCATTGATCAGAATAAATGCCTTTCCATATTGAATTTTTTTACTTACTTTATTTGTTTCCAGGTAGAAGATTCTTCTTCGAGAAAAAATAGATTTGAAGCGGAATTTATGATTCAATTATGTCGGTATATTTTGTTACAAGGCTACGCAGCAGACCAAATTACAATTTTAACAACTTACACCGGACAAATGTTCCTTTTGAGAGAGGTATCTACTATACGAATAATTTTTTTTTTCAAGTTCTATCTGTAAATTTTAATGTTTTATTTTAAAGATGAAACGTGAATGCAATATCATGAAAGACGTTAAGGTCATCGTCGTCGATAAGTATCAGGGTGAGGAAAACGACATCATATTGCTCTCGCTTGTCAGAAGCAACGAAGAACGAAAAATCGGTTTTTTAAGCATCGAAAATCGAGTATGCGTCGCTCTATCGCGAGCCAAAATTGGCCTTTACATCATTGGAAATATGGATATCCTGTCAGATTCCAGTTTATGGAAAAACATTAAAGAAGAGTTAGTTAAACAAGGAGCCATTGGTGTGTAGATTTTTATGAATCAATCGCATACCTATGATTTTTCATCTTGAATTTTTTACATCAATTTTTGAAATTTCATTTCAGGACCGAAACTAACGTTGTATTGTGATAAGCACGATATTCACACGCAAGTATCTTGTAAATCAGATTTCAGTCAAGTGTTGGAAGGCGGATGTAATAATTTTTGTCACGAAATCCTGGATTGTGGACACAAGTGCCAGCTTTTGTGCCATAAAATCGATATGGAACATTTGGAGAAAAAATGTCGCGAAAAATGCTTGAAGTAATTAGTTCTGTGATTCATGCTACTTGGTTAATGCTCTTTCAGTCTCTCTCTGCGTTTATGAACGAATCGATTATCACGAAAACGATCAAATTTATCAATTTCAATTTTTAAAATTGAAATTTTTCAAAATTCATGGTGTTTTCTATGTAAAAAAATTATGGAAAATTTTAATTTTTTGAAAAAATTTGAAATTTTGATTTATAAATTGTGAATTTAAACAACTGAAATTTTTTTAAAAAAATTTATGGAAAATTTTTACCTAATTTTTTAAAAGTTGGTGTAATAGAAAAAAATGAATCTAATTTCTGAATACCAATGCAATTAGTTTTCTGATCTGTTCCCGAGTCCTCGTAAAACTAAAATTTTCGAATTTTGGGAAGAAATCATACAGAAATTGAAGAAGTTCTCCCCGCGATTCGAAAATCAAGAGATGAATATTTTTAAAAAAATCAATTTTCGTAACAATAATAGGTACCTACCAAATTTTCGTCGTATTCTGAATTCATTTGAGGATTCTGTCATTGACCCCAAAAATTCGCTGGATTGGAAATGTTTCATAAAATGGAGATGAATTTTTTGGGTATAAACGAGAATTTTTCACATGTATTTTTAAATTCATCCAGCGAAAACGTATTAATTAATGAATTTTTTACCATTTCAATGAGACGATTTCGTCCAAAAAAACTGCCTGAACAGAGTCTGAAAAGGAGACTTCGCATTTTTTAATTTGCATTAATATGGCATATTTCTTGCTGTTGAAGTATTTTTGCTTCCCTAATGTCCTTTTTAATGCATGAAATACCCTCCCCCCATCCATTATTTTCCAATCATTTTTTGGCTCAATTTGATGAATAATTCTGTATCAATTTAATGTAATTTTTTTTTAATTTAACCAGACAATGCGTCGAACATCATCCCTGCAAGAAATACTGTTACGAAGACTGCGGCCAATGTTACGAACCTATCGAACGTACTTTACCATGTGGGCATAAAATAACCCTGCAATGTTTCCAAGATTACCAAAACTACGCTTGTCAAGTAGAAGTCAGCGTAGTTTTGGAGCATTGTTCACATGAAGTCAAAAAGAAATGTTTCCAGTCCATGAATGAAGTCGAATGTACTTTCCCATGCGAAGATAGGCTGGAATGTGGTCACCAGTGCATGAAAAATTGCCACAAAACAAAAGATCCCGATCATTTGGAAGTAAGCATTGTCACTTTCTGATATACAGTATTATTCGAATTCTAACCAATCTCGTCTTTTTTCCATGTTTCAGTACAAATGTCACAAACCTTGCGATAAAATAAATCGAGGATGCTCTATGGAGCACAAATGTGAAAAATTATGTTTCGAAGACTGTGGAAAATGTAAAGTCCGCGTCGAATTCACCCTAAAATGCGATCATCAAATTTTTCTTCAATGTTCAGCCAATATTGATAGAGTAAATTGTTACGAGCCATGCAAACGAAAATGCCCTGAATGTAAGGCCAGTTGTCGGAAGAAATGTTTCGAGGATTGCAAACCTTGCTTAAATAAAGTTCGTACGGTTAATGAAGCGAATTTTTCTCAGCATTGGAAATTTTACGTTTGAAATTTTACTCGTAGGTGACAAAAACGATACCAGATTGTGGCCATAAAAAGAAAATAGAATGTTCGGTTGTTCCCGAACGAAAATTATGTTTGGAAAAATGTCAACGAATAGCTCCCTGTGGTCACGATTGTAAATCCATCTGTGGCAACGAATGTGGCACTGATCGGTGTCAAAAAATTGTCAAGTCTTCTCACGTGCAAGCTTTATGCGGACATGGATTCGCCAACGTTCCATGTTGGAGAAAAAACGAAGGTAACCAGTTATTGAAATTTCAACCCATTGTTCCCATTCGTAATCTATAAATAGCGTTTTGATTTTAAAGCAATCGATGCCGAAGAATTACTTCAATATTGCACCGAACCGTGTGTGGCGATTTTAAAATGCGGCGATCTTTGTACCGGAACGTGTGGATCTTGTTGGCAAGGCCGATTGCATCAAACTTGCGAACAAAAATGTGGCAATGTGTTGGTTTGCGGGCACAGGTAATTTAAATAAATAATATTTTGACCAGTTTCTATAAAATATTAATTCAAATTTTCATTTCCATGAAGTTGTACGTATCCTTGTCGAAATGTATGCCCACCTTGTACCAAAAAATGTCAATACGCCTGTAAACATTCCAAATGTCCGAAAGAATGTGGAGCTCCTTGTGTCCAGTGTAAAGTAAGTTTCGTCAAATGAATTTCGATTCAAAATCGTTTTTGGATTTTATAATGATCTGATATTTTGTAGGAAAAATGCCAATGGAAATGCGCTCATTCTAAATGTACGAAAAAATGCGGTGAAATTTGCAATCGTGAGCCGTGTTTCGAACCCTGTCCGAAAAAGTTGAAGTGTAAGCACGACTGTATAGGTTTTTGCGGGGAGCCTTGCCCTCCGAAATGCCGCATTTGTGACGAAGAAGAAGTCAAAACGATACTTTTTGGCAATGAAGATGAAGACGATGCTCGGTTAGGGGACATTTTCAATATTTCGAAATAATTTGGAAATAATAGTCTACATCTGATAAATGTTTCGTTATTATTTTTTTGTAGATTCGTTCTGCTGGAAGATTGCGGACATTTTATTGAGTCGAACGCCATGGATCATTATATATCTATGCCCGCCGAAAAGGGCGAAATAGTTATGAAATGTTGCCCATTGTGCAAAACGCCTATTTCGAAGACTTTACGATACATGAATCAAGTGAAAAAAGTGTATAAGGATATTCTGAATGTCAAACGGAAAATCTACGGCGATGAAAAAGAGATGAAAGAAATTCGCCAAGATTTAACGCAAAAACTCCAAAATTTGGATCTAAATAACGGCCAGTTGTACAAGAAAGGTATAAATACGATAAATATTATTTGCTTACTTAATTTTTTTAATCGTTTAATCGTTATGAAGAACGAAAATTGAAAAAATTTGAATAATATTCCGTGAAAAATTTCTCTTAAGGCTGAAAGAGATTTTGAATCGGATTTTTGAATTATGACTTATGAGGCTTGAATTTCTTCATTTTTTGAAGTGATTTTTAGCGCAGGCCTACTACATATTTGCTAGAAAATAATGTCGGGTCAGTTTTGTTTTCAGAATTTTTGATCCATTTTCTCAAATTAAAAAAGCTATAAATACAAGCTCAATCGGATTATATCAATTCGTAGATATAGCTCTTGTTCCCTGTTTTCTTTAGAGAGATTTATGTAGAATGATGCAATCAATTTTTTGTTATCAAAATTGTGTTGAAATGATTCATTTTACATAAAAATTTCAAAATTTTGTGTACCTAATCAATTATGAATAATTGATGAAACAACTCTCTCAATATGAAGACGAAAGCAAAAAGAAAAACACACTGAAAGTTACCTGTATGTAAAATTTTGTTGTCACATTCACTTTTCTTGCATTCCGTCTGTTATTCGGAGATTTTAGGATTATTCACTACATTTTTTCATCAATCCGAATTAATTCTGAGTTTGAATTTTTTCAGTTTTTTTTTATTTTATTATTTTATCAACTTGTTTTTTTCAATCCTTTCTTTTGGTCTGAAGAAATTTTGAAAACATGCTGGTGAAAAAAAAAATTGAAAAAAATTACTTTTGATTGGAAAATTTTTTGTTTGAGTGAAAAGGAATGTTAAAAATATGAAGTTGAGAAACAAACAATTCTTCTCAATTTCCACTTTCAAAATTTTTCCAACGTTGATTTTTCAATTTTTTTTATAAGTTTTGAAACTTCTTCCAACTCGAAAATTTTTTTCAATAATTATTTTACTTTAAATTTGAACTAAAAATTTTTTTTCCAACCTATTGTTTTTCGATGTTCTTTCTACGTTTTTATCAAATAATTGGAAGAAATGTTTTGAAATCCAAATTTATAAAATTTTACGAGTTGGAAAATTTTAAAATTGGTTAAAATTTTGAGAAAATCAGAATTGAAGAAATAAATTTGTAGCTGAAAGAATTTAGAATTTCGAAAGTAATTGGGAACCAGTGTAATTTTTTTCATTAAATTAAATAGGTACCCTACATATTTAAATTTATATGTTCATTTTACTGAAAGAGGGGAGGAGATAGAGACGCGAAATTTTTAGGGTCTTATTTTGTAGAAAATACGAACCGATTTGGTATTGAGAGTTATCGAATTCGAATTTTCGAAACAAGGTTCCAAAATCTTCCCTTTTTGTCAAAAATTTCACTATAAAAATTTCTGCTAGAAATAAATTTTTGAATAATTTTTGGTGATAGGTAATTTTTTATAAATTCGATGAAAATTTAGACTTTGTGTCTTTCGAATTCGTTCAAATTTTTTTCACATACTTAGTACCCCTTTCACGGATTATTTTGTTATCAAGATGAAATCCTCGTTAATGTAAGTGAAGGGGAAGGACTAGGAAGTGATTTATAGACTTTGTTTTTCTATTTTAAAAAATATAAAATTAATCGGCGACAATTTTGAATTTTTTTTAAAAAACACTTCAGTGCATTTCATTTATTTTGAAAAAAACCTGGAGAAAGAGCAATGAAAATTTTTTCATGCCATTTTCTGTTTCATTTTCAGTCATTAACCCTAAAATTATATTTTTCGAAAAAATTCAAATCCATTCTTCATAAATTTATTGTCAAAACAACGAAATCATTCGTTTATAAAATTTGTTACAGAATTACGTCTGATTCCTAAAACCGTAATTGCTTACAAACGAGAACTACAAATCGGTGCCAAAAAGTTCAACGTGTCGAAACTATCGAAACTGGCTCTAAGAGCAATGCAATTTTTCGTCGAAATGTTTGCCAGCATTCTCTCTCGTTTAGACGATTTAAAAGAATGCACCGAAATTGAAAAATCACGTATTCTTAAAAGATTGGAATTCATTTTGAAACGCGTGAATCCCGAAGCACTGCTGATAAATATGCAGCAAGTCGACGAAATGCAGAAAGAATTAAATCGGTATCACCGTATAGTCGACTATTGTGTATATTCAAATAAACACGAATGCCTGATGAACCGAAGTTTACCAGAAGTGAAAAAAATTAATTCCGATATTGTCGATATTCTGTATGGACTGCAATGCTTCGATAATGAACAAGATGCTCAAATCGACCAACTGTTCGAAAAACTTCGTAAAGAAGTAAAAAGTGTCCAAACTGTTTCGCAAGAGGAAAAACGTATGATTCACGCAGCAATGGCAGTAAATTTCCATGGCGGAGTGAACAGTCAAGGGCATTGGTTCACTTGTACCAAAGGCCATTATTATTGTATTACCGAATGTGGAGGAGCAATGGAAGAAAGTAACTGTCCAGAATGTGGTGAAAAAATTGGTGGCCAAAGTCATCGATATGTAAATACAATGCGGTTAGCTTCGGATATGGATGGAGCGACCAGACCTGCGTGGGGGAGCGGTTATGATATGAGGAATTTTCATATTTGAATGGAATCTGTCGACTTTTTACCAATTATTTTAATCGATTTGTTTTATATTTTATTTTCGCCTCATTTAATCAATTTTCGTTCTTCATACACGATTCAGAAATATTTTCGTATTTGATTATATTAACTGAAAAATGCCCATATAGGTCGATTCGATTTCGAAGCTTTTCGCCGAGACCTTCTCCTTCAAATACCCGAAAAAGTCAACAACAAGGCGAACAGAAAAGGATGTGCCGAATTGAAATCGTTACTCATTGCTGCCGAAACGTTCATAAATATTATCAACAGATTAAACGATAACTTCTCTCGAATCACCAAAGAAGAACTGAAAACCAAAGTGATGATCAAACTGACCAAAATCCTGTCATCATTCAAAATAAAACGTTCGACGTTGAAAGATTACGAAATCGAATTTCTCGATTCAGAATTACGAAGACTTTACAGATTTATGCATTTTTACATAATCCAATGTACTCCCAAATTTATCGATACGAATTGGTGTATTTCGAATGATTTCAAGGCTGCTGTTGAGCTCTTGGAAAGCGTCAATTATTCGGATATCGTTGACAAAAATGTCGAGGTAGTTTTGAAGAGATTCGATCAATTGGAACATGGATTGACTATGAGGGAGAAAGAAAATATTCGTCAAGCTCTTCAGCGTGATTTAGGTAGTGGAATGCAGCAGGGACACTGGTACTCGTGTCGTTGCGGGTACGTGTACACAGTGGCGAATTGTGGTAGGTTTAATCAGAGCAGTAGGTGTCCTAGTTGTAAAGCTACAATAGGTAGTGGTTCGAGTAACTCCTATATTGCCTCGAATTACTGGAGTACCACTACTACATCTCGGAATTGAACGTTTTATTTGTAAGGATCACTCCGGTGATCTGAAAGCGTACGGTTTTTCTATTTTACTCTTTAGCATAGGTACCTACCTTTGTGAAAAGCATTTCGTATTTTTATTACTTACTTTTTTTCCAATGTTTTTTGTGATAAAAGAAAATATCTATGTAGTTTAAAATTTACCCTGATTTTTTATATCGAATAATTTAATTTTAAATGGGTCAGCTCATCTATTTACACCAAAATTAATTCGTACATTTTGATTTTTTTTTTTTTTTTAAATATTTCCAAGTTTATACTCGTTTTATACTTACGTTTTTTTCTACCTATATCTTGTACGAATTATTCGAGTTTACAATAATGAAAAAAAAAAAAGATACCTATTTGAGTATTTTTTTTACACGCCTAAAAAATAATGATAGGCTCCAGCAAAGTAAAAAAATGAATTAGTCTGGAAATAATTTAAAAATTTTTTCCTAAAAAAGATTTGTGATGCAAATCTTTCGACTTGAAAATATTTAGTATCGTATCCCTCGTCCTCCCGATGGACCAAAAAAAAATCCCAAAATGTCTATAATTTTATACAGATAGAAACATTTGCAAAAAACCTACCATCCTATAGGTTTTTTTAGGTTGTAGAATCAAAATTCGGTCAAATTTTTTCAGGGTATGTTTGTGGTACATGAAGTGGCTAAACACGAATTTGAAGTCCCGATTTTCGCTTCTAAGGAGGAGGTTGGATCGGTGTGGGGAAGAACTGAAAAATGTTCGTAACCTTGTCGAAAGAAGGGATCATGTGTGAAAAAAAATCGATGTCTTTTTTCCAATGTGTTTGGTTCAGATTTGATGTCAGTTGGACTAAAAACAGACATCGATTTTTTTTTACACATGGTTCCTTCTTTCCGGCAGGGTCACTTATAGCGCGTAATATGATTGAATTTACATAGGTTTTTGAGGACCTGGGCCTGTTATTCGGATTTGTCGTGGTTGGTGAGTGTTTTTCCGAAGTTTGCTCGATTTCATTCTCAAAATTTTCAAACTTTGATTTTTTTCTAAAAAATCGTCTTTCAACGTCAATTTTCTAAGTTAAAAATTTTTCAAGTAAGTGTTTTCCTCAGAATTTCTCAACGTTATTTTTTTTCAAAATTTTTTCAACGTCAATTAAAATTTTTCCTAAAAATGTTTTCAACTTCAATTTCCAAGTCAAATTTCTCAAGCTTGAAATTTTTTCCTCAGAATTTTTGAATGTCAATTTTCAAGTCGACAGACTTGAAGAATTTACCTGAGCCTGTTTTACGAATGTGCCGTGACGATAAAAACATTTTTACAAAAATTCTGCACTTGAAGAAGAGTTGGAAACTTGACGTTGAAAACATTTCGAAGTTTTGAACAAAATTAGGGAAAAACAGGTTGTCATAACTGTTCGAACTGGTCTGATAAGTTGAGCTTTTTGCCTTGCGGTCAAGCTGGTCCTAAAAAGTCAAGCTTTTTTACTAATTTACTTAAAAAATCAAACCATTGATAATTATGTAAATATTTTTTAAAAAAAGTGAGAGCGCAATATCTTTTCTTTATTAGTGCTGAATAAATTTCCCTTGAAGTATAATTTGGTGTGAATGTGAAGAAATCCGTGAAATTTGAATTTTCTTATGAAAATGAGGAGTATTTGCTTGAAATTTCCTTTAAAACGAATATACGCAAGTGGGGGGGTCAAAAGATTTGATTTTTTTGTCAAAAAAGACATTCGAAAAGGTCAAGCCAAGCCAAACTTTTTTCTCAAAAAATTTTGTTAGACACCCTGAAAAAATTTATACCTTACTTGAGAAAAATTAAAAATGATAAAAAATTCTGACCTTGAAAAATTGACGCTGAAAAATTTTAAGGAAAAAATTTTAGACTTGAAGAATCGACGTCGAAAAAATTTGGAAAATTTTTTACATGAAAAATTAAGAGGTAAAAAATCTATACTTAAAAAATGTTGAAAAAAATTTACACTTGAATAATGGACGTTGAAAAAAATTGGAGTTGAAAATTTTTTACTTGAAAAATTGAGAGGTAAAAAATCTATACTAAAAAAATGTTGAAAAAATTTAAGGTTTGAAAAAATTGAGGAAAAAAATTTATACTTGGATAATATATGGACGTTGAAAAATTCTGAAAAAGTTTTAGACTTAAGAAACTGACGTTAAAAAAAATTCGAAGAAAAATATTACTTGAAAAATAATTTAAGAGCTGTTTTCCAAAAAGGGATAAAATTTCAAACCGTATGCGGAAAAAGGGACTCAAGGAAAAATTTTTTCTTAGCCTCTGACATTAAAAAAATTTACCCTGAAGCCCTTTTTCTCATGCACAAATTTTGGACTTATCCCACTTTGGAAAAGAGCTCTTCTTATGTTTAATAATTTTAGACTTGGACTTGAAAAACAGAACAAGATACACAGTCGAGTCAACTCAAGCAGGAGAACGCTCAAAACAAAAAGTTTCTTTTAGTGGCCAAAGGTTTTTTTGTATCAATAGTAACTCAATGTTTGACCCTTCTGGACAACTCAAGGACGTTTAACGCTGAAAAATTTTAAGGAAAAAATTTTAGACTTAGAAAATTGAGGAAAAAAACTACACGTGGAAAAGACGTTGAAAAATTCCGAGGAAACAATTTTAAACTGGAAGAATTGACGCTGAAAAAATATGGAGTGGAAAATTTTTGACTTGAAAAATTAAGAAAAAAGAATTCTAGACTGAAAAACATTGAAAAAATTTTGAAATTTGAAAAAAAAATGCGGAAAAAATTTATACTTGGAAAATAAACGTTGAAAAATTCTGAGGAAAGTACCTCCTTGGGATAACAGGTAAAAAAAAAGATCTATTCATGAAAATTATGTCGTTCAAGCGTTCGTCCTGCAATACCCCTGCGTTTCACATGTGTTGAAAACACATTTTCACTAGTGTTACTAAAACTGCATAACCGGTTCGCCGTAAATCTTGATTTTGATTTTTTTCTCTGGAGTTGATGAAGTTGCATAAGCGATTCGCCGCAAATAAATGGAAACGTTTATTCAACCTCAACATTACTCAACAACCCACATTCACGATTCACCCTTCCACCTACCGTAACTATCCACCTGAACAATGATGGTGAGGGAAGAGAGGGACTGATGAAATGAATCTTCTCGAAGAAGTACATTTTATAATATTTCTCGTTAACTGTCGCATTTCTTAGAATCAGATAATTTTCAATTCGGAAAATTACTTTTACATATAAGAATAATTTTCGGAATTTTTGTTCTGAGAAACCACAGGAAAACTGCATCGAAACGTAGGTATAAATATGCTACCTACGAATAACATTTTTAGCATTCTATACATTTTTTCAACCGCGATTGTTATTTTGTAATCGTTGTTTCGATCCAGGCATGTTTGTTGTTGACTAAAAATATTCAGTACGATAAATCAGTATTTGAATTTTATTCCATGATGGCAAAAATGATAATTTGCGCGTTTTTATTTTTGTGTACATTCTTCGTCGCGTCTCACGCTACTGAATTGCAATTGAGTGAGATGAAAGAAGCGATCATTAGTGCATCCAAAGTTGTAGTAAAATACAACAAAGATTTCGACAACGCGGTGAAATTTGCAGCTTTGCAAGACGCCATCGGAGCAGTAGACGAAGCTATGCTTGGCTACCAAGGCACAGCTAACACACACTTGAGTTCATTGAAGAGGTTAAATTCAGAGGCACGAAATACGTACGAAAAATGCGTCAGTCCGGTATTCCAGTGGTGTGTTTCTGTGAACAGCACCCTCAACATTTTCCTCCGCTTTATAAATTCTCCAACGTTAAGAAATGAAGGTAAAATTGCTTTGTGGAAAGTGGCCTTCAATGCACTGGGTGATGGTATGGGCATAACATCCAACTCGTTGAAATTATTATATGCTGTGAAAGACAAAACGACCGAGGTGAAAAATTTATTGGATGATATGTTGCGAGACATGCATGAAGATTTTAGCCCGAGCGGCTACTACGGAAAGAAGAAAACAGAACTGGAAACAATGGAGAGGAAAAGATTGCAAAAGAGAAATATCTTCACTGACATTATAGATACAGTTAAAACAGTTGTGAAGAATGTAGTCACAGCCATTGTCAGAGTTGTTACTGGTCCAATAGGGATAGCTTTAGGTCTTCCGCAGAAGTTCCAGTCTGCTGGATTAAGCGATGTTGTCGCCGCACCACAAAAAGTATCCTATGAAAAACAAATCAAAGCGATAGAAACGTTTTTCAATGAATTGGATATTAAGATTCGTAAAGCGATCGAAGTTGCAGGTCAAGTGCAGGAAGACTTGGTAAAAGATGAAGCGATTTTGAACACGGTTGCAGGAAAATTTAAAGCTCTAAACAACGTAAGTAGCATGATGCAGCAATTTTTTTTCATGTTGAATTGTTTTCATAATTTTAAAAATGTAAAATTTTTTTCAGGTTCTCTCATACTATGAAATTTTTTTCTTCATTTTGTTTCTACCCGTAAAATTTTCATCCAACATTCTTTTCAAGCTCTATACTTTTTTGTAACTTGAAAATTTTTCCAATTGTAAAATTTATTCTAGAAAATCTTGAAAATTTTACAACCTAAAATTTTCTACGTATTGTATTAAATGGATATCTGTCATACCACAAGATATTTCACTAAAAGTTTTTGGAATGATGAATTTTTCCAAAGTTTTTCAAACACTCGAATTCTCAAAAATAATTTCAAGTTTTTCCTCAAAAATTATCTCAAATTTTTCTCAAAAGTTATCCTAAAACTTTTTCCTGAAAAATTATCTCAAATTTTTCCTAACGAATTATCTCATTTTTTCAAAAATTAGCGTAACTTTTTGATAGGAATATCCAAATATACGTACCATACGAGAGAGAGAGAAAGAGATAAAAAATAACACAGGTTCAAGTACACGAATGAATGTAATGAGTGAGTGAGAAATACACAAAAAGTCAGTGTCACGTAGCAACGGATAGAGACCGAATGATACGGACGAGTTCACAACCGTAGGTATAGTGTGCAGTGAGAGCGAGCGAGTCGGCTGCGCTGCTCTATCACCACTTCCACCACTACCGCTAGGCGGAGCAGTGTTGCCACATACGTAGCCAGAATAGAATATACTTAACACTCCCTCCTTTTATTTTAAAGAGCAAAATTTTACAATCTTTTGGATGGGAGGTAAAAGGAATAAAAAATATACAATTCAAATTTATCGATCTTATCTTCACATTCTTAGTTCTCTTCATCTGCAACAGATTCCATCTGGAGTTATTCAAAATTCTTCATCGTCATTTCAATTTCAAGTAAATTTCTTCCATGTGGTCTCTTCGATTTTGTGTATACAGTCTAATATTTGCAGTCGTTCTATTCCAAGGTTTGGTCAACTAATTCGATCTAATTTTGTAAATTTTGTGAATTTAAAATAAAACATATTCTATATGCGATCTACTCAGAAAGCTCGGGAATTTTTGAGACGATTTTCGATCTTAACAAAGTGAATGGTTTTTCGGTCAATGGTTTTGTTAAAATATCAGCATCTTGCTCTTTTGAGCTAACCCAATCTACTATTACACGTTCGTTTATTACTTGGTCTAAAATATAATGAAATTTTATATCTGGTATATGCCTCAGGGAAGTTACACCAGGCTTTTCTGTGCATTGGATCGAAGGGGAGTTATCTCCAAACAGTCTAATAGGTAGGTATTCTTTTCCAATCGCTCTATTTACAGTTGCATTAGTTGCAGTTGCTTCTTGCAGGGCTGCATTCATTGCCACATATTCTGCTTCACAGGTAGAGGTGGATACATTTCCTTGTCTTTTTGATGACCATGAGACAACGTCTCCATGCAATCTAATAATTGTTCCAGTTGTGGCTTTCCTAGTGTCTACATCATCTCCATAGCTTGCGTCAGCATGTGCTGTTAACGATCTTTCTTGGCTCTTGTATTCCAATCCATAATCTTTCGTTCCAACTATATATCTAAATACTCTTTTTACGTTCTCCCAATCTAATCTTGATGGATTTGCTTGCTTTCTACTAAGCATATTGACAGCATAAGTTATATCCGGTCTAGTGCCATTGGCTAGATACATCAAGCTACCTATGGCTTCTCTATAAGGAAAAGGTGCTTGTTCATATTGTTTTTGTTTATTCAGCTTTTTCAACGCTCTACGTTCTTTACGATTTTTTGGTTCAACTCCTTGTAATAATAAGGCGGTCAACAGTCGTTCTTTATCATTTCGATTTTGATAGATCATCGGAATAGGATATGAATTCGCTCTAAACATATTAAATCTTTTCAAAATTTCGATTGTATAGTTCTTTTGATGTAAATAATAAATTTGTTCTGATCTTCTACGTATTATTTCTATTCCAACAAATTTTCTAGGTTCACCAAGGTTAACGATCTCAAGGTGTTCTAGTAACTTATCAATCAAATCATTCATTCTAGGTATATCATTTCCAGCAAATAGAATATCGTCTACATAAAGAATTAAAAATGCTTCAAAATCCCGATCTCTAATCCAATAGATACATGGGTCATTAATGTCTTGTTTGAATCCCAATTTCTTCATCACTTTATTAAAATGTTCGTTCCATTTCTTTGGACTTTGTTTCAATCCATAAATTGCCTTTTTCAATAGTAAAATCTTCTGTCTCTTAATTTCAGGATCTACATTCATTGATTTTGGAATTTCTAAATAAGTAATAGCGTCTAAGTCTCCATGTAGGAATGCGGTCTTTACATCTAGGTGATATGCTTCTAAGTTGAATTTGTTTATTATGCTGAGTGCAATTCTAATCATAGCTAATCTCGAAACTGGTGAATATATTTCCGATAGTGAGTAAAATCTTTTATCTTTGTAACCGCGAGCTACTAATCTCGCTTTGAAAATCAATCTTCCATTCGTATCGATCTTAGTTTTTAAAAGCATAATTGAGTCTACAATGGTTGGTTTTTCTTCGGGTTTTGGTCTATCTACAAAAATATATGTATTGTGTCGATCATGAGATTTAAATTCATCATTAATAGCTTTTTCCCAGTGTTCACGGTCTGGTCCAGATAGCGCTTCTTCTACAGTTATAGGATCTCCAACTAATCCAGCCATTAAAGCAAAAGTTTCTAAGTCTTCATTGTCGGCTGTTAATGCAATGTATGCTCGAAGTCGTTCTAATTCTTTCTCAAAATGTTCCTTGATAGTAGTCGCTCCTTTGTCAATTTCAATGTTTTCATCAATCTTGAGTGCTGTTTCATTATTTTCAATATCGCTTTCAATTTTGATTCTCTTCGCTCCCTCCGACTTTTTTCTCTGTTGAGGGTTTTTCTTTTCTTCGGTGTTCCTCTGCCTCTTTTCTTTGGCGGTTCGTTCTTATATTCAGTCTTAGGCTCAGTGTCAGATTTCTGCTCATCTACTCCCTCCGATTCTTTGATTTCGATAGGGATTTTAAGCGGTTTATCAGGCATTGGTGTTCCATCTTCATTTTTCCTATAAATCATTCTAAAGTCTTTTATCCAATCTTTTTCTTTCATCTGAGGTTCAAGATCATCTTCAGTAGGTAATCCGGTCAAATGCTTATACGTTCTAGCTTCATACGGTCTAACATGTTTTGTTCTAACAATGTTCTTCGATTTTGGTAACATAACTTTGTAACCAGTCGGTGTATAGCCAACTAAGATTCCATAAATACCTCTTGGTTCAAATTTTGATACAACGTTCTGTCTTTTCAAAAATACAAGACTTCCAAATCTTCTTAACTGTTCAAAATTGATCTTAATTCCAGGAAATACTCGTTCTAAGGGGCATTCCCATCCAATTCCGGCATGGGGTTGTCTGTTATATACATGAACTGCTGCTCCGAGAGCTACATCCCAATGATACGTGGGTAATCCAGAGTCTACCAGCATCACTCTAATTTTTCCGGCGATGGTTTGGTTGAATCGTTCTACAGTGCCATTGTGTTGGCTAGTTTTTGGTTCTGAAGGTTCATGTTCGATCTTATTTCGCTCTAAAAATTCTCTAAACTCGTCTGACGTGTATTCGCCACCATTATCAGATCTAAATTTTCTTACAAGGTATTTGCGTTCCGAATCTATAATATTTCTAATATGATCTAAGTACATCTTAAAGCAATTTAACGCCTCGTTCTTTTTATGTATTACATAGCATACTGCAAATCTACTATAGTCGTCAACAAAGCTAATTATCCATTTAAATTTATTTTTGTATGAGAGAGGTGTAATAGGCCCAATAATATCGGAATGAATAGTGTGAAATGGTCTTTTCGCTCTTTGTCTACGTACACTAAATTTCAGCTTTTTCATATTTGCGATCTTACAATCTACACAATTTTCAATCATTTTTGGATCTAACTTAACATTCTTTAGTAAATTCGTTCTAATTTTTAGTTCAATCATTTTCTTATAATCCATGTGTCCTAGTCTTCTATGCCAGATCATGCAGTTTGATTTGTTTTCTACATGTTCTTCTGGTGTTACATCTATTGGTTCCATTCGAGTGATTTCGTTCTTATGAATATTCGAGTCATGCGAGATCTCATGTTGAATTAAAATATCATCTATGCACTGTCGCTGGTCGACATTTTTATTGTTTCGATCTAAATTTCTAAAAGTTGAGCCAACTTCAAACTCATCATCGATCTCATTTTCGATTTCATCTTCAATCTCATCTACATTAAATACAATCTTTTTACGTTTTAGTCTTTTCTTAAAAGGATTTGGTACTGTAGGAGAGTCTAAATTATCAGTATCGTTCTCGTTATTTTCAAATATATCATCAATCTGATCATTTGTGTAAATTCTATTTCTCGTTCTTGTTACAAAAGCAGTTGTAGGTTCACAATTTATGAGAAAATACCAAAATGGCGATCTATAAATACCTTTCATAATCACATTCTTTCCATTCATTATCTTGGCGTCTCTATTATTTAAAATAATTGTATATCCTAGTTCTGCAAATCTTCTAAATGACAGTAAATTTTCAGCCATATTGGGAACATATGTGGTATCAGGCATAACGATCTTATTATTACAATATTCAGATTTTCCAATTATCGTTCCTTTCATGTTGGAGTACATTTTTGAGTCAGATTTAGCTCCATCGATCGTCGATTCACATTCTATTTTGTCTTGCAAATTTATATTCGTATTAACAAAGTGTGATGTCGCTCCAGTGTCGCCAATAAATTGTAAATATTTGTTAGTGTCTTCTTTCGCAAGATTGGCTCGTTCTTCTGTAATGTCACCATCTCGTTTTGCAATCAAGGTACAGTCTAATTGGCAGTCTTTATCCATTTGAATAGGCAATCTGGGATTTTCTGTCTTAAGGTTATCTGTAATTCAATACAATTCAATCACGATCTATTTATTCTCTTTTGTATTATTCGATTATCATTCTTATTGTTTTCAGAATTATCAAAGTTCTTATTGAATCCGCGTCCGCGTCCTCGTCTTCCACCTCGTCGAAAATTGCGATTTTGTCTATTATAATTACTTGCATCGTCTTGATAATTTGCTTGGTGGTGGGGGCGGTAATCTTCATTATAATTATTATTACGATCATTATTGTTATTAAAATTTCCACGATTCGATCTTCAACAATTATTATTGCGGTACCAATTATTATTGTTATAAGAATCATTACGTTCAAAGTCATTTCGTTGATAATTCGATCTTGAATTAAAGTTTCTATTTCTATTATAGCGATTGTTGTTTGATTTGTACAGTCTATTGTCTCTATAATTATTTTTATACGATCTAAACATACGTTGGTTCTTATTCGAATTTCTACAATATTTTGCAAAATGCCCATTTTGTTTACAATTATAACAGAATTTCGGAAAAGTACAATCTATTCTTTTATGCCCAAATCTAGCACAGCGATAACAAGGTTTTTCATCTACCAAATTATTTCTTACACGATTCGATCTAAAATTTGAGTCTGATCTATTCTTTGAATAATTCACTCTTTGAGGTTGATTGTCTTTCGCTTTCGCTTCTTGTTTCAGCAGAAAATTCTTGATTTCACGAATGCTAGTTTTTGGATAACCACCTCCATATTCTAATTTATTATTGACTTCGGGATAAACACGTTCTGTACCATATACGATCTGATCGAAAACATCTACTTTTGGTATATTTTTACCTACAATTGTATGATATTGCGCTCTAATTTTACGTAATCTTTGAAAGAATTCAGCGATCGTTTCAGAATTATACAATCTTAATCTAGCAAATTGTTGTTTTATTGATCTTGACGACTGATTAGATTCTGATCTACGAGTTTCTTGTAAAATTTTAATAGCTTTCTTGAAAGTTTTACATTGCACGATCTCATCAACATACATCTTATCAATACCCATCATGAGTAAATTTAACATATGATTATTATCTAATTTCGTCTGTCGATCTTTTTCGGGATCTAAGCCCATACCCTCAAGTTCTCGTTTAAATCTAGCATACCAGTTATCATAAGATTCGTTCTTTGTCAATTTATATTTTGCATTTGAAGCAACTGTTCTAAATTGATGTATTTTAAGTAATTCAAAATCATTTACATTCGATCTAGATGGTATTTCATTATTTGTTCTAGAATTATCTGAATTTCTGGTCTTCTTTTTCTTCTTATTCAATTTCTTGATCGGTTTCTTTTTCCGTTTATAACAATCTTCTTTGTCAGAATCACTCGAGCTAGAGGAGCTTGGTGATGACGGCGGATCTCCATTTTCTCCAGCATCCAAAACAGAGTCAGAATTCGATTCGTCCGAAATATACTGCGGAGAGTCATTTTGTAAGGCGTTCTGATTGATCTCGATTGGTGGTCTATTTTCAGCTTCAAAATTTTCATCTTCTTCGTCTGAATCTCCTTCAAAATAATCGGAGTCAGATTGCCCATCGTTCTCAATTAAACTTATTGTTTCAAAAGTTACATTCTTATTAGTTTTTTGATCTTTTGTTGCCTTTCTAAGCTTTTGTTTATTCGATTCTATAATTTTATTAACAATTTCTTCTTGAATTCGGTCTTCGGGTATATCAGCTTTAATTTGAATAGGCATATGCTGAGATATTGGCACTCCAATGGGAGAAAAGATAGGAGGCATTATTAAGCTTTCATTTTCGGTATCAGTCTCTGATTCACTTCTAATATAATTATCAGTTCTTTCTAATTTAATATTCGATCTTTCTACATTTTTATTTCGTTCTAAATCAATAGGTTTACAATCTAAATTTAATTCGGTTCTATTTGTCGGAATTACTTGAACAACATGTGGTCTGTCTGGATTTGGAGTAAATAATCTCAGTCTAGTATTCGATCTTTGAGTTTGACATTCTCTAGGCACACCTGATGTACAAGGTTCAGGCTCAGTGTTAACAAATTCGATCTCATCTTCTTCAGAATCTGAAATAGATATTCTCTGCACATGTTTAGACTTACTTAGGGATTTCGTTGCCCTTTTCTTTGGCTGTTTTTCACAATCTTTATTTGAATTTGTTTTTGACAATCTTTTATCGGCAATTTTATCAGTATTGTTCGATTTTCGTTTACCCTTGACTCCAGCATTCCCTTCAGACAGAGAAGCCGACGTGGCAGAACAGTGTTCTCTTTTTGAAGTTGACTCCTGTATTGAAATATGCAAGCAAAATACAATCATTTTATTATCATTCGTTTCAGTTTATGAACATTCTTCATCTAATAATCAAATTACTTCAATTGTCACATCTAGATCTAAATTCTTTTTCTTTGTATTATTTCGATCATCATCAGAGCAGCCAGAATTACGACTGTCTTTCTTCATCGTTGCTAAAACAATAAGCAAAATTTCATCTATTTCAATAACAAGTCATGATAAATTGAACAGGAGCAACTCCATTATGGCAAGCGTAAGTCTGTATGGAGTACTTCCAAACTTACGGCGATATAGATCAAGTGGCGTTACGCAAACACTTCACCTATACCCACTGGCGTGCTTGAGTCAGACGATAACCTGGACCACACAGGACTACCATTGTACTCAAACAAACCACCTGCGAACCTCAGTGAATTGTCTCAGTATCTGGTCGACTGGCGTACGTACAGATCAACCTTTAGATACAGTAGCATAGTAGCAGTATTTCATTTCCAACATCAACAAACTCAATTTCTCAGGCATTGTTTTAAAAATTTGTCATTTTAATTTACATCTAACTGAACAGGCCTATATGTGGAGACCATTCCAGATGGTTTTATAAACTCCACTTGTTCAAGATATAAAAATCCATCTAAATTCATTCTAAATTCATCTAAAATCTTTCAAAATCCATCTAAGATCATTCTAAATTCGTCTAAAATCAATCTAAGTTCATCTAAAATTTGGAAACCACTCTTTAACTGGGCATTACTCCATTTAAAATCCGATCTAATATGGTCAAGTAATTTTCAGACCAATTTTCAATCTACAAAGTTCTTCTAATAATAAAAATCCGCCACTCTATAACTGGGCTTTTATTCACGGATGCCGCTCTATAACTGGGCCTTACTCCTTTCAAAAATACGATCTAAACTAATTGCGGAGACCACTCTATGACTGGGTTTTACCAAACTCAAATTAAGAAACCACTATATGACTGGGTTTTACATCTAAAAAAAATTTGCGGATACCACTCTATTACTGGGCTTTACTCCGATTATTAAAAAATAAAAAGCCAATCTAATTTGCGGAGACCACTCTATAACTGGGTTTTACCAAACTCCGATCATCTAATCAAAAAGTATACTGAGATGTTGCTATCTATGCATTCACTGAAGTCCACCCTTGCAATTGGGCTTTTTAAATATGGATAAACAATGCAAAAACTCCATTTTTCCACGTTGGGTATTAAATTGTAAATATATGTGTATTAATCTAAAATTATTGAGCAATCATTGAGCACATTAACTATTGAATGGCTAATTCATCTAAACGCAACGTCAATCTATGCCAGTTTTGTTAGGTTCTAAATTCCAATATTCATCCACAATCCAGTATTAGTCATATTCACTAATTCATCATCGATCTAAAATTCTATTCGCCATCATTCAAAACTTATCAGCAATCTAAACTTCGTCATCATGTAGTATCAATCTAAAATTCCAATAATATTCATCATCAATCTAAAATATTACTCATCGTTCTAAAAATTCAACAAGTGTCTATTAGTCATCGATCTAAAATGTTCATCATGGAACTAAACTTAGCCCTCCGAACTAAAGTTAGTCCGAGATCTAAAATTAGTCATGAGTTTGAGATTAGACATAGTCTATGCTCAATCATGATCTAGCATTAGTCATCAGTCTAACATTAGTCATTGTTCAAAAGTTAGTCCAGATAAAATTCTAACGTCTTGGCCATGAGTCATTTCTTCTAAAAAAAATTTATCAAAAAAAAATTCAATTCATTCTATCAATATGTCCAAATACAGTCTACAGCAGATAACATTCAAAATTCAGTCGTAAGGTTTTTATCAAATCCAGCCACATGAAATTCTCCGACGTCTCAATCTATTATATTCAATTCCAACAAGCAAAGCATGATTCATACGTTGGATATTTTTCCGATCTAAAATAACATTCGTCACCCTTCGGTGCTATTGTATTCATCTAGCAGGTATAAAAAAGTTGGCGATAAGGGTTCATGTAGCCCGGCCAGTATTTCTTATCTATTACGTGCTTCACCATTGATATGGGTTTTTCCATACGATCTAACTCAGGCGGCATGATGTCATCGCCTAAAATTCTTTCTAAACTCACTACAGCTTGCAAATTCTAAAACAATAATTCGTTCTAATTCAATGTCAATTTTTACCCCACTGTATTTTCCAGATTTACGGGCTTATCATTCTAATTAAATAAATATATTATCAACAATCTATGTTCAACGATCTAATTACATTCTATTATGCCGATTTTACATATTATGACATTCTATTGTATGAATAAACAATCTCTAAGCAATCTAATTTTGCCAATAAAATATAGAAATATCAGCTCACTAGTACAACGATCTCGTAAATAACCACTATCAACCATCTACTAAATGCAATGCCCAATCTTCAAAATATTGGTCAGTATCTTGCTGTATAAATTTAAACTTACAGGTTTAAATATTCATCCGTTCTAATAAATCAATTACATTCTGTGAATTCGATCTTCATGTCTTTGTCATGTAATTCATAAAAAATATTGCCGTTGAATTCGTTCTCAATCTTCACCTAGCTGTATAGAACAGAAACAGAGCTTTTATAGGTGTAAATTAATATATAATTCAATCACAATCTTCACCCAACTGAGTAAAATCAGCAATATTTTACAGGTACCAGACTAAATAACGATCTAATTCTCATATTTGTGACTATAAAATTCAATCTAGCTCAACCTGATAACACAGGTAAATAATTTTACAAGCAGCCATTAAAATAAAATAATCGTTGGCAAAAATACTTCGATCTATTAAAATTATCACTTCTAATTAACAATCTAAAATAATTCGACATGATTCAGCATTCTAATCAAATATTCCGGTCTAAATAAATTTGGCATAATAGCTCAACGATCTTCAATCTCAACGTTCATCAATTTATTTCATCATTAAATTACGCGAAATTATTTATCATTTAAGTTTAAGCCACTTCAAAAAAATATTCACTGATTAAAAGCAAAGATAAAAATAATGCAAACGATTGTCAGAGGTGAGAATCATCTCCCGGCGACTAAGGCCAGCCGGAAAATCGTCAACTCAAACGCTCTGCTTACCATGATAGGAATATCCAAATATACGTACCATACGAGAGAGAGAGAAAGAGATAAAAAATAACACAGGTTCAAGTACACGAATGAATGTAATGAGTGAGTGAGAAATACACAAAAAGTCAGTGTCACGTAGCAACGGATAGAGACCGAATGATACGGACGAGTTCACAACCGTAGGTATAGTGTGCAGTGAGAGCGAGCGAGTCGGCTGCGCTGCTCTATCACCACTTCCACCACTACCGCTAGGCGGAGCAGTGTTGCCACATACGTAGCCAGAATAGAATATACTTAACACTTTTTTCTCAAAAATATCTCAATTTTTTCTTGAAAATTACCTCAAATTTCTTTCAAAAATTATCTCGAATTTCTTTCAAAAATTATCTCGAATTTCTTTCAAAAATCATCTCAAATTTTTCTCAAAAATCATCGTAATTTTTTAAAGAATTATTTCAATTTTTTCTCAAAAATTGTCTTAATTGTTTTTTTAAAAATTTCTCAAATTTTTCCTCAACAATTATCACAAATTTTCCCCTAAAAATCATCTCAATTTTTTTTCTCAAAAATGATCTTGAATTCTTTTAACTAAGTAAAATTTTTTCAACTCGAGAATGAGATTCTTCTGAAAATTTTGCCAAACTTGAATTTTCTTCTTACTTGAAATGAAATCAAACACCGGACTAAAATTTTTCTTCAAACTTCAATTTGGTCAAGGGAACACTTTTTTTGCACGTGACGTCATATCACCGATGCTTTTGCTTAGTTTAGGGGTTGAAGTGAGGATTTATTTTGAGGAGAAATGTCAGAGTGAAAAAATACTGGGTAAAATTTTTGAGGTTTGAAAAAAGCTTAATGTTGACACACTTGTGGAAGTTTTTTAGACACCTGTTTTTTCCTTTGCCCTAGTTTCAAAATTGCTCAGTAAATTTACAATAAATTAGAAAATAAAATTTGACTTTATTTATTTTAAGACTTCAGTATCGTCTGATTTTGGACGTTTTAACGAAAAATAATTAGTTAATAAATCGATGAATTTTCAATCGCGGATAGGAGCAAATGTTAGAAGTACATATTGAAATTATATAGAAATGGCATGGCATATACAAAAAGTTTTTTAGTTAATTACAATTTCTTAATTTTTCTTTTTCAGATTCAGGATCTTGTTAATGAACCAGAGTTGGCAACTGCAATGGGAATTGATGAGTTCGTTCCACCCATCCGCCAATTGGGTGAAAGCTGTAATCAGTATACAACATGGCACGGATATGGATCGAAGAATTATCAACAGAGCCATACTCGATTAAGACGTCAAGCTAGTGAGAATTGTGATGCACTTCGATTTGAGATAATGCAGAAGTTCCTCGAAGACAGACCGCTCAACTTTTCCATCGCAGACGTTATTTCAAGCGCCCATTCCGTTTTCAGTGAAATGGATTGTGAAGTAGAGGAATTCACACCACCAGAATATGAAAATGATATTTCTGTCACTCAAACGTTGGATCAGAATGCCGAATCAACACTGATCGATGAGATTGGTTTAGAGTCATCGCGTTTGTCGAAAAATCCATTGATAAAAAGATTCTATCGATCATCTTATACTTCGTCGATACAATAATAAGATTAGGACTTGATTGAAATACAGGTAATACTTGAAGAAACTTTATGAAAGAATATTTGGATTGATAAATTGCTAGATTTATATAGGCGCCAACCTCATTATTTTGTAAAAAAAAAAAGTAAATAGTATTAAGTAGAATAATGTATCAGCAATAAATAAAAAAATAAAAAAATAAACAGTTCAGCTCGATGATTCATTATTATCACACAAAATGAAATATTTCAAATTGCAGTGTGCAATTTTAAAGCATATTGAACGATAAACACAAAAATCATCATTGACGAATAAAATTAATGGATGTAAGAAATTTTCTACCAAGTGATTGCTTGGAGTGTTCAACAAAACCTTTGACCTCTCTCATATGTTGCATGCGATTTCGAGCATTTGGGTGGAAGTTGGTTTCTTGCAGTGAGGGGTAGATTTTTAGGGGAGACCTCGCGAGGAATTCTGGCAACTTTTTCGAAAATCACCCACAATGCAAAAACTAATAGGTACATTTTCGGAATCCTCTCCTCAAGCACTGTGGAATGGTGTTTTGATCATTCAATTCCGAGCATTTGGGTGAGAGATAATATTGGTTTGCGCAGATTGCAGATTGAGAAAAATTTTGGTTACTCGGCCAAAAATTGCTCAAAATGCAAAAACTAATACATTTTTGGAATCCTCTCGTCATGAACAAACGAATGGTTTTTTTACCATCCCATATCGAGCATTTGGGTGGAAGTTGGTTTTTCGCTGTGAAGGGTATTTTCGAAGATCACTCAAAATGCAAAAACTAATACATTTTTGGAATCGTCTCGTCAAGCACTGAAGAATGGTTTTTTCATCATTCAATTTCGAGCATTTGGGTGAGAGATATTATTGATTTGCTCGGATTGTAGATTGAGAAAAATGCTGGTTATTTGGTCGAGAATTGCTCAAAATGCAAAAAGTAATACATTTTCGGAATCCTCTCTTCAAGCACTGTGGAATGGTTTTTTCATCATTCGATTTCGAGCATTTGGGTGGAAGTTGGTTTTTTGCTGTGAAGGGTAGATTTTTGGGGGAGACCGCGCGCACAAAAATTCCGGCAACTTTTTCGAAAATAATCCAAAATGCAAAAACTGATACATTTTTGGAATCCTCTCGTCGAGACGAATCGAATGGTTTTTTTACGAAAAAATTTGGAGCATTAGAACGAAAGTTGACTTTTTTCCCGGCGCGGCTGATTGATGGATGGTCGGCGCCGCAGAAAAATGCCCGTAAGTCAGCCAAAAATTGCTCAAAATACAAAAACTTATACATTTTTGGAATCCTCTCGTCGTGAACAAACTAATGGTTTTTTTACCATCCCATTTCGAGCATTTGGACGGGAGATAGCTTTTTTGCTGCCCGGATGTTTGATGAAGAAAAGCGCCCGTAACTCGGCCAAAAATCGCTCAAAATTCAAAAACTAACACATTTTTGGAATCCTCTCGTCATGAACAAACGAATGGTTTTTTTACCATCCCATTTCGAGCGTTTGGGTGGAAGTTGGTTTTTCGCTGTGAAGGGTAGATTTTGGGGGGAGACCGCGCGCACAAAAATTCCGGCAACTTTTTCGAAAATCACCCAAAATGCAAAAACCTAATACATTTTTGGAATCGTCTCGTCAAGCACTCAAGAATGGTTTTTTCATCATTCAATTTCGAGCATTTGGGTGGAAGTTGGTTTTTTGCTGTGAAGGGTAGATTTTTGGCGGAGACCGCGCGCACAAAAATTCCGGCAACTTTTTCGAAAATCGTCCAAAATGCAAAAACTGATACTTCTTTGGAATCCCCTCGTCGAGACGAATCGAATGGTTTTTTTACGAAAAAGTTTGGAGCATTAGAACGAAAGTTGACTTTTTTTCCCAGCGCGGCTGATTGATGGATGGTCGGCGCCGCAGAAAAATGCCCGTAACTCGCCCAAAAATTGCTCAAAATACAAAAACTTATATATTTTTGGAATCCTCTCGTCGTGAACAAACGAATGGTTTTTTTACCACTTCATTTCGATCTTGAGTACGAAAGTTGACTTTTTTCCCTGTGCGGCTGATTGAAGGATGGTCGGCGCCGCAGAAAAATGCCCGCAACTCGCCCAAAAATTGCTCAAAATACAAAAACTAATGCTTTTTTGGAATTATCTCGTCGAGACGAATCGAATGGTTTTTTTACGAATAAATTTGGAGCATTAGAACGAAAGTTGCTCTTTTTCTCCGGCGCGGCTGATTGATGGATGGGCGGCGCCGCGCCGCAGAAAAGTGCTCGTAACTCGGCCAAGAATTGTTCAAAATACAAAATCCATTCAGATTTATATTGTTTCTGTTACAGAAGAAACATACTCAGTTTACGCACTATTTTCAGTTAGGCCAATTATATGTATTTTATCGAAGGAATATGAACGAATGCACACTAAAAATATTGAAATTCACGATTAAATGGGCTTTTTCGAATTTTGACGATTTACAAAATTTTTGAAAAAAGTACGTCCCTCTTAAACAAACTCTCAAACAAAATTAAAACATTTTATTCCAATGAAACTAAAACGTTTTCAGAAAAAAACGGTAATAATTGATGAATTACAGAAATTTTGTTTTGAAAATCACTTTTTTTCAAAGAATTTAGCGCCTGATTAACTTCCGTTCAGTCTCTTCAAATATTTTTTTGCCGTAAAATTTCGCCATTTTCGAACACTAGAATAATTCTTGAATAGTGATAGAGGCTGTTGCTCAAAAAAAAAAAAAGTAGCTACCTATCTTATTTCATCATAATTCTGCAAAAAAAAACCCTCCCAAAATCGGATAATAAAAAATCAATTCGGGTGTTGGATAATCCAACTTCTACTGTACTAATTTGTATGATTTAATTTCATCTCGAGTGATGGGAAACGTTTAGGTTTGAAAATGAAGCATAAGACTGATACCAGCTTTGAAACAAGTACTTCAACACGCATATAAATTTGTTCAAAAGGATAACATTCCATAAAGTCAGTTCTTTGGGCTCGAAAATTTTTTGGGGGGCGTTTTATTGTTCAGTGAGCTCCTTAAACTTCGTTTATGCAAAATAATAATATTCTCAGCATTTCCCTGAGACCGTCCTTTTAAGGGTTAATGTGTAGGTACCTATTTATATTTTCTTTGGTGTTCTTCGTAATTGTTGGGTAGATGAAGGGAGATTTTTTCAAGTAGCTGGGAGATGTGAGAATTCTGATTTTGGATTTCATCCAATTATTCAGATTGATTCCTCAAGATTGAGCAATTATTCAACACTTTATTCAAGGCATGCCTTAAATTCGTTGAAATGATAGGTACCTACCTATATTATTTCGTGGAATATCCATAGTTCTCAAAATGATAGGCATGCTACGAAAAATCATACTTAAATAAGGTAGGTAATAGGTATTATGTAATTATGATTCGTTATCATATAAATAGTTACCCAGAAACTCACTTCTACGAAAAATCGCCGATATTGAGAAATGAAATGTTATCCAGAAATGATCTCTGAAATATATATTTATGTAGGTACAAGATTTCTCAGAATAGCAGTCGTAATTTGCGTCGATTCTGTGAAAATTTTATTACAGTTCTGAGAAAATCCCAGAAAATTCCATCAAAACTAATAAAAATGTTATCTTGGAGTACTTTAACGAATTTTCACAGCCACAAATGTTGTGATTTTGTAAACGTTATTTCGATTGAAACTCATTGTTCATTTCGGGATAAAAATCTTCTGAACGAGAAAAAAATCATTTGAATATTTTCTTCTATCTCCTGAAAAAAAATGAAACTTGACGCGATTCTAATACTTTCGTTTACGTTTTTCGCTTCGTATCGCGCCAATAAAATACTACTGAATGATATGAAGAAAGCTATCAGCAGTACATCGAATGTCGTAACGAAATACGATACATATTTTGACAACGCGGTACAATTTTGCGCTTTACAAGAAGCCATCGAAGCAGTGGACAAAGCCATGATTGAGTATCGGGGCACAGCTAATAAACATTTGGGTCAACTGAAGAGCTTGAATTCGGATGCCCGAAACACGTACGAAAAATGCGTCAACTCGGTTTTCCAGTGGTGTATTTCAGCAAATAGCACACTCGATAATTTCATCGATTACGTAACTAACTCAAATTTGAATTCGGATCTTAAATTTATGTCATGGAAGAAAACCTTTGATGCGCTGGGTAATGGTATAAGCATAACCTCAAATTCGTTGAAATTATTACACGATGTGAAAGACAAAACTGCCGAAATCAAAAATTTATTGGATGATATTAAGCGAGATATGCATGATGATTTTAGTCCGAGTGGCTATTACGGAAGGGGAAAGCAAGAATTGGAGGATAGGAATAGAATTCGAGGTTGTAAGCATCGTAGACACCATTCGTCTCCGATTATATCGTCTGTATTTATGGCTATCGTTGATATTGTGAATGGTCCAGTGGGGAAAGCTTTAGAATTTCCGGTCGCATGTAAAAATAAAGGATTGGCTGAGGTGCTCGCCAATCCACAAAGTGCATCGTACGACCAACAAACCAAAACAATTGATGCATTTTTCAATGAATTGGATACGAAGATTCGAAATGCGATCAGAATTGCAGCTCAAGTGCAAGGCGAGTTACAGGATGAGGAAAGGATTTTAAACATAGTTGCAGGGGAACTTAAAGGAGTAAATAATGTAAGTATAGCACAAACACAACTTTATTAATTAGAGATGTTGATATTTCTCATTTTTTAATATCGATACACCTACTTAAGTATATCTATGAATATTTTTCAGGAAACTTCTGTTTTTCAAAAATTAGCATATATAGATACTTAAGTATTATTATTATTATTATTTTTTTAAACAAGAAAAAAGCTTTTTTTTGGAAATAATTTTGGAGGTTTCGAAATTAAAACATGAATTCTGGTAATTCGAGAGCTTCATTTATTATTTTTCACGCTGATTATGAGAAAAATAGTAAAAAGGCACCATCATCCAATTCCAAGATTTTTCCAAAATTTGAATTTTTTTGAACAGTTTTCCCAATTTTTTAAAATAATTTTTGATACGTGAAATGGATTTTTTGAAAAATGGTAGAAAGTAAAGTTCTAGTGTTGAGCGATTATTGATCGAATATTAAAATCATACAATAATCGACGTCAAAAATAATCGAAATGTGAACGAAAATTGTACAAAAATTGGAAAATTTAATTTTCTTCAAAGCTTTCGCTCTGTGTCCTAGATTTTTAAATTCTTGCCTAATTTTGACTTGAATTGAATGTCATATTCAAAAGAGAATTGATAAAACCGAATTATTTATTTTCTGAAAAAATAAATTGAGAACAAAAATAACCCCTCCCCCACCCAAAAAAGGGGAAAAACTAATGTTGAGATCGACATTTTGTAATGTTGGACTTTTTTTTCAGATTAGGTACGCATTGGAATAAAATGTTGGACAATATTACTAGTTTTATTGCTCATCATGAATAAATTTTAAATTTCCTTCTCTTTCAGAATCAAGAGTTGTTTAAGAACCAAGTTTTTATGATTGACGTTGGAATTGAAGTACTTGTTCCAGACATTCGCAATTTGGGCAAAAGCTGTTATCAATACACAACACGGCATAGAAATGGACAGAGACACCGAGATTCCTCAAAATTTTATAGCTCATCTTTTTATTCTTATTCGGCTCTAAGATAACTAATAAGTTAATAAAAATCGTTTTACTATTTCTCGCTCAATTCTTGTCCGCCAGTCCTAAACTTCCAACTCAATAAGTAGGTAAAATTTATTTCTAAATAAATTACTTATCTACCTATGTCCCTATATAAGTAGCTTAGAAGTGCTTATTAGGTAGGTACCTGCCTGTAATAGATAGATCGGAACTGTGATTAGAAATGTAGGTAGAAATTTAGAAACAGACTCGAGAAAAACTCACTTAATTAGTACCAATGTCCAGGCATAGACATGAAGACAATGATAATATGTATACAATAAGTAGGTACCTATACAATAAGCCATAATAGATATACTAAATTACATAAGAAATATAGTAATTCAATTTATTAAACGTTGTGACGTACAACCGGTGTATTTTGTGTGTGAATGAAATAGGCAACTGTTCATCCAATTCCCAAGGATTTTTTCTTCTTATGTACTTACCTATTTCACAAAAAAAAAATCATCACTTTTACCTCAAATAGAGAAATTGTATAATATGGTGCAAGATAGGCTAGTAAAAGAGGATAAGCCAGAAGAAAAAGTGAAATAAAATATTATTACCATACTTGGGGAGAGAAAGGAGAGGATATCAAGTTCATCATCATTAAGTTTTAGTCACAAGTGGGTCACTACCCATTTCATTCTGCAGAAAACCCCCAGCTGAAAAACGTTGGTCAGAATTGAAAAACGCTGGGATGTTTCAAAATACGTTAGCCTGTTTAAAAAATGTTGACCCATGTTGAAAAATGTAGATTCCTGATGAAAAACGTTGATCCATGTTGTGAAAGGTAGATAGTCATCTGAGCGGCACGACATTCTGTCGGTACGACAAATTGTCGGCACGACAGCGTCATTTTAGCGGTACGCCATTTTAGCGGTATAATTTTAAAAAATAGGAAATGACAAAACGCCGGTACGCCATTTTTTATCGGTATTTTTTAAAAATAAAAAAATCGATTCCTACCTAAACCACACCTATACAGGAAAGTACCGACACCAATTATGTACTTTGGGGGTTGTTTAGATCCCCAAAAATACATAAGTAGGTGTGTGTTTATTAAAAAAAATCAATTCCTACCTAAACCACACCTATACATGAAGGTACCTACACCAATTATGACAGTGATGCCGATAATTTGGCGTACCTACAATATGGCATGCCGACAATATGACGTACAGATGATTTGGCATGCCGCTGTTATGGCATTTGCAATGGTTTGAATTTATACCGCTAATATGTCGTGCCGATAAAATGACACTGTCTTGCCGAGAATTTGGCATGCCGGCGATTTGTCATGCCGCTTGGATGGCTGTGTTCCGTTGTGAAACGTCATCTGGGATGTAAAACTGCAATCTGTGATGGAAAAATTTCATCAATAGAATTCTTACAGAATTGTTGCAGAAAGTCTCTGCAGAATTCTTGCAAAACCTTTGCAGAAAATTCCAACAGAATCCTTGCAAGAATTATGCAGAAAACCTCATGATTCTGCAGAAAAAATTCCCAAGTTTTGCGAAATTCCAGGAAAAAATTCTCTAATTCTTGCAAAATCATTGCAGAAAATATCTACATTCTACTTCTACATTCAGCAGAATTTTTTCAGAACCACTACAGAAACTATCAGCAGAATTCTTGCATAACTTTTACAGAAAATTCCAACAGAATTCCTTGCAGGAATTGTGCAGAAAATCTCACGATTCTGCAGAAAAAATACCGAAGTTTTGCAAAATTCCAGCCGAGAATCCTGTAATGCTGCAAAAAAATGAAGTAGTTTTCAAGAGTTGATCCTCACTGTAAAACATCACTTATGATGGAAAAATGTTAGTAGAATTCTTACAAAATTGTTGCAGAAAGTCTCTGCAGAATTTTTGCAAAACCATTGCAGAAAATATACCTACATTCAGTAGAATTTTTGCAGAACCACTAGACCACTACAGAAACTATCAGCAGAATTCTTGCAAAACTTTTGCAGAAAATTCCAACAGAATTCCTTGCAGGAATTGTGCAGAAAACCTCACGATTCTGCAGAAAAATTCCGATGTTTTGCAAAATTCCAGCAGAAAATCCTGTAATTCTGCAAAAAATGAAGAAGTTTTGAAGCGTTTATCCATGTTGTAAAACTTCACCGGTCAGTAGAATTCTTACAGAACTGTTGCAGAAAGTCTGTAGAATTCTCGCAAAACCGTTGCAGGAATTTCCAACAGAATTTTTGCAGAACCACTGCAAAAAATATCAGCAGAATTCTTGTAGAATCGCTGTAGAAACAGCCAATAGAATTCTCGCAGAATTTTTTTCAATTTTTTTTTTTTTTAGGAATTTGATCAGTTTGTTGGTGAAGTATTTTGAGCGAGATTAGACAAGGAAGGAGCGGAGAGAACAGCTTGCCTTCCATTAACGGCAGAAATAAATTTCAGGGGAAAATGAGATTTATGTACTTACGTCAAAAAATTCTGGAAGTGGTGACCCTTTTTTGAAAATTTTTGCTTTGAATTGGATAAAAATTGAGAGAAATCATAGTACCTATGAGTCAAAACAATTCATATCGTTTAAACATTTCATCTTCGTCGCCTCTTCAATAAAGCGATTTCAGTTTGTCCATGAGAGCTTTTGTAGTGTGTAAATGGAAGAAACTTTGAAAATTTTGAAGAAAATTGATTGATGATAAACCAGAGTAGGAAGTTCGCTAAAAATGAAGATTTAAAAATTTTGTTCAGTTTTTTAGCGTAAGTATTGGAGATTAGAATATTTGAGGAGGTAATATGGCTCCCTTCAATGATGGTATGTAATACTGCTTCAAAGTTCAAAATTAATCAAATTCAAATTTTAAATTTTTTGAAAGTGGTGGCCGTAATTTTTGTGGTGCTTTGGGCTAAAAAAAATTTTTTTAAATTCCTTTTCGGTCGAAGATTTTCCATGAATTCGTAAAAATTATTTTTTACATAAATGAATGAAAATTGGCATTCTCCCATGAAAGGGATGATAGACTTCAAGACTCTCCCAAGTGTAGCATTTGCTTTAACTGCAGTAATGAAAATGCCGGTTCGGTGTGAAATAAAACATAAAAATCATGAATATTTTCAAAATGCGTCCAAACTTTATTGATCAATATTTATGAGTAGGTAATATTACAAAGTTTAATTTCTCATGCGAGAAATCACAATAATGAAATACATTATAAAGAATAATTAGTTTACAATGGAAACTGTTGCACCACTGTTGGGGTTGAGAAATATGGAAATTTTCAAATATTGCGTATTTGCCATTTTTCGTACTTCAAATGCCCACGACATATAAGAATTCGTTATAAATGACTGCATTCTGGTTTTACATTTCGGTGTTGTTGGTTCCACGGAATCAAATGCGTTGAAAAAGCCAGCGACGGTTTGCTCGATTCGATACACCTTTACAAATCGTTCCATGGTTGATTTCGATAGAATAGCTTCGCATACGATTTCATGAGTATCATCGTTTGAAAATACTGTCAAAGTTTCCCCATTTGATGGCAGCATTGTTGGTGGCGCGGGCTTATATTGCGGTTGTTGGGAACTAAAACAATAAATTAAAAATTAACGGACCATTTTTATGTTTTTTTCTCCAGTGTTGGAAAATTTTAAAATTTTCTGGAGGTTCCAAAACGTCTCGAAATTGCCTTCAATCGATTCGACGGATCGAAAATAGGGTATGTACTAAATTTCAGAATTTTTCGTTGATTAGATCAAATTAAATATTTTGCAAGGCTATGAGATAATTTTAAGATTTCAAAAAATTCTTCAGCAAGTAAAATTTTGGTAATGAGTTCTCTAATAATGGTTTATTTTTGATTTTATTTTTATTTAGACTTGAAATTTTACCATGAGTTGGGATATCTCCTTTTGTAAGAAAAATATGTATTGCAATCACAGTTTTGATGATAGGTATGTGAAAAAATATACGAATAGAATAGGGAGGTAACTCACGGTGGGACAGCTAATTTTTCCAGAACAGGTTTGCACTTCGCAGCAGTTTCCTTTCTATTCAAAGTTTTATTCTCAATTTTATAGATCTCACGGATTACATTGGACGCGCTGTCGATTAAACTTTTTGCATGATTCATTTTGTCTTCAAACGAAATCTTCGGTTTATTTTCCGCAACTTCGGCTTGTCTTTTCAACTCCTGCGGAGGATGAGGAACTAAATTTTTCATGGTCTTCTTCTGTGAATTATTTTCTGTAACATTACGAGGTATTCTCTGGGTATTAAATTATTGGTTTTTAAGAATAAAATTTGAAACAACGTTTAAATGATTACAATAAACAAAGTGTTTATAAAACTCGTCCTCCACCCTCCGCCATCCCAATACATTAAAAAAATTACCTATTTTCAAAAGAATTCAGGAAACTATCTTTCATTTTTCTATTTTTTGTCTGTTTTCAATTGTTTGAAATAGTGAGACATAGAATTCGAAATTTTTTCATAGTTTTGTCAAGTTCTTTCCGTCGCTTTTCTTGTTAAAATTTTTTTCCTATGTCAAAATTTTTTCCAACTCATCAAAACATTTTCTCATGAATGTTTTCAAAATTGGAATTATTTTCTGAACTCTTGCAATTTTTCAAAACTGAAAAATTATTTTCAAATAAAATTTCATCAGAGCTTCAACTTTTCTGAATTTTTCTTGGTGACTATTTTCAACGGTGTCTAATTATAATCTTAAATTTTTTAAATTCCTTTTTTATGCATTTTTTTCTCACCTCAACATTTATTACATTTTTTTAAAAAATTCAAAATAAGTAAATTCAAAGTTGTAAACAAAAACCACTAAAAAGTGTTTTCACAGAAACTTTATGTAAAAAAAAGTTCTGCAAATGTCATTGACTTACGATAAATCAAAACAATTCAGGTAAAAGTAAAAGTTCTTTTTCTGAAGTACGATTTTGGATTTCTTAGTTTTGGCAAAATATTTCTCAATTTTGAAAACAATTAAAAAAATGAAAAAATGTTAGGGTTAGAGAAATGATGTAGGAGAAATAATTTTCGAGTAAAAAAAAATTCCATGGGAAAATTTTTAAAAAATAATTCAAAGTTAAAAAATTTAAAAAAAATTGTAATTCGAAAAATTCGAGAAAAACGTTAAAAGTGAGAATTTCTTTGAAAATTCTAAAAACGAATTTAAAGCTGGAAAAAAGTTTTAAAAAATTTTCAACTAGTAAAATTTTGGATAAAAATTAGAAAGTGAAAAAAAACTTGATTGGAATTCTGTAAACCTTTTCTACATATTTGATAAAATTAATTATAAGAAAAATGCACAAAGCATACCTTTAATTGGAACATTAGACGCCTGCTTGTTATTTTGGTTATTTCCCATAACACTGGTCCAAACTTGCGATCTCTCCACATCTGGTCGCGGATTCTCATTTTTAGAACTCGTATCGATATCTGTTTTCGGGGTAGAGTTGTTCATCGCAATCGAATTGAAATACGTCTTCATCTCGGTTATCCGACGATTCGCATTTAAAACGAACTCATCTCTACCCATGAGCAGATTAAAGTTCTCGACAGGAAAATCAATGGTATTGTTCACTTCTACGCACCATTGCAACAAACTACCACGCATCGACGAATACGAGTTCGAAGCACTGCGAAGAGTTTTAATTGTTTCGGGTGGTATGTTTTCTGCTGAATACTGAAGTCCATCAATTTCACCTGGTGAAAGAAAAGAGTCGAAAAAATCCAGGTTGTTGTGGTATAAATTCACAAGTACCGCATCGTGGGTTTGTTGATTTGCTACAGCTGCTACAGCAGCAACGAGACACGAAAAAATTATATGCACTTTACTCATCTCGACAATTTTTTTTTAAACGTTGAATACGATTCATGTATAATGCTGTTAATTTCTTAAGAGAGTCCGAAACACTGGATGTGTGCTCTATTCGTACGCACGTATTTATAAGAGAGAAAAAAAAAAACTGATTACTGGGTAACTCGGTGTGATTAGTGAGAATAGCCATTGGCAGACGCAAACTGTTTGTTTTCCGTTGCTTCCCGGAATAATCTGCAATTCGCTGAACAGGAAAGTGTACAATTCAAGGAAGCCGTTACTTCTCAGTAATGTAACATTTGTCAAATTTGGATAAAATTCAGCACGATAGCGAAGAATTTGGAACGTGTCTGTTTACGCGTGTAAGACAAAATTTCAGAATTTTAAAAAATTTAAGAATTATAAGGAATTTTACAATTTTAGAAAATTTTAGAATTCTGGAGAATTTCAAAATTATGGAGTAAATTAAGTAAAATTTTCTGAAACGAAATTGGTGGTAATATATATATTTTTTCCTGTCATCCTGATTTTCTGATATAAAGTTGATTTAGAAAATAGAAAAATTTATAAGTTTTTAAATTTTAGCTACTGAATTTTAGATACTTTTACTGCCATTCTGGATTTCTGATATTTTTACAGTCATTCTGACTTCCGGATATTAAATCAAATTTCTAAAATAGCGTTAAATAAAAATATATCGATTTATGATTTTCTGGCTTTCTTATGTTTTTGAAAGTCAAAATCGCACAAAATAGGGTCTTAAAAATTTTTGAATGCCCTCCCCCCCCCCCGAGGAAAAACATATCCATGTTATTTTAAAATTATGGAGAATTTTAAAATTTTTGAGGATTTCAGAATTTTGAAGAATTTCAAAGTTTTTAAAGATTTGAGAATTTTGATTAGAAAATTAGAAAATTTTAAAAAATTCAAGAATTTTAAAAAATTCAAGACTTTTAGACAATATTCAAGAATTTCCAGAATTTCGAAGAGTTTTAGAATTTTAAAATTTTATAAAATGTCAGAATTTTGGAAAATTTTAGAATTTTAGAAAATTCGAGAATATTAGAAAATTCAAGAATGTTGGAAAATTTAAGAATTTTGAAGAGTTTTAGAATTTTAAAATTTTATAAAATTTCAGAATTTTGGAGAATTTTAGACAATATTCAAGAATTTTAAAATTTTATAAAGTTTCAGAATTTTGGAGAATTTTAAAAAATTTGAGAATTTTAGAAAATTTAAGAATTTAAAAAAATTTAAGAACTTTAAAAAATTCAAGAATTTTAGAAAATTTAAGAATTTCGAAGAGTTTTATAATTTTATAAATTATTTTAAAATCATGGAAAATTTAAGAATTTTGGAGAATTAAAGAATTTTGGATTTCATTTCTGTATTCCTCAATCCCTGCACATTCGTTGAGAATTATTTACTTTTTACTGGAGTTAATAAAAATGCATAACTTGTTCGCCGTAAATGTTGATTTTGGTTCGTTCGCTGGAGTTAATAGTATTGCATAACCAGTTTGCCGCAAATACTTATCAATCCTCCTGACCGAAGTCCTGCATTTGCACGATTACTAAGTTCGTTTCGAACCATTTTATAAGACGCTATAACGATGAGTTTTCAAAATGTTACCAAAAATTGTACAGTAAGTGGAAAGGGACTCAAACAGATTGAATTTCATTTCCTTAATTTGTGATGGAGAACTAAAATGATCAGTTCCATAGTATCAGCATACTTAGAGTACAAAAAAAGTAATTTTTCATCCAAATGCTCGAAATTGAATTTTTAAAAAAACCATTCATATGCCCATTTTCTCGAGATGTTTTGTGAAAGGATTGCAGTTTCAGTAGATTATGTGAATACTATAATTGCACATCGTAATTTTGGTGCACATCCGGAAAATGATCTATTGAATTTGTTTGAGAAGGCATATTTGACAAATACGTGTCATTATTCTATCACGCGGTCGTTGGTCCATCAGAAAAAACCACAACACCCAAAAAACTTTCTGTATCATAAAAAAAAATTACCACCAGAATCAAACCAATCCTCATTATCAGATAAAACCCGCCATCTTCAGAAGAATCCCTGCTGTAATTATTTATATTCCCTTTTAAATAACACGAAGACCCCAGAAGAAGAACGTGTCACCTGAAATTTTAGAAAGTTTACAAGAGAGCGTTTTAAACCTTAGGTAATGTTGGTGTGGGACTGAAAAAAAAAGTATTTTGATTTTTATTCCTTTTAAAAACTTAGTTAGAATCAGTTTACGAAAGAAAATGTTGTATCAAAGGTTTTTAAAGATTCAAAGCCACTCAATGCACTACGGGTTTGAACAACATTTTGAGAAGTGGGGCCGTTATTTTTCTTCTCGATCGCGGTTGACACATTTTTTCATTGTAAATCAGTTCTCTTTTTTTTCAATCAATTTGGGAGATTTTTGATTGAATGTGGTTCAGTAAATTTCGACTCTTCCAAGTTTTACAAAATTTTTTGGCAGTGAATAAAAACTGTAGCTGTTGAAACTGGTTTGGAACTGAAATGAATTTCAATTCCAGTTCCAGTTTCAGATTTTCCATCGCTGATTAGGCGTTTTTATAAAAATTGGGCATTTTTTCCAGAATTGAAGACAAGTTTCCAAAAATGGAAAATTGGACATTTTTAAACATTCACCAATTTTTTAGTGGGTAGATATACGTTTTTTTAAATGACGTCAAATTTGGGTATTATTAACCCAAGATGAACGAAGGTACGAAACCAAGGGAAACCGAATTGCCATAATTTTTTGGTAAATATAATAATTAAACAGCACTCGCTACGTTGCTGACGTTACATGAGTGTGAGATAAACATAGTTTATTATCTGGGTCGAAGTTCAAATTTGATAATTATTACTTATCCGAAAAGTTCGTAGAGAAATATAAACGTTTTCTATAAATGATGAATTTTACACTTATGCTCATGAATTCTTCGAATAGCATCAGCCATAATTTGTAGCGATTCTGCGAACATTTTATAACAGTTCTGAAAAATCGCAGCCATAACTTCAATTAAAAAAAACTGACAAATAAGATATTCTCAAAAACTGCCAATTTCTCTGAAACTGCAAAATTTTCTGAAAATCGGAAAATTTTCCAAAACTCAGAATATATTTCTAATTCGAAAAATTTACTTGAAAATAATTTACCAAAATTTGATCAATTCTCTGAAAACTGCATGTGAAAAAATATCATAGTTTACTTATTCGAGTACCTAACTGGATATCAATTTTTTCTCCGAAGATTGAAAATTTAGTTTCGCAAATGGATTTTTTTGGTACATTTTCGACTTTAAACAAACGCATTATAGACAGAAAAAAATATAGTGCATGATTCTTTTTATTATTCTGTGATGAAAACTCGTATAAAATAGGTAGCTAAACATAAAAACATAATCCAATACAAATAACAAAAAAATAATAAATTGAAGTAAAACCATACAATATAAAAAGTTGAAAAAAAAAACTTGAAATAAGGGTAGGTTAGGTACAGACTTGAAATTAATTTTTTTTTTAAATGTTGGACTTAGTTGATGACTGAGTCATGTCACTAAAACCTAAAAAATGTAAATAGGTAGAGGTACCACCCTACCACCTATACCACGAATTTCAATACTTTGAAAATAGAAACCATAACCAACATACAAATTACCAGATTTCTATTTTATTATAATTAAACAACGGTAAAATAAAACAGGCAAAAAAAAACGAGAAATTGTTTCTTATCACATATATAAATGAGTAAGAATATCACAAGAAAAGGTAACTGGATTTTATTATACTCGTAGATAGGTTTACGAGTAAAATACCGGCGTAGAAAAATGGTAAAATTACCAAAAAAAAAAAAATCCAGTTTATTAATGATTTTTAAAATCCATAATTTCGCAATCTTTTAGCCTGCCTGCTAAATAAAAATAATATGATTAATAATTATCACAAATAGGTAAGCTAAAATTCCTTAATTTCGAGGTGTAGCGTATCTAATTCAATAATTCGACGTAATATACTTAATTAGGCATACTTATAATATTCAACTGTAGTTTCATAATTTGGACGCTCTTCTGCGATGTCTCAATTACAACTAAAAGTATCGTACATATTTTTGCACACGACGGACTCAGACAGCTTAAACAGCTGTGTTCGTTTTTTCAATGACAGGGTAAGTATTTTGGCCAATTTTTTTCAATTCTGAAATTTTTTTAGAACTTGGGACTCTTTGTCGAAATTCAAAACGATTTTCCAGGAAAAAATGATGCGATTTTTAGAAAATTGGGCAATATCACAAAAATTGAAAACTTTATCAAAATTTGAACAATTTTCAGAACTGGAGCACTTTTTTCACAATTTGGATAATTTTTCAAAAGTTGAAGAATTTTGAAAAAATCGTACCATTTTAAAAAAAAATATTTAACAGAACATTCTGAAACTGAAACGATTTTTCCATCATCTGGAGGAATTTTCCAACGCTTGTTACATAGTTTTTTTTTAAAAAATGAAGAATATTTAAAAACTTGAAACAATTTTTTTTTAAATTGGACGATTTTTCAAAAATAGGACAACTTCAAAAGCTTCGAAAATTTTCCAAAATTTAAAGTAGGTAATTTTCAGAATTAAAACGATTTACTAAAACTTGAAACAATTCAGACTTGCAAAATTGTCCAAAAATAGAACGTTTTTTTTCATACCACGGACGATTTTCTCAACACTGAAAAATTTTCCAAAACTTGGGTAATTTTTAAATTTTCCAAAAAGTGGAAAATTTTTTAGTTTTTCAAAAATTTGTTCAAAGCAAAAGCATTAAAAATTGGAAAATATCCTAAAAATTAGTCTATTAAATTTTTTTTAAAAAAGTATTCAAAATTATAAAGAAAGTGTAAACGTTTTGAAAAATATACCAATTTCAAAATGTAGACAAAATATCGATAGTTCGATGCTGAATCATGTTTTCAAAAATTGCAAAAATTTTAAAATGATTTGTAGAGTGGTTGTTTGACACCATTATTGCATTTAAAATTAAAAAGTTGATCTTCTAAATTCAAAACTGTTTTAAAACTTTTTAGAAATTTTTCATTTTATTATAAGAGTGACTAAGCTGACTTTTTTTGAAGGGAGGGGAAAATATAATACAATTCTCAAAAATATGACAAAAGTTTCAATTTCGAACCAATTAATTGGAATTTTTTTCAAGAATAACAGCCTTGCCACGGTAATCCGCCAGTGCACCTACGTATCAATTACAGATTAAAATTTCCCATATCATTTAAAGCTGACCACGCTGGTCCGGTGGCACCATCCATATCAGAGGCAACTCGTACGGTATCTACATATCGATGGTTTTGGCCACCAATTTTTTCACCACATTCTGGACATTTACTTTCTTGCATTGCTCCTCCACATTCGGTAATACAATAATAGTGGCCTTTGGTACAAGTGAACCAATGGCCTTGACTGTTTACTCCACCATAAAAATCTTTGGCCATAGCCTGGTGAATCATTCGTTTTTCCTGTTGCGACAACGGTTGAAAACTTTTTACTTCTTTTTGAAGTTGTTCGAATAATTGACCAATTCGAGCATCTTGTTCATTATCAAAACATTTCAGTCCGTACAGAATTTCAACAATAATTACTGTAATACGCATCACTTCAGGCGAATATCGATTATTTTGGTATTCTGGTTTCAATAAATATGTTCTGTAGTCGACCATTCGATGATATCTGTTCAATTCCTTTTCTATTTCGTCGACTTGTTGCTTATTTATCAAACGATTTTCGGAGTCCACTCCTTTCAATATGAATTCCAACCTTTTCAGTATACGCAATTTGTCATTTTCGGAGCATGCTTCCAGGTCTTCTAAACGAGAATTGATGCTCAAGAACATATTGGTGAAAAAAAGCATCGCTCGTAATGCTTGTTTCGATAGATGAAACTGTCTGCCACGATTTTCCAATTTGCTGAAATAAGCTTGGGAAGTTTTCATAATCGTCAGCAATTCTGTAACAAAATTACAAACGAATGATTATTGTTTCGATAATACATTGACAACATGGATTCTAGTTCTCATCTCCTCTCTCCACACTTTTTGGGAAATCAAAAAAATTCCGTCTCAGGGCCATTGGAAGTCCCTAAATATACTTCTGGGATCATTTCACACCTTCAACTCCGAACCAAAAACCACAACAACGAGGGCAGAGGTTTGAAATGGGGAAAAAATCCTAAAATATCAAAAGCAGAATCAAAACTCATGTTTTTTGATCTCCCAAGTCTGTACTTTTATGATAATTTTTCCAAAAAAACAAAAAACAAAAAACTCAGATACAGGAAAAAAAAACCTAAAATGAAAAAATTTCGAGTGAGGTATCAAAATGCATGTTTTTGACGTCCAAACTCGATTTCGGATGACATGGTGCCCTTGGCTCAAAACTGCGATCCCCTGGATCAATCTGAAATAACGATGAAAATAAAGGAAGTAAATAAACAAAGTTGATCGGATTTTTTACCTTTTCTATGCAAATAACGGCAATTCAAAGTCTTCAGTTTTCGCAACACCTCCGCCCGCATTTCCCTCGTTTCTTTTTCGTTACCGTAAATCTTTGTCTTGATGTTTAGAATATCTCGGTAAACCTTTCTCACTTGATTCATATATCGTAACGTTTTTGAGATTGGTGTTTTGCAGAGTGGGCACCATTTCATAACAATTTCGCCCTTTTCGGCGGGCATGTCTATGAATTTATCCATAGCTTTGGATTCAATGAAGTGTCCGCAATCTTCCAGAAGAACGAACCTACGAAAAATATTTAAAAAGATATAAGCTGAAATTTTAAAAGTTAACGTCGAGGTGTTTCAATCATATTTTCATTCTAGATTTTATCCGAAGACAGGCAAATGTTGAATCTTGCGGTGTTTCTTTTGGAATTGGAGATTTTTTAAAAACTTCTACTTATAATTTTTCAAAAATTGAGAAAAATAGGAGGATAAAAATAAGACGATGGAATGAAAATTTGATGATATAGCATGAATAAATGATGATTAGGTAGAAATTGAACTGTTTTGCATAAATAGGCCTATTTGCATGCACAAGTTTTTCAAATGTGGTGAAAGGGGGATAATGAAATTGGTGGAAAATGAGAATTAAAAATACTTAATTCGATTTTAGACCTGAAAGAGAACTGAAAAAATAATATGTCGATAAAAAATACCTTAATGTTTTGGTCGATTTTTGGAGAAAATTCAAATATTAAAATTTTTAAAATTTCAATTTATTTGTTGAAATCTTTCTTTTTTTGAATTTCCTAAATGTCTAATTTCGAAAGAATGACCCAATCATTAAAAAATTGTTCAGTGTTCTAAAATTAAATTTTTTTAGTAAATTGGCCATTTTTCTGAAACTGGGAATTGTTCAGAAAATATAGTTCACAAAAGAGATATCTATGCCAAGTTGAGGTGAAAATTCGAGCTGGAACGAAAAAGAATCGAAAGTACATAAGAAAAGGATCTTATATCCAAAATTTCAGAAACAAAAATTCTTATTTTTGAGATTTTGAAATCAAATCTTTTGAGTACCTTATTTCATTAGAAAAATATAAAAATTTGATCTAAGTGACCAAAAAAGTGAAAATTTGATACATTTCCTATTTTCGACCTTTTGGAATCCAGAAAATTTTGGAATTCTGCAGCAGTGAAGAAAGGACCATAAAAATGGTCCGTATAATCGTGGGTTACACATATTGCCATTTATTTGATCGATTAAAATACCATTTTGTAATCTTTTTTTTTTCTGAAATATTTTTTGTCTCTCCCCCCCCCCCAAAAAAAATATGTATGATTCGAAATTTGAATTTTTTCAAATTTAAATTTTTCGATTCATTCAACCCTGAAATTTTTTAAAACTACCTATAGCCAATTTTAAAATTTTCCACCAGTTGACTTTTTTAATTTAATTTTTTCCAAACTTTTTCAAAATCTGATTTTTTTTGATTTTATATATTATTGCTTCTTAATTTTTTTCTTACTCAATTACTCATCATGTGGAAAAAAATGTTTGAAAAAAATCAGGTTGAAATTTATTCCAAAAATTCAAAGTATGAAAATTTTGATAAAATTTTAATTGGGAAAATTGTACAGTTACCTATAAAAAAATTCAAAAAGCTGGAAAAATTTTTCATATCAAGATTTTTTCCTACTAGGTACCTACAGCATTTTTTTAAATTCAACTTTCTTGAAATTTTTTCATCTCTTGATTTTCAAACTTTTTTTTGGATTCATATTTTTAAAACTCAAATTTTTTCCAATAATTTTAGAATTTTTACTAGTTTTGGATTTTTTTTAAAAAAAAAATTGTCAACTTTGTACTTTTCTGATAATTTTTCAAAAAAGAGAATGACGAAAATACTGAAATTCAAAATACCAACTGAAGCATTACCTCGCATCATCTTCGTCTTCATCGCCGAAAAAGATCATCTTAACTTCTTCTTCATCGCAAATACGACATTTAGGAGGACAAGGCTCTCCACAAAATCCAATGCAGTCGTGTTCGCACGGCAATTTTTTCGGGCATGGTTCGTTACAAGGCGGACGATTGCAAATATCGCCGCAGTTTCTCGTACATTTAAAATGTTCGCATTGCCATTCGCATTTTTCCTGAAAATTTTTCGATTAGAGAAAATTCAAACATAATGTTGATTGAAATTAATTCGAAGAAAGTTACTGTGCAATGGACACAGGGTACTCCGCATTTTTTTGGACATTTCGAATGCTTGCACGAATATTGGCATGGGTTGTTACACGGTGGACATACTTGCCGACAGGGAGACGAGCAACTGGGTGGAAATGAATTCGAATCAATATTTCTTAGAAATAAAAAGTGATGGAATATGGAATGATGATCAGTTGATCACAGTACCTGTGGCCACAGACCAAAATGTTGCCACATTTTTCACCGCATGTTTTATGCAAACGACCTTGCCAACAAGATCCGCAAGTTCCACTACAAACATCGCCGCATTTCAAAAGCTTGTTACACGGTTCGGAGCAATATTGAAGTAATTCTTCGGCATCGATTTCTTAGAAAAAAAAAATCGAATGTAGATTAAAATTAAACAATACAATAAAAATATTTATCGGTTGAAAAAAATTATTTTCAAACCTTCATTTCTTCTGTGACATGGAACATTGGCTTTACCATGTCCACATAATGATCCTACTCGAGTGGACTTCACTAATTCAGTGCATGGAATGATACCGCAAGGTTTACCACAAATAGACTTGCATTTATGGCCACAGGGCGCAAACCGTTGGCATTTATCTTTGCATAATTTTCGTTCGGGTACAACCGAACATTCGATTTTTATTTTATGGCCACAATCTGGTATAATCTTCGTTACCTTTGAGAGAAAAATTGTAATTTAAATTCTAGATTCGAAATTGAGCAGAAAAAGAGCTGAATTAATCATACGAACTTTATTCTTGCAAGGTTTGCAATCCTCGAAACATTTTTTCCGGCAGGTGGCTCTGCATTCCAGACATTTTCGACCGCAAGGATTATGATGACAATCAACATTATCGAGATCGGTTGAGCATTCCAGATTAATCTTATGACCACATTTCAAGGTGAAATCGACTCGTACTCTACATTTTCCACAATTTTCGAAGCATAATTTTTCACATTTGTGATCTTTGGAGCATCCGCTGTTGATTTTCTCGCAAGCTTTGTGACATTTGTACTATTAGAAAATAGATAGAGAACGAGATCAGTGACATTACAAAACGAAGGGATTTACTTTCTTGGATCTTGACAGTTCTTACTTTCAAGTGATCAGGGTCGTCGGTTTTGTGACAATTATTAACACATTGATGGCCACATTCCAGTCTATCTTCGCAAGGAAAGGTACACTTGACCTCTTCTATCGATTGGTGACATTTTTTGACGACTTGGTGAGAACAGGGCTTCAGAATAACATTGAGTTCCACCTGACACGGATGCGTTTGATAATCCTTGTAACATGGTAAAGTAGCTTTATGTCCGCATGGTAGATTACGTTCGATAAGTTCAGTGCATCGGCCGCATTCTTCGTGGCAAAATTTATTGCAAGGATGGTTCTCGACGCATCGTCTGATTAATAAAATAAAAAAACAGAAAATTTAGGATTATTTTAAAAAAATTAAAATTTAGAATATGAATTATTTTTCAAAAATTAAAATTTTTGATGTAATTTCAAAAAAAATTTCAAAACTTTGAATTAATTCAAAATTTGTTGCCATGTTTGAATTTAATTTATTTTTTCAAGTTTAAAAATTCCCTACCCAACTCTTTCCATTAACAAATTTTTCTTCAAAATTGAACTTTCTACAATTAGGTATTCGTAAGAGTTTCATAAAAGATGAATTTTTGAACGTTTTTCAAGGTTAAATTTTCTTAATTGTTTCAAAAGCAAATTTTTATCCAAATTTGATAATTTGCCATTACTTATTTTAAAACATTCATTTACCAAACTTTAATTTCATCGAAACGTTTTCCACATTTAAATCTGAAAATTATTTCCAAAAAATTTTGCAAAGTTTTCAGTCGCAAACTTTTTTCAATGCGAATTTTTACAATTTGAATAAAATTTCAAATGTTGAATTTAAACAAATTCCAAGATAAATTTTCTCAATTTCTACCAATTTCAAAAATGTTTCTCAAAAATTCCATGAATTCTAAAAATGTATCCACTGAATTTTTTCAAGTTTGATTTTCCACACTTTTTTCAATTTTGTTTCAAATTTAAATTTTTTTAAAAATTTACTTCATCTTTAACATTTTTCTGTTTAACTACCTCACGTTTCAAATTGGAAAAAAAAAAGTCAAAAAATAGATAATTTCAACATCCGATGATGCCGTTTCAAAGTAGAATGAAAGTAATTGTTGAGTGGATAAAAAGTTATGAAGTAGAAAGAACTTTGAAAAAAAAAAAATACAATTTTGAATTTGAAGTTGCATAAAATACTGAAAAAACTAAATTCGGAAACATACGTTGAAAAAATGCTAAAAATTTCAGGAGGCTTCTCCAAAAAGTACAAATACAGAGTTCCTAGGCCTACTAAATTTCAGCCATTTAGCACGATCAAATCAAACCTCAATTTGTTCTTTTGCAAGGCCATAGGAGGTAATTTAGGATTTTCAAAAATTCACCAAAATTCAAAAAATAATATTTGGTCCCTAAAATTTTAGATAAGGGTTTTTCTGATGTAATTTCAATATTACTCTGTTTCAATCTAAAATTATACCGCCAGTTGGAATACCTTCTCCGTAAAAAAATCTATGTACACCGAGAGAGTTCATCAATTTTGTCATTTTACGAAGGTGAGAATGGAAAAAGAATCGAATCAAATAAATTTTACAGCTGATTACTTCAAACATTTTTCGAAGCATTTTTTCTCCTTATGCTCCATGTCGACTTTATGACATAACCGTTGGCAATTATGTCCACAATCCATAATTTCATGACAGAAGTTATTGCAGCCACCTTCCATAACGTTATTGAAATCCGCTTTACAAGATACTTCGGTATGAACATCGTGTCTATCGCAATACAACGTTAACTTGGGTCCTACGAAAAAAAATTCAAGATCAATGAAAAATTCTAAAGATGAAAATAATAATTCAATAAGTTGATATAATTTTCCACACCGATGGCATCTTGATTAGTCAACTCGTCTTTAATATTCTTCCATAAACTGGAATCCGACAAAATATCCATATTTCCAATAATATAAAGGCCAATTTTAGCTCTTGATAAAGCAACGCAGACACGATTTTCGATACTCAAAAAACCGATTCTTCGTTCTTGGTTACTTCTTACGAGCGATAGCAAAATTATATCGTTTTCTTCACCTTGATATTTATCAACCACTATGACTTTGACGTCTCTCAAAATAGCATTTTCACGTTTCATCTGTTCAAAACAAAAAAAAAAAAAATATCAGAAATTATGGCAAATTCAAAAAATAATAATTGGGTACCCGTTTATAATAAAATATAAAAATCGTACCTCTCTCAAGAGGAACATTTGACCAGTATAAGTCGTCAAAATGGTAATTTTCTCCGGAGCGTAGCCTTGCAAAAGAATATAGCGGCATAACTGAATCATGAATTCAGCTTCGAATTCATTTTTCCTCGACGATGAATCATCCACCTGAAAAAAATGGGATTAAAATTTTGCACAATGAAATCATACTTTGAATTTCAGACTCACATTTTTTTCATGAACGGTATGTTCGACAAAGAATAAATTTTTGGTGATACCACGGACAGAAGGATAATTAAGAACGGAATCGTGGTTTTTCAGATCAGGGTAGATGGACGGTACTATGAGGCTGGATATTTCTGGTCTCATTCTGTGCTGTATTTGCAACTGAGGACAGTACATGCCATTGTTTATCATTCGTTCGAACAACGAGACATTGATGTTGTATTTTTTCGATAATTCGTATACGGCTGAGCTGGGTTTCAGTTGTTTGTGGTCTCCTGCAAAAATAATTGCACAAAATTGATTATTTTTATTGTGTTTTTTTTTGTTTTGGCATTTTACTTGCTTTTTTTGAGGGAGGAGAACATTTAAATTTTTTTTATTGGTTTGTACTCAAAAAATAAAAATTTATCTCTTCTTTTTTTTAATTCGCAATTTTTGATATAATCAGTTGTATTTTTTACTGTAGAAAATTTTCAAGTTGATTATAAATTTTGAAAACAAAAGATACACGTCTTGAAAAACTAGAAATTTCTACTGCTTGGGCATGGGCAATCCATCAAGAAAAAGGGTATTCACCCAATCAGATCATTTACATATTTGCCATTACCAGGAGAAAAAAAAATTATTTTTTGAGTACAAACCAATAAAAAAAAATTAAATGTATAGAAAGATTTTCTATCCAAAGTCAAATTTTCTCCAAAACTTGAAAATTTTCTAAAACCTGACAAAATGATAAGTAATAAATTTTCTGAGAAAATTGATAATTTTTCTGAAACTAACGAATTTTTTAAAACCAACAAATTTTCTGAATACTGATGGAGGTCTGAAAATTTTTTTAAAAATTAATTGACAGATCTTTAAATGGACAAATTCTCTGAAACATGAAAAAATTTCTCAATACTCGTACATTTTCTAAAAACCAACATATTTTCTAAAAACTGATAAATTTTGCAACAAATTTTTAAAAAATTGGAAAATCTAAAACTGACAAATTTTATAAAAACTAATTTTCTAATAATTGACAAAATCCAAAAACTAATCAATTTTTTAAGGCACCTAAAAATATTTTTATACATAAATTTTCTAAAACTGAAAAATTTTTGTGGTAAAGATACATTTTTTGATGACTTTTCTGAAAATTAACAGATTTAAAAATTGACAAATTTTCTAGATAGGTACTTTTTAAAAACTTGTACCTTCCATAAAACTGACACATTTCTTAAAAACCGGCCAATTTTTTTGAAAACTGATACGTTTTTTGAATAGGTAGGTTGGTAGACTAATGAATTTTCTAACGATTTTTCTGAAAATTAACAGATGTAAAGCTGACAAATTTTTTGAACACTTGCAAATTTTTTCAAAACCGAAAAGTTTTTTCAATACTATTAAATTTTCTGCCTACTGAAAAATTATCTTTAAAAAAAAACCATTGGTATAATCGTATTTATAAATTTCCTAAAAATTTACCATTTTTTTAAAATATTAATTTATCTATACACAGGAAAATGACAATTTTCTAAAAATCGCAAAATTTTTCAATATTCTACAAACCTATCAAGATAACTTGTTCACATTTCTTGCTCAAGGAAACAACAATATGAGCCTCCAATACTTCAGCTGCCTCTTCGACGATCACTAAAAACAAAATTATCGAATCATTAAAAATCCAACACCTTGAAAAATTTTACAAACTGCTATAAAACATAAAAATGTACTGAAAATCAGTAAAATCATCACGATCCTATTTACTAACCGATAGCCGGACTCAAAGCTTTCAATAGAGTTTGCAGCCGAGCAGCGCAAGTTGTGGTCATTCCAACTACCAATGAATTCTTCACAATATGATAGTCCTCCAACTGTTTCAATTCTTCGTACTGTTGAGACCATAAACGATAATTAGCCTCTAAATCTTTCATTTCTTTGGCAAAACTATCCCTCAGTTGCGATACAAAATTCCAATAAATACTCCATCGCTGGTCAAGCGGCATATCCCATAAATTTTCGTAGCCATTGTCTAATTTGGCAAGCAAACCTTGTTTAGCCTTTTCAAGATAATGATCCAAAATTTCAGCTTCAAGTTGGATCCCTTTCAACGTATCTGTTAGCTGATGTTTAAAATTATGGTATTCGCTGTAGTCGTTGAATAATCCATCTTTTTTCCTTTGTTCCAAAAGTTCTAACCGTTGTTGGGTTCCTTCGGCTAAGATTTCGTAGTCTTGCAACGAAACACAGTATCGAACAGTCATATCATTCGGGTCTACTTCTGGAGCATCAAATACATCGTCTTCATTGACCAATACATCAGCTTCCATCGTTTCATCTTCGGCGTCGTAGTATTCGTCGTCATCATTTTCGGCAGATTCGTTGGAGCCTTCGTTATCGCCTTCGGTAGCATTCTTTTTTGAATTGTTCGGAGCAGCGGTGGAATCGAAATTAGTATCTAGTAACCATAAAAGTAAAGTATCCTCGTCGTGGATGGTTCGTTTGAATTCATCGGTCATTATGTGACTCAGAATGCAATACGGTAGGATTCCTTGAGGAATTTCGATCATTTTTTTTTCTTCGGTTTTTCTCTTGATTTGGGATAAAATTTTACGCATTTCGGCACGACAACGAATAATAGGCGCCAATAATTTTCTAGCATCTTTCTGCAACGCCTTTAAGTTTTCTTTTCCACGTAAATTGAAAGGTTGCAAGATTTCGCTTTTGGATTGTCCGCCCACTCTGACGATTTTACGGGTAAATTTTAGTATTCCTTCGAGAAACTGGTCCAAGGCGTGGTTCGTGTAACAAACCAGTAAAATGGGTGTTTTGAAAACGTTTTCGTTGAATTTTACGTTATTTAAAAGAGTTTCGACGATTTTTAATCCGAGATAGGTTTTCCCTGTTCCGGGAGGTCCTTGGATAACGGTAAAGTTGCTGGTCAGTGCGGTCTTAAAGGCTCTGAATTGATGTTGGTCGAAACCGATCAACGAATGATGAGGCCAATCGAAGTTCAATCCGTATTGGAGATTGACGGAGTAATCGTAAATGTAAAAATCTTGCAAACCGATCGCATAATGAGGCAAATCTACCCTGGTGTCTCCATCTACGATGAACTTCTTCATTGGGAAATTATCTTCGTTGTAGTCCTTCAACGCTTTCATAACTAGAAAGTAAGGATCGAAGAATACCTCCGATTCGGCCATAGTGAACGTCTTTTTCAACACTTCCGGCTCCAGCTCTTCATCTCCGGTTAATTTGATTAAAATGTGGCCACTTTTTAGCTTGTCCAAGTCTCTGTTGAAGACGGTAGCGAAAAAAAATGTATCGAAGTTATCTCGAGAGAAAACCAACAAGGAACCGAACATGAATCGTTTGCAGAATTCCCATTTTATTTTTAGTTTTTTATTAGGGTTGAAATTTACTTTATAGGCTACTTGATTATCCCTCGTCACCTCGACATTTAAAATACGAGTATTGGGATACAAACGTACGCTTTCGTATTTGTACCTGGGCTTTCCGTGAACTGAAATGGCGTCTTTGTAATTTCGCAAACCACGTCGCAGAGGATCGATGAAATCTTCTCTAATGAGACGAAATTGTACGTCTAAATAGTGATCTGTGTTTTCATAAGCTCCTTTAATTTTATTCGGTCTAACGAAACCGAAATTGTGTCTGTTTAGATCTTCTTCTGTTGGGTAGAGACTTAGCTCGCGAAAGTCTTCCGGAGGTGGTAGGTCTTCGACGAGTTCTACGTAATCTTGTTTCGGTTTTTCGACTTTTTTGTTATGCATGTTTGCTTCGTCTTCGAGGTTTTGGTTTAAACTGATGAGATTTTCCACGAAGGTCTGGTCGATTTCTACTTGTAAATATATTCGTATTAGGTCGATACCCTGTCTGGTCTTGAGTAAAAAATCTGCTAAATTTTTATTCAATGCGACTGTTGGTATTATTTTGATGACCGAGGAGTAAAATACGACCAGATTGGATATAAAAGTATTGAGATTGTTGATCGTGTCCGGATTTTTCTCCATTCCTACCTCGCCCATAAAATTATATACATGATTTAGTAAGGGTGATTCGCAGAAATATTGAAGGACTTGGTGTCTGCTGCTTTTGAAATCTGAATCGCAGAATTTTCGTATAATTTCCAGTATCAGCATGATCCAGTCTGGTTGGAGTTGATCTCGGTTTAGGACTGAGTCGATGTTGGCATTTTCCCTGAGGATTTCGCAGATCATCTCGTGTGGTTCTTTTTCAGATAGAGATTTTAGGTATTTGTAACCGATGTATGGACCTTGATTGGGTTTTTCATTTTTATCACCACGTCTGTTTGGTCTGTTGGGAGGACCGGATCCTGTTCCATTGTTGCGATCGTTAGGTTTTTGGGAATGAGTGGGGTCATTTCTATCGTTACGATTGTTTGACCTGCCAGGTGGACGAGTTTCGTTTCTATCGATGCGATCGTTTGGTCTGCCAAGAGGACGAGACTCGTTTCTATTATTACGTTTGTGATTCTCAAAACGATTTGGATCATTTCTATCATTGCGTTGGTTCGGTCCATCGAAATGATTGGGTTCTTTCTTGTCACTATGTTCGTTTGGTTTATCGAAACGATGAAATCCATTTCCCTCGTTACGTTTCTGATTCTTGTCGGAACGATTAAATTTATTTCCATCGTTTCGTTGATTTGGCCGATCTAAACGATTATATTCTTCACCTTGGTTAGGCTTGTAATTTTGGTTAAAATTACCTGAACCAGATCCATTTCTGTCATTACCTCTGGATTCATTTTCCTTATCATCGAATCGATTATTACCAGGTTTCTCGTTCATTTTAGGTTTCCTTTCAGGCCAATTATTTCGTCCTCTTTGATTAGGTGGAGGTGGGGATCGAAGAGGACGTGGTCTCGAAGACGAAGACGAACGTGAATACGATGGAACACTAAATGTACTCGCTCTGCTTATTGTACTTTCGGCATCAGACAAATCGGTGTCGTTGTCATTGAAGTTATGCAAATCTTCGCCCATATTATTCCGTGGTACGTTATTATTCCTGGAATTTCCACCCCGGAAATTAAAATTTCGCCTTCCACGGTTAGAATTTCTGGAACTCGAAGCGTTACGCGTAACATATTTTCCGTCAATTCGATTAGAGTTATTGAAACGACTGAGTTCTTCGGGCTCCTTTGTCAAAGGCAAACGATTAAATGCTTCAGTTTGATTGGTTTCATTTTCCTTACCATCGAGTCGAACATTACTAGGTGGCTGGCTCACTTCTAGTCTCCGGCGCCAAATAGTTTGTGCTTTTTTATATTTGTCTGTGGAAGTTTCATCTTTTATTCGGATAGGTGGTCCTTTTCCCCTGCTATTATTCCGAACGTTACGATTTGACGAGCCATGTTCAGGGGTTCTAGAATTAGAAGCATTTTGACCGAAATTTGGGTCAGCTCGGTCAGAGTTTCTCTTGGAGTTATTATTATTACTAGAATTTGGTGTGTTTATTGAACGGCCTTGGGCGGATACTTGAACGAGGTAATTTTGGTCTCTGTAACGATTGTTGAGATGAAAACGATCTTCAGGAAGGACTGGAACATGGTGGTAGTCACCATTTGTTTTCTTGTCCATTTTTATCCTAAAAAGAAGAAGTATCCACGTCAGCAAGAGTTGATATGAACATTTTAGTAGTATTATACATAGGTTTAATGATAGATTTAAATTATACGGTTCCAAAGAATTACATAAATGACAATAAATAATTGAATTTAGATAAACATTTGACATGGAAGTAGTGTTTGGGAATAGATTCCTGATAATAGTGTTCGCAGCGAATGTTATGTGACGAACAAGAAGGAGAACACTTCCTTTTCTTTATATTTCTCATAAGCAAAGATTAAGAATTTAAAACTAAACAAAGCGAATTCAATTAAAATAAGAAGTAATAAGTAATTTACGAAATCACGAATTTATCGATTTTGTACCGGTACTCTACCTGAAGCTGGAAGCATGAATTACGTTTATTTCTCGACAGTATTTGATTACGTAAATCGGTCACGAAGATGCAATTATGTTCAAGAATTAAATATAATAATATAACTTGATAAAATTCAACAAAATACAAAACAAAATCAACAGATGAACTTGAAATATTTTTGAAATTTGGTTCAGCTGTGATGTTTAGATTTTAGACAGAGATTTTGTTTTTATTTTTGGTTGTTATCGCCATTTTCAGAGTTGCCAATCAAGTGATCCAAAAATCTCTTGTCCATCTTTATGGTTGGCAACACTTACGTTTTTGGTTGAAATTTAATTTAAAAATTTCCCTTTTCTTTTTCGATGAAAAAAATTTTGAATTTCTAATTTTTTTGGTAAAATTAACATTTTTATGATGAATTCCATCTTTACAAAATCGTCTTTCAAGTTTTCATTTTCAAGGCTGATTTTTTTTTACCTAGGTTCTAGGTAGGTATCTAATCTATAAAAATATTTTTCTAATAATGAATTTTTTTTTCTAAAATGAAAGGATTATTATTACCTATTCTATAAGATTTTTTATTCAAAAAATCAAACAAATTTTACCACCTTCCCATCTTCAGCGTTCAGCATCAGTTTGACTTTGAGGGAACGAGGGAGAAGAGATCGTTCGTCTTAATTGGGATTTCGCACATTAAAAAAAATTGAGGATAAGTAAATGACATGCTATTGCTGTTTACTTTTTCAGTTTTTTCCCTTGTTATGTACTTAATTGTGAGAAATTCCACTATCTATCATCTGTACTACATAGTTATTTTCCTTTCTTCAGGGGTCCGAAAACATCACATTCACAATTAACGTTTTCAATATTCGGCAAAAAAAAAAACAATTCCGAATTTTTTAATATAAAAATAAGTATAAGTATGACCCATAAAAATCATCATTGAAGATCTCTTAAAATCACCTCTGGGTCAAATCTGGATCAAACGGGATCAAACAATAATGCATTTCAATTTTCAAAATTGAAAAAAGGGTGGAGCGGAGGGGAATTGGTGTCGATGAATGATAATATGAATGAAAATGAGTTCCTTAATTTTAATTTTTTTTTAAACAAAAAAAATGTAAATTAGGTAGAGGTATGTGATAGTATTAAATACCTACTTGAAAAATGTATTTTTGGATGAAGACATTCACTTAAATATGTATGCTAAAACCATTTCAACGAACAAGGAAGAAAATTCAGGTTACTTTTGAATAATTTTGAGGAAAGTACTTAATGAATCAAAATATTTTTTTATCGTGCTTTTTTACTCATTTTGATTCTTTGAAGTAGGCAATTAATAAATTTTGAATCGATCTAAATAATGTTTGATTTTTTTACGCTCAAAGTAGGCACAAAAATAACCATAATCACTCTGTACCACAAAATGTGTCCGAACTGGCATTTCTGTAGAATTAGTTGCATAAACGCGATTTCAAGGCACAATAAATTTTAGTAATGCGATGTTTTTTCATAATTTTCAACTTGTTTGAAATTTCTCATCATGAATATTCGTATTGACTTCCATTCAATCATATTTTTGTTCAGATAACCATCAAGTCCAGAATTTTTTCAATCTTACATTTTTTAAAATCTTCCGACTTTAAACTTATTCTACTGAATATTTTTCCCAATCTTAAGATTTTTTTGACTCACACATTCTTGTTACAGTTTCCTCGACTTCAGTGTGAGTTCAGTATTTTCTTTCAATTTTTTTACTCTCTGAAAATGTTCCAAATACTTGAAAAAATCGTTCATGAGGAAAAAATCTTGATGGATCTTCTGAGCAAAAGAATAAGCGTTTCCAGTTTCCCAATAGTAATAAATGGTCGGACCTTTCATAGCTTCAAGGACGAGCGTCAACGCCAATTTTTCGACAAAATTCTCGAAGTATAAAAACATTCAAATGTGGATGACGAAAGTCAATAAAAATGAAAATTGTGAAATCAAAAAAATTTTCGGGGTTGGAAATTTTTCTTTGCAAATTTCAAGCTGGAAAAGGTTCAACATTTAAGAAAATTTGCATCTTGAAAAATTTTGGACATGAGAGACTACCATTTCCTTAAAAATATATGTTCTTGGAATTGAAACTCAAATGGGGTCACGAAACATCAGTAGCTATGACATCGACTCAAAGATGAAATGAAGTCCCCATTTCACGAGATGGCCGAGATGTACAAGTAAAACACGATAGAAAATAAAATAAATAAAACAATAAAACTTTTGCTGATGCTGAATTTTTCAAAATACAATAATAAAAATGTTCAAACTTGAAAAGAGAACAAAATCAGTTGTTGAGCAAATACAAAAGAACGTAAAAAAATCACGATTAAAAAAAGTATAAAAATTAAGTATAAAAGGTAGTAGTAGTGTGTAAATCAGGGTTGGGTCTTTACGCGTAGAATAGGTTATTCTACACTTGAGGTAGAATAGACGAACCGTGTAGAATAAATGTAGAATGCGTAGAATGCGTAGAATGCGTAGAATGAGCGAAATTTCCAACTAAAAATCCAAAAAAAAACACGATTTTTCTCAACATGATTTTTCTCAACTTGATAACTCGATATCCGATATTTTGCAGCTTCTGGTAGTTCCGGTGGACCTTTTTAATTTAATCGATAAGTAAAAATTCAAAATTGTAAAATTTTCACATTTTTTCAGGATTTTTTGACGTTTTTATTGCATTCTACGCATTCTACATTCTAGTGTAGAATAGAGAGCTATTCTACACTTGTCATTCTACGCGTAGAATAAAAAAATATTCTACGCCGTTTATTTTACACCCAACCCTGTGTGTAATACAAGATAAACTCACAAATTAAGAAAAAAAAAAGAAGTACATAACTCCTATCTGTATGTTCACTACAATCGAAAATATAAACTAAAAAATCATGATTAAAATAATCCATAAAAATACGAATATCAACGGATATAATTCGAAATGAATCTACTCATATCAACATAGCTCAACCACGCAGGTCTAGCAGCACTTTCTGTACGAGTAGCTGATCTTGCAATTTCCACGTATCGATGATCTCTTCCGTCAATTATTTCACCGCATTCGGGACAATTGCTCTTTTGCACTACACCACTGTATTCGGTGACACAAAAGTAATGTCCTTTGACGCAGCTAAACCAACGCCCCTTATTCACTTCTCCAAAACGTTTTGCCATCGCTTCGTGTATTTTTCGCATTTCTTTATGCGATACTGCCTGAGAACTTTTCACTTCTTCGCGAAGTTTTTCGAATAGTTCGCTGATTCGAGTGTCTTCTTCATCATCGAAGGTGTTCACTCCAAACAAAATACCAATGATATCGGCATTAATACTAATCACTTTCGCCAAATTTCGATTCCTTAAGTAATCTGGTTTGTTCAAAAACATTTCGTAGTCGACAATTCGGTGATACCTATTCAATTCCTTTCGCAGTTCGTCGACTTGTTGAGCATTAATCATGAGAGCTTCGGGATTTACTCGTTTCAAAATAAATTCTAATCGTTTGAGTATGCGAGATTTTTTGCTATCGATACATTTGTTTATACCGTTCAAACGAGAAATGATGCTTGAGAACATGTCGGTAAAAAAATTCATCGCTTTGAAATCAGGTTTTGATAAATTCCATTGGCAATGATTGCTACGAAATTGCAATTTTTGTTTGTACGTTGCCACCGTTTTAGGAATCAATATCAATTCTGCAACAATAAATTTAAAAATAAATGACTAATATATAAGGATAATTCAAAATCTATCTTTTAGCAAAATTTTTACACTATCTTGTTTTTCAAATTCACTAATTTCCATTTTCAATTTTTTTTTCTAATAGGTAATAAAAAGTTGCCGGGGAAATTTCTTGCGCCTCCAATTTAAAAAATGAATGACTTTTGACTTCAAGCTTATTCATTTTGGTTCCAAGGAGTAAATTAGAGGGGTGAGTGGGGGGGGGAGGGTAGGAGAGGTATAAAATTCAAAAGACCGATTTTCAACTCGCGAGAAAAAAAACAAATTTCCAGTATTTCTGACATCTTCGTCTCCACTATTTTCCATTTTCCTCAACTACGAAATTTTTTACGACTAAAAAAAGTACAAAAAATAAATGTCAAATTGTCAAGCTTCCATTATCACGAACCGATAAACTTCCTCTTCATTTAAAATTTTGAAATTTTCGAATAAAAAATCAAATGTAGTCAATGTAGTCATTAAAAAAAATTTCATATGTAGTTTTGGAGTAAAACATTCAATCTCCAAAATTACCAATTTTTTTCAGATTGAACAAATTCTAGTTAGCCAGAAAATGTACCCTTTGAATTTTGTAAACATTTTTAAAAATAAACCACCTTTCCCCAGAGGAGAAGAAAACCAACCGATGACGTGAATTTCTGAGTTGATGGATAGACTTTTGAAAAATTTTTAGGGGAACGAAAAAATTGAATTATCTCCCTCCCCTCCCGAGCAAACTGACATGAAATATCTTGATAGGTTATTTAAAACAGAACCTATTCAACATGCTCATTATATTTTTACCTTTCTTGAATAATAGACCATTCTCCAAATTCAATTTTTGTAGTTTATGAATTACATCGAGGCGAATTTTCTTTATCTCGTTTTCGTTCCCATAAATGTTTCTTTTGACATTTTGCATATTCCGATAAGTCTTTTTTACTTCATTCATGTATCGTAAAGTTTTCGAGATGGGTGTTTTGCACTGTGGACATGATTTCAAAACTATTTCACTATCTTCAGCGAGCAAGCCGATGTATTTATCCATCATCTTCGACTCGATAAAATGTCCGCAATCTTCCAGAAGAACAAATCTAAGAACATAAAAAGCCCATTTACTGAAAATATATATTAGGTACTTGACCCATTCAATTACATTTGAGACGTGAATTGTATTTTACCTCGCATCGGCTTTGTCTTCATTACCGAACAAAATCGTTTTGACTTCTGTTTCGTCACAAATACGACATTTAGGGGGACATGGTTCCCCACAAAATCCTATGCAATCGTGTTCGCATGGCAACTTCTTCGGGCATGGTTCGTAACACAGAGGGCGATCGCAGATATCACCGCATTTTTTCGTACATTGGAAATGAGGACAGCTCCATTCGCATTTTTCCTAAAAAAAAAAAGCTCAATAAGCACAATTTCCAGTATGATTTAGACTAAAATTCAACCAAGACTGAAGATTACTTTGCAACGGGCACAAGAAATTCCGCAATTTTTCGAGCATTCGGAATGCTTGCAGGCGTACTGACATTTTTGAGAGCACGGTGGACAAATTTTTTGACACGGAGCCAAGCAACTGGGTTGAAATAAATTCATGTAATTTGGTAGAAATTAAAACTGAATGAAATATTATTTCAGGTACCTATGTCCGCAGACTAAAACATTCTCGCATTTTTGATTGCAGGGTTGATGCAAACGACCCTGCCAACAAGATCCGCAATTTCCAACGCAAACATGACCACATTTCAAAATCTCGCGACATGGTTCGGTGCAATATTGAAGGGATTCTTCCGCATTGATCACTTGAAAAAATTCAACCAATGATTAAATAAATAAGGAAAACAATGACTGAAAATTTTCACAACTATTTACCTTCGGTTTTTCTCCAACATGGGACGTTAATAAATCCATGACCACATAACGCTTTGACACAAGTGGATTTGACAGGTTTTTCACATAGATAGGTACCCTCTTCTTGACCGCAAATAGACTCATATTCGTGGCCACAAGGTGCCATTCGTCGACATATTTCTTTGCATAATTTTCGTTCAGGGATTACCCAACATTCGAGTTTTTTTTCATGACCGCAACCTTGTAGACGTTTCGTTACCTGTGGGTATAAAATTCAAATTTATAAATCCGGAATTAGAGGAGGAAATTTGTCACATGGTCTCACGAACTTTATTCTGGCACGGTTTGCAATCTTCGTAACATAATTTTGGACAAGCAGCTGTACATTCGAGACATTTTCTTTCACATGGTTTCTGACAATCGACTTCATCAGGGTTGACTGAACATTCGAGATTTATTTCGTGACCACATTTTAATGTAACATCAACGGGAACTTTGCATTTTCCGCATTCTTCGAAACACCATCTCTCGCATTTATGCTCCTTGGAGCATTGCAGGTTTACTTTATCGCAGGGTTTAAAGCATTCGTACTGTAACATAGATAAAAATGCAGATTAGTTTTTTCCTTGATCAATGGAACCATTTCACTAGAACGAGACAATATTTTTACTTCCAAATGATCAGGATCATCGGTCTTGTGGCAAGTATTCATGCATTGGTGTCCGCATTCCAATCGATCTTCGCAAGGAAATGTACATTTGACTTCTTCTATCGCCTGAGAACATTTCTTGACGACTTCGTGCGAGCAGAGTTCCAGAATAACGCTGACTCTCGCTTGGCACGGAAGGTTATCGTATTTTTCGCAACATAGCAAGGTAACCGTATGTCCACAATACGGTAGGATACGTTCAACTGGTGCAACACATGGTCTGCAGTCCTTGTAACATAATTTCTTGCACGGATGTCCTTCGACGCATTGCCTGTTTTAAAAAAGTAAAAATTGAATAATTTTAGAATTTTTTTTTTAAATTGGAATGTAATATCTAAGTAAGTATAGATTATTTTTTAGAGGGCGATTATAATACAACGTGGACATCTGTAGAAGAAAAGAGCGAAAAAATTGATTTTTTTTCGCAAATTGTTTGAAATGGATTTTGAAACAGTTGATTTATTTCTAAAATTATTTTTATCCCAAATTCAAAACTCTACCACTAGAGATGGGATGGGGATAAATAAAAAATTGGAATTTTTTCTTCATAGAGGAGAGAATCGAAATTCTCATACCCCTCGAATTTTAGAACGACTTTTTCAATTTTAAAATTGGTTTTCAAAAGCAATTTTTTGATTTCTGAAAATTATTTCTCAAATAATTTTAAACATGTCTGCAAAGGAGAATTTGCATGATGGAGAGGAAGGTGTCATATTAACTTCACTCAGAAAAAAAAAAGGAACTAAATGCGATGAGGATCGAATTAAAATTTCAATCAATTTTGAAAAATAAAAGCAGTCATCACGAGTCTCATTTCTGACATCATTCAATTTCGATTTCTTTTTTAATGTAGGTAAAGAAAAAATACGAAAAATTTAATACCTACTACGATCATCAAATGATCAAGTGGAGGGAGAAAGGACGCATCAATTTCTCAAAAAATTGATCTCTATTCGAATTCGAAAATAATAAAATCCAATTTTCAAAATATTTTTTAATGCCTGAGCATTTTAAATTTTGGTCTCATCCTCACACTTTGGGATAAGTTTTCGAACTGTTGGTCAAAATAAACATCCATGAATTTTGAAATCTCACTTGATAAAGTGGGAAAATTCTCAATTTTGATCCGTGCGTTCACCCCTGATAAGGGTTGATTTTTGCGATTGGCCGCCCCTCACCAGAAATGGATTTAAAAGTTTCGAAAACTCGAGAAAATTATTTTCAAATTTTTACAAATTATTTTTTCAAACCTTTTCAGTTTTCTGACTCAATTCGGAAACTTGTGAAGGGGCGAGAGGAGAGAACCAGATATCATTTGGCCTTAGAAATCAACAGCTCAGAAAATTTTCATAATTTAACCAAAATTTTGGAGCATCCTGACGACCTTCTCCCTCCGTTTGAATAGGTATGAATGAAAATTATTGATCATAAGGTAAGGTAATTTTTTTCAAAAATTATTTTTTGAATAAAAGCAATCAATTTTTTTAATTTTTAAAACTCGAACTTTTTATGGAAAAAAAAGAACTTTGATCTTATAAGAGTTTATAAATCACAGAAGTCCATTTGCTTATTATTTCCAATTCCAAAACTCAATCAATTGGATCATTTTACGAACAAGGATTAGAAAATGATATTCATTAAGAAAAAGAAAAAATTCTGAAAATGAGCACCTTAAGCACTTTTCTTGACATTTGTTGTACAAGTGTTCCAAATCGATTTTATGACACCACATTTGGCATACATGGCCACAATCCATAACTTCGTTGCATAAATTATTACAACCACCTTGTGGAACTTCACTGAAATCCGATTTACAAGATACTTGCGTATGAACATCATGCTTATCGCAATACAACGTCAGCTTCGGTCCTACAATAAAATTGCAAACAAATATTTAAAATCCTAACTGATACATATAAAAAATATGATTAATTCTTCAAACTATTCACACCTATGGCTTCTTGTTTAACAAGCTCTTCTTTTATAGACTTCCACAAACCACAATCTGATAATATGTCCATATTGCCAATCATATAAAGACCGATTTTAGCTCGGGATAATGCCACGCAAACACGATTCTCGATACGCAAAAATCCGATTTTTCGTTCTTTGTTACTCCTTACCAAAGACAGCAATATGATATCGTTTTCTTCACCTTGATATTTGTCAACCACGACGATTTTAACGTCTTTCATTACAGGATATTGACCTCTCATCTGAATAACAAAATTATATGAAAATTATAGCATTGCGAATACTCGAAAAATAATTATTAGGGGTACATTACCTCTCTTAGAAGGAACATTTGACCAGTATAAGTCGTCAAAATTGTGATTTTTTCCGCATTGTAGCCTTGTAATAGAATATAGAGGCATAACTGAATCATAAACTCCGCTTCGAATTTATTTTTTCTAGATGCTGAATCTTCCACCTGAAAACAGCACGATATGTATTATGACTTGCCAATTTTTTTCAGTAAAATTATTTAAAAATTACATACAGTTTCCTCATAAACATTATGCTCCACGAAAAACACGTTTTTGGTTATTCCTGGGACAGAAGGAAAATTTAAAACCGATTCGTGATTTTTTAGATTGGGATAGATCGATGGTACGATAAGGCTAGAGATTTCTGGTCTCATTCGATGCTGTATCTGGAGCTGAGGACAGTACATGTCGTTGTTGATCATCCTTTCGAATAATGAGACATCGATGTCATATTTTTTCGACAATTCGTACACAGCGGAGCTAGGTTTCAGTTGTTTGTGGTCACCTGTTCAGAATGATGAAAAATTTGGTAAAATTATTATGAGCACATAATTTAAAATTGATACTGAGCAAACGTCGAATTTTCACTCACTAAATTTCGGATTGCAAACAAAATATTAAAAACAAGGGCATGGGTGGATAAGATTTTTTTCCCGACGATTTGATTTGACATAGATTTTTCACCACCTACTTCTTGAATAATTTTTCCTCGAGTCAGAAAATAAGATTATCCAAGTCCAAAATTTTTTCAACTCTTAAGGTTTTGAATTTCTTTGATTTCATCATTTTTTTTCTCAACGTTACCGACATTTAATTCAAACATTTTTTCAACTTTGACTTGAATTTTTTTGTATTTTATATTTTGATCATTTTTAAAGTTGAGAAAAATTGAAGAAAAATTTTAAAATCATTGGAAACAATTTCGAGAGTATGTATGTATAGGTGAAAATTTTAAAAATATGAAGTTATAAAAAAATTTTTAAACGAAAACATTGAAAATTTTTTCAATAAGTTACTACCCTTTTTGCGAATTTCAAAATGTTATCAAATACAAAATTTTTCTAATTTATATCATCTCAAAATTACTCCAACATCAGATTCCTTTTGAAATTTTTTTCCACTTCGTACCAATCATTAAAATATCTTCCTATTTATAGCTAATCGACGAGTCGTTGAAATGGATATAATTTCTGAATCGATTATTCAGCTCGAAGTTCACATTGAAGGTTTAAAAAAAACATACTCAGCAATACGATAAATTGAACTGACCTATTAAAATAGCATGTTCGCAATCTTTGGTTAACGATACAACAATATGGGCTTCCAACACTTCAGCTGCCTCTTCGACAACCACTGAGAACAAAAATAACAGCATTGTTAATACGTAACACTTACTTACCTACTCTTTAAAAAATATACTTACCTACTTAAAAACTGAAAATGATAAATAATAAATAGAAAAATTATCAGGAAAATTTCGAAAAAATTTACTAACCTATTTTGGGTTTTAAAGTTTTCAATAAAAGTTGCAGTCGAGCAGCGCCAGTTGTTGTCATTCCAATAACATGAGAATTTTTCACGATATGGAAATCTTCTATTTGTTTTAGTTCTGCGTATTGTTCGGTCAATAAACGATACCGAATTTCTAAATTTTTCATACTGTGGATGACAATTGGCTCCAACTGTGACACCCAATTCCAATAAATACGCCATCGATGATCAAGGGGCATTTCCCATAAATTTTGGGAAAGCGGTTGGAATCCGGTTAACGAATCCTTCTCAACGTTGTGAAGATAATGATTTAAAATCTCACATTGAATCTCGATCATGCTCAAGTTATCTTCCAACTGATATTTACGATGGTAATAATCCGAATATTCGCAATCGTCGTTGAAAGATTTGGCTTCCAAAGCTTCCAAGTATTTTTGTAATTTTTCGTATAATAATTTCAAATCTTGCATTTTAAGGCAATAAACGCCATCGACGGTTAATTTCCCAAAATCAAATATATCATCGTCGTTGAAAAATACACCCGCTTCCATCGTTTCGTCTTCCTCTTCGTAACGAATTTCTTCGTTATTTTCCATAGGTTCGGTTATATCCGCATCAAAGTCTTCGAAAATGTTTTCCTTTGGATTACGAGAGAAAGAAAAGTAGTAGTTGATATCTAATAACCAGAATAATAATGTTTCTTGATCGGGTATAAGTTGTTTGAATTCCGGACTGAATAATCTGCTGATGTCATGATAAGATAAAATTCCTGTCGGATTCTCGATCGCTTTTTTTTCTTCGGTATTCCTCCGGAGCTGACACAAAGTATTTTTCAGATCTTCGCGACAATCATTGATAGCAGGCATTGAATCTCTGACTTTTTTTCGCTGAAATTTTCTCCATGGGCTACATAAATTGTACTGTTTCAACACCTCGCTTTTGGACTGGCCACCGACTCTAACGATGTTAGGGGTGAATTGGAGAATTCCCTCGAGGAATTGATCCAAGGCATGGTTCGTATAACAAACGAGTAAGATCGGTGTTTCTCCAAAAAGGTATTCGTGACCCTTTTTTCTATTACTCACAAGCACTTCGACGATTTTCAATCCGAGATAGGTTTTTCCCGTTCCGGGAGGTCCTTGAATTACAGTAAAATTACTTGTTAATGCGGTCTTGAAAGCGTTGAATTGATGCTCGTCGAAACCAATTTCCGAATGAATCGGCCAACCAGTATTTCCTTCTACGTTAACCATGAACTGGTATATCTGCAAGTATCCTAAATTCATGATATATTTCGGTAAATCTACAGTAGTGTTTCCATCGACTATGAACTGCTTCATTGGGAAATTCCATTCGTTATACTGTTTTAAAACGTTCATAACCAAAAAATAAGGTTCGAAAAAAACTTCGCATTCGGCCATGACTAACGTTTTCTTGAGCATCTCCGAATCCAACGGTTCATATCCCACAAATGTCACCAAAACTTGTCCTCTACGCAGACGACTTAATTCTCGGCTTGACACAGTTGCAAGAAAAAACGACTCAAAATTGTCGCAAGTGAATACCAGCAAAGAGCCGAACATGAACCGCTTATTACTTTCCCAATTGATATGTCTCGTATTCAATTTTCTATTCACGTTGAAATTCACGACATATGCTGCTTGATTTCTTCTGGTCACTTCGATACCTTCAATGCGGCTATTAGGATGGAAACGTACATTTTCGCATTTGTATTTGGGTTTGCCATGAAAAGCGATTGAATTTTTGTATTCTCGAATACCTCCTCTTAATGGATCGATGAAATCTTCCCTGATTAAACGAAATTGTACGTCGAGATAATGGTCAATGTTTTCGTAAGCTCCTTTGATTTTATTCGGTCTGACGAAACCGAAATCATGTCGATTCAAATCTTCCATAGTTGGATAACTGCTCAATGAACGGAAATCATCCGGAGGTGGTAGGATGCCAATATAATCGATTTGGTTTCGACGTGGTCTTCCCATTTTTCTTTCACGAATATTCTTCTCGTTTCCGAGGATTTTTTCCAAATTTGCAAGGTTTTCGAAGATCGTTTCGTCCATTTCTACATTCAAATAGGTTTTTATTTGATCGATACCTATTTTAGTCATGGATAGAAGCTTGTCGAAATTTTTATCCACCGCGACGTTCGGTACGGTATTTAGGACGGCGGAATAAAAAATGACCAGATTGGATACAAAAGAATTCAAGTTTTTGATTGTGTTTTCATTTTTCTCCATACTTACCTCGCCGAGGTAATTCGATATATGGTTCAATAAAGGCGATTCGCAAAAATACTGCAATGCTTGAGCTCGATTATTTTTGAAATCGCAATCGCATAATTTTCGAATAATTTCCATGATTAGAATGATCCAATCTGGCTCGATTTCTTTCCTATTCAAAACGGCCTTGATACTAGCTTCCTTTCCGAAAATTTCGGAGATCATTTCATGAGGCTCTTTTTCCGACAACGATTTCAAATATTGGTAACCGACGAGAACTTCTCTTTTTGGTTTCAGAGCGCGATTAAATTGACTCCGGTTATCACGTTTGGTGTTTTTGATAGCTTCAGAACGACTGGATTCAATTTTACCACCGTTTTCATTTGATCTGCTACTGTCAATAGGACTAGATTCATTTATTGTATCGTTATCATTCAGTTTAGGATTTGTGGCACGGCCGTTGGTTGCTTTTGTTTCATTTGACTTTGGTACGTTACGATTCTTCCATCCAGGTATTTTTTTAGAAGCATTACGACGGCGACTGGAATTCTTTTTAGCTGAAGTAGCTCGTTCAGCATTTAGTGAAGGGTGGTTTTTACCGTTGGTGGTGATATGATTGCTTTTTGAATGATCTGGGGTTGACTTGGAGCCTTGAATGTTTTTAATGCAATCGATCGGCCAATTTTTTCCATTACCGGAGTCGTAGATATGGAGACGTTTATCGAATAAATCTACAACGTCGGAAATATCGTCACTTTTCTCTTCGTCCATTATACCCTAAAAAATAAGGCGCCAGTGAGTGTTAATACTTCAGTATAAATTTGTAAGCGTGTAACAGAGCATGGGGATTTCCGTTTTCTAAGGTTAAGGTTGAGGTAAAAGTATTACATAAGTAATTTAGGATTTCTTTGATGTTAGTTTTTTTACCTATCCATCGAACAAAATGATTCAAGGTTGTAAATCGATCTTCAAGTCACAATAACCTACTCCACGCCGCGCCGCGCCGATCTTCACAATGAAAAGTAAATGAAAAAAAGATTAAGTGTACAAAATGAACTTTTGGACGTTAAAAATGGACAAAAATTGATAATTACTATAACACGAAACGTTCACTGGCTTCACAAAAACAAAAGAACTGAAAATAATGAAACAGCACAAAGAAATTAAATCTTCAATAAGAATAGTTCAATCTTCAATGCTGATAGATGTTAGATGAGATGACAGATGAGATGAACATGAACGTAATCGCGTCGCGACAGTCACGTGATTCGAACCAAATCGGGCTTCGGTAGAGAAGGAGAGATGAAAAAAGAGATATAGGTAACGAGATAAGCGTGCATTTGTAATTTGTATTGTGTAACGAGACGACAACAACCTGTGAATGTGTTCTTTTTGCACGCAAAAAATGATTAGGAATCAGAAACAACATTATTTCAAAACCATTTTCATTTATTGTACTGCAAATACATACATAGTAACATACAAAGACATAAAATATAATCTTTAACATTAAAAGTACATAAAAACAAGTACATGGTAAATGGTACAGAGACTATAGATAATCTCAAGTACAAACTTTAATTTTTTTTTTCAATTTCTATTTTTTTTTAAATTTCTATTCGGCATCAAAATATTTCTAAAAGAAATTCGATTATCAAACAATTTTTTTTATCATCTGGCCAAGTTGAATTTTTTAAAATAGGTATCAGAAATTCTTCATCATCTGGTGAAGTTGAATTTTTTTAAATAGGTATCAGAAAATTCGAGCTTTTAAAAAAATACAAAAATTATTTTGCAAAAATTTATTTTTCTCAATTTTTGCTAGGTATTCTAAAATTTTTCAAGTTGAAATTTTCTCAATTTTTTTTGAACTCAAAAAATTTTTTATGCAGTTTGAAGTTTTTATATTTCTCTTAACTTGTTTCATTTTTTCAGTTCAGCAAGAAGTCAACGAAAATTAGTAATTGCATTTTAAATTTTTCCCATTTTTTCAGCGAAGGAAAAGATTTATTATTAGAAAAATTTACAAGAAAATAAAAACTTTGGAAAATGTTGATTGGAAAACTTCAAGTCAATCTAAATAAAAAGAGCGATTTTTTCCGTCCCACTTTTAACAGACTTCGGACTGTCAGACTATTTTCAAGTCTGGTGTGGTTAAAAAAATCGACCTTTCCATTTTCCATGGAATAAGGACGTCCCTACCTAATTATACCTAATATAAATTACTCTAAAAAAAAATACATATGCACGAAGCTTGCAACTAACAAAAAAATAGGGAAATTGTTGCCAAAGTTAGGAGAGGAAAATTTTTAAAAAGATCCAATTTTTGGGCTACCTAGATATGCGGGGAGGGGGAATAAAACATAAGATAAATATCAAACCTGGATTCTTCGACATCAGGACTGAAAAGAGGAGGAATATTTCATGTTAAGGAGGAGGATCAGGAAGGAAGCAGTTTTTCCTGAGAGGCGGTTTTTAAATTCCAAAGAAAAAATTTCAACAAGAGCCAAAGGTATTACAACAAAATTCTATTACAATTTTAAAAACTAGATGGGTGGTTGGGCTAATAAAATTAAAATCACAAATTGAAACTTGAAAGGTACTTAATTGCAAATAAAATTATGGGAAATACGGTGAAAATTACATAAAAATATGCTTCTCAATCTCATTTGAACTCGTGAAATGAAATCAACTGAATGTTGGGAATTTTTCGGCCAGAAATTACTATACTTTTTTTTTGACAAATTCCTAAATTGACGCAGAAATCAATGATTTATATGTAATTGGAAAATTTATTCAACATCCCGATTTCAAATGAGAAATAATTCTGTATTAATCCAAAGAGGCAAAAAATTTTCATCCAGTTTGACTAATAAAAATAAATTTCCTCATTTGATAATCAGTGAAATAAAATTAATTACTGCCCAAGTACCTAGGAATAATAATTTCACCACATTGAAAATATTGACAATTCTGGTGGAACGAATTTTTGCAATGTTATGAGAACAAAAATTCGTCATAAAATAGACCAAAAAGCCATAAATCGAAGAATGATTTTTCAAATAAGACTTCCTCTATTTCATAATACATAAAAGGAGCGAAACAAGGACGAATTACCTAAAGATAATTTTGATTACCTACTACTGTTCACAACAATAAATCAGAAATTCTCACCATTAATTTCTTCTACTCGACCATCTTCTTGCAATTTTTTCACGTGAATACAGCGAGATGACTGCGGAATAATTTCGACGATAACAGCGTCAGTTCAGCTACTTCAGCATCGGAAATTTGTTCTATCGTCTACAACAATAACATACTAAAATTTTTGAAAATTTCAAGATACATCATCCTTGATTTCCAACATTTAAGTATCGTAGGTTTTCATCAAAAATATACTACCTATTTTTTTCAAAAATCCTTTACTTTTTTATTAAACGTGAAATGAAATTTAGAGCTGACCTTCCGAACCCAAACTGAACAATTTTCAGCTGTACTAAAGCGTTCGATGCAGTTTAAGCGTTTAAAGACTGCTGCAGACTAAACATGCTGATGGTTTCTTTGACAAAAACAATTTTTTTGAATTATCGGTATAACATTTTGGATTATCAGTAATAAAATAAATAATAAGAAATTTCTACTGAATTTTTAGTAAGTACATTGTAAAAATGAAAATTTTTTTAAAAAGGACGAAGTCTAATATTCAAGCGAAAATACAAAAAAAAAAAGAGTAAAATCATGATGCAAATTTTTTTTAAAAAAGAATATAAGTAAGTACAGTAAAACTAGTAAAAGTATATAGTGCTAGATAAACAAATGATAAGAAACAAAAAACAAATAAATCGCATAAAAAATGTAACGCATATGTAAACGATTAGATTGAGCTATGTAACCGCCATCTGTTCACAGCGATCGGAAACATTAATCAGAATCTTCATTAAAATTATTATTCATAAAAATACGAGATGAATAACTGGTTTCATTCAAACTTAATATTAAACTTTCCATATCGATATGATTCGACCACACAGGTCTAGCAGTACTATCCATACCAGATGAAGGTAATCTCGCAGTTTCCAAGCAACCGCCGATTTTTTCACCACATTCGAGACAATTGTTTTCTTGCATTGTTCCGCCGCATTCTGTAATACAGCAATAATGTCCTTCGGTGCAAATAAACCACCGATCTTGCCTATTAACTAGACCAAAGAGGTCTTTTGCCATCTTATCGTGGATTATTCGCATTTCTTTTTGCGACACTGATTGAGAACTTTTCACTTCTCCGCGAAGTTTTTCGAATAGCTCGCTGATTCGAATATCTTGTTCATTATCGAAAGTATTCAGCCCATACAAAATACTGGTGATATCAGCATTAATACAAATCACATTGGGAGAATTTCGATTATTCAGGTATTCAGTCTGATTCAAAAATAATCCGTAGTCAACAATTCGATGATACCGATTTAATTCTTTCTGCGTTTCGTCGACTTGTTGCAAATTTATTTGCAGAATTTCGAAATTCAAAAGTTTCAGTATGAATTCCAGTTTTTTGAATATAAGTGATTTTTCGCTATCGGCGCATTTTTTTACATCGTCCAAACGAGAGATGATGCTTGAGAACATGTTGGCAAAATAATTCATCGCTGTGAGCTCTGGTTTCGATGCATTCCATTGGCGACGTTTGCTACGAGTTTGTAATTTTTTTTTGTATTTTGCCACCGTTTCGGGAATCAACGTCAATTCTGTAACAATAAATTTACAAATAAATGATTATTGATTACGTATCAGTTACTTACCTATTTATATTTTTACCTTTCTTAAATAATAGAGCGTTCTTTAAATTCATGTTTTGCAATTTACGTATTGTATTGAGGCGAATTTTTTTAATCTCGTTTTCGTTCCCGTATATTTTTTGTTGAACGTTTTGTATATCCCGATAAGCCCTTTTAACTTCATTCATGTATCGTAAAGTTTTTGTGATAGGTGTTTTGCACAGTGGACATGATTTCACTAATACTTCGCCTCGTTCGGAGAAGAAGTCAATGTATTTATCCATCGCTTTGGACTCGACAAAATGTCCGCAATCTTCCAGCAGAACGAATCTAAATTCAAAAAAAAGTTCATTATCTGAATTGCGACGTACTTACACCATCAATTCGTTGCATTTAAAACATGAAAAAGATTTCACCTTGCATCGTCTTTGTCTTCATTGCCGAAAAAAATCTTTTTGACTTCTGTTTCGTCACAAATACGACATTTAGGAGGACATGGTTCCCCACAAAATCCTACGCAATCGTGTTCGCACGGCAACTTCTTCGAGCATGGTTCGTAGCACAAAGGACGATCGCAAATATCACCGCATTTTTTCGTACATTCAAAATGATCGCATTTCCATTCGCATTTTTTCTGCAAAAATCTCGATAAGCACAGTTTCTAGCATGATTTTGAAATGAAATCGACTGGGACTGAAGATTACTTCGCAAAGGTCACAAGGTACTCCGCAGTTTTTCGAGCATTTCGAGTGTTTGCAAGCGTACTCACATTTTTGAGTACAAGGTGGACATAAGTTTCGACACATGGACGAGCAACTGCGTAAAATGCATTAAATTATTATTTTATAGGATTATAAAATGATTGAAATATCATTCGAAGTACCTGTGTCCGCAGACCAAAATATTGTCGCATTTTTGATCGCATGATTGATGCAAACGGCCTTGCCAACAAGAATTACAAGTTCCGGTACAAGGATCGCCGCATTTCAAAATTTCGTTACATGGCTCGGTGCAATATTGAAGAGATTCTTCCGCATCGACCACTTGAAAAAGGTCAAACGTCGATCAACAAAATGACGAAAAAACAATACAACTGAAAATTTTTACAACTGTTTACTTTCGGTTTTCCTCCAACATGGAACGTTGACAAATCCATGACCGCATAACGCTTTGACACAAGTAGATTGGACAATTTTTTCACATCGATAGGTACCCTCTTCTTTACCGCATACAGACTCGTATTCGTGGCCACAAACTGCAATTTGTTGACTTTTTTCTGTGCATAATTTTCGTTCGGGGATCACCCAACATTGAAGTTTCTTTTCATGACCGCAACCTAGTAAACTCTTCGTTACCTGCAAAATGCAGAATTTAAAACTATATTAAATCCTGAATTGGAGGAGAAAATTGTCACATGGGTCCGACGAACTTTATTCTTGCACGGTTTACAATCCTCGTAACATAATTTTGGACAGACAGCTTCACATTCGAGACATTTTTTTCCACATGGTTTCTGACAATCGACTTCATCGGGGTTGATTGAGCATTCGAGATTTATTTCGTGACCACATTTTAATGTAACATCAACGGGGACTCTGCATTGGCCGCAATCTTCAAAACACCGTCTCTCGCATTTATGCTCTTTGGAGCATTCGCTATTGATTTTATCGCACGGTTTGAAGCATTCGTACTAAAATATGGATGAAAGAGCCAGATAAGTTTTTTTTTTTTTTCGATAAATGGAATCATTTCACTATCACGAGAAAAATTTATTCACTTGTAAATGATCAGGATCATCGGTCTTGTGGCAAGTATTCATGCATTGGTGTCCACATTCCAATCGATCTTCGCAAGGAAATGTACATTTGACTTCTTCTATCGGCTGAGAACATTTCTTGACGACTTCGTGCGAACAGAGCTCCAGAATAACGCTGACTTTCACTTGACACGGATAGTTTTCGTAGTCTTTGAAACATGGCAAGGTAACTGTATGTTCACAAGGTAGGATACGTTCAACAGGTTCAAAACACTGGCTGCAGTTCTTGTAGCACAATTCCTTGCACGGATGGCCTTCGATGCATTGCCTGTTGAAAAGGAGTGAGAATAATTAATTTAAAATCATTTTTTCAAATAAAATGTAACCTACATCTAAAAATATGGGTGTGTACCTAAATAAATTTTGTATTAGACGCTTGATTCGTATAATACAACGAGGACCATTAATGAAAAAAAAGAGGAAAAAAATTGATTTTTTTTTTTTTGAAAAATGGCTCAAAATATAATTTTGAAACTATTACTATTTCTAAAATAATTTTCATTTTAAATCCAAAACTCCAAGGACGAGATAGAAGTAAAAAAATTGAAAAATTTTCCGCGTGGAGAAAGAAAATCAAAATCAACACGTTATTGGAATTTTGGGATGAGCCTAAAATGCTCAACATTATTAAATAAAGTAAAACATTTCATGGCTTTAAGACAATCTTCACCATACAATCTCAAATAAAAACTGAAAAGTAAGTTTCTGATCATCCTTTTTAAAATTATTTATTTCAAAATTATTAGTCTTTCAAGAGCATGTTTTTTGATTCATAAAAACCATTTCTCAAGCAATTTTGAACCGACCTACAAAAGAGTGTCGACATGGTTGAGAGGGGGGGGGAGTCGAAAGTTGTTTAATTTTATTTCGAAAGGTATCAAAATATGTACATGTCGAATCCTTTCAAATAATTTTTAATGCCATATTTGTTTCATCAAAAAAAAATGATACAAAAGCTATGAGGATTGAATAAAAATTTTGGGCTATTTGGAGGAAGGATGCATCAATTTATTTAAAAATTGAACTTGGTTTGAAAATAATAATAAACATGTTTTTAGACATTTTTTAACTTAAAAAATTTTACAATTTCGACATCACTCGAATGCTTAACCACTCAGGGATCAATTTTTAAGCTTGAGATTAAAATTCCCCAAAAAAATTAATTTGAAGAAGGGGTGTCAAAAACCATGAATTTTGGTGCCTTGATATAGAAATTCATGCACTTCGAACATTTCACTAACGGGAGGGAGAGAGGGAAGGAAGATGCTCATACTAAATTAGAACCAGTCGAATAAGTCATAAGTTGAATACCGTAAGCACTTTTCGAGACAATTCTTCTCCAAATGTTTCGTATCAGTTTTATGACACACACGTTGACATCTATGTCCGCAATCCATAATTTCATGGCAAAAACTATTACAGCCGCCGTCTTTAACATTATTAAAATCCGAGGCACAAGAAACTTTGGTATAAAAATCGTGCTTATCGCAATACAACGTCAGCTTCGGTCCTACAATAAAAAAGCAAACTTGAATTAAAACTCATAGCCACAAGGAGAAAAACGATTAGTTGATCAAATTTTTCATACCAATTGCATCTTGTTTAATCAACTCTTCTTTAATATTTTTCCACAAACTGGAATCCGACAAGATTTCCATATTTCCAACGATATACAGACCTATTTTGGCTCTCGACAAGGCAACGCAGACGCGATTTTCGACGCTTAAAAATCCGATTTTTCGTTCTCTGTTACTCCTTACCAAAGATAGCAATATGATATCGTTTTCTTCTCCTTGATATTTGTCGATCACGACGACTCTAACGTCTTTCATAATAGCATATTCGCGTTTCATCTTCGAAAAAAAAATGACACAAAAATTTGGATTTGCAAATAGGTACATAAAAAAATGATTACTCGTATGCATTACCTCCCGTATGAGGAACATTTGTCCAGTGTAAGTTGTCAGAATAGTAATTTTTTCGGCATCGTAGCCTTGTAAGAGGATATAGCGACATAATTGAATCATGAATTCAGCTTCAAATATATTTTTCCTAGAGACTGAATCATCCACCTGAAAATAATACGGTTTGTATTATGATTGGCAACACTATTTTGTCAGTAATGATTATTTTAAACTCACATTTTCTTCATGAACGGTATGTTCAACGAAGAACACATTTTTGGTAATTCCTCGGACAGAAGGAAATTCGAAAACGGATTCGTGATTTTTTAGATCCGGGTAGATCGATGGTGCTATAAGGCTTGAGATTTCTGGCCTCATTCGATGCTGTACCTGGAGCTGGGGACAATACAGGTTATTGTTGATCATCCTTTCGAATAATGAGACATCGATGTTGTATTTTTTCGACAATTCGTATACTGCGGTGCTAGGTTTCAGCTGTTTGTGATCGCCTATTAAAAAAAAATTGAGAAAAAATTGAAATATCAAGAGTCAAAAGGTTGAATTATGATGAAAATTATTTGAAAGGTAAAATGTTTTTCTCAACATTGCTAAAGAAGTAAAAATTATTTTTTCAATTTTTTTTTTTTTGTTTGTTCACCACTGATTACAATTTTTTGTCAATTTAGGTACCTACATTTCAATTACCTAGCCTACTTGATTTTATATTTTTAAATTTTTTATTGTATGATTTCATGTGTCTAAGTATTTAATAAGAAATTTTATTCGTCAATTCATGATTTTTTAAAAATTATTTATTTTTTCTAAGCTTTAGAAATGAAACAAAAGGGGAAAAAATGAAAAGTCAGAGATTAAAACTTTTTAAAAATCGATTTTGGCTTTAAAAAAAGGTCTTTTAAAATTCACCTCTCATTTTAGAAACCCCCCCCCCCCCCAATAGCTAATACCAAATGAATATATTTTCTGAATCGATTTCCCAGCAGCCCAGCTCAACGTTCACATTGAAAGTTTTAATAAAACATATTCAGTAATATGATGAATCACACTGACCTATTAAAATGACGTGTTCGCAAGATGAGGTCAACGATACGACAATATGGGCTTCTAAAACTTCAGCCGCCTCTTCGACAATCACTGAAAACAAAAATAAAAGCATTGTTCAATTAAGTATATTCGTTCGAAGTTGAAAAATCATTTTCCAATATTTATGTAGGTACCTGCTTAATTTAAAAAAATCGGCGAAATTCGAAATTTCAACGAAATAAATACTCATTTACTAACCAATTTTCGGTCTCAACGTTTTCAATAAAAGTTGCAGTCGAGCAGCGCCAGTTGTAGTCATTCCAATCACATGAGATTTTCTCACGACATGGAAGTCTTCAATTTGTTTGAGCTCAACATATTGATCAGATGAAAAACGATAACGCATTTCCAAGTTTTTCATTTCGATAACAATAATCGGTTTCAATTTTGTCACCCAAGTCCAATAAATACGCCATCGTAGATCAAGGGGCATTTCCCATAAATTTTGGGAATGCAGCTCGAATTCAGTTGATGATTCTGATTCGACGTTGTGAAGAAAATGATATAAAATTTTAGATTGAAGCTTGATGATTCTCAGGTTCTCTTTCAACTGATATTCACGATTGCGATATTCAGAATATTCACTGTCATCACTGAAAGATTTGGTTTTCAACTTTTCCAAGTACTTTTGCATTTTGTCGTATAATAATTTTAAATAATGCATCGTAACACAATAAATGTTATGGTCGGTTTCTACTTGAAACTCAAATATATCATCGTCGTTGAACAATATACTCTCTTCCATTGTTTCGTTTTCCTCTTCATAGTGAATTTCTTCATCTATTTTTACGGGTTCAGAAGTATCAGCGTCAACGTTTTCAAAAATTTTTTTCTTCGAATTATTATAAGCAATGGAAAAATAGTAGTTGATATCTAATAACCAGAATAGTAATGTATCTCGATCGGGTATAAGTTGTTTGACTTCTGCACTGAATACTTTACTGATGTAGAAATACGATAAAATTCCCAAAGGTTTTTCAAACGAATTTTTCACCGAAATCCTCTCATGTAGTTGATTTACAATACTTCTTAATCCATCTCGACATTTTCTCATAACAGGCATTGATCTTCTCACTTCTTTTCGTATGTCATCCTTCAATGAACCACGTAAATTGTACGGAATCAAGATCTCGCTTCTTGACTGGCCGCCGACTCTGACGATGTCATCAGTAAATTCAAGAATTCCCTCGAGGAATTGATCCAGGGCATGATTGGTATAACAAACGAGTAAGATCGGTATTTTATTATTATAAAAAATACTGTCTTCCTCTATTATGTTATTCAAAAGCACTTGGACGATCTTTAATCCGAGATAGGTTTTTCCTGTTCCGGGAGGGCCTTGGATTACAGTAAAATTACTTGTAAATGCGGTCTTGAAAGCGTTGAATTGATGCTCGTCGAAACCAATTTCCGAATGATCCGGCCAGTCAGTATCTTCCAACATGTTAACTTTGTGCTGGTAAATATGCAAGTATTTTAAATTCCTAATATACCACGGTAATTCTACAACGGTGTTTCCATCGACTATGAACTGCTCCATTGGAAAATTACATCGATTATATTGCTTTAAAGCTTCCATAACTAAAAAGTAAGGCTCGAAAAAAACCTCGCATTCGGCCATGACTAACGTTTTATTTTTAAGCATCTTCGAATCCAACGGTTCATATCCAATAAATGTTACCAAAACGTATCCTCTGCGTAAATGACTCAATTCTCGGCTTGACACAGTTGCAAGAAAAAACGACTCGAAGTTGTCGCTAGTAAATACCAGCAAAGAACCGAACATGAACCGCTTATTACTCTCCCATTTGATATGATTCAGTTTCAATTTTCCATTTGCGTTGAAATTCACTACATATGCTGCTTGATTTCTTCCGGTCACCTTGACGTATTCTACACGCGTGTCGGGATAGAAATGCACATTTTCGTTCTTGTACTTGAGTTTGCCATGAAGAGCAATCGAATTTTTGTATTCTCGAATACCTCTCCTCAACGGATCGATGAAATCTTCCCTGATTAAACGAAATTGTACGTCAAGATAATGATCAACGTTTTCGTAAGCTCCTTTGATTTTATTCGGTCTGACGAAACCAAAATCACTTCGATTCAAATCTTCCTCAGTAGGGTAACAACTTAAATAACGGAAATGATCCGGAGGTTGTAGTTCGCTAATACGATCTAAATTGTTTCTTGATGGTCTGTCCATTTTTCTTTCATAAATATTCTTTTCGTTTTCGAGAATTTTCTCTAAATTTACAAGTTTTTCGACGATAGCCTCGTCGATTTCCAAGTCCAAATAGATTTGTATTTGATCAACACCTATTTTAGTCTTGGATAGAAGTCTATCGAAATTTTTATCCACTGCGACAGTTGGCACGGTATTAAGGACCGCAGAATAAAAAACAGCCAGATCGGATACGAAAGTATTCAAATTTTTGATCGTGCTTTCTTTTCTTTCCATTCCTAACTCACCCAGATAACTCGATATGTGGTTCAATAAAGGTGATTCGCAAAAATACTGCAATGCTTGAACTCGATTACTTTTAAAATCACAATCACATAACTTTCGAATAGTTTCCATTATCAGCATTATCCAATCCGGTTCGATTTCTTTCCTGTTCAAGATAACGTCGATACTAGCTTCCTTTCCGAAAATTTCGGAGATCATTTCATGGGGCTCTTTTTCCGACAACGATTTTAAATATCGGTATCCGACAAAAATTTCTTTCTTTGGTCTCTCCGAGCTATAAAATTGACTCCAATCGTTACGTCTGGTGGCTTTATCAGCTTCAGAAGGGTTGGATCCATTCTTATCGCCTTCGTATGATCTGCTACTACCAGTACGACTAAAATTAACTACGTCGTTACCATTCAGTTTTCGGTTTCGCCAATTGGTTTGTTCTGTTTTATTAGAAGTGGTATGTCGTCTAGGTATCGAACAAGGAAACGGCCGAACGTTCAGCGGTACGCTGCGATCCCTCCATCCTAATTTGCTTTCAGAAACATTTCGATCTTGACTGAAATTCTTGGTAGCTCGGTCAGCATTTCTCCAAGTATAATTTTCATCTTTGGGAGTGGAATGGTCGTTTCTTGAGACGGTTTGGCTGCAACCTATCGATCGATTTTTTTCAATATGAGAGCTATGGATATGGAGACTTTTCCCAAGTAAGTCTACAACTTCGGAAATATCGTCATTTTTCTTTTCGTCCATTATATCCTAAAAAAGAATTGTCAAAAAGTTTATACATACGTATTATTGATCAATACAGAACATTTTAAAAGATGAGGTACGTAATTATTCACGATTTACTGATTATATTTATACATACCTGAAACTTATCTTAATATTCATCGAACAAAATCATTCAAGATGGTAAATCGAAATCGATCGTAAAATCCCAATTATTATTTCACACCCATCATTACATTGAAAACTGAACGAAAACGAGATAGATAGAATGATAGAAATATTCCGCGAAATATGAACCGGCTTGACAAAAATAATAAACAATGGAATAAAACAGCGAACAGTTGCAACATAACAAAGAATGAACGAACTCTTCGTTGACTCTACGTCTACGCTGGAAGTTGCGACGTGACTCAAGTGAAATAATCTAATGTAACCATAACCAAACGATATTGAAACAGAGATAAGGAACCGGGGAACCACGAGTGTGTTCTTTTTATTTTGCAATAGTTTCAATTTTTCTATTCAACAGCTCAATCATGTTAAATAAATGGCATAACTTCAGATTCAAGGCAGAATGACTAAAACCTTCGAAAATAAGAAAATCTGACTCTTTAATTTGATTTTCGATTATTTCGTAATTTCAATTCGTTATTGCTGAACATGAATTTTCTGATTTTATAGAGTTACCAGACATCGACCTTAGTCTAGTTCCGTAAAAAATAAATTTTTGACCAACTTTTATTTTTGAGGTAAAAATTCACGAAATCGTCCTTTCCGTGAGTACCTACATGAAGACTCGCATCTCGAAACAGAAAATTAGAAATTAAGCATCAAAAATAAGCATAATATAAACTTTGTGCTGTAATTCTATATTATCCATTAACCGCAAATTCGAGTAAGTACATAATATAATAACTGATTAACGTAATTTAGATACTAACCAGACTACAAATTTCTAGTTTAGTTTTAAAGATTCGAAAATAAACCTCATATACGATTAAAACAACTAAACGATGCGGTTAACATAATTTGTAAAAGTATCAAAAAAATTAATTAAAACGATAATTTCTCAAATTGGAATAGCTCGGCCATGCTGGTCTGGTTGCACCATCCATATCAGAAGCTACTCGTGCAGTATCCACATACCGATGATTTTGGCCGCCAATTCTTTCACCACATTCGGGACAATTGCTTTCCTGCGTGGCTCCTCCGCATTCAGTAATACAATAGTAATGCCCTTTTGAACAAGTAAACCAATGCCCTTGACTGTTCACTCCGCCATTGAAATCTTTAGCCATGGCAGCATGAATCATTCTCTTCTCCTCTTGGGACACAAATTGGGTACTCTTCAGTTCTTCGCGAAGTTTATCGAATAACTCATCAATTCGAGCATCTTGTTCGGTATCGAAGCATTTTAGTCCGTACAGAATATCGATGATATCAGCATTTATGCTAGTCACATTTGGCGAATTTCGACTGATCTGGTATTCAGCTTTGTGTAAATAAACAATATAATCAACGATACGATGATATCTGTTCAATTCTTTCTGCGTTTCGTCGACTTGTTGCATATTTATTCGCAGAGTTTCAAGATTCAAACGTTTCAATATAAAGTCCAATCTTTGATATACACGTGATTTTTCCATTTCAGTGCATATCTTTAAATCGTCTAAACGAGAGATGATACTTGAGAACATGTTGATAAAAACATTCATCGATCTTAACTGTAGCGTAGAATAATGCCATCGACAATGTTCTCCACGGAATTGTCTTTGCAAACCTTCTTTGAAAGCGTCTACTGTTTTTCGAATCAATATTAATTCTGCAACGAGAAAATTTATAAACAAAATGACTTTATCAGTGTTTTGAAACAATGAACTAGGTAATTTGTAAAAAAAAATTCTAGGAACGGAAATCCGGATTATTCTTTCAAGGTCTGATTAGAAATTATTACTTGATTGAAATTCCTAACGATTTTGCTGACAAATAGCCATATTACAAGCTGATAGGTAGGTACCTAGACAGCTTTTTTGGAATGTTAGCCTGGCGACCAAGCAAAAATAAAATGAATCTTAGTCCGCATAAGATTGGAACTTAAGAATGAGGTCTTGATTTTTTGGAAACGTAATTATGTTTCATTACCCATTCTACCGAAATTTTCGGTTTTTCATGAATTTTTAAAAATTTTAAAATCGTTTTTTCAAAAAACAATCCGATATTCAGAAAAAGTATCCAATTTTAAAAATTATAAAATTAAAAAAAATCTTCCGAGATCCAAATTTCAAGTTTTATAAAAAATTATATTTTTAAAAAATATACCTAGCGTTTTTGGATTTTTAAATTTTTAAAAATTCGAGATATCAATTTGGACAGCTGAAATTTTTTGATTATACGTAGATTCTAAATCGTATTATAGCTGTTTCGTTCAAACCGAAGGCGAACAACTCCAGGATTTCCCTGTTTAGTTGGGGAAAGGTATGTACCATCTATTTCCGTCAAAATTTCATTCAAGTTTTTCACAGTTCCGTTCTCCTGTGCCATTAAAAAAATTACGTAAATAGACAAACGATGAGTATTTGTTGAATTTTTACCTTTACAGTATAATAAATCCTTCCTTAAATCCAAATTTTTCAATTTGCGAGTCACATCTTGGAAAATTATTCTCATTTCTCTTACGTTACCGTATATCTTCCTTTTAATATTTTGAAAATGTCGATAAACCATTTTCACTTGATTCATATATCTCAACGTTTTTGTGATTGGTGTTTTGCATACGGGACATAATTTCATAACAATTTCGCCTTCCTTGGCAGGCATATTTATGTATTTGTCCATAGCTCTGGACTCGATAAAATGATCGCAATCTTCCAGCAGAACGAAGCTACCAAAAAAAAAAAAAACGAGTTTAATATTCGGTAGGCATACTTATGAGTTTTAATCGAAACATGTATAAGGCTTTACCGAGCATCTTCCTCATCTTCATTGCCAAAAAATATAGATCTAACTTCTTCTTCGTCACAAATACGACATTTAGGAGGGCAAGGCTCTCCGCAAAATCCGATGCAGTCGTGGTCGCACGGCAGTTTTTTCGGGCACGGTTCGTAGCACGGTGGACGATTACAAATATCGCCGCATTTTCTCTTACATTTAAAATGAGGACATTTCCATTGACATTTTTCCTACAAAATAATCAATAAAATACAAATCAGAGACAATATTTCAAATTAAATTGACTTGATGAGGAACTTACTTCACAAGGAGCACAAGGTACGCCGCAATCCTTCGGGCATTTCGAATGTTTGCAAGAATATTGGCATGGTTTGGTACACGGCGGGCATACTTCTCGACAAGGGAACGTACAACTGCGTCGAAATAAGAATTGGAATTATTATTTTATAGAAACTGGTGAAAATATCACATTTTTGAGCTACCTATGTCCGCAAACCAAAACATTTCCGCACTTTTGCTGGCATGTTTTATGCAAACGACCCTGCCAGCAAGAGCCACAAGTTCCAGTGCAAAGATCACCGCATTTTAAAATCGTGTCACACGGTACGGTGCAGAATGAAAGCAATTCTTCCGCATCGACCACTTAAAAAAAAGCCAAATACGGATTAAGCTGCGAGTGGTAATAACTGTTGAGAATTTCATATCTCTTTACCTTCGTTTTTTCTCCAGCATTGAACGCTAGCAAAACCATGTCCACATAATGCTTGCACGCAAGTAGATTTTACAATTTTTTGACATCGAGTGGTACCGCACTCTTTACTGCAAACAGAATTACATTCATGTCCGCAAGGCGCGATTCGTTGGCATTTTTCTACGCATAATTTTCGTTCGGGAACAACCCTACATTCCATTTTCTTTACATGGCCACAATCTGGTATTATCTTCATTACCTATAAGTACAAATTAAAAAATCGTTGACTCCTAATTGGCCAGAAAAAAGTGCTGAATCGACTGTACGAACTTTATTCTCGCAAGGTGGACAATCTTCGAAACATTTCTTCAGACAAGAAACATTGCAATCGGGACATTTCCTACTGCATGGTTTTTGACAATCAATTTTATCAAGATCAGTTGAGCATTCAATCTTAAGCTGATGACCGCATTTTAAATTGAAATCAACCAGCACATTACATTTTCCGCATTCCATAAAACATGACTTTTGACATTTATGTTCTCTGATGCATTCCGGATTTATTTTCTCGCAAGTTTTACGACAATTGTACTGTAATGTAGAAACAGAACAAGATAATTCAAATAGCATAGTATTTATTTGCACGCAACATCACTTACTTTCAAATGATCAGGATCATTGGTTTTATGGCAATTTCGCAAACATTGGTGGCCACAATCTAACCTATCTTCGCAAGGAAACGAACATTTGACGTTTTCAATCGGCTCGAAACATTTTTTGACGATTTCATGAGAACAGAGTTCTAGAACAACCTTTACATCTACTTGACACGAATAGTTTTGGTAATCTTGCAAACACATAAGGGTGATTTTATGTCCACATGGTAGAGTACGTTCGATAGGTACGGTACATTGGTTGCAATCTTCGAAGCAATTTTTCTGGCATGGGTGGTTTTCGATGCATTGTCTGATTTAAATAAAAAAATTAATTTAATTTAAAATTATTTCTAATTTCTCCAAAAACAACATTGATCAGAAATTTTTTCCAAAATCATCAAAATTCAATAAGAGTCTGGCCGGATAAGGGATGAATTTGTATCTGGATTGGATATTTGTTCTGATGCCCACAAATGGTAACCCTTGATTAATGGCCGTTACTTCAAAATGGAGGAGAGGGGGTCAAAAATTTTTCCAGATTTTTTTACATCAGGAGGTACCTACCATTTGTGGGCATCAGAACGAAAATCCAACTCAGGGCCAAATTCTTACCTTATCCGGCCAGACCCTTTTCATTTTTTTGGTCAAAATTTCAATTTCTTTAGATTTTGGTGTTGAGAGGACAATATCAAAAAATGGAATTAATTTTCGATATTAACCTCTTTAAAATTCAATAGAACCATGTGACCGTTCAGAATGCGATATAAAAAATTAAAAGTCTAAACCAAAAAAGTAAGCAGAAGCAAACATGAAGACCCTAAGCTAGAATTTGACATTAAATTGAAAGCCAAGCAAAAAAATATGGTACGCCTCGGAGACAAATGAATTTAGGTCTATCACCTCAAGCATTTCTCACGACATTTTTTTTCCTTATGTTCCGCGTCCATTTTATGGCATACAAGTGGACATTTATGTCCGCAATCCAGAACTTCGTGGCAAAATTCATTACAGCCTCCTTCTAGTACCATGTTGAAATCCGATTTACAAGATACTTGCGTATGTATATCGTGCTTATCGCAATACAGCGTCAGTTTCGGTCCTAAAATGAAATTTCAATATGAATTTAAAACTTCAATGATAAAAAAATTTGATTCGTTACTAATAATTTTAATTTTTCAAACCGATGGCTTCTTGTTTAACCAGCTCTTCTTTAATATTCTTCCATAAATTTGAATCCGATAAGATATCCATATTTCCAATGATATAAAGACCAATCTTGGCTCTCGATAGAGCAACGCATACACGATTTTCGGTGCTTAAAAAACCGATTTTTCGTTCTTCGTTGCTTCTGACAAGCGAGAGCAATATGATGTCGTTTTCTTCGCCCTGATATTTATCTACTACGATGACTTTAACGTCTCGCATAATAGCATGGGTGCGTTTCATCTGGAAGTACATATAACAAAATTATTACATTGAAACTGAAATTATATTCGAGTCATTATTTATATTTATCGAGTTTTTCGCCGGAGATTTTTTAATTTTGTTCGAAATTCAATTTTTTTTTATGAAGTCATATGTATAACCAAGTGGAACATTATCCTATTTCATTTCTCAACTGACTTCTTGAAAGGGGTGCAGGGGAATTTATTTTTTATATCATATTATTTGGGAGGAAAGCTTCCGGTGGACTCATAAATTAAAAAAAAAAAAGAGGATTAAGAATTCGAACGAATCGACTAAAAAACGTTGTTTCAAATGTGGAGGGGGAGAGGTGAGAGAGGGTGGTAAAAGGTCAAAATTGAAAATAACCCTACACCTAACATGCCACCTAGTATTATTTATTTGGGCTACTTTTGAGCCTTCTCGCAGTGGAAGTTAAAATTTAAAACTACCAAATTTGAAATCATTGTTTAAATATTTACTCATCAAAGCTGGCACTTTTTTCGAGAACTTCTGAAAAACTGTCCTCTAAGAAAAAGAGTGAAATAAAAAATAGTTTGAAAAATATCCACAAAGACAAAATAAAATCAATAAATATTGTACCGACATCGATTTTCAAAAACGCTGTTTCTTATTATCTTGATCTTCAACTCAAAAATCAAAACTGAGCACCCATATTGCATTTTTCAAAATTTGCTAAATTTCAGTTTTGGAATCAAACGGATATCAAAACAAAATTTATAGAGCAAAAAGTTAAACTTGATAAATTTGACCATTTTGCATGACATTTTCAATGGACAACCCCCTCCCCCCCACTTTTATTCAAAATTATTTGCCAAACATGAAGGAAAATGTTTTCAATTTTAGAAAAAAGCTTGACTTTGCATGACTTGCTCGACCTTTTGGTTGAAAACTTTACTTAATATGTTGGCTTCTTCGTTAGACATCCTGCATTAGAATGAGTAGGGCCTTTGAAAACACGTAGGTACCTACATCAAAACCCATTTTCAGATACACGAAGAGATATTTTTCAAAAAAAAATCTTTCTCTCCTATACTGAACCGCTTTCTCGAAAATAGGTACTAAAAAAATCCGGTTTGAAGTGGGAAATAGAAGATGAAATTCAAGGGTCCATTTTTTTTCTTTCCAGGCATTATTTTCAATGACTGAGTCAATTTCCTTCAAATTTTTCCAGAAATAAAACAACCAATTCTTACAAACATGTATAGATACCTATTTGAAAATACATTGATTAATGCATACCTCCCTTATGAGGAACATTTGACCAGTGTAGGTGGTTAAAATTGTGATTTTTTCAGCAGCGTAGCCTTGTAAAAGAAGATAGCGACATAACTCAATCATGAACTCCGCTTCGAATTTGTTTTTTCTCGATGCCGAATCATCCACCTGAAACAAACAGTAGGATAGGTAGAGGTACCTAGGTGAACATTCTACATGTGGTTTTATTTTATTTCAGAAATTCAAACTCACCTTTTCTTCATGAACGGTATGCTCGATGAAAAACAAATTTTTGGTGATTCCGGTAACAGAAGGATAGTCGAGGACGGATTCGTGATTTTTCAGATCAGGATAGATCAATGGTACGATAAGACTCGATATTTCCGGTCTCATTCGATGCTGAATTTTTAACTGAGGGCAGTACATGTTGTTGTTGATCATGCGTTCAAATAATGAGATATTGATGTTGTATTTTTTCGATAATTCATATACGGCGGTGCTAGGTTTCAATTGCTTGTGATCGCCTGTATAAATAAGAAATCAAAAGAATTAAAATCTGCAAATAAATACTCAAACTGTTTAGCTTGATTGTCTAATTAATGTTAAAAATTACGTAAGAAAATTGAGTAAACGGAAATAAAGCATTTTTTTAAAAATTTCCAATATTAAAAATTTGTAGTTTTGGAGCCTGATTAGAGAAAAGGTAGATTAAACTGTAAAAAAAGAAAACTGCACCATGATTTGATGAAATTCTCATCTCATATTTTGAGAAACATTCGCATTGATAAATTATTTACTTTGGCGAACTAAACTGGCTAATTTTCAACTCATCACAAATCGAATCAGATAATAAATTAATTGAAAATTATACTCAGCAATATAGGTACTAAATATAGCTAACCAATCAATATGACGTGTTCGCATTTTTTACTCAATGAAACAACAATATGCGCTTCAAGCACTTCGGCTGCCTCTTCGACAATCACTGTGAAAAAATAAATCAACATTTTTTTGTTTGATTTAGATAATTTAAACATTCGCCAAACAATCCTATCACCAAATAGATACAAAATCTAAACTATTTACTGACCTATCGCCGGACTTAATGTTTTCAACATGACTTGCAAACGAGCTGCGCAAGTTGTAGTCATTCCAACCACTAAGGAATTTTTCACGACATGGAAATCCTCCAGTTGTTTGAGTTCCGCGTACTGCTGAGACTTTGAACGATACTGGGCTTCTAAATTTTTCAATTCTTCGTCGAAATTCAGTTTCAACTGCGATATCCAAGACCAATAGATAGTCCAACGTAGATCCATCGGCATTTCCCATACATTTACGTAACGTGCGCTGTATTTCTTAGACGAACCGAGCTCAGCATTTTGAAGATAATGACGTAACATTTTATATCGACGATCGATATTTCTCAAATCATCATTTAACCTACATCTCCAATTGTAATATCCGCTATAGTCATTGAGAAATCTGTTCGGTAACTCTTCCAAGTCATGTTGCTTTTCTTTGTATAAAGCTTCTAAATCTTCCAACGAAAGGCAATAAATCATAATATCTTTTAGTTTTACATTCTGCGGATCGAATACCTCATCTTCGTCAACCAATACATTCGCTTCTGCCGTTTCATCTTCGTAAAAAATCGAATTATAATTTTCAGCAGATGCCTTCGGACCAGCGTTAACGTCTTGGGTGATATTCTTCCTCGAATTTCGGGCAATGGAAGAATAGTGGTTAATATTCAATAACCAGAGAAGCACTGCGTCGTCATTGAGAATCATTTGTTCGAATTTCGACCCCATTACTTTACAAAGGATGTGATGAGATACAATACCTGTTGGATTTTCCAGCATATGTTTTTCTGCCGATTTTTTCTTGAGGTTATACAAAATAATTTTCATTTCGTCACGGCAATGATTCAAAGACGGGAGTACCCGTCTTACTTCTTTTCGTAGGATGTGCAGATTATCCCTGCCCCGTAAATTAAACGGTTTCAACTTTTCACTTTTTGACTGCCCGCCGGCCCTGACGATTCTCTGGGTAAATTTCAGAATTCCTTCGAGAAATTGATCCAAGGCGTGGTTCGTGTAACACACCAATAAAATCGGTGTTTTAATTTTTTTCATCGGTAGTAGACCACGGTTCGAGAATATATTTTTCAGCAGCACTTCTACGATCTTCAACCCGAGATAAGTTTTTCCTGTCCCGGGAGGTCCTTGAATAACGGTAAAATTACTCGTAAGCGCAGTTCTGAAAGCGTTGAATTGATGTTCATCGAAACCTATTGCCGAATAATCTGGCCAATCTAAATTTTCCACCAGATTAACTTTGTGATTGTAAATATCAAACGTTTTCGAAACTGAAATGTACTTGGGTAAATCTACGGTGGTGTCTCCGTCGACTATAAACTGTTTCATTGGAAAATCCTTCTCATTGTATTCTTTTAACGCTTTCATTACCAAACAGTAGGGCTCGAAAAATACCTCAGATTCTGCCATGATAAAGGACTGATTAAACATTTCCGGATCCAGAGCTTCATTTTCGATTAATATCACGAGAATTTGCCCACAATATAGTCTTTGAAGATCTCGGTCACATACGGTGGCGAAAAAAAACGTTTCGAAGTTATCACGAGTGAATATCAACAAGGAGCCGTACATGAATCGTTTACTGTATTCCCATTTTATTTTCAATTTCCCATTTACGTCGAAATTTACCACATATGCTACTTGGTTTCCTTTGGTCACTTCGATGTTTTCTATTCGTACGTTACGGTACAAACGCATACTTTCGTATTTATATTTGGTTTTGCCATGATGGACGATTGCATCTTTGTAGTCCCGCAACCCTCGACGTAACGGATCGATGAAATCTTCCCTGATTAAGCGAAATTGAACGTCTAAATAATGATTAACATCGTCGTAAGCTCCCTTTATTTTATTTGGTCTGACGAAACCGAAATCATGACGATTTAGATCTTCGTGAGTTGGATATAGACTCAACTCACGAAAATCATCCGGTGGTGGTGTATTGCCCAACACTTCCAAATAATTACGACGCGGTTTTCCAATTTTACTTTCGCGAATATTCTTTTCGTCTTCGAGCCTTTTTTCCAAATTCGAAAGTTGTTCCACAATCGTCGGGTCGATTTTTTTGTGCAAGTAGGTATCCATTTGGTCGATGCTCATTTTAGTCTTGGTTAAAAATTTTTCGAAATTTTTATCAACGGCGATCGTCGGTATGGTGTTGATTACCGCGGAATAAAAAACGACAAGATCTGATATAAAAGAATTCATATTTTCAATAGTTTTTTGGTTTTTTTCAATTCCTACTTCGCCCAAGTAACGAGAAATATGATCGAGTAAAGGCGATTCGCAAAAATACTGTAGAGCTTGGGCTCGATTACTTTGGAAATCAGATTCGCACAATTTTCGAACAGTTTCTACTATCAACATGATCCAATCAGCTTGGAGTTCATTTCGGTTCAAGACGATGTTAATATTAGCATCTTTTCTGAATATTTCGCAGATCATTTCATGAGGTTCTTTCTCTGACAACGCTTTCAAATAGTTATAACCAACAAATATTTTTCGGTGAGGTTTCTCTGGTCGATTGATTTGATTACAGTTGCGCTCGTTTGGTACATCACGAGGACCGAAATTAGTTTTATCGCGACGTTTATTTATATCGAGGGCATTATTAAAAAATGAAGGCTTCCTCTGAAGTTCGCTGATTTGTTCTCTTACAGTAGACGTGGCAGATCGCCCAGATGATGAGTAGGGATGCAACGACGGAACACAGAAAGTATTCGATTTGTTAACTGAACTTTCTGCATCAGACGTGTGAGATTTGAAGATTCCAGTTTTTTTATTTCGTGACTTGGTATTACTTTTTGAAACACTGATAGCGCTAAGACTTCGCGGTCTTAGTGCAGGATTTCTAGGGATATAACATTTACGAGCAGGAACGAGGTCGGTTCGATTAGAATTCCTCGGACTATCAATCGCTGTTGAATGAACAGTTTTTGAGTGGTTTCGTACAGGTCCTGGAATGATTTGGTTGCTATTGATTGGTAGGGTTCCCACATTTTCGCTGTCGATATCAAGACGTTCCTCTGGTAGGTCTATGACGCTGATAAGATCTTCACTTTGACCCTCGGCCATTTGTTACCTAGAAAGAAGTACGTTGAAACGTGTCAAGATTAGTTTGTATGAGAATATTTTAATATAGTACGTATAAATTTTTATGTGATATGTTATTCGATCCACATCATCTAAAGCTGCAGATAAAATAAAAATAATGGGTAAAATGAACTTGAAAAGAGTATTTGATAATGACTTTCCCTGATGACGTGATGAGTCAATTGTCTAATCTAAATATTAGGAAATGAAACTGGACATTACCGAAATTTCGAAGAATTTAAAATAAAATTGATAAAATGAGGTGGTTGTTCACAATTTTTACCTGATACGGTTCCTGAAACTTCAACGAGTATCCTTTACTCATCAATTTAAAATATGTATTTCACGTCGAAAATGAATCGACACATACATAATGCACGCAAATCACACCACAATCATGATAATGAAACGAACAATGAATTCAACACAAACAATGCAGAAGATCAACTTCAGTGCTTCGGCAATCAAAAATGCAAACTGCAAACCGTCGACAAATCCTGAGCTTTGAACTTTAAGTGAATAGTACAAATACGTACAATTATGCAAAAGAGTAAAAGGAAACCGAAATGAGAGCTGAAACGCTGAAAGCTGAAACCAATTACTCATGCGGTGAAGGTGGGTGAAGGAGAAGGATGAACATTGAAGATTGAACTCAACTCATCAACTGAACTTGGAATACGGACTACGGAGTGACGTCTTACGTCGCGTCATCACGTGATACAAACAATAAGAAAAAAAAAATAAAAGATAAAATTACTGCCTGAGTGCCTGCCCCTGCCACCTGCCAGGCAGCCTGTGGAAGTTTGCGTTTGGATGTGTGATTGTGTATGTGTGGAAATGTGGAATGCGACTTGCGAGTCTAACCGATGACGGCGATGACGTGCGTCCATGTTTTTAAACAATTTTATTTTAATTTATATTCTTTTATGCTAATTGAAGGATTTTTCAAAAATTACAAAATTAGACAACTCTCCAAAAAATCAGTCTATTTTTCAAACATTTTAAGCAGTTTTCCATTCAATCTTTTATAAAAGTTTCCATTTCGTCCATATTATCTACGTAGTTCATAGTTCTTTACAAAAATTAAACATTTTTGAAATTTTTTTACCTGATATCAAAATTGAAGGAACTGTAGATCATTCCGAATAAATGAGCTTCAAAGAAATAATTATCCTTACAATTTTGAATTACCTACTTATTAAGTAAGTTAGGTACTCACTTGAAGTTGGTAGTAGGTAGGTAGAGCCGGTAGAGGTACCCTTTCCTTCTGGAGTAAAAAAAAAACCCTCAGAACCATTATGTTTAGTTTTTCAAAATATAAGTAAGTCCATAAATGCTAGTATTTTGTACCGTTGACCGTTGTACCTAGCAGATATATGTGACCCTGTTGTAAAGAAGGGACCTTGTGTAAAAAAATCGATATTTTTATTTTTATGTGTTTGGTCTAGATTTGGTGTCATTTATTGGATCAAAAACGTGAAAAATGAGACATCGACTTTTTATACTTGGTCCATCCTTTACGACAGGGTCACATATGTACATAATTTGTATGTAGGTAGATATACAAATTATGTCTTGAAAATAGGATCAAAAAACCAAATCGACGAAAAGGGTGAACTCGACACATAAAGATCATTTCCCGTGGATAGATATTTCATTCTACTAAATTAATTTGAGGTTGTTTTTCTGTTTTACAATTTTGAATTTTTCAAGGGTATCTTCTCAAAAAAATATTTTTTGCATTTTCTCTCTCTCTCTCTCTCTCTCTCTCTAAAAAAAGGGGAGAACAAAATTATCAATATTAAAAAGAATATCTTTTCGTAAAATTACTTCATTTCAATGAACTTTTATTTAAAAAAGAAATACAAATACACAATGAGGAAATGCATCAGTATCTTTTATGACATGACAAAATCGAAAAATATTTCTGGACGTCTGAATAATTAAATTACGTACCTGTAAGTAAAAATTCTATTTAAAAAAAAAACAAGTTACGAGTGGGCAATATTTAAAAAAAAGAGAGAATTCCTATTGAAGTTTAAATCAATGCGACAATGCCTATAACTTATGGCATGATCTATGGAAAAACTGTCTTTACGATTTTAAAATCAAAAATTTGATCAATATTAAAAAACCATGTAATAACACATTCACACATAAGTAATACGTAGATCTAAGTATAGGTAGGTATTGTAAAATTTGACACGAAAATTTTTTATTTTAGGTACCTATATGAAACATATATGAGTAAGTACATAAAAATACAAGAATTTTCAATTTTAAACTTTCAAAAAATAAAACTCATTGCGTAACACTCAAATCATATAAAATTGAAATACATTTTCTAGTTGAAAAATGGCACACTCATTCACCGGAATATCTGAAGTACCTACGTACCTATATAAAGTACTTGGTGACTAGGGAACTCATCCTTTTACTATAATTTAATTGAAAGTAATTTTATGACGCTATAACCTCATCAAAAAATCTCTCATTCAAAGCACAACCAGAAATCTACCAACTACCATACATACAAAATTATTCAACAAAAAAAAATAAACAAAACACACTAAAACGTTTAAAAATATACGATTTCACAACAGACCATTTTCAAACCATAAACAATCAACTTTTTTCAAATCAATAGGTAGTCATTCAAAAAAAAAAAAAACAATATTTCAAGTTCTCGAACGGCAGTCTTAGGAAAATTTATACCTATAATGTACCCAATTTATTCAAAAATTTGTGCGTAGTTGGATAATCCTGTCGATTCACCTTTTGGCTTTCAAAAAATTTTAAGCGCTTTAGCCTTTCCCATTTCTTCAAAAATAAAATAATAGTTTCAAGTTTGTTGATTTTTTTTTCAAATGAATCTTCATAATTATGGAAAATGAATAATTTTCTGGGAATTATTTTCGCAACCACTGGAACTTTATGAATATCATTCAAATTTTTTTTTCAATTCATAACTCACGAAAGGGTATAAATAAATTAGGTACTCAGTCGAGCCGATTCTCCACCATCGAATAATTCCCACCCCATCCAGAATTTCAACTTAAGGCTCGCCAGATTCGGGCAGGCTTGTCTGTGTGGCAACTCGATCATAGGATAGCAAATCGTTGGAACTTGCTGACGTGTAATTTCGCACAGATGAACGACGTCCGTTTAGATGGATCCTTTCAGAGCTTTCTCCATCGGAGTCTCGTTCCAAATTGAACAGTACGCCAATGTTTAATTGCGGTATGTCGTTGAACATTGTCACGATGACGAGCACACACAACAACGAAAAGAACAAATAGCCTGAAAAATTGATACATCACATTAAAACGATTTATCTGATCAGAATTATACAGCAGAATGGAACGAAAAAAAAGGAAGAACTGAATTAAAACAACAAAAATTGATGAAATTGTTCACTTTGAATGGGAAAATTTTCAAAAAAAATTTGAGACATTCAAATCAAAATATGATGGAGTTGAGAAAACTCAAAGTGAGACCATTCTCGTGAAAAATTATCACAATTTTTTCCTTTTCCAAGTTATGCCACCTGCCGAGAACTTAGATCACTCTAATCAATGTGAAATTTCACCTTTTTATTCCTTTCTAAGTCTGAATCATTGACCACGAAATTGGATACCACTGTTTTCTCCCAACAAGTAATGGAGTTGAATGAAATTCAAATTTGTCGTTCAGTGGTTCCGAAAGTAGGCCATTTTTTGACTGCTAGAATAATAATTTTAAATTCATTTTTTCAAAAAATTTTATGGCAGGGCTGCTACGTGAAATTTTCATAAAATTTCGTGGTTAAAAATTCAAATGGAATTGATAGTCCTGCCATGAAAAATTTTTGAAAAGCTCTACCAAATATCAATTTAAGAAGCCAAGAAATTATTTGGATGGATTTTGAGGTGGGATGAGAAATTTAAATTAGAAGGAAATTAAAAAATCCGTAATCTCACGTTCTGCAATTTTTCAACCCCCTTGATAAGGGAAAAAAATGATACCTATCCAATTTCGAGATTGATGATTTATGAAAATGTAGGAACTCAAATCGTACTTTATTAAGGGAAATGATCGAAATTTCCAGCAAGGGCACAATAACTCGTTTTTTTCCGAAAATAACCCCACTTTGAAATCTCTTATCTCAGTCTCCCTTCCCGCTGTGAAGTTCAAAATTTTTTTGAGTGGTATTTCACTCCAAATGAAATATCTCCCCAATTTTTATCAAAATTCAAGCAACATTTTTTTTCAATCCATCCTCAAACCCATTGATGGGCAGCTAGATACTCACCAGTTGAGAAAAATTTGTACAACGCTCTATATTGTTGATTAGGCACATCACCAGGAATATAATCGCCAAGTCCAACAGTAGTCAATGTAATAAAACAGTAATACAATCCGTCCAGATAATTCCATTCGGGTTCTATGGTCGAAAATACATACGCCGGAATGAATAACAGAAATACAAGTAGGAACGCGGTAACAACGGTGAAATGTAACATTTTAATTTGAAACGGAGTCATAGAATGGATCAGTCGTCTATGGAGGAATCGCTCGAATATCAGTATGGGTATCATTACCCTCTGCACAACTGCTGTACCGAGAGCCAACGTCAAAGGCAGGCCTACCATGATGTATAATATACAAAATATCTTTCCGGCCGTCGTCCTAGGCGTTATACGGCCATAACCTGCAATCGAAAGTACCTAGATTGAAAACATACCTACGAAATTTTGCCCAAATGGCAACTTTTCACTCGTCTTTGCAAAAGCTATAGCATACCTATTGTAGTCAAAATGGTAACTGTAAAAAATAAGGCTTGAGAAAAGGACCAATTCGATTCACCGGTAGGATCTGTGTAGGAACCATTGCCTTCGAAACTGACTCCGTTGTTGTTCGCTTCCAGAGCCACCGACAAAAGTTCGTTCAATTCTTTGGCTGTAAAATACAACGAAATATGGTAATTAGCTAATTATGAATGAAAACATCCAATCAGACGAAGTTTTCGCAACGTCTAATCGATATCTGTATTTTTTGATAATGTTCAAGTTCATTAATCTTTGGCATACTCGATATTAAATGCTAATTTACAATGATGATGATCAAAACGGCGATCTTTTTCACCAAACCTGACGTATGAAGGGAAATCAGCAATACGCGAAGCTTTGGTAAGAAATAATTCGAGGCGTAGAACGAGATAAAATTTTTTTAATTACAACTCGTAGTTTAACACGTCATTTGTGATATCGATTTGCAAAATCTCATAAAGTAAACAATTTTTAAACAGAAAGGTTTATATTGAAAAGATGGATGCCGAGAACGTCATCTCGTTCTTTTTTGGGAATTTTGGTGGTGATTTTTCATCATTACCTCACGTCCAGACCATAGAAAAAGACACCTACTTGCATAGTCACACCCAGAAATTAATTAAGGGAGGGGCTGAGAATTTGAGAAAAATGGGGGAGGGAGGGTCAAATTTCAAATTAATCATTTTTTTTACTGATCTTTCAGTAGAAAATCATTAATTTTTTCTGACAAACTGGGAATTTATGGAAGAATTGGTGGTTTTCGACTCGAAAATTTAAAAAGGCTAAAATACTGCCCGAGTGAAGCGAGGTCTTAAATTTTTTTGAAAAAATACAGTTTAAAAAAATGCACTTTTTAAATATTAAAAAAATCTTTTTTCTGAGCCCAAGGAGGGGCTCAAGCCCCTTAAGCCCCCCTTTGGGGGCACCTATGCCTACCCGTGGGTACATAATTTTTAAAAATTGGTTCAGAAATTGAAAAAATCAGAATTTTTTTCAATCATTTTAAATTTTGTTGAATCAGTTGAATGTATTTACTCAGCTTTTCAGACCGAATAAAGAAGAAAAATTGATTTTTACAAGGTAGTTTGAGATCTAAAATACAACTTCCTATGTGCCTTTGTTCGAAACTTTTTAAAAAAATTTTAATTTAAAATTTGAAACATGATTTAATAAAATGAATTAAAATAATAAAAGATCTCAAATAAAATTAAATATTTGAAGGAAGGGAGGGGGAGGGGGTAATAGGAAAATGTCAAATGAATCGGTTTCCTCATTCTTTTTTTTCTGAATTTTGAATGTGAAAATTTTACTTTTCATACTCAACCATCAGCCACCACTTCTTCGCAATCTGAACAAATTGAAAAAAACTTTGAAAATTCCTTGAACTTTTTTTTTTAAAAACTGGACAATGAAACTGAAAATAAGCAGGTACATACCTACATATGGATTTTAAAATGTTTTAGGCATATTAAAAAATTGGAAAACAATTTTTCTAAGAACATTTTAAAACTTTGATTGAAGCCCATCGATGACTCCATTTTTGAAAAAAAAAAAAAATACACGGAAGCCCTTTAGATGAACGGAGATGTGGGGCAACAATAAAGAAAAATTGTTGCCAATGATTTTTTGAGTAAAAAACACCTGCTTCCAATTTCTCAAAATAAGCGCATGATTTTTTCGTGGCTTTTTTATGAAGATTTTGACGAATTTTTTATCTTACTGCCTCTCACTCTTTTCTAAAACCTACCATAATATTAGGTCCCTGGGCAAAAAAATTATAAGATTTTTTTCAAAATAAAACCAAGTTTTTTTTCACACAGATCAGCACGTTCCTTTCAAAACTGACCAAAGTTATTTTTTCAATACTGACAAACTTTTTTTTTTTTCAAACAGACCAACGTTCTTTTCAATCCAACGTTTTTTTTAAAAACAGTTTCCATGTCAAATCGATCTTATGTACATATTTCTGACATCTAAAGGGGTTCCCAAAATCCTGAAATTTATCGTGCTCTTCAATCACCAAATGATACCAAAATCTCAATTGTTACTTTTTCTTAAGAAAATTCAACCTAAAACTAAAAAAGTAATCTCCAATTGTAAAATTTTCTTATTAACCGGATCATGAAAAAAAAAATTATACATAGTTACAAGAAAAATAATACTCAATGGAAAAAAAAATTAAAAGGTATTTTTCCTGCTTGTTATTGACAGATTTAATTTTTTATTTGACATCTATTTAATTTTTTTCGATCGCCTCCACTTTCCTCATGCAGCTATTTTCCTTATCACACAATAACATTTATTTATACCTAGGTGGAGTGATTTTACACCCCCGAGGGAAAAATGCTCATTCGCCAATTGAATTCGCACGTTTTAAAAGGAAGAAAAAATAAGAGAATTTAAACTTTTAATTAAATAAGTTAACGTCGGTGGACGAGTTAAGTTAAGCAAACAAATGTAAGTCGAATTAGGTCATTTGTTTACCTTCTATTTATAGGTAGCAGAGACCGCATAGTTTAATGTTTTGTGTGCTTTTATGCATGCTAAGTGAATCTCGAAAAAATTTCAACCCATAACTTTTACCACCCACATTAAGTATGATTTTCTATTTATGTATTGTTTCGGATCACACTCATTTCATAAACACTTCCATCGAATTGAAAAAATATGTATCGAAGTTGCAGAATAACAAATTGCATCAATCTAACACGATTCGTTCACTTTATTTTATAAGATTTCCCATTCAAAGAAAATGGAAAAATAATGTAAGAAAATTTTCAAAAACGAGGGTATCAATTTTTCGCCTATTTCTCAACCTGCGAAAATGTCGTCGCGAAAATTCCGCATTTCAATAAGAGTTCGCTACCGAATAAGTATAAATCGACAGCAAAACATTGAATTTCGAGCTTTTGGAATCTTAAATCTTATCACGATAGCGTTTCAACTTGGTGTTATGCTATTGTGTGATAAATGCGCAGCTCGTCTCGAACGAGAGAGATAGACGAGAGGTGCGAACATATGCGACGGAAAATCCATCCTGTGGTATAGATATCGACGTAATAATTTCGATGAATAAATTGTATAAATAAATTTGTTTCGAACGAGATAGATATCTAGATATTTCGTTGGTATATTTTTTCTGTTTTCGCGAAAGGGGTCGGGAAATTACCTACATGACTAGTAGAATTTTACCATTTCTTTTCAGTCGCCGACGTAATTGGGTTAATCTTGAATCAGAAAGATTAGATTAGGAATGAACTTATTTGCCCTTTTTTTTTTGCAATGTAGTGTACCTAACTGAATGTAAAATTTAACGAAAGTGGTGTTCTTGAAAAATTCAACATTTAGAGTTGGGATTTTGATAGGAATTTTGTATTTTTAGGGAGTAATTTATTTGAAAGATTTTCATTCGAAGGCAAGTGAGGAGGTCAGCTAGATAGATATGTACATAACTTTTAAGAAAATGGGTAGGAAATTAGGAACCTGATTTCTTTCTAATTTTAATATAAATGAGGAGGTGAAAGATGGGTGGTTAATACTGCACAACAAAAAAATCTAAATTTTGACCAAAATTAGGATGGTGATGAATTTTTAGTTTCCGATTTTGCAGTAAGTAAAGGAATGTCAAAAAAATCAAGTGGAAAATAAATGGAAAAATTACATATTTTTCAAAAAAAAATCCAAAATTAATCTCCAACCTCAAAGGGGTTTGAAGCTTGGGATCTCCAAAGTTGGCCATTTTCGACTATTTTTTGGAAGCTTCGGAGAAAATTTCTCTATAAACATTTTAAAAAATCTTCCGACGCCACTGACTTGGGGTTTAGCATAAGACCTTGGAGATACTACAGGTACCTCCGAAGTCTATGGGCTTAGTCCTCCCAGATCAGCGGTGGCAGCCTAGATTTTACCGGCGTGTTGCCAAGAACTGACAAGAATATCTAATCCCTATAAGAGGTCACTTCGCACCCCCCCCCCCCCCAACACCCCACCACTTTTACAATTTTTCAATGGTGAATTTTGCAATTTCAATCGTTCAGAATTGAGTAAAAGAGCCTTTCCTAATAAGGGTCAAAAATGGCCCTTGACCCAAAATCGGTCAAAATGGGCCCAAAAGGTAACTTATGGTGTAAAAACATCCCAAAAAATTGTTTGACCCCCTACCGTGGCCCTTTCGGAATTATTGTACTTTTAATGTCGAAATTTCAACACGCGATATCTCTGGGTGGTTAAAAAAATGTATAATTTTCAGAGATTATACATCTTGCTGGCCCGTGCTCACACGACAAGGCAAAAAGCTGATTGTCTGTAGTTGTTAGATACATTTTTTTTAACATTCTGAATCAATTGAAAGGGCCATTTTCATGAGCTTTTCTTCAGAGCTGGAAAATTGTTAAAATTTTCTGGTTGCCCTGAAATGTCTCGAAAACGCCTACAATCGATTTGGCAGGTCTGAAATAGGGTGTTATTGAATTTCAGCTTTTTTCGTTGATCAAATCAAATATATTTTGGAATTTCAAAAATTCGCTAAAATTGGAGAAATGCACTTCAGCGCTTAAAATTTTGGAAATGGATTTTTTTTATGGTGTACTTTCAATTTATGGCAATTTGACTCAAAATTTTACTTCGAGTAGGGATACCTTGCTTCTTACTGTAAAAAAGTAGTAAAAAATCACGTTTTTTTTGAAAAATGTGATGCATGACGACCTGGCGGAAATATTAAAAAATTTCCAGCCATGTACTTACCCCTCAATTTTTTTTAATTTTTTGAAAATTTCAAAGTGAAAAAATTTGGGAAAATGTGAACCGAAAATTTTCAAAAAATTCTCATTCGTACTACCCAGCAAGATGTATAATCTCTGGAAAGTACACATTTTATTAACCACCCCTTCCAGAAATATCGCGTGTTGCAATTTCGACATTAAAAGTACGATAATTCCGAAAGGGGTGGGGGTAGGGCCAAAAAAATTTTTGGGATGTTTTTAGACCATAAGTAACCTTTTGATCCCATTTTGACCGATTTTGGGTCAAGGGCCGTTTTTGACCCCTATTAGGAAAGGCTGTTTGAAAAAATATAAAATATGCCATAACCCGAGCGAAGCGAGGGCGAAAATTTTGGAATAAATACACATGAAAACTTGAAAAATAGCCTTTTTCAAAATTTCTTGTTATCGATAATTATCGATAGTTATCTACGTGTTCTCAAAGATTTTTCATATTTCGCGTGTTGCAACAGATTTTTGCCGTGTTGCCACAGACTTTCGCCGTGTTGCCGTGGCAACACGTGCAACACAGAGGCTGCCACCTCTGTCCCAGATCCATTTCCTTAAACCCTCTCATAGTCTTGAGTAAAATTCTATATTTTTTAATCAACGAAATAAATTTATTTGAAAATTTGTGATTTTTCATCGATTTTTTTGGCAGGTGGATTATTTACTGAGAAATCATTAATTTTTGATCCGGAAATCAGTGAAAAATCAATGATAGATTATTTTACTGATTTAAAAAGACGAATTTCAAAAAATTTATGATGAAAAATCTCCTTACCGAGCTTGAGGAGGGAGCTCGAGATCCCTGAACCCCCTCTTCCTCCCTTGGGTGTTATTTTCACCAAGGACGTCCTTGATTTTCACGAACCGTGAAACCTTGAAAAAATATTCGATTTTTAATGTTCAAAAATAATTTTTTCTTGTTTTAATGCTTCGCAAATTTCTATCTGGTTCAATGGGGGGGGGAGGGGGGGTTTACAATGTACTCTTTGTACCGTACGTTTCGATGCCATTGCTTTTTGTGTTTCTTTAAACATTTGAGAGAAATGTCGTTTTTGAGTAGAAATATTAATTCTGTACTACGATCATTTCTGTCTTAATTTATACCTAAAATTGAAGTGGGGAAAGAGGAGAGGTAAACATTATGATTAATGTTTTTTTGGTCTGGATACAGCTTTCAAGACCGTTTTTGTTCCTAATTTCCCCTAAAAAATAAAAATAAATTCTTTTTTTTTATTCAAATTATCGCAATCTAAATCCGACTGCAAAAAGCAAGGTAAAATCTGGCTCAAATCGAGGTTCCGATTGCTCAGGAGAGGCAAAAAATCAAGATGCGTCCCTGACTAGATGACAAAAAATTTTAAGAGATGTTTTTAGGGGCATTATTATTATAGGCAAAAACTTTGACAAAAAATGAAGTAAAGTTTCCTTAGTTGAAACTTGAAAGGAAATGTTGATAACATGGATGTTTTTTTCCTCTCATCCTGACTTCTAATATTAACTTAGGTAATTTCAAAAATATAAAAATTGGTTTTCAAAATTTAAAAATTGACTTTCAGCTCTTTGATATTTTTTCTGTTATCCTGACTCCCTGATTTCAAGTCAATTTTCAGCTTCTGACTTTTTGATATGTACGAAATTGATTTCGAAAATATAAAAATTTCCAAGTTTTCAAAAGTTAGTTTCTGACTTTCTGATATCAAGTTAATTTAGAAAATAGAAAAATTTTCAGTTTCTGACTTTCTGATATGTACCTATAAGTATAATTCATAAGCTGATTTCGAAAATATAGAAATTTATAAGTTTTTGACTTTTGGTGACACAAAATAGCGTCTTAAAAATTTTGGAATGATTCCCCACCTAAGAGGAAAAAACATACCTACTCGTATCCATGTTAAAATAAAAATTTGTAAGTTTTAAAAAGTTGACGTTTGACTTTCTTACATCAAGTTAATTTCAGCGAGACGCAAAATGCATTAGGTTAATTATTCTTTCTGACATTAAGTTAATTTCGAAAATACAAAATTTATAAGATTTTGGCTTAGTTGATTTTGAAAAAATGAAAATTTGTAAGTTTTCAAAAGTCAGCTTCTGACTTTCTGACATTAAGTTAATTTTGAAAATACAATAATTTTTAAGTTTTTGACTGAGCGTCACGCAAAATAGCATCTTAAAAATTTTTGACCTTGGAGTCAAGCCAGAGTCGAGAGTCTAATTAACTCGGACTCTGGCTTGATTCCAGAGTCAATCTGGAGTCAGTGAGTCAAGGTGGAATCGAAAATGAGCTTCCTCCCTTGCCTCCGGAGTAAATAGTCAGGAGTCAACTCTCTCCCTTGATTTCGGAGGTCAGATGGAGTTACGAGTAAAATTTTTGCTGATTCTTATTCCCTGGTTTATTATCGGGAAAAAATAATTATTTTAAATGAATATAGTGCAATTTTCTCGTAATGATTTTATTTTTAACGAGCAAATGACGTCAATTTTTTGATAAATCGAACGTATTCGCCTGCATTGATGAAAATAGGAACGTAGCTACCTTTCTAAATCTACATTTCGTCCCCCCGGCCCTCCCCCGCACCTATTCGTTTGGTTCAAAATGCGATGATAAAATCTTTTAGAAAATAAAATGCTTCTTTGCCCTCTTCCTCTCCTTCATGTTCACCTCCTCTCTCCTCTTGTAGAAGAGGGAAAGGGGTCAAGAAGCATATTTTATATTTCAAACTATTTTATCATCATTTAAAACCAAATTAGTGGGGGGGAGGGGGGAGGAGGAAAAGATTTTGGAAAGCAGCTACGTTCTTATTTTAATCAATGCAGGTGAATACTTTCAATTTATCCGAAAATCTACGTCATTTTCTCGTTAAAAATAAAATCATTACGAGAAAATTGGACTATTTACTCAAAATAATTATTTCCTAACCAGATAAACTAGAAATATTTTAATCTTAGATCAAGGTTCTAAGAAGTATTTATTTTACTTCGACTCCTCTCACGTGACTATTCTGATTGGCTCTTAAATAATAATCTTCCCATACATTACTTTTATAATTGAAATTGTCCACGAACGATATGTTGATAATTCAAGTTGAAAAATCTGAAATATTTGAAAATTCTTTCCAATTTCACCCCTACTTATGCCATTCGCAAAACAGTTGAAATAACAACGTACTTGAAATACACGAATGCTCCATTAAAAACTGAGTGAGTTTTTCTTTCACTTTATTCTGATCTTTTCGCTCCAACGGAGCCTCCAAAGCAGCAAACATAAACGCTCCGGTAATCAAATACATCGCGTAAAAAATAATGAAAAAACAGCACAAAAACGAACTCCGCCGGAACCCGTAAACTTTTCGAAAATGAGCAGTTTGATAGCTCTCCATATTCAACCGAACCATACTTAGACCGAAACAAATATTTCATCAAATAATACAATCCATAAGGTATCTCATAAGCACTTGATATATTAATCCACTCATCATCTCAAGTTAATTACCGCGAACACAATGACAAATCCACGCTGGATTTTCAACTCGAAGCGAACATCTATGTAGATTTTTCGCCCAAGAAAACCAACTCGAAAATGCGTTAGAAAATATTTGAATATTGTTCTCATCGTAAGTAAAGTTTACAATCCCCACCAAGTTATTTACCGCGTATTGTAATCTGGTTACCTTATCTTGGTTTATCACAATTTGGTATTTATCTGCACTGGCTTGTGAAAAAAATTAACCTTTAGCCTTCCCATTGAAAAGATAAGGCCTGTGACTTTGTAGAATTCATTTTTGATAGGTAGTTCTATGCTAGCTCTTTATTCGGCAGTTGCATTGTGCAGGTGACGTGTGAAAAATACAGAGGGATGTTTACTCATGTCCTTTGTTTTCTGAAGGAGGTTTGAGGTTCATTGATTATTATTTTAATGGTAGGTACCTAGTTATTTAGAAGTAGTCTGGTGAATAATATAAAACGAGAGAATGTTTCAAGTCACGTGAATATTCAACACTTTTTATGAGGTTATGTTTAATGATAAGAAGCTGAGCAAATTGACGTAAGTATTTTTAAATTGGCAAATAGGAAGCTGTCTGAACTCGGAATATACTCGTAGTTAATCACCTGTCTTAGAGCAAATACCCATTACCTAATACCTACCCATGTAAAGCCATATTAATGGATCCAATTGCAATTTAACTAGTCTGCCGAGAACGCAGGTGAGATTTTATTTTACGATGCGAAAAGAAATTATCAGTGAAAAAAAATTGATAAAATCGTAAGCTTGAGTTATGACTAATTTGGACAGGATAATTCATTTCTTTATAAATTACTTTCGTCTAAAACTATCCATCAATAAAGATAACAACGTTACGAATAGATTTAGACGAAAAACAACTCTGTATTCGGGGTCAAGATGTTTGAAAACATAGATTGGGATACACATGACATGTTTTTATTATTTTTCAATTTTTGGGGAGTCAAAGAGAGAGAAGAAGAGGAAAATGGAAGAAGAATTTGGATAGGTAAGTCGAAATGTTCAATGTACCTGCATCTATTATTTACTTATGTAGTAAGTTTTCATGAATGTAGAAGTAGAACTGGGAATTTTGAAAGCAGTTATTTCTCTTCCTCCTCCTCTCCCCCTCCTTCTTATAAGCGACTGAAATTGAAATTGAGGAGCAATTCGGAGGAAAAATACGTTTTAAGAGTAAAGAATTTAAATGTGACGGGAGTGAAGAAAGAAGAAGATGGCAGACAGCCAAAATTAAAAAATAATTCGATTTTTGAACTCGAGCTTTTTAAAATTTTTTGGTGAAAGTAGATCTTCAGACGTCCAGACCAGTTCCCACCAAGATTTGAATCACAAAATTCATGATTTATGACCGAAATGATTCGAATCAAAAATATTATAGGTAAAATGATTCGTGATTCGTGACTTGTAAAAATGATTCGAGTTTTTTGAATCATTCCATTTTTTTTTTTTTACTTTTTGTGTAAATCGCTGTGTAATTGTGTAATTTTTTATGGAGTTTTTCAATTTCTGAGGGGTAAACATCCAAAATTTAAGACTAAAAGTGAATTCATTCAATTTTTTTCGGTTCCAAACTACAATTTTTCCTTATTTTGAGCTCGAGCTCGAAATTTTTCAGAAAAAAGATTACTACGTCTTCTTCAGTAATATTTCAGCTATATAGCTAGCTGACATTTTTCGACAAAAATCGAATTTTTTGAAAATGTTTCGAAATTGTCTATGTCGACGAATAATTTTGGAAATGATTTGACCAAAAAATGATTCGAATCTTTTTTTCCGTGCATGATTCTAGATTATGATTCATAGGCGCACCCAGAAATTAATTAAGGAAGTGGCTAAGAATTTGAGAAAATGAGAGGAAGGGTCAAATTTCAGATTACTTAGTCATTTTTCACTGAATTTTCAGTCAAAAATCATTAATTTTTTCTGACAAATTGGAAATTTATTGAGGAATTGGCGATTCTTGAGTGAAATCAAACTCAAAAACTGTCATCAATAATTTTAAATTTCATCTTCAATTTTATTAACCATAAATTTTTTTCGATTGAAATTTTCTTGAAATTTTTCCCGCTTTGAATTGTAAAAAAAAAAAAAAAAAAAAAAAACAACGGAAAAAATGAATTTGAATTCAAATATCCAAAATTCCGCTCTGGAGGGGAGAAGGGATGTGGAAAAATCATCGATTATTCGTTTAAATACTTAGTATTCTTTAATTTAAGGGATTTGGGAAGTAAAATTTTTAAATTGAGTTGGTATAAGAATTCAACCCCCTCCCTCGCCCCCTACCCTCAAAAAAATAATAATCCAAGAAATAGCACGAGTCTTAAATTATATTTTGAGCGTTGAATTATTCTTTTTCCAAAGAAATTTATTGAAACATCAACCAATATTTTCATTTTATGTATAACTTAGATAGGTATTCGATTAAAGGAGCCTTTTCAACCTTGAAACACGCTTTAGATTTAAAATACTAATCATAAAAATAGCGAACTGTTTTTAAAAAAATATCCAGGGGCAAAATAGGCATTTATAAGACTAAATCTTCATTATTGTTTTTTTTGCCTTGATCTTTCTCTCGAGTATAACATACATTGCAAACGCTCCTCATTCTCCAGCCAGTTTAAAATGAGTAAACATAATTAACAAACTTCAAAAAACGTCTCGGTTTCAAACACACCGAAATTTTTCCATTTGAATTCTCACAATTATAAAATTCAAGTACCTCGTACACGTGACGATGCATTTTAAGCAGAAAAACAGAACCCAGCGTAGGTACTCTTTTCATTTCCAGCGAAATATTCTTAATGAAGAATCTCCCGAGAATTGAATTCAACGTTAATAGGTACCCGTCCACTTTAGAAAATCTTTTCAATTTTTCGATTTCCGAAAGCTAGTTAAATTTTTACCATTCCCCCGTAACTTTGGCGTGGTATCCCGAAGGGTGTATTTTCACTAAGAAAATATTCGTAGAAATTACTTCTATTATTTTTGCCAGACCGTTTTCGTTTTGAAAATCTGCATTTTCGTAGCTTGATAAAAGTCTTCTCTGTAGAGCTTTAATTACGTCAGATTTTGACGCAACAGCGGAAACGCAGATGAGAAAGTAGGCGAAACGAATGTCGCTAGAATTTATAATGCGTTGCTGATGCGAACTATCACTTTACTAATTTCTGCCGGATTTCGGATAATAAGCTACGTGGATAAAGTTGGTTAATGTAGAAGGGTACTTGAATTTTAACGAGAGAGACTTTAAAGCTTTGTACATTCTTTAAATTATTACCCACCCGTGTAACTCAAACTTTGATACGTTTTGAAAAACGTGACGCTAAAAGCTGCTTTTCAATCGTTAGTTACGTTTGATGGATTGTATAGTTTTAGATTTTAATCAAAGTTTTAAACGAGGTTTTATGGCTGTGCAGAAATCATGTAGGTGCCCGAAATTTCAAGTAGTCGCGTGGTTTTTTCCATGGGTAAGATTTTAAGATTTGAGACGGTTTCAATGGAAAAGTACGAAATGTAATGACGGTTTTTATTCAGATATGCGACATGGTAGCGATCAAATGGACTGTAATAATTGGTCGTTAAAACATCTTATCGGTGACATTAATCAATAAGTAAAGTGCTGGAGTACAACTTGACGCAGAAAACAAATAACTATAGGCACCTGATAATTTTTCGAATCAAAGAAATGTTCATTGTTCATATAAACAGATAAAAATATTAATTTTCGGTATAATGTTTTCAAATGTAAACGGAATTTTTAATTGAAAGGCGAAAAAAATCAGGGTTGAGCATTTGAAAAGGCGAATTCAACAAAAATCAGGCTTCAAAGAGCAGATATGCGGAAAATAACCAGAAATTCGAATTCGGGATGTTAAAAAACCTAGATTTTGACATACATAACGTATTTTTATCATTTTTCAATTTTCAAGGTCATTAAGGGGGCAAAGGGATGTAATACCGGGATGGGAGACCGCTGTTATGATGAAGTGCCCGATGTATGTTGGTTAACAGGTTTTGATGTTCGCTGAATTTAAATTTCCAGTTTATTGTTCGATTTGAGGAATTATTAGTTCATTGACCTTTGTAAAGGTCATCAAGGGGGCAAGGGGTGGTACCAAAATTGGAATAAAAATTGATGACATATCGAGTCGTATAAAAATTTCCCAGTTTTTAGGGTCATCGGGTTCAAATTTCCTCGAATTTTATGTTAAGCGGTATCATTAGTTCGTTGACCTTTGAAAAGGTCATTAAAGGTACAAGGAGGGTGGTATCAAAATTAGAACGAAATTTGATAACATATCGAGTCGTATATGTGTCGATTTCTGTTTTTTTGACGACCTAGTTCAAATTTTCATTTTTTAGTCATTAGTTCATTGACCTTTGAAAAGGTCATCAAAGATAAAAGGAGGGTGGTATCAAAATTAGAACAAAATTTGAACACATATCGAGTCGTGTATCGATTTCCAAGTTTTCATGACATCCGAGTTCAAATTTTCATTTTTTTTTGTTACAAAGAGTCATTAGTTCAATGACCTTTGTAAAAGTCATTAAACCGTCGAGGGGGTGGTATCAAAAGTGAACGAAAATTGATAACACATAGAGTCGTACCATCAATTTCTAGGTTTTTTGGGTCATCGATTTCGAATGTCCACTTCTTTTTTGTTATGAGGCGTCATTAAATCATTGACCTTTGAATAGGTCACCAAATAGGACAAGGGGGTGGTGCCACAAATGAAATGAAATTGATTACATTAATTTCCAAGTTTTCATGGCCGCCGAGTTTAAATTTTCAGTATAATTTTTGCTATTACGAATCATTGGTTCATTGACCTTGTTGAAGGTCATCACAGGAATGAGGGGGGGGGGTATAGGAAGGGTACGGGAATTTTGATAATATATCGAGTCGTATATCGAGTTCTAGGTTTTGATACACGCTGAGTTTGAATTTATTATCCATTTTTTGCTAGCTGATGACATTGATACGTGCGCTGTAAAGGTCATTGAAGGGCAGGGGGTGGTGCAAAAGGGAGAATGAAAATTTTGATAAAATATCGAGTTATATATCGATTTCTAGGTTTTGAAACATGCCGAATTCGAATTTTCAGTCCATTTTTTTCTAGAAGGACGTCAAAAATTTACCCGTTAAAATGTATGAATTTTGAAAGCACATTTTCGAATTTTACGTAAAATATTTAAATAAATATTTCGTGGTAGTAAACAACAAAACATTCCGATATGAAAATCAAACAAACCAAATACTTTGATTGTTTTGATCCTTGTTGAATTAATGATACGGTACAGTTTCATTTCCTGTACACAGCTTTATCAAGTGGATTCTCATTCATAACAAGTTGATTATTTGCTATAGTCAGCAGGGAAATTTATATGAAAAAAAAAACAATTAAATTTGTGCTCGGGGCACCTAGTTATGTAAATAAAAATGTGTCAACATACATCACAAACCCTAATTACAAGGGAACCTATTAATTTTTCCACGCCGTAACGATATAGATTAAAACCCCATTCGTACAAATTATTTAATCCTCCGGGCAGCGGATGCACGACTCAATCAAGGTCAACAACGAGGATTTTTCAACCACGGAAAATTTTTTCGGAAAAAGGATATCATCTATCGATTTGTATACACGAGGTATTTTTAACGCGTCATAACGTTGATTTTCACGATTATATAATTTGATAATTCGATTTGGGAATACACCAGGCAATAACGCGGTTAAAAAGTTTTCGTGTTTTATTTTTTTTTGCCACCGACCGGTGACCGGTGTACCCTCTTTACAGCATCAATGTTAATATGCTATTGAGACGAATCTCGTGATCGATTATTTTAAATATAAAATTTCCATTATGCTTGACTTGGCCGATGAAATTTTCTGACTGATGCGACGTTTCGGATGATAAAATTCAACCCTTTATTGTGTTATAATATTTTGAATGAAATTAATTTATTGATGATTTCGCCCATTGCAAGAGATTTCGTTTGGCGTAGGTTTTTCAATATGGTAATTACGTTCAAGTTGTCTCTTATTGTTAGTTTTTCTGCTGTTCAATCTGATATTATGTCCATTCGATATTTTAACGCGCGTCGGAAATTTCATCGTGAGGATAAAAAACGGTGATGGGACGAGCGGTTTGGTGGAATGAGGAAAAATGGAAGGATTTTTGAATAAATTTTAAAAAGTTGTTTTGTTATGCCCACCTAATGATAATAAAAATTTGGAAGTAGGTGGACAAATTGGCTGTTGGGACCAACTGCCAGCTATTTTTTTTTTGACTTTTTTAGGTGGGTGCCTATTTTTTGGTTCTGTCCTGTTTTAATTCCTTTGAAATAAAAATTGGTACGTTTTTTTGAAGTAGGGTGTCTAAAAAAATTTTCTTATCGGAATTTAGTATTTTGAAGGACCTTTGTTGAGATATTCTACCCCTCTTCACCCTTCCTCCAAGAGAAAATCAAGTTGGCAAAAAATTAAAATAGGGCTATCAATTTTTTAAAAAAAAATCATCAATGCATTACAATTCAAAATGAACTAAAAATGAATGAAATAAAAAAAATCAGTGCATACCTAGGTACCTGTTTGAATTAAACAAAAAACCAAAAATTAAAAACTGAACCGAAAAAAATGGTTCGCGATGTGTGCGTTGTACAAAGTGCAAGAGTTCATAGAGAATACCGATTCTGTTGACTTACGTTAGGTTCCCTTTAGTCTTATCTTCTCCATCCTTCCCCTCCTTATAGATATATTAAGATTAACAAATGTACGCGTCCGAAAAGGAACTTACGAACTAAATAATAAATAAATAAATAAATAAATAAATAAATACCTAAATAAAATAAATTTTGTATAATAATTCTTGAGAAGTAGTCGGTGGAAAGTTATTGTTGAATCGAAAATTTAGGAATTTCAAATCAAATGCAGACCTTTCCTTCATTTTATTATTTTCATATGGAGTTTTCTTCGAAATTTAAGACAAAAATTCCTGGGAAGTATTTCCTAGGAAAATGATTACTAATTTTGAACAAATGTCTTTCAAAAAAACCAAAAAATTGATTTGAATTTTTTAAAAATTAAATACATAAATCTTATGAATCACAATTCTCCAAATACCTACGACTGGTACAATTTTTATAAAATTCAAATCGACTTCTCAAATGGTCTGAAAAGCGATCCAAAAATTTTTGTGGTCACAATATGACTTTAAAATAATTTTTTATAAAATTTTTATTTGCAATACTGTCAACTTCACACTCGTCAAAAATTGTTTTCCCCCTTGTCCACGAATTAATCAAATTTTCCTACATTACATTTCAGATTTTTTTTTTAATTGAAAATCATAAATTTTTCAAAATTTTGCCCTGGTTTGTTCAAGTCAAATTATTTTCCTCCTCCCCAAAATGAATTTGACATTCTTTGAACATCAAAGAATGTTTCAATTGTCTAGAGTTTTAGGGCGAAGAAAATGAATAATACTGTGGGGGGGGGGTGGAATAGCAGAAAAGTAATCAAAGTTGTATTTTTACAAAAAAAAAAAGGCATTTCATGAGAAAAGCAAATCTTGGTATGATGAATTATGGGACCAAAACAAGGTTTTGAGTCCAGGAGCCATTCGCGCTCCCTTCTTCTTTGAGGGAGGGGGGCTTACAATTTTTAAATATTCCTAGAAATACATTTTTTGTTAGAAATGAAATATGTTGGTGTCTACTGTTGGATATTGATCCGTAGATTCCATTTTCATCACCAAAGTCATTTTCCTCCTCTACCCCTCGAAGGGGGCACAACCCTGCAAAATATGAATTTCGAGGGAATGGACACTTAAAATCGAAATTTTGTGAAAAAACACTACATAGGTGTACAAATCATGGCTGTAAGCTGTAACCCACTTTTCGATCCCCCCCCCTGTTGCCCCCTGTGAACTCTTAAAACCTGAAAAACACTCAAAATTGGCGTTATAACGTCAAAACACAACAGGAATAGTGAAAGATCCAAAAAAAAAATTTAAGCAGAACAGGATACCTATGAAAAGGTTGATGCCCCTGACCCTTTACTTGCCCTCTCCCAGAATGTTCTCACAGAACTTCTACTCGTAATTACGAATTTTTTCTGCACGAGATCACGTTAAAATTTAAATATTACGACATTTTTATAATTTTCATTTTTTCATATGACAGCCTACGTATAGAAACCGCTCTTAGGTATCAAAAATTGGTTTTTAAATTGACAGTGATTTCGGGCCTTTCAGAAAGAAACGTTTAGAAATATGTAGAAATTGAAAATGAATTTTTTCAGATGGTGACAGAAGCACCTCGCAGAAGGCAGCACTCAAAATATACAAAAACTTTCTTCCAAAAGTGATATTTTCGAGTGTGAAGATCACTTGCTACTTTATCTTCCCAAAGAAAATTTTTTCTGGAAAGTTCAACATTCAAAAACATTTTCGAGAAATTTTTCAAAATCTAGGTAAGTACGTTTTATTTTTATTGCAGGAATCACCCTCACAGATACAATTTATTTTTGATCTTTAATCTGACACAGAGAAATGTCAAAAAAAAAATTCGAAAAAAATCAATGAAAATTGTATGGTACAGAGGAAAAATTTGAATTTCACTAATTTTTGTTGAAATATGTATCAGAGAAATTACACGATGAATTTTTCCAAAAAAATCTCGAAAATCGCTACATTTAACTACATTGCACATGACAAAAATCATATTTCAAGAATTATCCAGTGAACGCATTTTAATTTTCTTATTCTCAATCCAACTGGATCTTTGGGACATGATTTCATATTCTTATCGTTTATCTCTCAAAATCGACCTTCTTTAATTCAACCCAGATTTCCTCCCAGGTATTTCCACCGAACCGAATCAAAATAATTATTTCACCGAGTCCACACCCAGCACCAATAAAACCATCCCGAAGTACCTCGTTGCTAAAAACGAGGCCAATAAAGAATATTAAAAATCGTAGAATTTTTTTCACCAGTGGAAAAAAGAAAGCTAAAAACATTAAAATGAAAAAGAACAAACGGGGGTATTTTTATTACACGAGTACCCACGATACTCGCCGGCTAAATTATTCTTTAAATTACCATACAAAGTAGGCGAGTAAAATTTAAAATAGCCAAAATGAAACCATCAAGCAAAAAGCAAAGCGAGGGGTTTTAATGGTTATTGTAAAATATACCTGGGGCCTTCGGTGATCACTCGAGAAAGCTATCAATATCCCGTGTAAGTATTTCCTGTTTTAAAATTTTAATCGCGTAGAAACATTCCTCTATGTCTTTACATAAAGTATGGTATAAATTTCGTCGAGGGATTTTTTTCACCTTAAATTATTCATCCGCTTTCGCGATTTTTCTTCCAAGTCGTGAAAAAAATATGAAAGGTAGAGCTATATGACATATATCTTATGAAATATAACGAATCGATCAATACGTCATTTTATTACATTTATGAAAAATTTCTACGAGGGTGGTTTATTTATCGGTGAAAAATATTCTTGCCCGATACTTTCCCAATTTATTTATTTTACTTGATCGAATTTGCTGACGAATTAAAACAAAAATAAAAATCGAATGAAATTCTATAAAAAGGTAATTTTTCATTTGATTTATATCCAGGTATTTTAATAATAGAAAGATATTCATATCGAAATCTAAGATAAATATTTTCTATTCTTCATTTAGAATTCAACTGGAATATATTCGATTGGATTCGACGCAAATTCTTTTCTCTTAAATTTTTACCACCGCTGAAAAAATACGAGTTTTTGGAATTTTCTCGAAGGTGCAATTCGTTTCTTTGTACGTATTCTAGGCGTCATTTATCTTTGGCCTGCCTCGAAGGTACATATTTACTTAACCCATCTCAACTCTGGCAATTTTTGGCACAATTTAACCATGAACCCGTCCAGCATTCGGTTTAATCCAGATATAACCTTCGTTTTGCACCATTTTCGCCTAAAAACCAGCGTTACTTTGATTGCAGGGATCTTGTAGGCCATATTTGTTCTTATTATTTTACACTTTTATTAAACATAAACCAGTAATAGGTATTTTTGTGTGGTCTCATATGTGCGGGAAAGTCACCGTTAAAAAAACACCGAATATTTCGTATTTTTGTACCACGACCGACGTTCCACAAAAGAAATTATTTTTAATAGCGTAAGATTGTCGTAGATGGCGTAAAAAGTCGACCAAACTGTAAAGTGGCGCGTGTTATGAAAAAATTTTATGTTTTTATGACGATTACGATTTCGTTGTGGTACTCCCAAAAGACGCAGAAATGCCTTTGGGTCTTTTTTGCTCGTATATGTTAGTTTTACGTTTCCTTATTCGGTTGAAATGTGTTTTGTTTGTTTAAATAGCTGATGTACGGATTCAATAATAGCTCTAATATTATTACGGAAATATCGCATGTTTGTGTTTTATTGTTTTATGTAGATAGATGAATGATAAATTCGACGGTTTTGTCTCCTATTTGGCGTGGTATTTTCCGCCAATAGATAATAAGACGGTAGGTATTCACTTCAGGTATACTGGATTTTACGTCTTGGTACATATGTACCTACGTTGATTAGGTTGCATAATGTGGTTCCTAAAAGAGATCGCGAAGAAGACGTAGAATACGTTATTGAAATTGCCTATACTGCGCCGTAAAATGTGGAAAAAACTGAATTATTCCAATATCTTTGAAATGAAGGACGTTGATTTATCTATTTGCATATTTTTCCATAGAAAAATTAGATATTTTTTTGTTTTGTATAATATTATTCTCCATAATTATAATTTGATTTAAGTAACACAACAAGGTAATTAACAATGTATTTAATAATATATTTATTTTTCAAGAAATTAGGTGTGATGAGTGTTTCGGTGAAAATCACGATTTTTTTTTTTGGGGGGGGGGGGGGCGTAATTAATAATGGAGTTAAAAATAGTGGGAAGGGGAAGGGGGCAGCTCACTCATTTTAAACTTGTATTTTTTAGTAAAAAAATTGTATTCAAGTAGAATTTTTGTAAAAAAATGTCGATATTTGTGATAAAATACAAATTTTTGTCAGAAAAAATTTGTTTCAAAAATGCCAACCTTTCTAATATAATGCCAATTTTGGTTAATAAAACAGCCAACTTTATTTACAAATGTCAATTTTTGTAAAAAAAAAAATGTCAATTTTTGCAAAAAAAAAGAAGTCTTTTGCATTAAAAATATCAAATTTTGTGTTTGAAAATTCCAAGTTTGTTTAAAAATGCCAATTTTTGTAAAAAAAAAATACCAACTTTTGAAAAAAATTCCAATTTTGTTATACTTAACATATAATTTTTTTTTAAAAAAATGCCAATTTTGTTGAAAAATACGTATTTTTGTTTTTAAAAAGCCATAGTTTGTGAAAGAATGTCAATTTCTGTTTCCAAAAATGTAAATTTTGATTTTTAAAAATGTCATTTTTTTTGTTTTAAAAAAATAAAAAAATGACATTTTTTGTTTTAAAAAAACGCCAATTTTTGTTTAAAGAAAACAATTTTTGTAGAAATTTTTATTTTTGTTGGAAAACATAGGTACCTACGATTTTTTGAGAAAGTTAAGGATGAAAATTGCCAATTTTTGTGATAATTTTTTGGAAAACTGGAATTTCTTTTGAAAAAGGTTAATTTTGCAAAAAATTGCTATTAAGTATTTCTAAAAAAATGGTAATTTTCAATTTTTCGAAAAACTGTGATCAATGGGTGTTTTATGAATCATCTGCCATAATTTTTTTGAGAGTTGTACCCGAGACTATTGAAAAAACTTGAGATGAACATGTTCCCAATCTTGAAAATAGAAAGGTCACATGTTTCTGGAAAAATTACGGAGAAAATTTTTTTCAACTAAGGGATTAGATAGAACTTGGAAAATTGAACAGACTTTCATTTCATGACTTTTACCTAATTTTAAAATGGATGAAAATTCTATAGAGCTTATTTCAGTTTTGATGTTAGATTTTTTAAAAATTTTCAATGTATCCTGCACCTGCCCATTCTCTTGATGAGTTGATTTGCCTACTTTCAATTTAAGTTTGATAAAATGTCATGAAGTGAAAATATTTTGTTCAGTTTTCAAAAGATTAACCATTCCCTTGATTGAAAAATAATTAAATAATATAAGTTTTCCTGAACAGAACTTTCCCTTTCAATTTTCAAGATCGGCAACATGTTTGTCTCAAATAGCAAAAAAAAGAGAGAATGATTCGTGGAATATCCTGAAATCAGAAACGCGAAGAATTTGTAAAAAGTAAGCTACCTACCATTTTCCTCTCGTCCTTCTCTACCCAACCCACCCTCAAGGTAGTGAAATTCGACCAACTCCAGAGGGTGAGGTGAATGAGACCAAAGTTGAATTTTTTTGGTAGTTATCGACTATTGCGTGAATTATCGAAATTATTATTTTTTTTCAACTTCTAAGTACCCACGTTTCTAAAGCCACATTGTTGACAAATTAGAAAAAAATCAAAGGAGTGGTGGCAAGAGACCAAAACTGAAAGATTTTCAACACTACCGAGCGAGGAATTGAAATGAACATTTTCGACTTTCGATTTTTTTTCAGGGTTGTTTCAACCTTTAGTGTCTAACTCAGATTTTGATTCACCGGAGTGAAGGGGCGAGGGCGAAAACTTGATCAAGTGAAAAAAATTAATCCTAATTATGTTTCATGAGACATTTTTACCGGGCTACTTAGGTATTTCAATTTATTCTAAAAATCCTTATTTTCACCTCTCATAAAAAAATATTCCCGATAACTGGCTAAAATAAGGTAACCCGTCGGTTTCTAAACTTAGCCCTACGAGGAAAAATTTCCACTCGATTGTTGCAACGGGAAATCGTCCCAACGATTATTATAATTTAATAACAAATTAAGATTTCAGAACATCTAACTCGTTTCACAATTCACCACATTAATAGTCGAAATATTTAATTGATTTTGTGATTAAATTACTGATGAAATTATAGAGTCTTATTAAGAATCCATCACACTTGTGTAACCTTTGACCCCGAGATTATTTAAATTTTGCATTCTGTCAGGCGTGAAATTACGACGTGTTCAGTCACCTTTTCCAAAGTATTAATTTAACTTTTACCGGCTAATTATTATGAATTATATGATAAGGGTTACCTATAGCTACAATATGATTCTGAGAAATCAGACATTTTCGTTGAAATATGTGGGTAAATTTTTCTGTATAATTTTATAGAAATTTGCAGTTTAAGTAAAAAATACAGTTTTTTTTTTAGAACAAATTAATTTTTTTTTCAACTTGTTACGAAAATTTTAATTCAAGTAGATACCTACGTTTTGAGGTATCGATATTTATTTTTGAAATTCCTTATGACAAATAATCTCATAAAATGAAGAAATGGACAAATTTCATTTTACAAAACTTCGTCTGTACCTACATAAAAACATTGCCTTTTGCATTTTAAAATTTGTTTCTCAAGAAATGATGAAACGACATCTGCTTCAAATCTCAAACAGTTTTGTAATTCAAAATAAATACATTTGGAGAGGTCATCCTGCCAGAAAACTTTCGTCACACAATCTCACACGATCTCTCGAGAATACAGTAAAATATTCCGAATACCAGGACATGTAAAATAGGTTACTACGACACCTTCCATCACTCAAACGACGACTTCTATCAGCCTATGCGAGATAAATTGCCTATTCGCCCGTTCACAGGAACCAAAAAACTTCAGGATCACCCTGTACCGCGAATAAAAGCAGTAAATATTTAAATGATTCGGTTAGAAATCCATCTCAAAAACGAGATTTATTTTCGTCCAAGATGAAAATTCGAGTATCATTGAAAATTACAAGCGATCGAAAAACTAAAGAATAAATGAAATTTAAATATAAAATCGCTTCGAGAACACGAAAGGAAGAATTCGAGTATTTTATTCGTAAAAATGCTCCGAGTAAAAATTAAAAAAATACGAATAGATATCGTTGCGTTGGTGTAGTCTATAAAAGTTAAAACAACACTTCTGCGGTGAGACATTAAACGATGGAAAAATTTTAATATTCAATTTTTCTCTAATATTAAAATTTTTTCATGCTGAGAAAACTCGAAAATATCCGAGGAAGTAATTTTTAATTTAGCTGCAAATCCTTGGGAAAAGTTTTTAATAAACACTTTTGAAAAGAAAATAAAAATGTAAACAATATTTCAATCGAGATGGTACACCGTTTGTTGAACAAGAAACGTAAAAAAAAAATCGAGGTAAAGGGAGGAATCGTGTACCCTTGAAAGTATAATAATTTAACCCTAATTGAACTCGGGCATTTTTTTCATTTTTAAAAAGCGTTAAAAGCTATCGTGTAGATGAAGTCGATTATAATTAGATTAAAAAGAAAACCTTTGTGAATCCACGTTCCGCATTATGATTGTAAATTTAATTTCTGCTCAGGCCAGTAAAGATTTCAGCCTTTTATTGGAGGGAAAAAAGAAAAAGGAAAATTCAGATAAGTCATAGAGACATTTTGGTTTTCTTGGGGAGGAGGGGGGAGGAGGTGAAGTGACTAAATTATTATTCATTTTGGTAAATTCTTATGAATTTTCCACCACTTGTTGAATTGGATTGAAAATTAAGAGGGATAAAGGAAAATTAAAGGAGACGTTGTTTAAATAAATGAAAAAAAAAACTGAGAAAAGGTTGAAATAATTTTTGTAGAAAAATGTAAAATTCAAGTATCTGAATAAAATTATTCAAAACTGACAAAAAAAAATACAACTGCATATCTAAGGTAGGTAAATACCTATTCAATTAAGCACTTGAAAAATTTCGAGTCAAAAAAACAGATTATTCGCGTTGAAAAATTTCTAAAATTATCCTAAACTGATAAACAATTTTTTTTAGTCGAAAAAATATCAAAAAAGTGGCAAAAATGAATCAAAATTTTCAATTTTTCGAAAATCCATTTTTTTAATAAAAAAAATAGGTACCTAATATAAAAATTTTCAATATGTAATTGACAAATCAAACCAAGCCATAGAAATAAAATTCTTACCATTAACGCACGGACACTCCAATAAAAATTGCTGATAATGAAATCGAAAATTTTTATTCGAATTGAACCTCGCAGTTTTTGAAATTCTCTCAGGCCTTTCAGGCCTTTCGATTATGGAAAATACATGAGCACCGAACATTAAATAAACAAAATAGAATAAAATGAATAAAAAAAGTCGTCCCGTAGAAGTACGAAATATTATATCAATCCGTCGAAAGCCAATCATAACTGAACAATGTACAACCGAGTTGATGGAAAAACTCAAATGCTTGGCAATTTTCCTTTTCCAGCGATAAGCGGTGATTTTCCAACTTCGCAGTGTTACCTTAATGGGGAGAAGTTTATTAGCCAACCTAACAGGGATAAATTTCACGGACGGTTTTTTTGTCATTTGGCAATGTTGAAGTATGAGGTGGGTTTGATCGAATGAATACAAATTAGTTATCCGTTGTATGTTACTTCTGAATTTTTCAAAATCGATATTACTTTTTTAGAACAAATTTAAAATAAAATTTATTCGGAAAGGAAAATTTTTCGAAATCTAGAGCGGCTTTTAACTTTTTCATGCGGAATGAGGTTTTTTATTTTTAAAGATGCTTGTGATGGCTTAAATTTCAAAGTTGAAAAATATCAGAATATTTTAGTGGTTCATTGAACTTAAGTACATCAAAAGAGGAAATTTTTCTTTTGAAACCGCCGTAGGTATTTCATTCATTACCTACGTAAGTTTAATTTTAGAAATTTTCAAAGTTTTATAATTGGGAAGAATGAAACGAAAAAAAGAAATGTCTTAAAACCACTTCCAATCAATTCGGAAGGTCGAAAATTGAGTTTACAACAAAATTCAGCTTTTTTCGTTAATTAGATAAAATTTCCATATTTTTCAAGACGATGAGGTAATTTGGAAATTTTAAAAATTTGCCAAAACTTGAAAAATAAACTTCAGTAGCTGAAATTGAGGAAAAAATTCAGACCTTTCTAATTAAACGCTGAAATATAAATTTGATCCACGAAAGATTAATACCCAAGAATTCAAAAATTGCATTTATTCAACTTACAGGTATCTTGCACAAAAAAACCCATTGAAAATTGGATAAATTCCAAGTCAAATTTGACTCTCCCTAAAAAAAACAACACGTGGGCTACTTTTAAGTATTCATCTCCCAAAATTCCCTAAATCGTAAAATTAATTCCAGTAGGTAGATATTTTCCCCTCCTCATCTCATCTTTCTTATTCGCACCCCGAAGAAATTTTCAAGAAATTCTTCGATGAAACCAAAGACTCGTTCTATCAAAAAAATTACCAACCACGTTGTACTTTAACGTCGTATCATTCCGATGTTTACAAAGCCTTTATACAAATATTGGTGTTATAAACGTTTAAAAGTGCCATAAATAAAAGATAAAAATCAGCTTCATTTGAAATTTCGCACACGCTGAACTTCATAAACGTTTAAACGTTTTTACAACTTCGCAGTTTCAATAAAACATTAAAAAGTCGATACGTAATATAAAAATTTTTCTGCGTTGAATGAGCGTATTAATATTATTTTCAGAGATGGAAAAATTTCGGAGGCTGATTTTCTGGTTTTTTGGAAGGTTTCGTTATAATTGGAAATGAAATGGAAAAACCGTACGAGAAATAGATTTACGTCGTAAAATAATGAACTCGATAGGTTGTCGAGTGTGGTGAAGAGGAGAGGGATGAGTCAATTTGCCAGAGAGTTTGCCTTTTTTTTTTTGTTTGGCTCGCATCAAACGGAGTAAACATTTCTGTTGATATTTTTTGATCTCTCTCACTTTAAATCTTCTGCCTCTTTAGATCAATACTTTCTGTTAAAAAAAAAATTTATTACGCCTTCGCACATTATGCTTACAGTTTTAAACCACCAAATTTTCTCTAAAAAATAAAACAGGTAATATAGGTTCTATTTCGTTTTCATTCGGGGAAACGGATTCGGAAAAATGTTCGGAAACCCCTCTACCTAGACCTACCTACAACGGAGTACTGATGAGAAAACTCATAAGTGCCTACTAAATTGTCAAACCCTTCAGAATTTTCCAATTTTTTCCAACTTTCTCAATTTCATTAAATTTGCTTACTTTCAACGAATTTTAAATTTCATAAGAATTTAAATGTTATTTTTTTCGTTCAGATTTTCAATTTTATAAATAGGTAGGTGTGTAGAACTTCTCAATGTAGGTAATCAAAAGTTTCAATTTTATCAAAATTTCAGTACTTTACCAACTTTTAGCTTCACCAGAGTTTTTAATTCAGATTGCAAACCTTAAAGTACTTGGACTTACACAAAATTTACACGCTTTCAAATGTATACACATAACTAACCTACACATAAGTATATTTTATCCTACAGGTAGGTAGTAGGTACTGAGAGATTTTCAATTTTTTTCAAAACAATCCATTTCAAATAAACGTGTGAGTTTTTTTAAAACAAAATTTATAATTCTATTTATTTTGGTTCTGCCATGTCACAAAACCTTTTTGCCATTTTATTTAGGTAGTGCACGTTTTCGATGCCATCAAAATTTTAATTTTTTTGGAACTTGCAATTATCACCAAATCAATATTTTCAAATTGATCGAAATATTCAGGTTTCTATAAAAATTTACAATTTTACCAACTTTACCAAAATTACCAATTTTACCAAAATTACCAGTTTTACCAAAATTGCCAGTTTTACCAAAAATTACCAATTTTACCAAAATTACCAATTCTACCAAAATTACCAATTTTACCAAAATTACCAATTTTACCAAAATTACCAATTTTACCAAAATTACCAATTTTACCAAAATTACCAATTTTACCAAAATTACCAATTTTACCAAAATTACCAATTTTACCATTTACCAAAATTACCAATTTTACCAAAATTACCAATTTTACCAAAATTACCAATTTTACCAAAATTACCAATTTTACCAAAATTACCAATTTTACCAAAATTACCAATTTTACCAAAATTACCAATTTTACCAAAATTACCAATTTTACCAAAATCACCAATTTTACCAAAATTACCAATTTTACCAAAATTACCAATTTTACCTTGTTTTTCAAATGTATTCTATTGTACCAGAATTTCCAAATTTTTGGTTTTAATCAAAGTTTTAGGGTCACCAGGGGTGCGTTCACTTTGGGTTTGAAATAAAGTATTACCTTATTTTTAAGTTATAAACAAACTTTCATAAGGGCAAATTCATTCTTTTCAATTTTGATAATTTATTAATTACTGGCTGGGGATGGCAATTTTTCTCAACTTCACCCCACTAAAATGAATTAAACAAAATTTTCAAGCAGGGTAATCCTGCAGTGGCCAATTAATTATGGTGCGAGGAAAAAATTATGGTTTGAACAAATCTTTCGGAAACGAAAAAATCTGATTGGCTGATTTCTTTGTTTATATCTTATAAATAAGGAAATACCTTATTTCAAACCCAAAGTGAACGCAGCCCAAGTTATCATTTGTGTTTTGTGTCACATTTAATCAAAATTTTAAAATGTTCAATGTCATCACTTTTGAGTTTTGATCATCTTTTTCAACTCTATCAAAATTTTTAGTTCTATTTTCGATTTCATAAAGTACCTACTTAATTCAAACTTATCAATATTTTCAAATATTTTTAGTTTGATCAAAAATTCTATTTTTATCAGAATTTTAATTATTCAACTGTATTTTCCCAATCCCAATGCAATCAAAATTGGTGGTTTTATTAGAAATTATATTATATTTTTTTCAAACATCAAACAAATTTAATTTCTGAAAAATGCTTCATCCAGAGTTCCAGACATCAAATAGATAAAACAGAGAACTACTGTCAGCTACAATATTTTAATATACGAGTATTTAACGTTTCAACTCAATAGTTTCCCTTAATTTTTAATTTTATTCAACAAAATATACCTATTCAATTCATTCATTTTTCAAATATCAAGTAGGTACCAAAATTTTTAGTTTTGCGTAAGCCAATAAGTAGGATCTGGAAATTAAAAAAAATGATTTTCAAAAGTCACAAACATAACATGAATATTTTTAAAACTTTTCATTTTTTTTTTGAAAATGAAAAAAACTTTAAATACAAGCAATGAGGGGAGGAGGGAGGTGGCTCGAAATTAACTGTTCAATTGAATCGTTTCTTTGAATACGGGAAGAATCTGTTCTTTTTTTATTACAGGTGTAAAATATTGCAAACAGCTATGTTTTCCTCCCAAAAATTCAGACGAACATTACCTTCTTCAATTTAAAAATAGCCTAATCCCGTATTAAAGTAGGTTAGAATCTGTAAGCTTATTGTCGTCTGCTACACAATGAAACCGTTTTTACACCACGATGAAAAATATTTTTCAATATTTCCATACAAATATTAAAAATTCAAATGTATACCCACATTGAGGTAACACTTCTACAGGTAGAAGAGAGAAATATCATATTTTTATAGAAAATATGAGAAAAATGTTGAGCTGTAGGCCGTTATTACGTCATTGCACAAAAGAAACTCATAATGGTGAAAAACGTGTACCTAGCTGTGAGATATTAACTATATAGGTACCTATTCTGATAGAAATTAAATGAAAGTTTGAATGACACCTTGACTGTGAAAAATTTCCATATTTTCAAAGTTAAATTTTAATAATATCTAATTTTAGTGCCTTATGGGTGTATATTAAATGAACTCATATTAGGTACCCATTTGCTTTCATTGAGATCTATTGGGAAATTAAAATTTAAATAGGTAGGTATAATATCTCATTACCTACATTCTAAAAAAAAAACAAATTAAATTTTCCGAATAAAATCCATCTCAAATACGTAATTTTAAATAATAAATAATGTTTTCTCGAGCTCTATTGGAATTAGAATGGCTCTAATGTCATTATTCGTTCCGACATCAAATGGACCTTTTGAAAAAACTATCTCTAAGGCCATAAAAAATAATTTTTTTCCCATATTGAATGAAGTACAGATAAGATTTTGAATATTTATAGGCGTAACAACTTGCAACGCTTTGAAAACCGTAGATAAGGAGAAATTATGTATCATCTTTTCGGTGAATTTTAATTACAGCCCATAAAAAAGTTCATACAGAGTGTCTCAGCCCTAAAAGTTGAATCTAGTACCCGATATTTCATCATGTAGGTATGAATTGGGTATGCTTACAACAGTTTAATGGAAAGTAGGTACATACAATTTTCTGATACCGAAGAAGAAGGGAAGAAAGGAATGTGTTAAGAATTTATTAGTCAAAATTTCGCTCTTTATTGATCGTATAGTTGGATATCTGGATACCTAATGATGTAATATGGCCAAATTAAGTACGCACATAATAAAAAAAAAAAATAGGTCTAACGATTTAATCTCTTTAAATTGCATTCTGAATGTTTTTTCAGTTGAACACCACAAAAAAATATATGTTTTTATAGAAAATAAAATTTTTCCCCTCCTAATAAAATTTTTTTAAACAATATAAATTTTTTAAATTCTAGACCATTACTGAAAAAATTATTCAAAATACCATTCTGATCGTTTTTTCAGTCAAACAAACAAAAATAAAATATTTTTTTTTTAAAGAAAATAAAATTTTTTCCTTCTTTGTTTTAAATTTTTTAAACAATCGATTTTTGTTTCAGTTTTAAACCATTTTTGAATTAAAATCCCATATCAATTGAAACCCCGCCAAAAAAGTAAACCAATAACGAAGGGTCCATTGCATAGCGACAGTGAAACATTATCCAACGCTGCATTTAGATTAACTCGTCGGAAAGGGGTTGAAAATGCAAGGATCAATAAACCAGCGCGTGCTCAGTACCTTGACTCGATTCAGTCTAAGATTTCTCTTTATTTCGTTTATAGTGAAAATTTGTCAAAGTTTATTTATCAACAGTTTACAGCTCTGTAAAACTAAAGGTAAATCAAATTGTATTAATTATTTCATAGTTATAAAATATCGATAAAGTAACGATGTAAAGAAATGTTCGTCGTTGCGGACAATTTAATTTTCCGACTTTTGTAGGCGTTTCTTTGTGGAGGTATTTTGAAGTTTTATTGTGAAAATGGTGGATTTTTCGTTTCAATCGAATGGCACGTGCCAAGATTGCTGGGATCTGGGTCCTCCGCCGGATACGATATTGACAATACCTCCGCCTCCGATGCCTACTTTTTTCGCTAGCTCTTTCATTAATGTCGGTAATCGGTCAAATGCACCTTGTCCTTTGCTTTGCGACTGGACTACCGGGCAAGGATTGGAAATCAATGAAGAGTTTCCGTTTAGAGGTAAGAAATGGGTTTTGAGAAGTGTTTGTAGAGTAATCTGCTAGCGTTAAAGGAGTTTTGTAAAATTTTCGTGAAAAATGTTGATTTGAAATTCATTTTGCAGGAAATTTAGAAGAAAATTCGTGGTTTTTGTTGACGATTTCTTCATTTACAGTGATTCTGTTGTTGGCAATGTTGTTGGCTTTGCTGCTGTTGAAATTCCGACAGTAAGTATCTTATTACCTGAAATTTTCATTTACCTATTTGTAATTTTGAAAAAGTAATTGATTTAGAACCTAATGGAACTCCTTTAAAATTTTAATTGGTAGTGTTCTCAATTTAAGGTCTTGATTCAGGTATCACATTTAGTTACCAAAATATTAAACAGCCAGTTTCAATTTTGAGCTTACCAATGAGAATTTTAAAATTGAAAATTTCGACCAGAAATATGAATCTTGACTTTTTCAAATAAATAAATAAAAATAAAGTGCATACGATTTTTGCCCATCATCAATATTCAGGAGGTAATACCTGTGGAAATCTTTCAAAGACGAGAGAAGGGTTAGCCTTAGATTTTTTTACATACCTACTCGACTATTTCTACAAGAATATAAGTTAAAAATTTAGAAAAATTAGTTTGGAGATCAAATTTCATCCCCAAGTGTTTTGAAAATAACCTCAAAAATGCAGTAATTTTTTCGGATATTCTTCATCAGTATTCTGATAGAAATTAAAATTGCTAGTAATTTTAAAAAGTTAGTTTGAGATCCGTATATTCCTCAAATACCCTACAAGGATCTAGACTCTCACATTTTGGAAATTTTAATGATGGAAAATTACAATATTCGAATTTTTTGAAATTTAGCGGCTCATTTTTTGAATTTCTTTCTGGTAAAACTTTCATCAAAATACGTTTTAATATTACTTAATATTTTTTAAAAAATGAAAATGGTTCAATTTCAAAGTATTTTTCTAAAAATTTTGTCTCTTCCGGCCCCTCCCTCGTTTCTTGAAATCGAGGGGTATCCAATCTTTTATCAATAATATTTGTGAACCTGAATATAGAGATCACCCTAAGGTGGCAAAAATTGATTTTTTAGTCGAGATCCTCCTTGCTTCCACTCTTTCTGAAAGGTCTAAAATCAATATTAACTCAGAAACCAATTTTTACCCTTAAAGATAGTTTCTATATTCAGGCTCATAAATTTAATTAAAAACTTTTAAAATTTTAAAATTCGAATCGAAATAAACTCGAAATTGACGGTTAAAAATTTCAACATTTGGGTTTACTTAATCAAAAATAGGTAAACAAGGAAATAGAATTGAAAAATATATAATCCATAATCATGGTATTTTTTCGAATACTAAACTATTCTCAAAATGGGACTAGAGTACCACAGAAGTTATGTTTAGACCCCAAAAAGATCAGGTAAAAATTTCAGCGTCTGACACAACACTTTTCCGTCCCTAATTAACTTCAATCCAAATTTTAAATGCGAGAAATCAAAAAATTGTTTGAAAAATTTTGAAACATCGGTTTAAAAAATTTGAAAATTTCTAAATATGTTTTGAAAAAAACTGAAAACATTTTTGAAAAATTCGCAAAAAATTGGAATAATTGCTCCCAATATTTAAAAAAATTGCAACTTTAAAAATTTTGAAAAAATTTCTAAAAATTGTTTGCCAGGAAAAAACACTGAAATTTTTTTGAAATAATTATTCAAAAGTTGAGAAAAAATTGTACCTCCTTACTTGAAAAATTTACATTTTTGAAAATTTAATGACCTTGAAAAGATGGAAAAATGGAAAATTGCTATCTATAATTTTTATGGTATGTATTTTCCAATAGTTTCCAATTTTTTAAATTTTTATAATTTTTTGACTGGATTCTACAGGTTTGAGGGCTATGGGGGGGGGGAGGTTAAATGAAGCAAAGAGATGAAATCTTCAAGAGTTATTTTTTTGAGCTCTGCAATTCTGAACACAAATTTTGCACTATCCCCTTTCTCAAGGGAGTAAAATTGATTCTCATACGATGTCATTTCATACAATAATTCGTTAAAATATTACTCGTAAAGAAGCTCATTCAATTGTAAGAAAAAAAATAAAACCGAGAGTCGTTAACGCAGAAATAATAAAGAACGAATATGTAGGTACCTACAACTACACTCTTTCTAATTTTAAAGACCGAATTTTTTTTACGTTTTTGTAACGAAGATTGAATTTAAATTTAACGCTTCGTTAAACACATCCGACATCTCGTCATCCCACTCGCTTGCCATCTTCATTATCTAAACATCCCAAATATTATTTTTAATCCAAATCCGACTTTCAGAAACCAAAAAATGAAATCATGTTTGCACAAAACTACGTACAACGATCGCACCTACGAATCCATCTTATACCCATCGATGAAAGACAACAGTGTCCTGTGGGCAACACTCACACCGAAAGGAAAACCTCAAACGGTATCTGTTTCATCTGTGCCACCTCCTCTGCCTCCCAGAGTATCTCAAGTCAGAAGTTTTGAGAATTGCGCTTTCGCCGATATGGACGATTACCCAACAAAATATGGCCGACCACGTGTTTCTTCACCGATGCGTATCGAGAATCCGAATATGCCACCTTTGAATTTTTACCCCAGTTTTAAACGCAATCATTATCCGTCTCTTTTGTAAATTCTGACAAGCAGAATGAGAGTTGATGAGTAGAAAGTGAAGAGTAAATGCGTATAGTGGATAAAGCAAATAGGAGTTTGAGATGTTCAAGTTTTTGTTGTAAAAAACTCCTTTTTGTACTTACCAGGAAGTAATAATTTTTTGTTCGCGCTTTGTAGCTTTTTTAAATTTTTTTTTTTTAAAGGTATCTATAATTTTACTTAGATACAATGTCTTTATGTTTGTTTTGTTGATTTTTTTCTTTCTTTTTTTTTTTTTGAAATTATATTGTACATATTTTTAAGTATTTTGGAGTAGGTAGATCATTAGATGATGTAGATTTGTTGGGATTCTAATGAAAAGGAGGTAGGAATAACGTACATAGATAAAGATTTGAGTGAATCAAAGAAAAATCCAACTTTAGGATTTATATTTTGGTCCATTCGATGAATTTTGAGGCTAGTTGCGAGTGAAGAATGAGGATGATGTGAGAAACTTCATAGCAGATTCTGTGAATTGAAGAAGTAAGAAGTGAAGTACTTACCTTTACCTATCAAGTACCTACATGTAAGATTATGACTGATTTGTCATGTTGGAAGGTGTACTTACGTAGCAGCACTTCTGCTGTTGCCTTTATTTGTTGTTCACAAACTCATGAGGAAAAAAAACACAATCATAAAATTAAAAATAAACTGATAATCATGAAATAATTTTTCGTAATTTATGAAAGAAGAAGAAGAAAAAAGAACTGCGAAAATACGAAAAAGTTGGTTGAGCTTGAAATTGAAACACAAATAGAGATGCGGTGAATTTTTTGAATTTATAAGAAAAATTTGTTTACATTGATTAAAAAATTAACATTTTAAGTCTAGGTACCTAGTTTGTTATCATATTTACCTATCGATTCAATTTTAATTAATTACTTTTTGTTTTGTTATTACCTAATTTTTTATTTACTTATGTATTTTTTTAATTTAAATGCATTCATTTTTGTTTTTGTTTGACTCTGAACTATTTTAAGTAAAATATGTTTCATTTCAAGTAATACCTACATTAAATTTTTATACGTAAAATAATCGTTTTTTTATCGTAAAACCTCAATAGGTATAGCATTCCTCGTTTCAAATTTTACACCCTAAAAATCTCCAATTTGAAAACAGCGTTTATCAGGACATGGTGTACCAAAAACCGGTTGCACAAAAAATAAATTTATAAGATTTTAAATCATAGATACATTCAGAGATAACTTTTTATCAAAATTTTTTAGATAACTGTCTATTCTAATTTTCAAAATTGATCGAAAATTTTCAAAAATTAGATTATGAAAAAATAACTACAGTCTATTCATAAAAAATTTTTCAAACATTTTTCCAATTTTTTTTTTATCTTACAAAATCTTACAGGTAATATTCTTGACGATCAAAATTTGATCCCCTGTTTGACAGTTTGAGCTTCCAGAACCGAAACATACCATGCTAACATAATTATCCAAAAAAAAAAACCAAAGAGCTGAGGTACATATGTCTTCAAAAAATTGGTCATAGTATCCTGAAAATCTCAATTTAGACATTAAAGCCTTGACGAATGACGAATAATTAAATAAACGATTCCGATTTAGAAACAGTATCCCATAAGAAATCTCAATTTAAAAAAGATGGCTAGAGAGTGAAAAACCATTGGACACTGTAGCTTCCCGAAAACCCTGATATGATGTCCCAAAACTTTGGACAGTCCTTCAAATAATTTTAATCAAGATATAATATTTCGAAAAATTTTCAATTTGGACATTACGCTATAATTTTTTTAGCATAAATTTCAAAAAAAAACAAAAACAATTTGGACAAATAATCAGAAAAACTTAAATTTGGTAGTAACCTAAAAATTTATAAAACCTCTAAATCTAAAAGAATAATATTGACCCAATGTCTCGAAATCTCCAATTTGGACATGCGGTGATCAAAAATTCTTAATTTGAACAGTGCAGTTCTTCAAAAAAATAAATTTTGACTTTTGACATCACGTACCTATCTGAAAATCCTCAATCTCGACATAATGTATCAAAAATTCAGAATATTTCCCAAAAAATCAAATTTGTACATAGTGTCTCGAAATTCTCAATTTTTCCTTTTTTATGGAAAATTCGGAGACACAAAGTCTAGGACAAGTTCAGTTAATTTGGACATGATGTCCCAACAATTTTATAGTCTCAAAAAAATAATTCGGATCAATAATGTCTCAAAATTTCCAATTTGGACACAATGTACTATCAAAAATTTTTACCTACTGTTTGAAAAAAAAAATCAGTTTCATGGCTCTCAATTTGGACATAATATTTGAAAACCCCCAATTTGGACCAAAATTCCCCAAAAACCACAATTTTGGCACATGGAAATACTTCAATTCAGACACGGTGTCTCGAAAATTGCATAGTCTCTCAAGAAAAATTAATTCGTACATAATGTCCCAAAATAATTCAATTTAAATATAATGTCCCAAAAATTTTCAATTTGAATTTGCTGTTTCACAACATGGGTGCTCATAATTTCAACCTATTGCCCCCAAAAATAAAACTCACAAAAGGAAAATAACGCATGAACTGCTGAAAATTTTCGGACTAGGGGGTCACAAATAGTTCAATTAGGACATATTGTCCCAAAAATCGTTAGTTTGGACATTATGTCCATACTCTGAAAAAGAAAAACTCAGATGGGACATCATGTCTAAAAAAAAAATTGAGGACAGCATTTCTAAGAATTTGATTTGAGTTTAAGACCTTGTGCCCCCCCCCCCATTCCAGAAAACCCACTTCTATTGGGATTATAAAATTTCAAAAATTTAGTAAATCTTCCAGAAAAATCTCAACTTGAACGTAATATTCTGTCTCAAAAAAAATATCACTTTCAAAAAATAAGGTTATGGATAAATATACTTTTCAAGTAGGTACCTACTTAGGTGTAAAAAATACTCAAATTTTTTCAATTCTGATCCGACTGCTTTGTTAGGATTTTTCAAAGTATTTTTGAAGCTGAAAATTCATTGCATAGCAATTTTTCAACAAAATCAAAAGGTCAATAATCTGTTTCTAAGAAGTGGAAAAATTGTTTGGTTAGACAGGTTTCAAGTTTATTTCAAAAACAGAACATTAATTTAGATGTAAGTAAAAATTCTCGACTTTTTACATTTGACTTTTGATAGGTACCTACCTACAAGCATGTTTTCTAGCTAAAAAATTTCTTCAAATTTTTTGACTCGCATAAAATGAAATTTGATGCGAAAAAATTTATAAAAAAACTTCTGTTTTCTGAAATTTGTCTTTTTTAAAACTTTTAGCCTCAAAATTTCCAAAATTGAATTTTGGGACTTTTTCATAAAATTAGGAACTATAAAAGGACCAATGCCAAAAAATGAATCTACTCAAGGGTGGGTCCATCCTAAAAAAAAAAACTCATTTTGAAATAGCTTATCAATAAATTTATTAAAATCAAATGCAAATGACCCAACTTCAAAGGCAATTTAATTCCGGAAAAATTCGTCACCAACAAACCTTCAACTATTTCACCCAACAATCAAACTTTAAAAATAACAAGAATTTTCCCAAACAAAAATCTCATCTCTGAATTCCTCATCCATCAAATCTCCATTTGGCACTAATTACGCATATAAATATTTCCCTCTTATTTCTCACTGGAATACACCAAGTTTGTAAATTTTTCAAACACGACGAATTTATCACATTTCTACTTAACGTAGATGGCCTACATAAATTACACTGTCACGATATTTTTAAAAATTAATTTTTCAGTTTAAAACCTACCTACGTTTGAGAAAATCGTCATAAATTGCGCTTCCCTTTAGGTAGGTAGTTATAATAAAATAAAGGAAATTTCGCGAAGTAAGCGTCAACTAAGTAGCTAACTCTCGTAAAAAGTTTTTATTATCTCGATATGTTTTATCGTGTTACAGAAAATAAAATCTGTTCAACGCGTACAAAGTATATTTTGGCATTCACGGTCAATTTCAAATAACTCGCGAAGCAATTACGTATATTTCGATTAGCACAATGTACGAAAGGGAAGAGCCTCGCTTTTGATGACAGTTTTCCTGTCATTTCGAGCGCTGCTGGGATCTCCTTGACTCGTCTAGAGATTCGGTTGACTTTGGCCTTTCATTTCATTCAAATGTTAATCTACCCCAATGATGGTGTAACGACGATATCATTTTAATAAATTCAAATATGCGCGGCCTATTTCATTCCCAGCGAAAGAATATTTATAATCGAGACTCTGAATATTTTTCTAATTGACTAATTTTCTACGTTAATCCGCGTAAAAAAACTACCCAATGCTCCGAAAATCGTCGCGGAATCAATTTTTTTCCGAAGCGGAAATGCGCGTTAGTTTGGCTCGCCAACGATACAACGAAAAGAATACGTCTCTGTCAAAATTTGGTTAAAAATACGTCACCATAAATTCTAACGTACGAATTTTTCGTACTATTATTATCTACGAATTCGAGTCACGTTGCGGGTGTTTTGGAAAAGGTACAGTATAATTTTTCCCACAAACGAGTAATTTTAACGTGAAATTGGTAAAAATTTGTCGAGCTTTGAAATCAGAGACAGACCTGCGTGACTTTTGTTGTATCCGTTGGTAAACAACGAAGATAGATTTTGCATGTTTATGAGGCGGATAAAATTCTCAAAACGATGTGGTAATTTCCCTTCTCTTGTTTCTGCTCGGTCGTTGAAAAAAAATAGGAAAATGTTGAAGGAATTTTTACGAGATAAGATTTTTAACGTTATTTTGCTACAGTTTGGCTTCTGATTTGCACGTGTGATTGAAATCTGAGATTATGTTGAAACAATACAGGATAGATTTTTTGTAAGTATATACCTCTTTGATTAATCGAATACTCGCGAGGATTGTGAAATTTGAAAAAATTTCTTTTATTGATGTTTAGTATAAGATTCAATATTATACTTTCGATTAACATGCGATGAAACTTTTAAACGCACGCAACTTGAGCTACCTATTTAATGTGTTACCGAATTTATAAATCGTTGGAATTTTTTTTTGATGCATCAGTTAGGTACCTGCTTACAAGAAAATAAATTTACGAGTAAATTAGCTATTTCGTTCAAGTTCAGTGAGTTATTATGTGATGAGAATTTTGTTGTTTTTTCTAAATTTATTGAAGGGATATTTTTATTTTATTTATTATAGGATTTTCGATTACGAATATGAATTTAGTAAGTGAACAATTTTGATAATTAGACCAATATCGAATAAATTTGCACATTTTTATACCAAATAAAATTATAGATTTTATAAAATATTGGACAGCTAGGTAAGCTTTTTTTCACAGTCTAAAATACAAGAACGAAAAAGTGATTTTTTTTCTCAAAAAAGTTCTGCGGCACAATGAGAGGCTGGGCTCCGAAAAAGTACATTTTTTAAACGAAGTTTTGAAGAGGGGAAAAGAAAATGCAAAATTTATTAATAGATAGGAATGTTCTACATCCAAAGAACGTCGAGTTTTTGAAAAATGACAGGCACAATTGATGAACAGTAAATTTTTCAGGTTTAGAAGTTAAGACAGATTCAAAAGAAAAAAATAAAATAAAATCGATGATGTTTTAAAAATTAAATTACTGTCCAAATTTTAAAAAATGGTCTTAAATTCAATAAAGTTTTTCAAGTTTTGGAAAATGATTTTAAATTTTTCAAAAAAGTTTCAATTTGTGACGCGCCATGAGAAAACGACCCTTAAGGTGAAAAATAAAATGTTGAGAAAAACGCAAAAATTGGTTAAAAAGTTGATATTTTGGCGTTTTTCGCGAAATTTCATTTTTCACCTTAAGGGTCGGTTTCTCATGGCGCGTCACATTTAAGAAAAATATCTAATTGTTTAGTTGTGATATAAAATTGCCCAAGTTTTAGAAAATTGCACAGCCAATGAAAAAAATCGTTCAATTCCCAAAAAATTGTTCAAATTTTAAAAATTGTTCAATTTTTAGACAAATCACAAAACTTGAATTTTGAATTTTTTGAAAAACTGCCCATGTTTTGGAAAATGCTTCGAATTTAACAGAATGGTTCGATACGAAGTTTCCTGGGTTATGGAAGAATCGTTCCAGTAGATAATGAAAAATCCCTCAATTTTTCAAAAAAATACAATGTTTTGATAAATTTTTCAATTTTAGAAAGCTACTCTGTTTCTTTAAAATCATAATAAATTTCAATTTTTCCAAAAAAATGGAGAATTTCAAAAATCTCACATTATTTTGTAAAAAATTGAGTGATTTTAAAAACCTTCCAACAATTTCTTTTTCATCGAAGAATTTTATAAAAATTAAAAATCTTTCAAAAATTGAAGAATTGTTCAAAACAAGGTCAGTTTTTTGACTGAAAAATTAGAGAATTTTGGAAAAAATTGAACAAATCCACGCTAGTCGATCATTTCTGAAAACTTAGACAAAATTTTCAAAAATAAATTAAAGATTTTCGAAATTTTTAAAAATTGTACGATTATTAAAACTAGGATAACATTCAAAAATTTTTGATACCTACCCTTTTTTACACCTTTGATGATTTTTTTTTTTTTTAAACATGAATGTTTTTTCAAAGACTGAACGACTTTTTAGAAATTGAAACATTTTTAATACCTACGTAATTTGAATACATTTCATAAAACTTGGATAATCATTTTCAAAATTCAGAGGATTTTCCGAAGCTGTTCAAATTAAATATCAACCTACTCAATCTTTCAGAAAATTAAACTGTTTTCTTTGAAAGAAATTAGGAATATTCCATTATTGAAAAAAAGTAGAAAGACAAAAATGCATCTTAAACTTGAAAAATACCGAAAACTTTTCAGTAAAATTTGCAAAAATATTTGTGAATTTGCAGGTACCTAGTACCTCCTACCTAATTCATTAATTGCTGTTAAAATGAAAATTTCTAACAGTCCAGCTGAAAAAAAATTTTGCGATTTTTTTGGTCAGTTTTATCTTGATTTGCGTACATTATTGGATCACTAAAATTAAAACCAATATTTTACAATTTTCCAAGCTTTAAAATCTCAAGTTTTATGCCATTGTTGTATCCGTAAATTCAACGCTCTCCCCTCTCATCTTCACAGTCCACACACATCAAAAAATCCCACCATTTTCAATACCTAGAGCACTTTTTCGAACTCGAATCGCAGACTAATCTTTAAAATATTATCGACGCCACGTTTTATTCCATTTCACAAGTCAGTTAGGCAGATAGGCACTGCGTTCTTTCACCTTACTCGTCTCGAAGCAAAATAAAATGAAAAATTGACCAGACGCCAATAATGGCCTAATTTAAAGTAACGATAGCCCGCTCATTAATTCCATCATAACTGGAATATTACTAGATTATGTAACACCTAAAAGGCTAATTGAAAATTTTGGCAATGCTAAGTTGGCATATTCGAGAGTACACGTCGCCTAGACTGAGAAATTCGTTCAATTAACGCGTCCCTATTCGACATCTCAGAGCCAACCGAACAGCGAACGCACAGAATAAAGAAAAATAATTAAAACAGGTGCGCATTTTTTAACACTAATCAATTAGAGTATGAATTTTGTTTTAGTTTAAAAACAAAACGTTTGTTAAAAAACGTGCATTGTATCAAGCATCAAAATTGTACATACGCAAAAGTGGAGAGGGCTCAGCGAATCCAAAAATAAACTCAAATGTAAACTTATTGCGTCCCAGATCCCGCTAATTCAGTTTGTTCTCGCGATATACCAAGAAAATTATCCATTTAAAATACCGTTTATCATTTTTCTACGTTTTCCGTTTTTTAAAAAAAAAATGTTTCTTAATTTAAGTGCGTTAATTTTCAAAAATTTGTGTGTCATAGCGGTTAGAAAGGTATAGATGTAGTGTTTCAACTAACATGTAGTTTTTAACCGAGTAGCCAATCGCACACGAATAGAATAGAAAAAAAAACGGTCACCGAAATGATTTAACTGTTTGTAAATACCTCGTAGCCCTTTAACGATGAATATTTTAATACGGAAAAATTTCAACGCAGAGTCAGGCAGCCGAGATCGGAGCCATGGAAAGCTGGGACCCAGGCATAGGAAATCTCACGGCGGTGTGCATGGTAATCGTAACAGAGATTCGGTATTTTGCAACATGGATGAGCATTGTTGCTCATATAGGACTCATTTGTTCTTAAATACGGCTAATCCTTTACAAGAATACGAAGAAGATACAGCCAGCAATAGCGCGCAAAAATCATCGTTTCCTCTGTTACGTTGGGCTATTGGAAGTATCAAGAGGAAATCGTCGATTAATAAGTGTGATTATTTAATTAATCAAATCGGAGATCCGTCTACGAGCAGAAAGGTACGTGAACGAAAAAATCGTCTACGAATTTTTGTAAATTTTGGCTCCGTTTGTATCGATTCGTTCGATCGAAAAATATTGGCACTTCAAACGAATCCAATTTGAATTTGATAAAAAACACATTGCGGGATGTAAACTTGGCACCGTACCGGTATTTTATTTCGTTTACGTTCATGATTCATGTTTTTCAATTTATCTCATTTAGGTTAGTTTTCAAGATCAAACGGAGTTGATTGAAGCTAGAGACGGATCTCGTAGGCCTACAGCGTTGGAAGCCATTAAAAAAGCCGAACCGGTTACTTTAGCTAATTTAGATCGAGACTGCTTCATCATTCCAATCGCTAGCATCGATAGATTTCTTCCAGCTGGTGTTCCAGTACGTTTGAAAAATCCATATAAACCTACGAACAAACAGTGATGATTTCTTTTCCATTTCAGATTCCACAAATAACGAATAAACCTTCCTGCCTAAATGTTTTAGAAATAGATGATCCCAAGATTAGCGTCGTTATACATTTAATGTCTCAGATGGAACCGATCGAACCAATGCTTCAGTCGCCTCTTTCGTTACCTTTATTAAAACAGAAACAGTTAGCTATGGCTTTACTCACAGAAATGAGTTCTACTAAAATGGCTTCCGAGGGAATGCTACTATCTAATTTAGAAAAAGATTGTACGTTTTCTATACTTCGCATTAATTTTTCTAGCTAAATTGCCAAAGTTGACGATTTTTTCGTTTGCAGCTGCTTTCCCATATATTTCTTATTACGTCGTGAACAAAATCCAATCAGATCCGGTTGATTTTTTTCAAACTTTGAGGAAAACCAGCTGGAGAAAATTTGACCCTCAAGTTCTACGTTACACTACAGGTCAAACGTTCGATATGTTTAACGAGGTCGCAACGATTGCTCGTCCTCCCCTACAGCCGAATTCTAAAAAACCTAGAACAAACACAACCGGATACATTGTAACTATTTATAAAGTTTTCGAAGGTGATGATCGGGAAAAATTTGAAAAAAATTGGCTCTACTGGACTGGTGAGCAAATACAATCCGATAGAGCCCCCTTTTGCATGAATTTCACCTTGATATTATTTTCAGGAGCAAGAATGATATATCGTTATTTACCCAAGTCGACGGGACTACGACGGATTACTTTGCATAAATCTCAACTCAGCGGTGATAAATTGTACTTGCTGATTGCCGAATGTTCGAATTTCTTATTAGATTTTTCTGCAGCTGCTGCTTTGATACCAGCTTTGAGAGCTCGATTATGTGGTTATACCGGAATTTACAGGAGTATAGCTGTATTTTAAGTTTAGTTAATGTAGATATCATATTATGTTTGTACGTTGATGAATTGAGTTTAATAAAAGTACAGCTTATTTCTTCGGTGAAATTTTTATTCCACCGTGACGAGTGTATAGATTATAACAGAACGTAACAAGAAAATTATATTAAATAAATGCTACATTACGATACAAGCCTTTCCCTTAACAGATGATTGGGATTAAAGACATCAGATGATGTAAATTCAATATCCTCGGTTTCCTCTGAATCTTTTTCTCATATCCACCTGCAAAAAATGCATAATAATAAAGAATTGTCACAACAGTAACAACTCATTTCATCGATGGAATAATGTTATCCACAGGGTACTCACAAATTGTCTTTTACATTCGAAAAACTCATAAGCTAATGCGATACATTGTTGAGGTACTTTGCCTTCTTGTAAACATTTCTTAGGTATTATTCTATCCTGCAAAAGGAAGCGAATATTAGCATTACGTTGGTGCTCTTTGCTATGCAACGGAATATTTACAATAGTTTGCAAACAACTTACTATCTTCACACAATCGCTTTCCAATACACAAATTTTGAGATCTCGTCGAAGTCCTGAGCATAACTTTTTCGGCTTATTCGATCGATTTTCTAATTCTTCCAAATCCGCCATTTTGAATTAAGATTTTAATTAAGTAGACGACTTGATACTAAAATAGAAAACTCATTCGTCGTACATTTTCTTTAAAAATTTCTAAAAAATAATTTGAAAAATTAATTTAAAAATTTTCCATTTTCGGACAAATTTGTTAATTGTTATCATTTTATATTTTTTTTGATAAAGAATTACCAAGGATTTCAAAAATTTCAGGTCTGTCAAATTCAAAGATAGGTACCTACTTTTTCAATTAACTGCCTAAATTTTCAATCTACAAAGTCAAAAAACAAAAGTGTTTTCATTTTTTTTTCGGAAAACGAAGCAAAAAATTTTTGTAAATTTGGAAATGGAAACTTCTGTCATAAAAAATTCATAAAAATTGCTTATTGATTTCGCAACTTAATCAATATTTCAACCAAGCCATACTGTATTTAAATGTTTCACTTGGAGCTGTGCTGCCAACTGTTCTAAACTTCGAACTGTCGCTATGGAAGAAGTCGATGAACAAGTGAGTTTGAAATATTTCCCATTTCTCTATAATTTTTGGTAGATTGTTCGCAATTTAACAAAATTCAGCTCTATCAAGTTATCTGCACCGAATGTTTAACCAATCAACTTCCTTATTCGAAGAATTATTCGTATCTTCTAATGTAGAACCATTTGTTTTCAGAACTTGTTTGTCGTAGATGAAGTGAGCAGTATTATCAAACAATCTATCGAAGATGCCATAGGAGGTAATACGTACCAGCAAAATAAAGTCAATATGTGGACCACTCAAGTAGTCGAATCATGTTTACAAGCTTTAACCAAATTAAATAAGCCATTCAAGTATATAGGTAATTAACACACCCTGCTACATTTTATATTCTTCTTCTATATTCTACTAATGCCTTCTGTTTCTGCAGTCACTTCTACTATAATGCAAAAAAATGGAGCCGGATTGCATTCTGCGAGCTCTTGCTATTGGGATAATAATACTGATGGAAGTTGTACCGTGAGATGGGAGAATAAAACTATGTATTGTATCGTTTCAGTGTTTGGCCTTGCAATCTAAGTATGTTTCGAGAAGAGCTGCTCTATACGTTTTCAAATTACTATTTTATTCAGAATGATGTTGCACGATATCACCATATACTTATTTATTTGCGCAAAGTGTAAATACCCTCGTTCGTAATAATGTTTATATAACTTTTTTTAATAAATAGAATTAATAATTTTTTGTGAGTTATTACCTACATGATTAAAATTTTCTAATCTTTGTAATTCAGGTTAAAAATTAATTCGCATCTTAAGTTGCATAATGAGTTTCGAAAACATCGTTTCGCATTGAAAAAAATAATCGTTTTCATGAAAGAATATTTTTTAATCAAAATTTTTCTAAAATAATCTCAAAAAAAACACTATTTTATCTGTTTGTATCAAATCTTAAACTTCTTTATCTCCCATATAGTTTCACGGAACATTGAAAATATTTAATTATTTAGAAATACTACGATTAATTCTATCGATAGTAATTCCACATGCTTAACATCATCGCTAAAAATAAAATAAAAATTTTAGAAAAATAATCGAAAACTGGTCACTTCTGGGAGTTATGGGCATCGTAATACCATGGACAATCGTGTATCGCCTTCGACGTTGGAGAGGAACGGCGTGAGTGAACAGTTTTATTGATCGAGGAAAGCCTATGAAAGGTGAGGCGGTATCGAAACGTTGGCACCGTTCATACGCGTTGCGCGAGAAACTCCGAAGCAAGAATCGTTTATACTCATTTCGGTTTCCCTCAGTTTGGTGTTCGCGTTCCACGGTACACAGCTGGTCGCACTTTTTTGTAAATTTTCCTCCATTTTTCGGCAGCAATGACGGATTGCTGTGCATGCAAATCGGAGGATACTGAAGGTGCCTGGGCACATGGGGTCGGCGACTAGTCATCGCCAATCTCCTACCGAACCCAACGCCACCGCCGCCTCATCAGAAGACGACGAAGAACAGGACCACGGTATTCAAGTGGACGTCAAATCGCCCAAGGAATTGGTGTTTGTTATGGTAAGCATTCTAATTCACTTGTTTGAAGCGGTGTGATTAACCTGACAAAGACGGTAAGACGGTTGTCTTTTGACCGCTGCGTTTCTGTCAGAAGGAAGTCCAATTCTGCTGTGTATGAAATATTTTGATTCGTTGTGGTTCGGAAAAAATGGCTGCCTGGGATGTAAACCAAGGGAGGTTCAAAGTAATTTGCTGATTTTATATGGTTCAATGATTCGAATAACTTGGGGTATTTTTGTAGGTCAATATTGTACCCCTTGAGTAAAAAATATATTACTATTATTTTTTCCACCCAAAAGCTTGCTGAGTTTGCAAACAATCTTTTGGTAATGACAAATGTAGACCTGTCAATCGTCAGGTGATGTCAAAATCATAAATCATGCACATTATGTCTCACAGGAATTAAATGAAATAATCACTTTGAAGGTAATTTCCATAATTAAACATTTATTCTACTGCCATTTACCTACTTCGAATAGATACTCATATTACGTACGTTGAAACGTTTCATTTAAAATTCATATTCTTATAAATAATACGCATAATTAATTAATAATTACTTCTGTAAATTAAATTATCGTCGCATGAATGCGAAAATTTTGCATGACATTTGTCGGCGCTATTATCGTGTAAAATTTCTCTCTTCGTTTTCAGTTTCATTTCAATTACGAGAATGTTGCCATAATACCTTAATAAGGTTTATTGTTTAGCTTGATTAGATGAAGCAAGGTGCTTGATATTTATTTATAGACTGAGAAAATAAATTTATAGTAATTTTGATTGATTTCTTCATCGTTAAAAAAAATTTTCATTGAAAAATTTCAGTGCCTACCTAAATCTGCCTAAATACCTACTTAGATTTGTTGAGCTTGCTTATCACTATTCAAATCAGATTAATTTGATAAGCAAAAATCAAACGGATGAACGCTTCATTTATCATTATGCTTTTTGAGTTAGTGTGATGCTAAAAGTTCAATTATTGTATTCGTGGAATAATTTCATTAAGTGCGTTTAAGTTGAGTGCTAAATGTGTTTCGGAAATTGGCGAATGTGTAAATTGTGTTATTGCCGAAAGTGAAAGATTTCCTGACAAATATCATGCGTTCGACGGTTCTGGAACATTCTTGGATTATCTATTAACCTCCATCTTTTCTTGTAAGTACCTAAAGTGATAAATTTTAGTGAAATTCTTGATCTTACAATTGTGATTAGAGACCAGAAACACCGCCCTCCTCCCCATCTGGCTGCTTAAAAAATTTCCAAAATTGCTCGCTGCATAGATATAGGATAGGTACGTGAGTTCTAATTTAATCAGCGATACTCGAGCGCATTTTAAAATGTACAGTTCGATACGAAAGTGTTCGGTGTCGAGTTGAATACCATTTCGTACAATGACGATAATGTCTGTTCAAGTGCCCTCTTCTGAGTAGTTTTAATTGCTTTAAGCCTATATGATCGTATGTCCCATCACATTAGACACATCATTTCTGAAGGAAAAAGACGTGTACTGGTAGAGAGTAATTTTCACTCTCGAGTTCAAGTCGATTTCATCTTGACCGAGCATTCTTCCGCAAGACAATCTGAAACAATACCTAGCCAGCCAATTTGCAACCCTGAAACACCCCTCTGCTAATTACTTTTAGCAGAATTTACTTCGGTGTACTATCTCAAGTTTCCTATAATGTTCTACGATGCTCAAGTGTAAATATTATTCGTGACGTTTTTTCATTTCATTAATTAATCGAAATATTTTACAAACTTTTGTACACCACACATGCATTCGGAAATGATCTTCGGTGTCAAGAAGTGTCGCGTTGTCGCGTAGCCCCGCCGTGTTTATCGAACAATATTTTTTCATTTATGAAATAATATGCTATAATTTGAGATTCTATACTTTGAACATGACGCTTATAAATAGAAAAAATGTGGTAAGTTTGAAAATTTTCTTATTCGTTTAGCCGTTGTACCTATAGCGATGAATTTGCGCAAGCCAGACTATATGGGTATAAACTTGCAGCAGTCACGCGATGTACTATCACACACGCCAATAATGGTGAAATTTTTATATTGTAAATGTTCCATAAAGATGGTATTACTTTTATGGCCCCGGTGTAGGAAAATTTCTCAGAAATTTATGCTAAAATGTAATTTATAAGGGTAATCGTGGAACTTATTTGTCCTTTGAGTTCGCGGTTTGCGTATAAGTTTTACCTATGTGGTAATTTTTATACGCAGAAATAGGTTGATAAGATTTTCGAATTTGCGCTAATTGAGTATGTATAATAACTACGGTAGATTAGATAAAAAAGATCTATGAAATCGCGCACAAGTTTTATTTATCTAGTTACCTACTTTAAATTTCAACTTTGGTTGAAGTTTTTGAAATTCGACGCGGGTTTTTCTTCATTGATGGTTTTATGTTTTATATGGAACTTACTGAAAAGTTACTATTGATTGAGCTCGATTTGATTTTGGTAGTAACTCGTGTGGAGAAAGACCAAAAATATTTCGTCGTGTCCTTGCCATCGAAATAGGAATTTTTTTAATTAAAAAGGTTTAAAAATACATCAAAGTCTACCTTCGTAATGAAAAAGTTGAAGTAAAGTGATATTTCGACGACATCTTTAGCTGACGACAAATCATGAAGCCAAACAATTGTTCTCGCGTTTCTTTCATTAATTCGGTGCGAAACTCGCACTTTATTCGCATTGTCGTTCTCTCTCGTGCATTTATCAACTCCTCTCAGACTTACTTGAAGTTTGGTGAAGATATTTATAAAATTTTGTATTGAATAGAGCAGTCGATAGCAACGATGATCGTATTAGAATTCACTATATTTTAAAGATATTCTTCTTTCACGAGCTAAAGAAGCAGGTATCAAATTTTTGTTTATTTTAGCTCCAAAAAAGTTTGAAAAGTTGGTATAAAAGTCACAGAGTGCCAAGTTCAAGTCGAATCAGTTCAATTTTTTTGTTGGATTCTTGTTAGCTAGAGCTGAAGAGCTCTTTATTTTGCACGAGTACTTTTTCTTATTGATTTTTTTTTTCGGTGTCGAAATTAGGTAGAAAAATTGTTTTCATAAAGAAGTAAATTGAAAAAAAATATATGCTAGGTGGGTAGCTAGTTACATTACCTTTTTGATTTGGGAGGGAGAAATTTTTTCTTGTTTTTAGCCCCTTGGACCTTAAAATTGAGAAATTTTGAGCCATGTTATATTTTATATTATTTTCATCTGTGAAGTCACAAACAGGATTTTTGTGTGTATGTAGTTCGAAATTTTCAATCTTTCGATCTAAAAATTAGGACCCGATCTTTTCCCCCAAAGCACCTAAATTGACCCAACATGAGAAAAAATTTGAAATTTTCACCCTGGTGAATACCTATCTATTTTGTAAATAATTTGGAGAGAAAAACGTAAATTTTTCAATGGAATGCCAGTTTTTTAGTTGAGTAGGTATTGGCTACAGCAGGCTTGTGTTTGACTAAATATTAAAAAATTGACGTTTTTTGACAGATTCTTGATTTTTTAAAAAAAGATTGGCAGGTTTTGACTTTCTGGATGAGATATCAAAATATTAGGCACCTAACCACCTAATACCTACCTAAATAAGATCACAAATTGGTTTGAAGAGATTGTTCCAACTTCCAAAAACTTCCAGAAATTTAACAAAATTTATTATAGGCACCATGATTCATCGATTCCAAGTTTTTAAGACCATTTGGTCAAAATTTTCCCGAATTTTTTTTTAAAGCTAAAAAATATTGTTCCACGGAACTATAACATCACTTATATCTATGTTGATAATTTCAGTATTTTTTTCAACAAAAATAAGTACATTATCAAAATTTCCACCAAAATATTCGAATTTCAGCTTCACAATTCATTCTCACTTTTTTTAAAATCCCAGATTTTGAATTTTCTCCGCCATTTTTTTTTAAAATTTGGTTTTGTTCAGCTTACAGGGCTCTATATAATTGAGCAAAGGGTGAAATTTTTCTATGGTTAGTTGGATGGTACCTCTACCACTAATTTGTTTTTCGAAGGGTTCAACTGCGGAAACCTTTTTGAGCTTCTTTCAGGTTAAAAAAAATTCATCCATGCATGTACCCAATATAATATGCATAATATTTTTTCCTCATGTCCAACTGATTATCATTGCCTTCAGAATATTCAAATTTTACTTTTCACCTCATCTGAATTGACCCATGAAAGGACTCAAGATCCAAATTTTTAAGTAAACACATTTTGAAAACTAATGATTCAGCTTCATTCTTCTTGAAGACCCTAAATGTGAATTTCCCTGTCATTTTTATGCTTTTGGCTGGTACCACTGATTTTTTTTTTACTGACCCCAATGTGACCTTTGAGATCATTCTTGACCCTCTCCAGGCCAAAACATCAATCTTCTCATCCTAACCAGATTTTTTGAAAGTTTTGGTCTATTGGAAACAAAATGTGATTAAAAAAAAAAAATACTCGCTTTTTGTTACTAAAATGTATTATAATAAGCACCTATATCAAAAATTTAAAACTAGAGAAGAGTGAAAAAGAAAAACTTACTTGAAACTTTTAAACTCTATATTCTATAACCATATTCCATAAATTGCCGTCAGTAATATTTTACAGCCACTGCGATTTTCGTGTCTCATTTTTAATCCACCTATGATAGGTTTGTATTATCTAAAATAAACTAAAGCTGATGATAATTGAAGTTTATCTATGAGTAGGTACCTTAATTCCCTGCTTAAATTTGGTTGGTCAATGATAAGTCACGAACCAACCAAATTGCTGCTATGTTATCTTTATCAGGCATGCATCTAAAAAATCTCAAGTTATGCCTCGAACAGTAAACAGACGATAATATTGGGTAATAGGTATTAATACTTGAAAAAACAGTTATATTTCTTGAAAATGAAAATTTTATACAATTTCCTCGTTTTTTCGGTATTACTCCTTTTTTCCCCTTCAAAAATGAATTCCTCTGGATAACATGCTTCTGAAGAATTTTCCTCAAGAGTTTATTTGTTGTAGATTTTGATACGAAGTCGCTTGAACCTTAAAGTTGATTTTTGAGAGCCATATCTCATCATCTCAAACATCTCATAAAAAAAGGCGCCAATAACCAAGAATTTGGAAAATACTGGTATTTTTTTGGTTCGGGTAAACTTTGGTTAAAATCTAAAAAAAAAATAAATGATTATGTGGCCGTATCCTGCCCTCAAGAGTTCCAAAAAGGTTCACAATCCCAAAAATTTGGCAATTTTGGAAAAAAGAAATCAAATTAATACTTTCTAGAGAAATTGAGCTTTTTCAATAAAACATGGGGACCAGGTATAACTAGAGATGTGCGCCGAGATGAAATCGGCGGCGGCGGCGGCGGCGATTTCGGCGGCGTCACTGTTTTTTACCTCAAAAATCGGGTTTAAAAAATCGTAAAATGATGTTAACGGATTAAAATGTTGCCCGAGCGAAGCGAGGGCGAAAATTTTTAGAAAAATTACATTTTTCTAAGTAAAAAATTAATGAGCAACCATTTTGAAAATATTTCCGAGATTTTTTTCTTTTTTTGAAGGGAAAATTACCCTTTCGCCGACGCGCCGCCGAGGTAAAAATCGGCGGCGGCGGCGGCGTTTTTCGGCGGCGCACATCTCTAGGTATTACGCGGATCCCTCACAAAATTTTCTATCAATATTTATATTTTCTCAAAATACCTATATTTACAAAAAATTGAAAAATTTTTTCAAGCATGACTTATACCTTTCCTCCTTTTTTTGAAAGGAAGTAATTGAATATTTTTCATATTTTCGACTGTATCCTTCAGTTCTTACAAAAAAAATCATGAAATTCAAAAATTATTAGAATCAGAAAGAGGTTTTGAGAAACAGAAACCGGTTTTGGAAAACAGAAACCTGTTTTGGAAAACGGAAACCTGTTTTGGAAAACAGGAACCGGTTTGGGGAAACAGAAACAGGTTTTGGGAAACTGAATCCTAAACGTGTTTCTAGAAACGGATATGTGTCTTGAGAAATGAAAATAGCAACGGAATTTTGAAAACAGAGACGGAATTCTGGAAACAGAAACGGAAACGTATTTCTAGATACAAACACGTCTCTGGAAACCAAAACCAAAACGTGTTTTGGGAAATGAAAGCAAACTGAATTCTGAATATAAACACGGATTTTTGAAAACAGAAACGGAACCGTATTTGTGGGAACAGAAACAGAAACGTATTTCCGGAAACGGAAACTGAAACATTCTCGAGAAACGTAACATACCGCAAAAAACGGTAACGGAAACGTTATTTTTGCGTTCCCATAACATTTGTTTCAGGATTGTATGCAACAGGTACATTAAAATTTTCTCATTTCCGATCAATAACCCGGACTAAAAATCTGAAAAATTTCATTAAATTCGCCTTCATTCCAAATTATACCAAAATCCCCTTCTCAAACCTCTGCTCAAATATTTCACAAAATTTCCAACGTCTAAAAAAAACACACCAACACCTCTGGCACCTATGTACAGCGATTTTTCAACGACCTTCATCTCAGTAGCAAATACGTCGATTTCATGTTTTCGTATAAACAAAAAAAAAAATAAGAAATCGTTTGAAAATATAGTAAATAAAACCCATACGAGTAATTATCCTAATTATATAATTATCCGCGCAGCACAACAAACCTACCGCATTAAAAACAAAGACCCAAGTTGTGATTTTTGTTGGCGCAATGTTGGCTATCATGAAATACTTCCACTCGCTTCTATGTTAATTTTAAAAAAAGCCAGCATAATTGTTAAACAATTAACTCGTTTACATTTGAATACTAATTTCATTTCGACTCGTGAAACGACCATCTTTACTGCAGCACGATCAGAGTTGGAAAAAAAAATTGTAAAAAGTTGGAAATCAGTGTCTTGATAGGATAACCTTGTGACTCTGTTTATCTTTAAAATTTTGTATGTGAATTTCGCTAATAAAACTGTATTATTCCGCTATTTAGATTCATGTTATCGATGTATTTTATCAAATAACCCTTCGATTTTGCTCTATTTACGTCATCATGTTTTCAAAATGAACGTGTTGCCTTTTCAATTTCATGAGTTATAAACTTTGTAAATTTATCTCGTGAAGTGCGGTTTTGTTTGTGTTCTTGGAAGTTAAAAATTCTGATTTTTTTAGAAGTTATTTCGGTAAGATTGATCACAATTGTACGATTACAAGATTTGATTTTTAATTTTGAATAAAAAAAATTGGGAAAAAAAATTGAACTTACAGATTCGAATTTATTTTTTTAAAAAAATCTCGAAAGGGATTGGTTGTTGAAAAGGTCAAAATTTTAATGTCATTTGAAAGTACGTACTGAATTTTGGCGTCGAAATTGTGAGAATATTTAACCATCTTCTTAGAACGTTGATTTTCGAAATAAACTTGCACACACTTCAAATACCCATTCATAGTTTATTTAGTTAAACTGTCGAGTATTCGTGAAAGGTTTACCCAACATGTATTTTCACGTTCAACTTGGTGAAATTTGTGTTGCTCAGATGGCGATATGGTAATTAAAAGGGGTATAATTATAATATGCGCGTTTTTGATGTCAAAATGAGCCCAAACACGCATCACGGAAGCGCACATAAGGCTCTATCCGTCGTTCAGGTACCCGCCAACTAAAAGGAATCAATGAACTCCTTGATAAACCCCCACTTCACCCTTTCCATTGTTCTATGGTCACAGTTTCGCGTTATAACCCTTCCGAAAGACTATTTTCGATTCCATACAGTATAAATTCCTAAATTAAATTTTTTTTAAAGCATTTAAATTCGTAAAATAAAATCCAACCTTGAAAATTGAAAAAAATTCCGGTGCCAAAAATTTTCGAAAAAAAAATTGCGTAAAGTTCAATAAAACACAACAATAGTATGCGTACGTTGAATCGTATTTCTGGTAAAACCAGTTTTCATTCAGTTTGGTTTTGTGTTCCGGTTTACAATACAGTGTTGCTTAAACATTATACAGAATATATTCGTTCCGATAACCCAATTTTATGGCTTCTCTGACAATACGAGTGTAATTTTTTAGCAGTCTATAATCAGTACAAAATATGCGCCCATCAAGTCTAAAAAACTATTCCGTTCGTATTTATTATTTGATTTTTTTACTTAAATCGATGTTTTCGTACAGTTGTGATTGGTTTTCGTAGTTGAACTTATCACAAATAAATGAAAATGACTAGAATACAACGTAACGTATCCATAATGATTTCACTATGATGTGTTTTTGCATTTAAATTATGTGATGAATTATTATTTGGATTTCTATTCGACCCAATCGAAAGCTTACGAGAATTATTGGAGGCATATTCGAAGCCTTCCAGCAGAAGTAAGTTTTTTTTACGTGGAAAAAAAGCACAGAAATAGACGAATTTAAATAAACACGACGCACTAGACCAGTGAAATGATTATTTTGAGCGATAAAAATTAGGTATACTTTGGTCTGCGTGGTGTTCGTAGAAGGTGCCAATGATAATGTGTAATTTTTTTCGATTCGGTCTCAGAATGTGCTGAATTGACAGTACAATTAATTAGAAAAATGCATTTATTACGCAATTGAGTTTATATATTCTGGGAAATTTTTCATTGTATTGGAAATCGCACGAGGTTTGAATAAAGTTACGAAATTTATCGTTTATGTGGGAAGATGGTTTATGTGGTTTGTGGGTTTTGATTCTTGGAAAGTTTGTGGTATAATGTTTTAAATCAGGATTAAGAGGATTTGAGTTATCAAATCTGAAGATAATGTTTTAGGGATAAAATTGTCTGGATTTTGAATTTTAAAAAAAAAGTGATATAATTTTTTCATGTGTTGTTGATTTGAAAAAAAAAAATGCAGCGCCAAAATATTGATGTGGAATAATTTTTTATTTTTTTATTCGATGGAAAAAAGTAAGAAAAACGTAGTAAAACTGAATATTTTGCAATTCAATCAATTCACGAGTCAGTCACGCAATTTTAAAATTTTAATCCAGTTTTAAAGCTTCGAAGTACTTAGTGATAATAAATAAATCGCTATAATACATTGCACACTCGCTGAAGTAGGTACCATATTACTTGGTTTCAATGTCGCCGTCGTCGTATCGTTTCAATTTCGACTTACAATTTTTTTTCTCAGATAGTTTTAGCATGTAATTAAAATAATATTCAATTTTGCATTAAAAAATTTAATAACGAATTACCAAACCAATTTTTTGATAATTTTACACGGTTTTAGGGAACGATTAATTGAAAAATGAAATATTTTAATTTATTTTACATAGAACTAGAATTTGCAAACTATTTCACACTCGAATATTTCAAAACCAGTCACACTCTTGATGAAATATTAAAACAGATAGGTATAGAATGATTCGATTTAAAAAACAACGTTAACAAGTATCATTTCCAGTACCGAGTACGAGCATATAAAATGTTCACTTTCAATTAGTAAAACTATCGTACGCGACTGTCAAACTTATAGCAGCACTGTGCTGTGTTAGGCAGAAGCGCCGCGATTTTATCGTTAATTCGGTGCATTTATTGCACAGCTACGTTGGAAATTTAATAAAGCTTCAACTCGAAGTATATCATTTTAGCGATTATATTATCGCTGGCAGTAAAACAATGAACAGAGTTGAAGAATTAACGTTGAAGTCTGTTTTCAACGAAAATATAATTTATTATCTGTAAATTGTGCAATGCAGTCGTATTTAAATTAACGTTGAATTGCCCAGAAGCTGCTGGGTCTGTGTGTATTTAAGGTTCGTTTAACGAATCTGAAATCTGTTGTGTTTGTTTTGTGCATTTTCTCGCTATTGCTCGGTGCATTGGAATATTTTTGAGATTGAGAAGACAGAAGTAGTTGAAGTAGTTGGGTATTACTGTTGGGAGTGGCTGATTTTCAAAATCAACGAAATCGACAAAGGAAAATTACTTTAAAAAAAAAAAGAATACCTAATAAATTTGATCAGATTTACCAAGTTAAAAATCAAAACTTGATATTATTTGATTGAAAATCTTTTCAATACTTAGTTGATTATTTTAATGATAAAATTGATCACATTTAACAATTTAAAAAAAAATGAATACTTATTTGAATGGGATTTCAAAAGTAAGGTTATGTAGAACGTAGAGATAAACATTGATTTTTCTTTAATTTGGGAGAAAAAATTTACTTAAGTAGAAAAATTGATACATATGTATTATAAAGCCTTCAAAATCAGGCTTATCAATTTTCTAATTTCTTTTTTGTTGTATGCCTTCTTCAAATTGGCGTAACTCTCTTTCCGTTTCCCCTTCCTCCCTTCCCTCATCGGAATGATATAGGTGTAGGTACCTACCTACCTATCACAATTTTTTCCCCATTTCTTGAAATTAGCCATATTTTGGTTAAAATGCTTTAAGCTGTTTTTTCTTCTCGCCTTGTTTATTTTGTTTGGGCGAAGAGGAGGAGGGAGCGGTGGGCGATTCATTTTCTGCTCGAAAAAATCTTCAAGAATAAATACCAGAAATTGAACATGAAAAAAATTATCACCTAATAAATATTGTCAAATTGGAATTTTGTCAGACAAAAAATTGAAAAAAATTTGGTAGGAAAAAAAACATAATTAGCTGAAATTTTCATCTTCATCTTCATAATTAAATTTATTTGATGTAAGGGTAGGCAGGTAATTTGAAATACTTAAGTATTTTTAAATTTAATTAGTAAAATGACTTAGCCAAAGAAATTCGTGGTCATGATTTAAAGATTTTAATTTTTTTTTCTTAATATCTAGATTTCTTTACAATCCTGGAAGCCCCCTCCTTCCTTACATGTTTTTCTAAAAATCAGTTGCTGCTACAGGAATAAAATTGGGAATAAAATTCATTAATTAGTTGGACACTTCATTGAGCAAGCATAATAGTTCACTGTTTTTTAAATAGATTTAAAAATTCAGAAAAAATTCTGTTTTAACGAAGTGAGGGAGTATGTGTTGAGGAATGAGGAGGTTGAGAAAGAACTCTTCGAAAACTTTGGAGGTTCATCAAAACTTTGCATTACTCAGCACATTAGATACTCAATCTTTAGCTTTTCAATTAAATAGATATAGGTAGGTATCTATTTAATTGAAAAGCTAATATTTTTAAAAACATCTCAACTGTTTCATTTCATGATTTATTTATTCGAAAATCAAATCAATAATCAACAATCTCCAAATCACCAATTGATCACTGTTGACTATTCCCATTCTCATTCCATTATAAAATGTGTTGGTGTTGGGGTTACAAAAGTAGATTTCAATTATTTTAGATTTTAGCTCAGAAAAAAAATACATTAAAAAGAGTTAATGTATTTTTTTAATCGATTTTATCAATTTTCAAATTGCTGGGATAAATTTTGAAAAAAAAAACTAAAAAATTGAACAAAAAATTATTGTGGAAAAATTAACCGCGACCGAAAAATTATAATAATTTTGAATTTATTTTGGTTTCGGTTGAAGTTTTTGTTTGTTCGTTTTTTAGTGATTAATGGAATTTCTGTTGCAAGTAACTACATACCTACTAGGGCTTCGGGGCTCAAAACTAGTAAAAAAAAAACAAAAAATATTGAAGAAAAGAGTAGGAAGTTTTATATTTATGGTCATAGAACCAATCCGAATTAATTCATTTTTTTTTCTTATGATATAAAAATGTTATGAATTTAAAATTTTAGTATTTTTTGTAGTAACAAAAATTTTAAATACTTGATTATAATTTTTTAAAAATAAAAAAAATAGATAGGTAAATATTTCAATTATAGGACGATCCTATACTTGCAATCTGTGAAATTTCTCAGTTCCTTTTTGTTTGTTTGTGTTTGATTGATGCAATTTTTTGCAAGTAGCATTTTTTATAGCAATGATCACAATGATGGTTATCAATTGATTAATCAATAAAAATTTCAATTTAGATTATTTCATTCTCGATAATCTCGATTCTCAAAATGTAGGAATCTGGGGATAGGTATTTTTTTTATTAGTAATCGTCGCAGAAAATGTAACACTGTTTCCAATGTCCAGTTCTGACACTTGATAGGTTAAAATTGTAATAAATCAAAGAGAAAATTAATTAGCTCACATGCTCGCCATACATCGTAATGAATTTTCATTATTCAAATTTCTAATCGATTAAGAAAATGAAATTCGTTCTGTTTTCTTCATCAAATCGAAACACAGCTCGTTCCGTTAAACAAATAGAGAATACGCTACTGGCGCGGCCATCACTGATTAAAATCGGTATACCCAGTAATTTGAAAAATTTTCGACTGGCAACAAAGACGAAAGTGTAAAAAAAACACGGCACCACGATAGGATATTTTTTTGAATAATTAATTCGTTAGTTATCAATTCGATTTGATGAGTTAATACCGGGTGTTGGTTTGGTTTTAGCGCGAATAATTCTTCACCATTTTCGCGTGTGTGTATTGCTTATCAATACATTACGGATAAAAAGTTGACTGAGCGAAATGTTCGAGTTGTGGTAGGTAATTTAGTCGTAAATAGCGCGTTCGGCTGTTTGTACGTGTGTGCTGTTTCTTTTGTTGTGTTTATACACGGTGTGTGATGTGCGAACGTTTGTTGCACGCTGATATGATCGTCCATTTGTTTAGTGTTTTATTCTTCGTTCGTTATGTTTAGGTAGCATTTCGCCTCCGTTTTGGTGTCTTTTTTTCTTCCTTACGATTCCTTCGGATTGGAAACTATGTTTATAATATTTTTAACCAAATTTTATATATCAATACTGATCGATCGTGTTAGTTAAAGTGTTCGACCTTTCGGTGTAATCGACGGTTTCTTCGTAACCAGCCTGCTTGGCATCTAGTCAGATGATTGCATTTTGGAAACTTCAATCGTTTCCGAAAACTTTACACCGTAATTATTTCAACTGTGATGGTATTAACTTAATACACCATTTATGATTTCCTGTCAATTTTCTGCATCTGCGACATCGGTAAATATGTCGCGGGTTAGCTTGACCCGTCCATCCAGTAGGACTAGAATCAGGAAAGTTAGCAGGGTAAGTACTGATTATTTCGAAATTTCGGCTAATGTGATCCGGTATCGTTACCAGTAAAATGGGCTTCTGTTTCTGTACATTCGATGCAGCCTGTTGAATAAACCGTTCGAGAAATTTATCTCGAATATTTTTCAATATCAACTCTCTCGGTCTAGTCAACGTACTTCCTGTGCTGTCGAGTATTATCTTTCGCTGCTGCGTTTATTACTCGAGAGATACTCTCGGTGTATACGTTTGTACATAAAATGAAGCTTATTTAATATGGTAAACCTGAGCAATAAGGAGCTACCGTACGTAGAGCAGGAAACACTCGATGTATTGTTTAAACACCCGTGTCAATTGGTGAAAAATGCAATTACTCGTAACGGTGACGACGACGGTGATAGATTTTTACATGATTTTTTTTTTACCGAGAATTAAAAAAACATAACGATAATTGCGATCAACTGTCCGTGAAAGTTATCATCGAATAGAAGGTTACGTTGATAATAAATTACTTTCCAACGTATCTGTAGGTCGCTCCTGTATACGCATTGTACATAAACCAGTTCCATTAATCTATTTATTAATAATTAATTACGATTTTTACTCCATTATGTAACCTTCTGATTGAAACGTACGATTTGAAACGGTCGTATCCAGATTGAGTAACTGAGATGTGAATTATCATTATCTGTGGTGTTTGCCTCGTCGGTTTGGAATTTTGTTGTGCTCGTTCGTCGTTCGCAGTGCCATGTGTTAAGTGATAAGAAAAGAATGTTTCCAGCGGTATCGTTTCTTTGTACCTGCCCTACAGATCCCTGTAATGTGTGGAGATTTTGATGAACATTGGACGGTTCTTTTGAATTGGATCGATGCAGGGTTCGAGTTCGATGATGATGATGGTGAACCTGTTGCTGAACGTGGAAGAGGAAGGAGAGAGGATTGTTTTGTATGGTGTAGCTGGATGTTGGGATATGAAAATGAATACATCGATGTATGGTAGGGATTTCGTTGCTTCTTTTTATCGTTTGTACAGCTGTTTTGGTATCTGAGCCGCTGGTATCGTTCTAAATACGTCTATTTGATTTGGAATGAAATTAGAGTCAAAATTTACTAAAATGGTGAAAAGTATCTCAAATGAATGGCTGGTAGTGATCAGTCTGACATTAGAGTGTTCATATAAAATTGAAAATTCTCTCTCAATATTGAGATCTTGGTTCAGGTAAATGTGAAATTGATCTAAAATCCGAACAGAGATCGATTAATTTGAAATTTAGCATTTCTGGGAGATTAAAGCAAATTTAATGTCTGTTTGAAGGAGAAGTGAAGACGTAGTTTGTGAAAAAAAAAAAAAGGCCAAGATTTGAATTCGGAATTGAATATTTACGTTGATTTGAACTCGACCTCGAGGGAAGTGAATTTGTTTGGATTCTGGTTTCAGAATTCAGATTACTTTATTTTAGACCGATGATTTGAATTCGAAAGAATTTCGTGTTCCAAAATTTTATCCAGATGAAGTTTCAGGGGTTCTTTTGATTCGCCCAAATTATCAAAACTCACATTTTTTGGAATAATTATCCTCATTTTTTTTTTACCTGAATTTCGATTTTCTGTGTGGTTAATCAGTCGATGGGTGAATAAAAATGGTATGAAAATTTTTTCGGTTTGTATGGAGGTTTGTTCAGTTTTTTAGAATTAGATTTTTAAAAAATTATTTTCATTACAAAAAATCATCTCAAGATTGGAATGAGAAGAAATTGATTTGGTTCGAATTATAGTAAATTTTGTAATGAGCTTGGTCACAAAAAGATCAGTGAGGGTCTTCCAATTCCAAAAAAGATTTTTTTTGTGATTTTCGATTTTTTTCCCCTTCATTCAAGTTATGAAAACAAACGTTGTCCCCCTCTTCTTCTTCGCTAGTAACGCCAATCAACAATCAGAAGCCAAAGTCCATTTTTTTTTTCATAAAAACAAGAAAATCAGTGGTACTTGACGGGAGACATTTTTGAAAAAAATTGAAGAAACTGCCAAGAATAAAATTATTCATACGATTATGGTGCGGTGTTAAAAAATTATGAAAAATTGAGCATTTCCAGTGATTTTGACTATAGAATAAGGTATCAATGAAAAATCGCTAAATTTTGATGAGCATTATTTTAACTAATTCAGAAGGCAAAATTTCATGAAATTCGACTAATTCAAATTCAGGGTATCTAACGGGTAGTGAAAGTAGTGAAAGTTGTGAAAAAGTAGTGATTTGAAAAACCGGTCATGCCGATAGTGGAAAAGTAGTGAATTCAGACGAAAATTTGAAAAAAGTGAAAAATTGAAAAAATTCCAAAGACGCGAAATTTATTTTTTTAAATTTCAAAAATTGTTCATTTTTCATTTATTACATTTGAAATAAAGATTTTTTTCTAATTTCATTTTTTTTCCTCTAAAGAATTTTGATCGTTTTTTTTTGTATGTTGGAAAGAGAGTAGATTTTTTTGGGAGGGGGGGGGGGGGGTACAAATTGAAATTTTTTTCTTTTAAAAAGTAGTGAAAAAGTAGTGATTTTACAAAAAAAAATCAGTTAGATACCCTGAAATTTGAAGAGGTATAATGAGGTTCTGGATGTATTCAAGAAATTGCTGATGAATTTTCTTTTGAAAAATTATACTTATTCAAAAAGTAAAAAATTCTCTTCCTTTTCGAGAGGATTTTGTGCAAAAAAAAAGTCAGTCCTAGTCGAGCTTTAACAGAGGGAAGCTCAAGCTTCCTGAATCCCTCCATTTAGACTCGTTTACGAATTTTTTGTAAGTTTTCGAGGTAGGCTTATTTTTGAGGATATCTAGCCATCTCCTTGAGTGCGCTCCTATGAAAAGCATTATTTGGAATGAAATGAGTTTTTTATGAGATGAAGTTATATTGATTATGAGGAAGTTATTATGGAAATGACAATGATCAGGGTAAACCAAAAGTTGAAATTATTTAAGGAAAAATGGAAAAATTTCCATTCTGAAATTTAAAAAAAAAATTCCTGAAAATACAACTTTTCAATTTTTTTGAATCAGAATGCTAAGTGTACAGTCAAGTAAGAGAAAGTTTTGGGCCCTTGAGTAGTATATCTGGATTAGAAAAAATTTTCATAAAATTTTGGACACCTTCCCTTCTACGTTGGTCAATTTTTAATTTCGGTCAAGATGATCGAAAATGTTTGTCCCTTTGAGGTTACTCGAGCACTTGACATTTTGATTCAAAAAAAAATTGAAAAATTGTATTTTCAGGTAAAAAAAATGAAAAAAAATTCAGAACAAAAAATTTTAATTTTCTTCCAGTAAGGCCAACTTTTGTTCGTCTCTGATTATCCTCACTTCCTAACCAACTTCCTCTGTAATCAATCCAATTTTCCATCTTGATTAAAAAAAAACTCGATTTCGTCAAAAAAATTTCCTCACACGATACAATTCAATTAATCAGAATACCAAGCGAACCTCTTGAACTTGACTTGTCTTCATGAGCATGTATCTCTGGTCAAGGAAAACTTCACTTTTTCAAAATTGAGTATCAATGTCTTATTCAATAACCAAACATCTCGATCGCAAAGAAACCACACAAAGATATTAAACCAGCAGGAAGAGCCAAGAGGGAAAACAGACACTATGTAATTACCAATCAAATATTTAAAAAATACCCGCCTTCGTACGTATAATGACGGTGGCAAAAATCCCACAAATTGTAACGTATGACATTATTTTGCCAACGTACTATGAAAAATTTGCAAGTAAACATAAAAGATTCGCTCTGGTCGTCGCGACGACGTCTTGCATTCAAATTGAATATTTTCTTTGATGATTTATTAACGTAATTGATTATGTTTATTTTTCATTTACCCCGAAAACTTGGTTCGTTGCAACAATATCAGTAGATATGGTTTCGTGCGACGACAATTTCTATACGATAATTATCATTATTGCTTCTATTTAGCTCGTTTTCGAAGCTCTTTTTGGTACGTTTATTGAAACGCTACCACGATAAGTAATTTAGTACATTTGACAGAGTGCAGAACGATGTGCACGTTGAGGACACTTGTTGATATTTTATCTATTCTACACATTTGTCGATATGTTGTAAGTCTTTCGAGTGTGTGTGGGCTGTGTAAAATTAATTTGATACGACTCGAACGAATTACGTACGTAATGCGTACGATTCGAAGATACCCAGACCCTCCGATTAGAGAATCCGTGTGACGATTACAAGCCCGACCATTTGAACTGATTCATGCTCTATCGGCGTGATAAAATTGAATAATTGAAATGGACCCGGTGCCATTGTACCATATTTTCGTAGTATGAGCCTTGTAATAGAAAATACATCCGTATTACGTTACCCAATAACCTATCGAATGCTGAATGGAATAATCGGATCTGCGACCAAGCAGAACCGTTCAATCAACGAGCATTGAACGGATTTAAGAATTAATTAATGGATAAACCGACGAGCCTTTTTTCCCCAACCCGGTCGCTAATTTGTGGCGAAAATTGATCGCCTATTCGCACAACCCAATGACCTAGCCGGTTAGAAATCTAATCGTGTCGCCCATTCCAGCTCTGCGTCTCTGTTTGTCGGAATAACGGTGCTGGTACGTGTGTCCTCGTGGCTAGAAAATCGTTCGTGTGCTTTTGCAAATCGGTTCTATAAACTTCGTACGTTTATCGACGTGATGTAATAGCGAGTCGAATAAACTCATTAGAGAATCCGTACGAGATTTTATCGCTCGTGTGCAAATAATGAAAGATAGAGAGTCGTGCGATTGTGATAGGATTTCCTTAATATTGAACCGATGTGAAACGATGGTTGATTTGAATCGAGTTTGGTTGAACGAGTAAGAAGGGAGAGGTTTTTCCACATGTGTTTGAGGTAATTAACTGGTTAGGTGTTTTTTGGGAGGGTGCAAAGTTCATCGGAATGGTAGATTGGTGGAGTAATTGGAGTATATTGACTTGTTTCCAGTTTAGAGTGATAAAGATGAACAGTATCGGTTTCTAATTGGTATTTATCGTCTGTGCCATTGTGTTGAGAATTATGAGAACCGAAGCTTCTGATCAACGAGATAGATATCGATCTGACTAGAAATTTCTGAGAAACTTGTGCTTGTTTTCGAGTAATTAAAAATTTCCAAATGGGTAATTGGTATCGAGATTTCTAGAAACAAATTGGGGTTTATGCAATTAAAAATGAAAACTTTCAAGAAATTCTGAATGAAATCATGTTGCGGGAAAAATGCAATTTGATGATTCAACTTTTATATTTAACTCCGAAATTGAAACTAATTCGGTGGCAGTGGTTGTGGGAAAAATAGCATTTGAAATTATCAGATTTTTAGGTGCTTGACTGTTCGATTAATTTTTAAAGAGGACTTCCTTCCAAAAAAAATTCTCTTGAAAAATCAAGTTCAAGTTTTGAATATTTGAAAAGCAATGCCCCCTTATTTTAGGAGGAGGGGATTTTTATTCCGAGTCAGCAATCAAGAGGAAAAAATCACCTTCATATTATTTTGGATCGAAAAATCAAATTCATTTGAAATTTTCAGTTTTTTAATCCTTCTCATATCATTTCAGTTTTTTTCTGAATTTTAGAAGTAGATGTCATTTATTATCAATCTTGATTGGGGATTTGTCATTCTCTCACCCCCCCCCCCCTTCGTAATAGATGGAAATTCTGATTGGAAAATATGGAGTACATTTTCATTCAATCGTGATGGCTTAAAAGCGAAAAATTAATTCTCGGTGATTATTTTTTACTTATCTTGACAATTGGGAGAGATGACAGCCCTGCAATTTTAATGTTAGAAATTCTAGAGAGACAAAATTAATTGCGAACAATTTTTTTTTTGAAAATTTGTTACGGTGATTTTTTGCTCAAGAATTAAAATTTAAGGGACTGAGCTGGAAACTCGTACATTTCAATTTGTGCTTTTTTTTCAAATAGTCCTAGATTTTTCAGTTTTGGTGTTGGGTGAAAAATTATCAGATTGATATTTGTTTAGTTTCAAAATACTGTTGTCCCACTCCATTCATTTTTTTCTTCATATTGACTTTGGAATTTGGCAGAAAAATTCTCAACTGGAGAATTTTCCGATTTTCAAGGTACCATACCTACTCAACTCACTCTTTGAGTATTTCTCATCAGTGCCTTGCAATGACGAAAAATTGTGAAAATGATGGAAATTAAAATCTGAATAATGTTATTTTTCAATAAAGGTTTCTAGTTCCAATGGTCATCATAAAACTTGAATTTTTTCTAAAAATTTGTATTGAAAGAATTTATTCAAAATCAATTCAGTGGTTTCCAAGCAGTTGAAAATGAAAGTGATACGAAAAAATTTGTTATGATTATTTCACCTTCACAATTGATAAAATTCCCTGAAAATTTCAGTCCATTTCATTTTGATTATTTTGCATTTTTTTCCGAGCTAAAAATCGTATTTTTACAATTTTTTTTTGAGTTTCTAGAGAATATTTTGTCATTTTTTCGGTGTGTTTTGAAAAATTAGTCCAAATTTATTTTCAAATTTTTTTCGATGTGAAGAGACAGGGAAAAAGAAGAGGATATGAAAACGGAATTATAAGCATATTAAGTTGAAAAATGATGAACAATTTCATTTCAATTTTTTTCATTTTTTGATGATTTATAAATTTACCTTTCCTTTGAAATGAAAAATTATCTCACTCTGTAGTGTTTCTGTATTCTTTGGTTTCAAAAAAAAAAATACTTTCAAAGCACCCTGATTCAATTTTGCTGATTTAGCATGTTTTACGAAGTATGGATTTTTAAAAATATCAAATTTTTAGAAATAAAATTGTTTTTTGACGGTGAATATTTTTGTTCGAATTTTCAATTTCTGTTTTTATGAGAATTGCAAAATTGTTGTTTGGGAACCCCTGTAATATTTTCGAAAATTTCGGGAAATAAAATACATCCTGTTTGTATAAATTTGATTTTTTCTTTGGCTATGTCATCATTCAATTTATCGATGTGGGTATTGAAAATGCCCCCCCCCCCCCCAAAAAAAAACTGAAATTTATTATCATACTCTATTTTTGACCTCCTGAATCGATTGGAAGGGGTATCGAGATGTTTCACAGAGTCCAGAAAATTTTGAATTATTCCATCACTTGAAGAAAATCCCATGAAAATGGTCCATTGGAACATCATTGCTTATAATGGAGATTTTCCCATATTGGATACCTATTTCTTAGATTCCAGAAATCCATAACTTTCAATTTAAATGCATAATTTTTGACAAAAATTTTTCACAGGCCATCGATGTGGGTAAAATTCAATTATTGAACCATTTTTATAATCTTTTTTCCTATTTGTTCCTGCGCTGAAAAATTCCAATATTTTTTGGAAGTTTCGAAACGTCTTGAAACCACTTTCAATCGACTAGGAAGGTCGAAAATAGAGTAGATATCAAATTTCAGCTTTTTTAGTTGATTAAATATAAGTAGATAAAATTTTCCTAATTTGCAGAGCGATAATTTTGAAATGAACTTCAGCCGTTGAAATTTTGGATATGATATTTTTGATATACTTATTTACTTTCAATTCATTTTCATTTTGACTCAAAAATTTACTTCGAGATCATTTCTCATCATGAAAATTTAAATTTTCTGTGCCAAAATTTTCAATTTTTTGTATTTTTTAAATTTTTTAGTAAAAGAATTTTAAAAGTAAGAATGATGAAATTTTTATCCATTATTTTACCCAGTTTGTTCAATTCCCTTTCCTGCTTCCCCCTCCCAATCGAATTTGGGTTTTCCATCGACCTAAAATTTTTTGGAATTCGTTATAAAGCGATTATCGAATTACCCGCTTCAAATCACCCACACAAAAAAAGAAATATTTCACGATTTAGTCGAAAAATATAATAATAAACTAATTCTATAAAACTGGCCATTTTCAGATTTAAATTCTGTAAAAGTTTAAAAACGAACGGAAATACTTTGATTAATGTTCAAACGTATAATCCTGTTTTCGAAAATTGGGAATTTTTCTGCAATCTTGAATTTTCATACAACTCTCTAGCGTATTTATTCTTCATTCATTTGCACACACACGATTACGTCATTCATTCCATTTATTCGCTTGACAAATACACATGTACAAATTCGAGTATTGGAATAAATGACGTCATTCTTTTTGTTGGTATTTATGGCAGCATTACCTCGTTAGACTCTCTATCGCGGCTAATTGAATAGAAGACAAAGGTAAGATGGGATTATACCATAAAATTTTTGAAAAATATTCCGAGAAATTCGGCCATCTTCGATTGTTCATCCGCTGGATACGAGTTCTCATGTTCTACGCTATTATTCATCGTGTTAGTTGACAATATTTTAATATTGGGTATCAAATTTTCCCTTTGTGAGCGAAATTTTCTCCAATGGCTATAAATTTTTCCTCGGTCGCGGGACGAAAAAAATGGAATAAAAAAATGACGGTGTAATATAAACTTGAGCATGTACTCGGGCAAATAACTCGACACTGTTTTTTTTTTTCGCGAGTTGTTTTTTTTACCATATTTGAAAAACCTCCTTTAAATGAACCTCACCATTGTAAATATTTACAGACATAATTGTCATTGTCTTTTATCCACTAATCTTTAGTCATCGCCTACAGTCAACAGGTAAACGCTAAGCACACAAAGCAGCTTTATAAAGCGTGCCCGCCAGAGTCGAACAATAAAGCCATCAACAATGATCGACCATAAATTCCGATACGATTCTCGATCATATCGCGATGATTTTTAGTGAAACTAGAGTAGCGCCGAGTCGATTCAAGGCTGTCGAAATTTCGAAAAGAGTCAGAAAATGTTTCCGAGGCAAGGTTCGTTACTCGAAGACTCGCCGATGAACAAAAAATGGCCTGGTAGGCTAGGCCATTGGAAGGCAGAAAAAAAAATCTTTAAATTCTAAACAGACCACTTTCATCATCGCATACCATCGGCAAAATATCGTCCCTCCTGCTCCCTCTTCGTTCGTGATATTCATATTATACAACCTCAAGGACGTGTTTTTATTACGACGCTACTTATATGTATACAATATGTATACTTTAGATGTACTATGCATATTCTCACACATAGACACGATCGTCGTACGTTCATTATCCAAATGGTTAATTTTTGCGAAGATAAAAACACCGTATCGTGGACTCGCTCCTCGACGCCCAAAAAAGAATAAAATCTCCACCCCTGTCGTCGCTTTTGCAAAAAAATTTTCCCAAGGTCTCGAGTAGGCGATAAATGATGTGGAAAATATTCGCGAGTACGACGATGAGCGAAAAATTACGCCATTGAAATTCGATTAGAGATGTAGCCGAACGCAGACTGCATCGGCGATAAGCTTTTTACGAAATTCGAATATTTCAACGCATCGTATCAGCCTCGAAGCGATTATCGTGTTCGAGGAAAGTTTCACGTTATTGTGCTAAATTAAAAATGTTGCTTGGCCTTCTCGTCTGGTGTTTTTCTTCCTCTCGGATGCGAAATTTGTTTTGTGTAAAGTTTTCCTAAATCGATAAATATACGATTGAATGCTGCCATCGTCTCGAGATTATTGAATTAGTAGGGTTTGGTTGGAATTGGCGAATGATTTTAATAATTAGGGAGGTTTTTGTTTTGATGTTATTGTGGTTTTTTTTTTACGAAGATTAGTCCGAGTTTTATCACTTTTCTGGATTATTTTATGAATTGAAGAATACTCGATTGAAGTGTGCTCGACGCGAATAAAATTTGTGGTGGGTTATCACTTATCAGCGAGTTGCGAAATGCGACTGCCTGGACGAGACTTACTTTCGATGGAAAATTTTGCTTTGTTTTGATAATTTGAGTGGTTTATTTGGTGTTGATCTTGGAGTGGGAAGGGCAGGCATTGTACTGAGTGTTTTCGAAGGAATATAAATCGTTGGTTTTTTCTTTGAAATATGCTTTGAAGTGGGGCTGGGGTGGACAGTTGTCTTTCCCAATTTTTAAAAATTTATACCTACATTTGAATTGGAAGGGAAGATTATGGATTCGAAATGGAGCCGGAGGGAGGAGGGCTTCTGTTCGGACGATTTTTTCGGAGCCAGAGATACTTTTGTAAAAATCTTGGAGCTGGAAAATGAGAACCCAGTCTGGATCCCTTGGGACGTCCAGCAGAGATCCGGAGTAAATCCGAGAAGGAGGGAGAAAGATCCCCTTCTAGGCAATTTTTTTCATTTTTTTGGAGCTGGAGCCAAAGCCGGAGATATTTTTATGAAAATCTTGGAGCCGGTACCTCTTTTTAAAAAATCTCCGAACTGAAGCCGGAGGCATTTTTTTAAACCCTCTGCAGCCAGAGCGACTTTTTTCAAAAATCACGGAGCTGAAACCGGAGTCGAACAGCCAAACCTTCTCCCTCTGGATCCCTGGGAAAATACATATCAAAGAAATCTGATACTTAAATGTATTTTATTTAGAAAAAATTGGTAAAAAACAGTGTTTTGTAATTTTTAAAGTTGAAGTATTTTGGTGCTTCTTTTTCTCAAGTAATGTGACGAGAAAAAATTTAAGACTTCTATTTTCGAAGATGGAGTCTTGAATCTAGAAGAGGGGCAAGATGGAAATGAAAGGGGAAGGGGTTCAACATCAAACTTTTCCAGACAATTTGCAAAATCATTCTAAAGCTTACTGAAATCTCAAAATTTTTCACAACCTCTATTATTTCTTATGTCTCAACTATTTTTTAAAAATTTTACTGAGCTAAAAATTTTATTTATACGTTTCCTTTCTCCAAAGTTGAATGTTTTCAAAAAAATTTTTGATTTAAATTTCTTTGAAATTTTCCCAGATTACAATTTTTTGCAATTTTTTCGATTTTGAAATTATTCAAAAAAATTTCTTCAATAAATTGTTCGAACTGCAAAATTTTTCTAAATTGTTTTCAGCGCCAAATTTTTTCAAAAATTTTTAAAGATGGAATTTTTTTGAAATTTTTTTTCAAGATTTAAATTTTTTCGTAATTTTTTCTTTTTTAAATTTTTTTTTTAAAAACTCTAAAAAAAAATTTGGTTAGAATTTTAGAGTTGAAAGATGTACTTATAGATAGAGAATCCAAAAAATTTTAAACCCGGAAACAGTTTTTTGGGGTGGGGAGGGGGTAAAAAATATTGGGGTTGAAAACGGTGTTAAGAAAAACTTTTAGTGTTTGAAAAAATTTTACAGTTGAAAAAATTTTTGAGGAACTTTGAGCCTTGAATATTTTTTAAAAATAATGAGGTGTTGCAAAGAAAGATGAAAATTATTGACCTCAAAAAAAAAATGCTGAGAACTGAGAAGAGTGCGGAAAATTATAAGAAATTAAGGCAGTGAGTACTTCTGAGTAAGGTTTGGAAGCAGATGGATACATTTTCGTTTCATGAGAAAGGGAGTAAAGTTTACATGAATGAGAATTTGTAATTCTGTCGCTTTTCGAAAAAGATTTCCCGGATGAAAATGTCCGACAGAATCTGTGATCCCAATAATATAATTGACACTCCTTTCTCTTCAAAAAATTATCAACTCATCCCTCCTTGCTTACAGATCATTAAAATTTTTTGAATTTTAAAAGAAAAGAATTTCGAATCCAAAATTTTAAAAATTTAATTCTAAAATGTAAAAGATAAAATTTTGGATAAGGATCAAAATTCATTGAAAGCAAAATTTCAGATTTCGCCTAATGGAAAATTTGAAGGGGCGAAAAAATTTTTCAAAAAAGAAGATCATATATTGCATCTTGTTACTCAATCCTCTCTAAATATTCCGAGTACAGCGTTGGTATTGTCCCTTGACGACTTAAATGTAGACAACCCTTTATTCAGACCAACGTGGAACAATGATCTGAATGATCAACGATTCCTCTTCTTAAATAAGAAAACTAACAAAGTTGAGTTGCAGAATTTTTGAATCACTTGGTATTTTGTAATTCTTTTTTTTCAGTAGTCAGGTTCCAACTCCGGTTACCTAAGTTTCTGGTTCGTTTTCATATTTTTTCGATTACGATTTTGTTATTTTTGTCGAGATTTTTAGAATTTTTCGAAATCTTGACAGATAAGTTTTAAAATTGTTTCCAAGAACGTGTGGTTTCAAAATATGCATTTTTAATTTGGAATTTAAAAAATGAACGAAAATGTAGACGAGAATTTGAGAAGATTCTTATTCAGAAAATTTCCTAGAAAGAAGAAAATGAACGATCTCGGATCGATTACCAGTACTTGATAGTTTTCGAAAAAATGTATTTCAATTATACTTCACAGTAGCCTCAGGCATCGAGCAGCTGTAACCTTTTCATTTCCACGAAAAAAAAATCGACTTCTTTTTTATTTCAATAATTATACTACTTGCTCTAGCACACCATTTTTTTACACCCAAATCATTCCCTTTAAAAAAGTGAATGCAGTATGCGTCATCAAGTAATTGTAATTTAAAACTAGCGTAGTTGTATCGTCTATATGCAGTAGATTTTTATTTAAAATGAACTTCTCGCTGTTATTCTTGATAAAACTGGTGTTACGATTTTTTTTTTGTGTAGGAAAAGAGATGATGCATGGGGAATTTTTAACTCGTTTTTTCGTATAGATTTAAATAATAAAGTAGAATTCGGATAAAAAGTTAAAATTTTTATACTCCTGATTTTTCCCCCATTTTTTCCTCTATTCTGAATTTAAAAACTTGATAAGCTGTTCTGAATTTTTTGAAAATTTTTTGGATTGGAGGATTACTCTGAATTTTTTCTTTTTGATTCTTGTGGTTGAATTTTTCAAAAACTTGAATGAGCAATTATGAATTTTTGATAAATAATTTTTCGAAAGTTCTAATTTTGAAATATGAAGTGAAAGATTTGTTTAGAAATAATTTGTGACTATTTTCAATTTTCTTCAGAAAGGAGGGGGGAAAATGACGAATTTTGAAATTTGCGATTTCTTGAAAAATTACTTATATTTCAATACTTTACTTTTGCCAATTATCGAATCTATTCGAAAGAACATTTTCAAACTCTTTTTCTCTCTTTTTTTTCAACTTTTTTCCAGTTGTGGTTTTTATGTCCAACTTGTTCGGATATACACTAAAAAACACTCCGAAAACAATCCAAACTAATACCCATAAGACGAAATAAAAAATATACTTTGGAAATAACAGTCGTGCAAACGTTTTCCTTTTTCCTTTTACTATTTCTCAATCATCTACTGCCACATAAACGTATACAGTTCACTACTTGTACCTACGTTATATTTTGTATTTATTCTAATCTCTCGAGGCGATACACCCAAAGGTAAACACGTCCTTCTTTATTATTATTATATTTCGCCGGAGCCGAGTTTTCGCCACCATTTCAAATCGTTTCGACGCTTTGACCCCATTTACCAAACACTTGGAATTTCAAGTTGAGAATTTTTTCAATATTTTTCCTCAGTTTTTGCTCCTCTCCCAGTCGACGATATTTCGCCATATGCGTCTCGTTAAACGTTAATTTCTGCGTTGCCCTAAATAACGCAGCTTTACCAAATAGAAAAAAAAACGTTTAAAATTCACCACCTCGATTTCGGCGTATTTTTCTTTTTTCAAAACCATCGTAGGAAAATAATAACCGTTAGACGTCGAGGCTGGCGAATAACTTCGGTCATTTGTTCAGGTCCTTTTACATGTACAGTATATTTCCTCTCTGCGACTCTTGTTCCATAAACTGGGTAATATGGTGTGTTGTAACAAAAGATTTTTTTATATTGTCGTCCTAATGGTCGTAAATTTTCCAGATCCTTGCGACTTTCCGCGTACGGTACGTTTCTTTTATCAAATGTACATATAAAAGGGACCCGAGTGGAGCACGTATAGATGCCATATACCATGCTTCGCGTCGTCTATTATCTTTATTTTGGCTTCTTTTTGTAAACGAAGGGTAGAGTTCGGAATAATGTATGGGTGATGGAAGACTGCTTGGATGAATATTTTCGTCGATGTGTTTTGTTTCGATAAAAGTTCGATTTATCGTATATTAACTTATTGAGAAATGTGTGCGGTCGAATGGAGAAGTTTTTCTTGGGAGAAGATCAACGTGAGAAGAATAATGAGGAATTGAAATCAGCATGATGAACTGCATTTTCCAAGAACCCAATTTCTATTTTTCAAAAATGTGTTTGGTTTTGAAAAACTAGTGTGAAAAAATGCTTCATGAACGAAACATTTATGAAGAAATTGAAATAAAAAATTTAAAATGGCTGTTTTTGATCTTCGTGAAATTTTTTCGATCATGAATCGCCATTTCAACTTGGAATTTTCCTTTTTTGAAATTATTTGTGTATAATTTTTTTCAATCGCGAGTTTTGACAAAGTTTTAGAAAAGTAACAAAAAATTTGAAAATGTGGATTTTCAACGAAAAAAGCTGAAAATTCTGGTACGCATTATTTTTTATCTGCCAAATCGACTGGAAGTGGTTTCGAGAAATTTCAGAGGCTCCAGAAAATTTTAGAATTTTTCAACATTGAAAAAAGCTGAGAAAGAATGGTGAATGGTTCATATAATTTTTAGTACTCCCTCGTCTCTCATTTTGAATTAGTAAAATTCGCTGAAAAAAGTCATAATTGCGGTTCAGAAAAAAATAGAATTTCAGGGGATTTTCGCTAATTTTTCAAAGAATTTCGCTGATTTTTAGAAAATTTTAGATATTTTACGAACTTTTGGTAAATTTTCTATAATTTTTTACAATTTTTTCTCTCTTTTCGTTTTCAGTGACATTTTCTCACTGATTTATTGCAGTGCTGCAGTTCTGACTGGTTTCCAGTCATTTTCGATAATTTTCACTGATTGATGTATAACTTGGAAAGTGGTACCTGAAACCAAAATCAGTATCAAATCAAAATCCAATTTTAAACCTCTAAAGGGCGATTTCTATATCCAGACTTGCATATTATTTCTTCGAACATGAAACAAAAATAGTAAGACAATGTCTTAAGCTTGGGAAAATCTCTACTTTTTCGTGTCATATTTCATTTTCTGATCAACTCATTTTTCAAGCCCCAGAACGACTGGAAAGAACGACTAGAAATACAAATGTTCAAAAACGTGATGAAAATTGTAATTTTTGTGTTGAAAAATGTCTAGTTGAGCAAATTTGAAACTCTTTAGCCCTCCTTGATCCTTGAAGCTAAGTATAAGGGATGAATACAACACAGTGGTAAAAAAATTCATTTTTTTGTTCCCTTCATGCACATCTTCGAAGTTTGATTCACAAAATTTAATTTTTGATTAATTTGAATGCTTACTTCTCATTCTCGCGATAGAAAAACAAAAAGAAGGGGATGTAAAAAATCGACATGCCAAGTTTTTGGAAACCTAAATTGAAATTTTATTTTTAGATATGCTGGAAATCAAGCAAGATGACAGCAAAAAACTTTTTTAAAAATTAACTCAAGAGCCAAAAATTATTGATTGAAAAACTCAATTTTTGAAGCAGAAGGTTTTTTGTAAAAAAGAAATCTTTTGAAATATATGAGTAAAATTGAACTTTAATTTTGAAAAAAATTTCCAACTTTCAAAAAAATGTGAAAATATTCTGATCCGAACAAAGGCGGAATAAAAACTCAAAAAAATACCGAAATTCTGAAAATTGTTTTTAGAAAAATTTTCAAAAGAAAAATCAATTGAGATGATTCGGATTTTCAAAATCATCGCCGAATTAAAAAAAAAAATAAAGTTAACATCAAATTTAGCCCGAACGAACAAAGGTCGAAATTTTTTGCAGAATATGAGTTACTGTTTTCTAAAAAAAAAAAAAAGCAAAATCGCAAATGCATTCCGAATAAAAAATGCATTTTTGAAATATTCATGGGAAGGAGTTTTTTCAAAAACTTCTCCCCTTCCCCTCCCCGTATTTACGTCCCAAAGAAACTCAGTCTCAAAATTGATTTTTTTTTCACTTGAAAATTTTTTAAAATTGTTTTTTTTCGTAGGAAAAACCAAATTTGATTCCCGGACATTTTCCCGAATACGCTTTCCCGAAAGGACATTTTCACGAATGCCCTTTTCACGAACAAAATTTTCCCGAATCCCAATTTCCCGAATCCATTTTCCCGAATGCCCTTTTCCCGAATACCTTGTTTTACAAATATCACTTTCCCGAATGGATTATTTTCAGGAGGGATAGCAATTTGAAGCTTATACGTTTCCTAACTCCACAGAATCCATTTTCATACTTGAATTAGAAACGTCATCTATGGTAAAATTTTGAGTCAAATACAAAAACGTTAATAAAATCTACTGCTAGATTGGTATTTAGCAAGTCAGAATACTCCCACGAACACTCTTTTCACGATCTTTTAAATAGATTTTTCAAAATTCTTCTGTTTACCTAAATGAAAAAATTCATTCGATGCAAATTTCGAGAGAAAATTTTCCCAACCAAATATTCAATCCACTAACAAAAATCACCCATTTCACGAATTCTCTGAATTATCGAGTCATAAATCATGCAAACAGCCTGCTGCATTGTCATTCGACGAAAACGTCACCTCATCCGAAACGATACCATTTTCTTGAATTTTTCCAGCATTACGAATCCATATTTTCGCCCATGTTTGTATTTCACGTTACACCACATGCGCTGCTTCTGCTCGTAATAAAACGCACACGACTTTGTTTTATATCTAAACTTTTGAGTTCGTTTACATAAAAATATGCAATACTGAAATAAGATAGCTCGGAACAATTAAGAAAGGTAGTATTTGCATTCGTGCATTATTCCTACGCAGTACATAGACCCGTGTGCATTTCCACTGGAAGCTGACTATAGTAAGCCTTGGATTTTTTTTTTATCGAATCAGCGTGTGAAAATTTATAATTCGATGTAAATAAACGTCTAGTTGGCGTAATTTATGCCTTCGATGTAACGAAAAGACGGATGCACGCGCGTGTTAATGAGAATAAAACGACAATTGACGTATTTTTTTTTTTTTACAAAAAGTACGTACGTACGTAATTCGAGGTTTTCTCTTCGAGCAGGAAGTTGCGATACGTTGACGAAGGGTGGAGTATTTTCGGTGCGACGATTTCGACGAGTTTGGAATTTCGTTTTGGGTGAATTTTCATTCGAACGGGAAAAATTGAAATTTTTTACCAAAAAAATTCTCAGAGGTAATTTGTCTTTGAAGAAAACAAACATGGCGAGTGGCTCGAGAAAAAGGAGGCTAATGAGTAATGGCAAACGAACAGTCGCAGTACAATGAACTGAAAAACAAAGCTACCTGTGATAATTTTTCTTCGTTGATTTCGAACTTGATACGTTTAGTTGCCAACTTCGGTAATCTTCTCAATTCTTTTTTTTTTCTGCTTCAAAAAACACCAACGAAATTTCTACGTGTTGAAAATAAACAAGGTAAAAAAATGGGGAATCGAAACGAAAAATCTGCCGGAGCAATTGAAATGGAAATTTAGAAAAAAATTCTTTTTGTGCCTGCTGCGTCAATATCTGGAACTGTAAGATATCATACGGTTCGATGTTTTTATTCTACGTGCAGTTCGATATTTTTAAGTTGTTCGTAAACGAATGATATTGATTGGAAATTTCGACTATTTTGGAAGTGAGGACAGAATTGCTATTTTTTACCTGTTTGGAAAATTTTGTAGTGTTTTTTTTTTTTTTTTTCAAAGAGGAAAATGTGACATATTTTTTGGATTTTTTTATCGTCTATTGTTTATTTGAGGAAAAGGAGAGTGAAAAAGGTTGAAATTTTGAGGGGAAAATTGAAAATTTTTTATGATTACTTTTCTTTTTGTAACTTTGAAACTACAGAGCTGAAAATTATTTAAACTTGGACGAAAAATTCCACCTCTGACGAAGCGAGTGCGCTGTAATGTGCAAGAAAAAATTTCGGTCAGGTGTTGATGTATTTTTCTTCTTCCTTCTATACACGTCTTGGCAAATTGCCTCGTACACGGTTCTTTGGTCGGACGTATTCTTAATCGACAGCTGTGTCGAAGGAGACGAAATGACGAGATTTGACGTAAATTTTCAAAAAAAAATTTCGCTCCCTAATTTTTTGATACGTATTGAATTGAGAAAAGTTTTTCGTGATTGATCTTGATAAATATTTTGACGATTTGTTCAAAACTTGTATCATATTTTGTAGGGTAATGAACATGTGTGTTTCAAAATGGCGAGAAAATTTGAATACTTTGAGGAATGTGTGATTACATATGTATTCAGGTTACGACCGAGCACCTTTTAAGGATTTTTGCTAATCGAGCTTCTATTGACGTGTTGTAAAAGGGGAAGAGTAGGTTTTGGTATGCGATTGATAAAGGGTTCGTATAAATAGTGCTCTGGGCTGGGAATATAAAAATGTATCATTTGGAATGAGGTTTGATAACGCAGCCATTATCTGTGTGATTTTTCAAAATAAGTGGGTCTTATTTACCTCGCTCGATTGCTGGTAATTCGCCAATAAAAAATATTATCGAAGGATGAAAAATTTAAAGGACGGAATTGTAAATATTACATTTATTTTTGTGCTTCTGCTTACATTTTAAGATTTAATTACGTGTATGATTTTTATGAAAAAATAGACGTTAATTTTGGCCCTTTTTTTCTTACTTTTTTGCAGACTGAGAGCGAATGTTCAGAGAGGAACGAAGAATGTACTCGTCTCACCGGTATGACCGACTCGACCGGGGCCATGGATGCGGGCCTCAGTCCTCCGCAGGAAGAAGATACCTATTCCTATTGCGAATACCATGACTTGCCTCCTCCACCGGATGGCGGTTATGGTTGGGTCATCGTATTTGCCAGCTTTATGTGTAATATGATCGTCGACGGTATTGCGTACACTTTCGGCGTGTTTATTGGCGATTTAGTCGAACATTTCGGCGAAGGAAAAGGAAAGGTGGCGTGGATCGGTAGCTTGTTATCCGGAATGTATCTCAGTGCTGGTGAGTACTTTTTTGATACAATGGGTTGAGAATTTTATTTGCTGGAGGGGAATGGAATTTGTTTGAGGGATATCTGGTAGGGTGGGCCGAAAAAACAATTTTTTCGATTTTCAAAAACATACCCCCCGCAAAAGTTGTTGGCTGATGAAGTGATGAGATTTGAAGAATAAAAAAAAAATCAAAATCAATTCATATCTTCCGATCGCGCATTGACATTGAAATTTTCAAAAATTGGCAAAAATTCAATATTTTCAAAAATTTTAGAAAATTTTGAAAAAAATTGAAATTCATTTAAATTGGTTTTAAAGCTTATCTAGTGACTATTCAAACCAAAAAGCTGAATTTTTTGAGAAAAAAATCATGCTTTACGCCTTTTTTAAATTTCTGCTATTTCTTCACATGAAGAAAAATCAAAAAAAAATTTAAAACGTTGATTTTTTCAAAAAAAATTGTTTTTTGGTCTATGTGGTTACTAAATAAGCTTTAAAATTAATTTTAATCAATTTCAAATTTTCTCGAAATTTTTAAAATTTTGAATTTTTGCTAATTTTTGAAAACTTTAACGCCAATGCGCGATCAGAAGATATGAATCGATTTTGAATTTTTTTTTTATTCTTCAAGTCTCATCAGCCGACAACTTTTGCGGGGGTATGTTTTTGAAAATCGAAAAAATTGTTTTTTCGGCCCACCCTAAATATCTGGGTGACCAGGTGTTTTAAGAGAAAATTAAGGGAAGTTTTTTTTGAGTTAGGTGTGTTTTTAGTTTCCCTGAATTCATTTTTTAATATTGTTTTGATTTTTTTGAAAAAATTTGCTTGAAAAATGAACTTGGGAAGTCAAAATCCTCAGATTTTGATACCTCATTTTGATGAAGTTTTGAATTTTGGTCCAACTCTGCTTCAACTTCAACCCTTTCTAGACTTGGACTCTAAATAATTTCGGAAATCGATTCTAGAACTTTGACAACTTTCTGAGTAATTTTTTCCACTTTTTTCTTTTCTTTTCTTTGATTTTTTTAAAATCAAAATCTACTCAGATTTGAATGAATTCTCCCTCCGTCCCTCCCTCCTCGTATGGAAAATCTATAAAAATGTTTACCAAATCTTGAATCATTTAAAAAATTAAATGCTGCAAAGTTCAAAAGTTCTAGATCTGTAATTCTGAATTCTAAACTTATTCTCAAAGTCGTAGTATTATTTTTAATGGTTCCTCGTGAGAAAACGAGTTTGAAAAAGAGAACGAGAAAAATCTATGAGAATTGAAATTGTGAGCCCAAATATGAAAACCACCTTTAAGTGAAGATTCTGGAGTTGAGACTCTTCCCAAAATCAATGTCAAATCAAAAACCAATTTTTCATCCGTAGAGTGGTTTCTATATACAGGCTCACAATTGTTTCAGAACACTTCAAATTGTCACAAATGAATGAAAATTTAAATAAAACAGATTTTGAGATTTCGATACCCCTCAAAATTTTTTATAAGATTTGGTCAACAAATAGAGTGGCATAGCTAGAAATTTCTCATAGAGAGGGGGATCCGAATTTTCAACAATTTTGAGAAATTTTGATCACCACCCTCCCCCCCCCCCAAAAAAAAAAAAAAAAATTCCTCATGCTATTAGAAGTGGGATTTGACTGATTCATAATGGTGATTTTGGAAACGTTTGAGAAAATTTGATTTTTGATGTTCCAAGAAGTCATTTTTCACCTAAATTTTTGGTCTCCTGGAGAAACCCCCTGGGCTCTTTCTTCCTCCTCCTTTGATTTCTGGCGATCATGCAAGAAATATTTAAATCTAAAAAACTGCGAAAAAAGTACGCAGAAATTGGGGAAAATTTTCAAAAATTGATGACTAAGCCATCGAAATCCTATTAACCAAAGCAGTTCTGAAAATTTCCCTACCTGTGAACTTGTCGAGGAACGAAAACTCCAAAAAATACGACCGAAATGTGCCCCAGAAATGAATGTTGTCGACTTCGGGCAGAAGGAGGGAGAAACATCGAAAATTTTAAAATTTAAACTAAGATTAACTTCTCAAATTTTTTTTTCATGTAGAAATTCAATTTTTTTCAACTCTATGAGAAAATGTTGCCAGAAAAATTTTTTTTGAAATACTTTCAAAACTATGGTAATGAAAAAACAGTGCCTCTTCCCCTAAAAAAATAGAGTTCAACATATTTTCTATTTTTTTCAATGTGCGGGACGTATGGCAATTTTTTAGGCAAATAAGAAAGTGTCAATTTTGAATCTTATGCTGTAATTGTATAGACTTGAAATTAAGAAAAAATACGAAAAAGAGATGAAATAAAGTGAAAATTGGACAAGTAGTTTATAATACGTATCTTGAGATATAAAAAAAATTCTGCCAAAAATGACCATTTTCATGTGTGAAATACGTTCTGAAACGATGGTTTTTTGCATTTTTCAATGTATTCCACCACCTAAAAAATTCTTTAAAAAATATTAAGTTGTATATAGAAATTAGGTACATGAAATATATGTTTTTCAGAATTGTACCTCTAGAGCATCATCTTGAAAACTCGATTTTAAATTTTCAAATGCGATTTTTGGCTAGAAAAAAATTATCAAAAAATTTTTAACTCAGGTAAATTTGAAAAAATTTGGTTGAAAACTCTCGAAAATGAAATTTTTTGATAGAAAGGCTGAAAAAAGTAACGTTTTGCCCCATAACTCGGGTCATGGGGAGAGCTAGGGTCGGTAGTGAGCCAAAATTTTTATCAAGTGGTTTTCAGACCCTATAAGAACCAAATTCCGTCGGTTAGTTTCAATCTCCACTTAGCAAAAAATCCATCTCTCTTCCAAATGCTCGAAATTGAATGATAAAAAAACCATTCGAAAGTGCATGACGAGAGGATTCCAAAAATATATTAGTTTTTGAATTCTGAGCAATTTTTGGCCGAGTTATGGGCATTTTTCTTCATCAACTCTCCACGTAGCAAAAAATCCATCTCTCTTCCAAATGCTCGAAATTGAATGATAAAAAAACCATTCGATAGTGCATGACGAGAGGATTCCAAAAATGTATTCGTTTTTGAATTTTGAGCAATTTTTGGCCGAATTATGGGCATTTTTCTTCATCAGCTTTCCACGTAGCAAAAAATCCATCTCTCGTCCAAATGCTCGAAATTGAATGATAAAAAAACCATTCGATGGTGCATGAGGAGAGCATTCCGAAAATGTATTGTCTGAAATTTTAAACTTGAGCTCTTTTGACCTTTTTACTTTTTTCAATTCTCCACAACTTATTCAAAAGCACATTCATAAACATTGTGGCATCAATTTGTACCTTTAAACCGCAGTCATCAATTGAAAAAATTTAACTGATAAAATTACAGTTTGCTTTATCTCGTCACAAATGAACCAGGCGAGAAAGGGATATCGATATTGTCACGTTTATGGAAAAATAAACAAAAACAGCAGAAAAACGACGATAATCTAGTAGGAAATCAACGCTTGAGAATTTTTCAACAGCACGATACACATAACTCGGCAATGCAAAAAGAAAAAAAAGACAAAAGAAATAAAAAATTTAATACGTCGTGCATTTTTTGACCATCGTCGTCGTCGCATTCGTGCCATAAAAATGATAAGAGTAACTTTGGGGCCTTGAATTAACATTTAATGTCATAATGAGCACTTTTTCCCCTTCTTCTTCGTAAAACTCAATCGTGTTGTGAAATTCCCTCGTAGATTTTCTACCTGGAAAAAAAATTGTCGACGGTTTAAATCTTACGATCGTGATTATCGGTGACAGTGACCAAGAACAGCTGTTCCTGCTAAGATGAGAATTTTTCCATATTTACCAGAAGTCTATAGTAACGATTAGATAATCTCAAGCTGGATATTTAACGCCAAGGGTGAGAAGGGAGGGTGTTATAGCGAAGTTAACCTATTATACCGTTGACCCTGAGACATTGCTGATGGTTACGACGACGTCGCGACGCTATCGCGTTATCAATGTTAATAAATCGCATGCTTTTCATATTCCAGGTATCTAGAATTATTGTACTCGTTGCAACTATATAATTTGAAATTTTTAAATTCTTTTGCAGGGCCCGTAGTGAGCGCATTTTCCAACAAATTTGGGTGTCGAGCGGCTTGCATATGTGGAAGTATCATAGGCACGGTAGCCTTCCTCCTATCGACGTTTTCCAATAATTCCAACGTCATGATGCTAACCTACGGATTTATGGGTGGTAAGCAATTGAAAATATGCTGATGTCAAAGTTTTATTTCGTAAGACTACGACGTCCTCTCGAGCTTGCTATGTGTATTACATACGTATTTTGTACCTATATACGTAATTTAGCTTGGTATAGTAATTTTTTTTCATCACGTATGAATATTTTAACGAAGAAGAAAAACCTTCCCAAGTATCAGCCGCGATTTCTTTTGAGTGAGTAGGAGAGTAGGATAGAAAAGCATCAAGAACGAGGGACGTCTCTGTCGTATTATTTCTTGATGCAGTAAATTAAATAAATTAATTACTGTTATAGGTTATAGGTGCTTCATCATTATTCCGCGCGATGGATAATACATTCGATCACGGTAAGGCTCGAGGGTTTTATTACCACGTAAAATAGGTATTACGACGATACGTATTTTTTTTTCTAATTCGCGTTTTCTTTTTTATCTTCCTTGCCTTTTTTTTTTCCAATTGCAGTCTAAAAAATTTGTGTTTTGTCTCGAAGGGTAAAAGAATTGGTGTTAATATTTTTTTCTCGATTTTTGTTTTTTTTTGTCGAATTTGTTATTCACAAATATGAAGTAGGTAATTTTTGATAATAGAATTTGTTTAATTGAATTACGAGTTATTTATCAATTGATTTGAGTGCTTGGTTTGTTTTTATTGAATTTTTGTTCATTTTAATTTTTTTAAGTTGTTTTATTTCAAATATTGAGAGTTTTTTGGGGAGGATTTTTTTTTAGATTTTCTCACGTCTTTATTTAATTTTTTGGCTCACTTTATTTAAACTTTGCAGTCGAGTCAGGAGTTTTATTTCTTTTTCTTTTAATGGTTCCTATAAAATTGTATATTTTTTTAAAAAATCGACTTTTTTTGAAATTTTAAGGGGAAGGAGATTGCAGCACAGACCTTGAAAAGATGAAGTTGAAATTTCATATTGATTTGAATTTGACTCTTCCTTGATGTTTCTCAATTGCTCTAAAAATCTTATTTCAACCTTTAAAAAAATTGAAAAATTTTATGAATAAATTTCAAAAAATATTTACTCGGGGTATTATTGATGTTTTATTTCCACCCCCCCCCCCTTCCCTTGACTGTCCATTTCTGAAAAATTGCGGTTGGAGGGAGAAGGATCGACAACGATGATTATTTCTTGGGTTAAAAATATTCAGTAGCTGTTTTTCTATTTTTTTATCACTTTAATGTCTATCCCCATCTTCTTGCTAGGATTTTTAATTTTTTTTTTTACCATCCAGTTTGGAAATTGATTCCATTGGAGATAGCTAACCGCATTGTATTACATGTTCTGTGGTCTGGTAATACTAATATGTAAATGTTGAAGATTTTTTCGACTTTTTGCTTGAAATTTTTAAAAAATTTGGAGGTAATTTTTTAAAACACTCCTGAGAAAAAAATATGATAATGCTAAAAAATTGATATGATTATCTTTTGGGAGTTTAATTGAATTTTTCATATTTTTTAAAATGTTTTTGTTGTTTTTATTATGGAAAAAATTTTCAGGTTTCTAAATTTCTTTTTTGAATTTTTGAAAAAAAAACAACGAAAAATTTACATTTCATTCCGAAATTTGTTATAATTTTGAATAAGATCCAAAATGACCTAAAATTTGAAATTTTTTCTATTATAGTGAAATTAAAATTAAAAATTAAGGGTTTAAAGAATTTTTGATTTGAACTGAAAAATTGACTGTTAAGATCAGCCAGAATTCCAATTGTGAAAATTTGTGAAAAATTATGATTTCTGTATCAGGATCAAAATTAGTGCTGACAGTTTTTCAAATGGATAAGTAATATTTTATTTTTATAGCTGATAAAAGAGGAAGCGAATTACATGGTTGTTTGTTTTGATGAATAAGTCGAGGATAGATGAAACTCCCCCCTCCCCCCCCCAAAAAACAACATTCGAACAATGTTTAAATGTAACAAAAAAATTAATCGTTTTTCCATGTTGACTGCATAATTTTTCAGAAATTTGTTAATAAAGCTCTTCAGAATTTTAAAAGTGTATTTTTTGTTCGGATTTTCAATGTAAGTCAAAAACTTTTGAATTCTTCTATTCTTGTTTTTATTTTATTAAAATTATTTCGAGTCATTCGGAGATTTGAAATTTCTGAACCCAAAATAATGACATCATTTCTCAAATTCCGACTGTAAAAAAAAACTTGATGGAGATGAAATCAAATTTTTTTCTTTGAAATTGTTCATTTTTTCTATAATAAGTAAATTGCATGATTTTTTTTTAAAATTCGGCTAATCTCACATAGGAAATTAAAAGCTAGTAATTTTGAGTTTATGTTATATCTTTTGTATTTCCTGTGCGAAATTTCAATTTTTATTGAAGAATATGACTTGGTCAATTAAATTCAACCTGTTTTTAACGAAGCAATAAAATGTTTCAAATTTTATCCTTTGGATATTCCTTGAAGTTGGGAAGGTGAAAAAAATAAAATAAAAATATGGTTTTTGAAACACCTTTGAAAAATAAGGTACTTGATGATTCAAAATATGGATTCTAGTGATCCGGGGGGGGGGGGAGGAGAAAACATCCATTCAAGCCTTTTTTTGGTCTAAATGTTCCAAAAAAATTTGTTTGTTTAAAAACAAAAATCTTGAATTTTCAAAATTTTTTGAATTGAAGTAAAATTTTAGGATAAGAGTTGAGTTTGAAAAAGCATGGTATTTTCACCTAGTTAAGGTCTCTCCCCCACCCTATTATTATTGTTATCAAAAAATTGTATATTTTCATTCGGGAAAATAAGATTTGAGTGGAATAATTATTTTTTTAAATGATATTGTTTTTGAGAAAAATTCACCTTGAACCAGAAAAAAGATAAAAAAAATTGTTTTCTATCGGAAATTTCCGACGTTTCTGTTTCTGCAATATCTAAACTTCGGTTCCTCTTTGCAAAATTATCATTTCTTTTTCCTGTGAGTACACATATGAGATATTCGAATGTAGAAAAGCGAATAATCAGCACTATGATTATGAGGTGATATTTTTTTAGATTTTTTTTGTTGTTTTTTTTTTTATTTCTTACCCATGACCCAAACTTACACATGTGAATGCACGGTCGTTGTCTTTCAAATTATCCTAGATGTATAAATTAGGCGTAAAAATAATTAAAACAAAAGGCGGAAATTTTCTCAAACGAATTCTGGCGAAAAAATTTTCAGGTGTATTTTGTTCTTTTTTAGTCTTCGCTTATTATTGTATTATTACGTCGAGTTTTATTAGAAACGTTCACCTCGCGTTATATAGGTATATCTAAAAATATCTGCAACGTTAATTTTTGACGTGTTGGCAATTTGATGTATGGCGAGTTTGATTTTTTTTTCGCGATTTGCGAAGGCGTTTGTCGCTCTCTCGAACGACGATTCGGGTCTAGATTCGGTTTTGTGTTTTAAATTACAAACACGTACGGTCTGTTTAGCTATATTATGGTACGAGGTGTGAGAGAGAACGAGATCTGAATTGTGTATAGTATTAATTATTTATGTACGACCAACCTAACGTGTGTACGGTATACCTATTTCTATGAGCTTGAGCACCTTTAAGTCGAATGTATGTGTTATTATGGGCGAGGTTAAAATATTTGTTTACGTACGAGTAATATATAAAGATAGGATTGTATTCGGCTTACGTTAGCTTAATTTACCGAGATTCGCGGTGAATTTAGGCGAGAAAATATTAAAAAATTTGCGTTTGTTTTTCAACAGGTATTGGATTCGGGTTCATTTATTTACCCGCTGTGGTTGCAGTCAGTTATTATTTTGAGACGAAACGATCGTTGGCGACTGGAATTGCAGTATGTGGATCGGGATTTGGAACCTTTGCCTTTGCTCCGTTGGCGACGTATTTGCTGGAAGAATATGGGTGGCGAGGAGCGAATATTATTTTAGCCGGACTCATATTGAATTGCGCGGTGAGTTTTGAAGAATTTTTGTTCGTATTTGATTAAAGAAGGAATTTGCGAAGTTGGGAGTCAGTCGTTTGCAATAAGGACTGAATTCGAAAAAATGAACGGTTTCCGAAAATAGATCTTTTGGTGAAAATTTCAAAATATGACCCTGCCGGAAAGAAGGGACCTTGTGTAAAAAAAATCGGTGTTTTTTTCACGTGTTTGGTCCAAATGACACCAAATCTGGACTAAACACATTAAAATGAAGACATCGATTTTTTGCTCAAAGTCCCTTCTTTCCGGCAGGGTCACAAATTCTGAAAATTTCGATGAAAATATTGACTAATGACGATATTCAGGAATAATGCTTCGAATATTTTCGAAAAAAGCTGATTTGGGCGTAATTTCAATTTTAGAGTTTAATTACTTAATTTTTTGTTCGGTCAGCTGTGGAATCGCTGGAAGGGAACAAGAGAGAATAATCAATAAATTCATCAAAAAAGATGGAAGGGGAGGGAGCTGATGAAAGAATTTATTGAAAGGAATGAGACGGGAGGGAGGAAAGGACAGCTGACGAAATTATCGAGAGATTACATTTGCACAAAAAAAAAGGGGGAAAGGATGATTTTTAGTTTCAATTTTTAATTTCTGTATGAAAACGAGCCCTGAAAGTTCTCATTCTTCAAAAGTGATGGTAAAATTTAATTTTTCGTCATTTTTCCTCCAACTCAATTTAAAAAATTTTTGGTTAAAAAAATATGTGGTAACCGGAAATTATGTACAATTATCCTATTTTTTTTCTCCAACTGAAAGTGAACACAATCTGTATCTTTTTCGAAGCTAACTTTTTAGAATTTATTGTAGGTAAACTGATTTTTTGATAAATTTCTGACTCGAAAAATCTATACAATTAAAAAGAAAAATATTTTGTATTTCATCGTTCGTAGAATTTTTTGATTTGAGATATTTGAATTGAAATCTCTAAAGTGTTCTACTCAGGCTCCAAAATTGACAAAGAGGTGCTGAAAATGAAAAAGAAAATAACCAATGGTCTTGCGTTTTGGGTAAAAAACTGAATGATTTTTTCGAAAAATTCTCGTTAATGAAACTTTGATTTTTCATCTCCATTTTTATTGCATTGATAAAATTTTGAAAAAATCGAAGTTCAATTTTTTTTTGAAGATGGATTTTTTTGTGTGTTCGCAGTAGAAACTCTGGCTGTATGATGTTTCCATTTAAATTTTTTTTATGAAAGTACAATTTTATGATTTCATTTTTTTTTCACTGAAATTATTTTGATTTAAAAAGTTATTTTGTTGTGAAAAAATTGTAATTTCAATTCTAAAGCAGTGTCCTGGCTCAGTTTCAGTTTTTCTGATTTGACGTACAAATTTTCGGTTTGAATATAATTTGTTTTGCCCAAAATTATTGTAAATTAATTATTTTCACAAAATATTTAAAAATATAAGCGATTTGTTTCACTGCCTCTTGTTCTCGTTTGGTCCAAATCGGATGTAGTAACTTCAATTCCTAGCTTTTTTTTTATCCAAGCAACGTGTTTTTCTTAATGTTTTGCATCCCTTTTTCTATATCTTTCAGGCAGTGGTCAAGGCCAAAATAATTTTACTTTAAAAATTTATGAAATCCTAAAATTTAACCATATATTTTCCAAAATGATATTTCTCGTGTAATTATTTTCATTAGTTTTGCCTTTGCTTACGTCTCCTATTTTCTCACTGAGATAGAAATTCTCCCTCCCTCCCACCAAAAAATGCATGATAAGAATAAAATGCAATGTCTACGTTTTGTTTTGTTTTTTTTTTAATATTTTTTGATTTCTTATTTTTTCGTCTTCCCCTCCCCTCCCCCCTCATCCTTGAACTAAAATTGACAAGATTTCATCTCAAATTGATATTTTATATTTTCTTGTGTTTTTCTCATCGTTTTCTGACCCCTTTCGATCATTTTTTTCTCAAATGTTCATTTACTACTCGTATGTCTGTTTTCATTGAATGAAGGTATATGCGGGTGAGGTATGATTTTTTTCCAAGTCCACTCCACGCAAACGACTGAATCGTTCCACGTACCTCCCAAAAATTTATTCCAACTCAATTTTTTTCTCAAATTTTTTTCAACTCCCAATTTTTTTCTCAAATTTTTTTCACAAATCTTTTTCAACTTTCAAAATTTTCTAGTGATGTGTTCATCTTTTTAGAACACAATAATTTTTTTTTCAAATGAATTTTCAATAAAATTTTTTCGAACTGTTTTTCAACTCAATTAAATTTTTCTCTCAAAAGTGTTATCAATTACAATTTTTTTCAAAAATTTGTTCAGTTTTAAAATTTCAGAAAAAATAATTGAAAGCTGGATGTTAGAATCCGTGCAAATGACCCATTTTTTTGTCTACGTGAAGAAGTGAAAACAAATTGGAAATAGAATTTTTAAGAAATTTTAGGATGGCTTTAAAAAATTAGGAAAGAAATGAAAAATTATGTTACGAAAAGACGCGAATAAAATTTTTTAAAAATGAAAAAAAATGATGTTACAAAAGACAGGAAAAATTTGAGAAAAAAATTAAGTCTGAATAAATTTTAGAAAACAATTTGAGAGTTGAAAAAAAATTGAGTCGGAATAAATTTTTGGGAGGTACGTGGAACGATTCAGTCGTTTGCGTGGAGTGGACTTGAAAAAAATAACGTACCTCACCCGCATACACCTTCATTCAATGAAAACAGACATACGTCTTGAAACTGCTCGGGATAAAAATTCAAAAATAATAAGTATCTAAGTCAATCTGTTTTTTTGCTTTTAATTGATAAAGGAATAAATATTGTCAAGATATGAAAAAAAAAGGGTAATTTATTCGAAGAAAAAAATTATTGATTTTAAACCAGTTCACGTTTTTCGACCCAAAAATAAATTCGACCGATTATTACGATTATACCACCTTATAATTATTGGTTTCTGCCCATTACCTTACCTACGTATACTTACGCGAAAACATCAAAGAATAAGGTTCGAATGTCGCGTATTCACAATGCTCGGTGCACGGTGCACCATGTCTCGACGACGTATATTGATTAGGTTTTTTAAAATCGTTTACGTATGTACCGTACGAGGTGAACGACCTCTCGAAATGATATTGTTTTCGTCTATACCTGCGACGCGAAGAACCAAATAGGTATACAAGTATGCCCCTGACACGAGCTGTAAACTTTAAATTCTACGAGACGATTAGGTCAACGATTGATGTTGGTATCTTATATTTAAATCTACATACTTGTATGGTACAATGTTGCAAGATATTTCAAAAAAATTTTATAAGAATTGAATTTGATTCGCTTACTTACGAAAATATCATTTCTTGAAAACTTATTTCTGCATAAAATAATCGATTCAAGTCGCTGTGAATTTGAGTGTGGAAAGAGTGAAAATTTTCAAGTGAATTGCAAATTTTTTGCATCGATGGGTTGGTCCTTGATATGTCAAGGTGTCAACGTCAGGCTGAAAAAAGGAGTGTATTTTGCATGAAGATGAATATTCGTCAATTTGCTATCGTGGAATTTACCCTGAACCATTGATATTGTGCTTAAGTGTGTGGTCAAAGCGATACTTCTCAAGTACGTATTTGTGGTTTCATCGATTTCGATGGTCGAGTATTACGAAATACGAAACGAAAGGTATCTACGATGCTGTAAATAATTGAAAATGTTTTCAAGCTGGTTGAAAAGTACATTCGTAATTTTTTACCATTAATTGTGAAAAAAAAGTGATAAAAAATAAGCTACCTATTTGATGAAAATTTTATTAAAATGTGATTAATTTTTTCTTCGAATGTTTAAATGAAATTAATCGACCAGCTATCACCAACTTAAAAGGTTATAGATCAATTCGTTTTTGTAAAGAATTCACCCGATGGTTTCCGCCCATTTGACTCAACTGCGGTGAATTTTGTTAAATTATCGAAATTTTGTCCTTGTAAACTTTAAATACGAAAAAAAAAAAAAATGAAATCATATTTTCTCGAGATTATGATTACTTTTGAAACTTTCGTTGGAATATGGTGGCAATAGGTACCTGTTGGCGATAAATTGAACCCTATCGAATGTGATGAGATCATCATACGATAATTTCTTTTTAATTGATGTGGTATGAGTGCATCACTTGCGCAAACAACACCACGTGGTGAATTGTACATAAACCAGTTGGATCGTGTTGAGTGTGTTTGAATTCCTTCGTCAAGGTTTTATGAATGGCAACGTGCTTGAATGGAATGAGTTTTATGCAGTGTTGCCAAATGATGAGGTATGTGGCGATGAGTGATTTCTTGATTTTAATTTTTTGAAATATTCGAGATGATTTTTTTTTTTTTACTTTAGTTATAATTTAAGGATTTATGATTTATGCAATTTGAAAATCTGAGAAGTATTTGAACATGGTATTTTTCGGGTTGGATTCTTGAACCTGTAGATGGCATGGTGTCGTAAAATTTTGGACGAAAATCGAGAAAATTTTAAGTTATTCTTTATGTAATTTTTGAAGTGCTTAGCTTGAATTTCAACTCAGTTTTCGAATTTTGATTTTTGATCTATTCTCTCTTCGAGGGCTTGAAATCATCTCCAAATACTTGTGAAAAAACTCATGTGGCGTGTTATTCGTTACGTTTTCTATGATTTTGAGTCCAAGAATTATTATTTTTTGGTTTCAATCTTTCGCCATCCTTTCCCCCTCCCGACGTTTGAATTATTTCAAGATTTTCACTTTCTGGAACCCCTGGACATAGGTTAAGGAATTTTAAAAATTTTAAAACGTCTGAAAATTTTTGAATTTTTCCGGAAATTTCTTAAAAATTGAAAAAAAAAAAATGTCGAATCGTCTACATTAAAAAGTTTTGTTCCACTGTTGCTCTTACCTATTTTTTTTATTGATCATTTTTGACGAACGTGAAGTAGAGATTTTCCAATTTTTTTCAAGATTGAATGTTGAAATTATCTTTGAGCAAATTCGCAAAAATTTTCTCATTTCGAATTTGATTCTTTTTAAAATAATTCCCAGATGAAATCTTGAATGCTTTCTCAATTATGCCAATTTCGGATTTTCGCAATTTTTTCAAGTTTTTGACTACATGAATTTTTTCAAATTTGACTTCCCTCGTTCCAATTTTTGAAAATAGAAAAAATTATGTTTTATAAAATTTTCTTTGGCGTTTTTTCAAAGTATGACGAGAGTGAACGTCCAGTTGGGAAAAATTTTCTATAAACTTGAAAGAACTTGAGAGAAAATTTGTGTAGCTGAGAACATTACACAAATATTTAATGATTCTAAGAACAGTTGAATCATTCATATCTAATGGATTTGATGGCACTGCTATAATTTTTTTTTGTTGGAAAATTCCATTAAAATTTATTCTAAAGAAGTGAGAAAATTTTTTAGCTCAATTTTGATGAACTTCCTCCCCAGTTTTATTAAAATTTGAGATTTACCTACTTTTTTTGTTTTTTTCATTTTTCTACGATACCTACATGTATTTTTAATTTTACTAAAGGTGGTCATTTTTCAGGTTTTTTTTTTTTCTGAACTTGAAATCAGGTATCTAAAGAGTTATTTTTAGATCTCAACATGACTTAATATAAATTTTACGCTTTTCCGATTCCAGCCTTACCCCTCCTTACTTAGTCTTGAAATCTGTTTACATAGTTTAAAAAATTTTGAGAAACTGAATTGTTTTGTATCATTTTTCAAAAGTTGAAGTGGAAATTTCTGGAAAGTTGTTTCTGGGCCTCAAAACGACGGCGACATGGTAAAATATTCCATTCTCCCTCCCTTTCTCCAGATTCTACATTTATACATTTATTATTATTACATTTCCATCGTATTTTAAATTTAACTGTGTTCAAAAATTGGGAAAAATTTGGATTTTTTAGAAATTGGTTTTCTTATGAATGTTTTTATCCAAAAAAAAATCACTGGATCCCATTTTTTAAATCATCGTCTTACTTTTCAAGGATTCTTTAAAAAATCCCTTTTTTTGTAAACTTTTTCAATATTTTTTATTGAAAAAATCATGATTTTTTTTTAATTCATCAAAAATTATGTTATAATGAATTACATATTTTAATCCGTCAAAATCATCAGGGTCGATTTTTTACTTTTTTTCAATTTTAGACAGTACCTTGCTTATTGCATAATACATTTTTCCCTCATTTAGAAAAATCGTCTGAACAAGAGTCGATAATGATAAATTACCTCTACTGATTTTAATGAATGATACGAACATCTTTTTCGAGGAAAATTGAAAAAAAGACGGATTTTCTTTGAATATTCATTGAGAGGGGAGATGATTTCATTTTTTAAAAGCCTTGAAAAATAAGGGGATGATGAAAAAGGAGTACTGATTATATTTTAAGTAACGACATCCACATTTCAATTCTTCTTAAAAAAGAAATTCATTTGGTTTTTTAAATTTCCTGAACAGTGGAGAGGAGTAATGTGGAATTAAAAGAGTGAAATTTTTAACACGTCGTGCTATCTAAAATTCTACATATTTTAAATTTTCGAACAAAGTTGAAAATCGATCATTCCTAATTGGCACCCCTTTTTTTCCCTTACCCCTTTCCTGCATTCAGCTCAATTTTTCATAATTTCCGGGGAAATCTTTTCAGTCGTTTTTTTTTTCGATTCTTTTACTGACGCGAGTATGTAAAATAAAATAATTCCTGAAAATTTTTTCTAACGTCCAAATTTTTAATTTTTCGAATTTTATTTTTCATATTCTAATTCAACGCATCAAGCAGACAGGCACCTACTTCGAAAAAGATCGTAATCAACATCGATTACGATATATGAAATGGTACCATTAGTGCACAGTACACACTCCACCGCTGAAATTCGAGCACATAAGTACACATAAAGTACCTCATGTTGCAAAAATGCCGACGAGATTGTCGCTCACCAATTATCACGTGCTATTAAAATTTTCAAGTTTTTTTATCTCTCGCGAATAAGCTTGTCTACGTACACGAGTATCTCTATTAAATACATTTTATCGTCGATGCAACGTGTAGCACCTATATCTGTGTACATTGGTTAATCCTCGAATGCGAAGATAAATATACAATTATCGTGGAGGATTAGGACTTTTCGCGAGTCGATATTGTCGCAAGGTGTCTGAATACCTTGATGGATTTCAACTACGTGAAAAAAGTTCGACTTGAATTTTTAAAAATGAAATTCGAAGGTGAGAATATTCATGAGGCGATTTTGATGACAGAAGGTGAGAAAAAACGGGAACTTCGGTGTTTGAGGAAAATCAATTTGATTGAAGGTGCGAAAATGAACGTTAAATGTGATTTGATTCGAATGATTATAATTTTCAGGTTGGTAATGTCGTATAAGAAAAAAAAATGTCGAGAAAAAAAAATCCAGAGTGACTATAGATCAGTCTAATTTTAGTAAATTTTTTCATTCAGTAAAATAAATTTCTGAGAAAATGACTCGATTGATTTGTTTAGTCGAAAATTACTGATTTTTCCATTTTTTTTTCTATGAAATTGGAGAGGGACTGTGAATCAGTGATTTTTTAATAAATAAAATAGACAGAATTGGACCCAATCAAATTTAACGGAATCTGATCCTCAATTATCAAAAAATCACAAATTCGCCTGAAAAAATTGTTTTAGAAAAATAATATTTGTGTTTTTAATTCGAACAAAAAGTTGAAAATTTTCAAAAATTGATTTAGTGCTGAAAATTTGTCGAACTTTTGACAAGAATAGTACCTCATTGAATAAAATAATTCTTTACTTTTGAAAATTTTTGAGATAGGAAGGCCACCTAATTTCTTTTACAAAATTTACTGTATTTTTGAATTATGGGGGAGGTGGTGTAATTTTAATCTTTTTGAAAAAAAATTTTGGTATTTTTTTCCTGAATTAAACTCGGTGTTTTTCTCAAGTCATTTTGCGATGGGGGGGGGGGGAATCTTTTGATTTTTTTTAGAGGAATAGTGATTTTTCAAGTCAGAAAACAAATCTGGCGAATAAATCCATTATTTTGACTTCATCAGTTTTTCTAATATTTTCGATAATTTTTCAGCTGTTTTTTGAACCGAATACCTTCCTATTGAATTTTTTGTTATTTTTATTTCTCGAGGAGAAGAGATGGATGTTCTGCCTTTTTTTTACATATTTAATTCAATTTTGTGTTTGCGAAAAAGTGAAAAATTTTAGCCTTGTAATTTCCTTGATAGATTTTAGTTCTATGCTTTTTTTTTTCAAAAATCATCTTTACATTACCGACTTCCAATTCTTATGATTTTTTTATTTTCATTTTTACAGGTATTCGGAGCCCTGATGAGACCACTCGAATACCCCAAAGAATCAAACTGCAAACCGCTACTGCAACGGATGGCGGACGAAAAACGCCTCCAAATGGAACGAGGCTCGATCGGCGGCTCCTACTTTATCGTACAAATGCCGGACGGCTCAATGGAAAAACGTATGAAACTGCCTCTGAACATCGACCCGGGTGTACATTCGAGCTTCAATCTAGACCAGCTAGTACCCGGCACGCCAATAACACCCGTACCAACGATGGCCGTATTGCCGACCATAACCGAAGTCAAGGTCCCCGAACACAGCGGCTCTAGTAACAATTCGAGCAGCGGCGGTAGCGCCAACGATGTGAAAATAGAAAAAGGCAAAAAGAAAAAAGACGTCATCAAAGAAGAAGCCGAAAGTCAGAAAAATAGCAAAGTCGACTTGAACGAGAAAAAAGAAGGCGATGATGATCAAAATGACGACGACGAGAAATCATCTCCGAATTCGGATAAAACCGAAAAAGACGACGATGAAGCCAAAACGTCCAATAAGAATATCGCCGCAGATGTTGCCAAAGGTAAAGATGTGGAGAAGAGCCCCGATATTAGAGTGACGATGCTGCCACGTAATCAGTCTCAGCCGGCGTTTACCACTCACGTGCAAGGTATTCCGAAAAATGGTTCGGTGCCTTTTTTCGACCGTATACGCAAGACCAGCGCGAGTGAAAGGTTTAGACCGTCGTTGGGGCCCATTAAAGTATCGCGTTCCAATGTCAACTCGAATGGAGATGTGAGAAAATCGGTACATTTGAGGTTATCCAATGCTTCCATCGTCGGCAGCAAAAATAATAACGCCGAGGATATGTGGTCGAAGACCGATGTGAGTATTTTTGCGAAATTTAATTTTCGATAGAGAAATGTATAATTTTTTAGAACTGTAAATCGAGTATTCAAGGTTTATTTTCCAAAGTTATTGACGTAATTTTTCTCAATTACGGTAAATTACCGTTGATTACCATAATTACGGTAAATTACCGTTGATTACCATAATTACGGTAAATTACCGTTGATTACCATAATTACGGTGAATTACCGTTGATTACCATAATTACGGTGAATTACCGTTGATTACCATAATTACGGTGAATTACCGTTGATTACCACAATTACGGTAAATTACCGTTGGTTATCATAATTACGGTAAATTACCGTTGGTTACCATAATTACGGTAAATTACCGTTGGTTACCAAAATTACGGTAAATTGCCGTTGATTACCATAATTACGGTAAATTACCGTCAAAGTTGTCAAATTACCGTAATTACCGATATTTCGTTTCAACGTAATTTATGGTAATCCAACTAGATTTTGGATAACTTGCCCTAAATTACCTAATTTACTGGAATTTTTTTCGGATTACCTCTTTAAAACCAAAATTTACCATTATTTTCTCAAAATTACGGTAATTTACCGAAAATTACCAGAAGTTACAAACGTCAATCACCGTTTCCTCTCTTGTTTATAGAATTTACCATAATTTTACATAAAAAATAGTTTAATTTGATTTCTTTTGAATTATCAAAGCTGTTGTAAGATAATTTACCAAAAAATTTCTCCACTTGGTTGTAATTTTCTGTAAATTTTCATGACGAAGAATCGTATTTTTTTTCGAATTATCATCCAGAATGATCATTTTGAAATTGAAATTAATTCTTTTATTAAATAAAATGGTCTCTTACGATCAATTATTTTCAAAAACTGATGATTTTCAGTAAATTACCTTAAAAAATTGGTAATTTCTGGTAAATTACCGTTAAAATCGGGTATTTTATAGAAATTTTCCACTTAGAGTACCAAAAATAACAATTTATGCCCTTTCGCTATAAATACAACAGTTTACGGTATATTACCAGAACATACGTTAATTTTTGGTAAACCAATGATGAATAATTGTTTAGTTGTTCGTAATTTACAGTAATTAATAAATGCTGGTAATTTTCAGTAAATTACTCTTACTCTTTTATGTCGGTAGTTTATGGTAAATTAATCTTCCATGCCGGTAAATTACTCTTTCATGTCGGTAATTTACGGTAAATTACTTTTTCACGTCGGTAATTTACGGTAAATTATTTTTCACGTCGGTAATTCATGGTAAATTACTTTTTCACGTCGGTAATTTACGGTAAATTACTTTTTCACGTCGGTAATTTACGGTAAATTACTTTTTCACGTCGGTAATTTTTGGTAAATGACTTTTTCACGTCGGTAATTTACGGTAAATTACTTTTTCATGTCGGTAATTTACTCTTTCATGTTGGTAATTTACGGTAATTCACTTTTAGTGCTCGTTATTTACAGTAATCTACTTTGTAATTTTGGTAATTACGGTAAATTACCTCCGTATGTTATTTTAGCGTAATGTTTGTGCATATCCAGTACCTGGTTTACATATTTTTTTCCTCCCATTTTTATTCCAACGAATCTAATTTCTGTTACAGATGGACGCTGAAAGTGTTCGGTTCGCTACGTCACGCGGAAGCATAATTCAGCGCAAAGAAAAAACCGAAATGGTCCGACCGATGTCCCGTAAAGATATTTTCTACTCCGGTAGCGTTATGAATTTACCGGAATACCAATCGCAGAAATCGCTGCAAAGTTATCGCCAAAGTATTATGTCTATACCGAAGTACAGTCGAGAGAGATTAACGTCCGAGAACGCGGATACAGAAAAAGGATCATGTAAGAAGACTACTTTTCTGTTTGAAATTTTTTTTCATTTTCAACCTTTTGACTTACTTATATGCTTCGATTTATTATGTTTATAGCCGAAGATTGTTCTTGCGGATTATCTGAATCTTTCAAATCGGTATTGGCGTCCATGTTAGATATGTCTTTGCTGAAAGACCCGGTGTTCATGTTGATCGGCGTCAGCAATATATTTGGTATGGCCGGATTATATGTTCCCTTCGTATACTTAGTAGAAGCCGCAAAGATGGAGGTAATTAAATGATGTTTTAGTAGATGCGAATAAAAGATTTTGAATGAGGATTTAACGCGGTTTTATGTATTATCTGTTGCAGGATATTAGCGCGAATCAAGCATCGTATTTGTTGTCCATTATCGGTATTACGAATACGTTTGGACGTGTGATTTGTGGTTATATTGCTGATCTACCTTGGGTCGATTCTTTGTTCCTGAATAATGTTTGCTTGCTCGTGAGCAGCATCTCAGTAGCTGCTACGCCTTTTTGCCATACGTACGCCCAGTTTATCATAATGGCCATATTTTTCGGCATCGCTGTCTGTAAGTTCAAGTAATTGTTAATATGTTGCATGCATGTTACGTAAATAGATAATTAAATGGTCTGGTTAGAGCTGGATTGAACATAGAACGGCCCTGTCCCTCCTGTCTTGATAATGCAAAAAATTCATTTTTAATGGGAAAAATTTGAATTGGAGTGAGAATTTCAAATGTGATGACAATTTTTTAAAGAATGTCTGTTTTGGACTGAAAAAATTGAAAAAAGTCGTGTCGGAAAAATTGGAAAAATTACATTTTATAGTCAAACATTTTCGCCATCTTCCTCCCCATTTAGAAAAAAATTTTAATTGGTCTCTAGATACGGCCAAAAAAAATTCAAAAAGAGATAGTGAGCTGAAAAATGGTGAATGATTGGTAAGTAAAATAGCAATTGAAATCAAATTAATCGATCAATGAAAAAAAAACAAGTTTTTTTTTGAGAAATCAAAATTACTGAAAAAATCTGTATTTTTGTAATTGGATTGAATTGTGATATTGAATAGTTCGATTAATTGATCTGAGATCTAATCATCAATTGGTCGCACAATTTCAAAAGAAATTGATAATTTTTTGTAAATCGAGAATTTGAAATTATCGAATTTGAAGGAACGAGCTTTTTTTTTGTGGAAAATAAAAAATGGCTTTTAAAAAATATCGAAAGATCCAATAATCGAATGATCAATAAATAATTCGAATTCAAATTATCGATCAATGATTTAGTTTTAATTTTTTTAAAAAATATTTTCAGTGTTTTGATTAAATTCCATTTCAATTTGAAAATTGAAAAAAAATCTGAATCGAAAATTCAATCCACGAACAAAAATGAAAGTCTAAAATTATGTAATTTTGCTTCATTTTAATTCATAATTTGAAGCGAATTTACATTTTAATGAACATTAGAGCCATGAAAGATATTATTTTTTATTCTTTCGACAAACTCATAAGCCTGGGGAAAGAGGCCTAGAATTTTTCGGACATCCGGTATATTTTGATATGGCATTACGCACAAAATATTTTGGAGTCTAAACACTTATCACCGGATCACTTGACTTGAAAATTTTCGATTTTAAAAATTAAAATGAAGGATTTTGAAGAAATGGGATTCCAAATCCGAAATACAAAATTCGTTGTAAAGGTGAATTCAAATCCAAAATCCGGATTTTAAATTTTTTTGATTTTTAAATTTTACCCAACTGTGCCAATCAGTTACCAAATTTTTCGACATTTTTGCCAAAAAAAAATTTTTTTTGACCTATTTTCCAATTTTTTTTTGAAATTATGAATCGATTATCAATAATTGGATTTTATTTATTTGGCTGAAATTATTCAAATACTTACTTGATTTCGCTGATTTGATTATGAATGTCGATTTTTCTTATTTCTCACGATCAGTTGAAAACTTTTTCTAAATTTTTGGCCAAAATCTGATTTTTACCATTTTTTTCCGACAGAAATCGATGTCGTAATGAAATCAAATATTAAATAAAAGCTTGCTTCTTTTCTACCTCTTCCTGTGCCCTCCCATTCACCCCTCGTGAATCACATTAAACCAGAATTTTTCTCAGAAATAATTGCTAATTTAATTTTACGTTTATTTTTCAGCTGGCTATATTTCACTAACATCCATTATCCTCGTCGATCTCCTTGGCTTAGACAAATTGACCAACGCTTTTGGTCTGCTGATCCTGTTCCGAGGTGCCGCAGCGATCATCGGCTCTCCCCTAGCCGGAGCTGTGTTCGACGCCACCCACTCTTACACGGTGCCATTCCTAATGGCAGGCGGATTTTTCTTCATTTCGGCAATCACAAGCTTTATGGCCCCTGCCATGAAACAATGCGTCACTCCGGAGACCAGGCCTCCGATTTTGGATATTTTGACACCAATTGACGAGGACGACGAGGAAGAAGAAGAAGACGAAATTCCCGATACGAACGGAATGGTTATTCCGGAAATTGTCGAAACTACTCCTTCGCCGGTGCTTCCAAAAGCGCCGATTCATCAAGAAATTAAACAAATCGAGTCGGTTCTCTAAGATGTATTTTTTTACGAACGCGGTTTTTTTCGCAAAAATCCAGCCCCCCTTTTCTCGTCCCTGAACCGATTTTCGATTATGTACCCTCCTCCATTTTTAATTACTCTTACCCTGCCCCCCTCAATGTTTCCGCCTCGTGTACTTATTATAATTATGTGTGTAATTTTGTTTAATAATTTCGAACGATGATTTTATTTTTATTTTTTTTTTTGCGTTTATTTGTTTACTATACACCAAGTATTCGTTATGGATTTTTTTCCATAAATTTTAATTTTTCTTTTTAAGCGTACCTATACTTGAGATGTACTTAAGTTGAGAATTTTTTCGCGATTTTTATTTTACCTTTGTTTTTTTGTCTCAAGTGAGAGAGCGTGTTTGAGTGTGCGCGGTTTTTTTTTCTAAGATGAAATACTGAGCGATTTTCATGTTTAACGATGTAGTTGAATCTATGTTGTTTACGTACCTATGTAATTATGAATTTAAATAATTTATTTATCAATATAATTTTTATTTTCGAATTTATTCTTGTTCGTGATTTATAGTATGAGAGCCCACCCACTAAAAATGGGCCGAAACAATTGAAAGCTGGGACCTGTCCCAAAAGTTAGTATATGACCCCCTATTTCGAAAACCATCGGTCTGCCGATCCGCAGCTGCTGCTTTCAAGTTCAGCGAAAGCTCAAAAGTTCACAATTTTCATGAACTTTCGGCCGAAAACATTGATGGTCGAAATTGGTGTCAAATTATAGGATTTTTCACGCTGAATGCGAATATGTGGGTCTGCCGACCCGTAAGTGCTGCCCAAGCCCCGGCAGACCGGGTAAAAGGGGGTGAAAATTCGAAAAATTCGCATATTTCAAGTAAAACCTCCATAAAAGTCGAAAAATTGAGTTGAAAACGGTTTAGAAATGGTTCTGAGCATCACTCAGGAGTAAGGGTGAATTTTTACCTCAAAAATTTTATAGAAATTTCATATTTAGGAGGGTGGGGCTTAGGGGTGCATTGACAAACTCATACTTATGGGCATGTGATATGTCAAAATATATGTTATCTGGGTCGTAGAACACGAATGTGACAATATTTTTTTTATTAGGGGTGAGGGGGTGGTACCTGTTTTCATGAATTACTGATAGAATTCCAAATAATGGTTGTAATTCGCGAGATCACGATTTCTTCAAAGAAAATTTGGGATTCTATCAGTAATTCATGAAAACAGGTACCACCCCCTCACCCCTAATAAAAAAAATATTGTCATATTCGTGTTCTACGACCCAGATAACATATATTTTGACATATCACATGCCCATAAGTATGAGTTTGTCAATGCACCCCTAAGCCCCACCCCCCTAAATATGAAATTTCTATAAAATTTTTGAGGTAAAAATTCACCCTTACTCCTGAGTGATGCTCAGAACCATTTCTAAACCGTTTTCAACTCAATTTTTCGACTTTTATGGAGGTTTTACTTGAAATATGCGAATTTTTCGAATTTTCACCCCCTTTTACCCGGTCTGCCGGGGCTTGGGCAGCACTTACGGGTCGGCAGACCCACATATTCGCATTCAGCGTGAAAAATCCTATAATTTGACACCAATTTCGACCATCAATGTTTTCGGCCGAAAGTTCATGAAAATTGTGAACTTTTGAGCTTTCGCTGAACTTGAAAGCAGCAGCTACGGATCGGCAGACCGATGGTTTTCGAAATAGGGGGTCATATACTAACTTTTGGGACAGGTCCCAGCTTTCAATTGTTTCGGCCCATTTTTAGTGGGTGGGCTCTTGGACTATTATGGGATTTTGGAGAAATTATCGTTTGGAATTATGATAAGGTTTTCTAACGTCTCATTTGACCTTCTAGAGAGGCTTGGCTCTTCAAAATTTTTGACTAGTTTCAAAAAAGTTGAAAATGGCATGTGGCATATCATTTGGTATCTTCTTGAAACCGTCGAGTTCGAAAAACGGGGTTTTTCGGATTTGGCCCCCTTCTCTCCAGAAAGGCTCAAAGTGATTTTTTGATTTTAACCCTCTACTACTCTTATCGTTTTTGCGATCTTTTTACATTTTATATTGAGATTCACTTTTTTTTTGGTCATAAAAATCTGCGTAAAAGGGAATTTTGAAACTTTGTTTCTTCCAAAATTTTTGCTTTCCCGTGGTCTAATTACATTTTGCTCTTAAGTGTATCCAAGTACCCAGTCCCTATTTGTGAGAAAACGTATGTAATTATACTTATCTCAAATAACACTTGACAATTTTTTTGAAAATTGAGCGATTTCCAGGTCTTTGAATTTTTTGGGGGGAAGAGGGCTCTACCTTATTTAATTGCCAAAAATGGAAATCCAATAAAAATGTAAAAAAAAATAATACAAATTGAAATTTTGTAGAAGAAAAAAATTAAAATTAAAATAAGGTTATTGCTTGAAAATATAGTAATCTCTCGGTTCTTTGAACTTGAAGGTATCTATGAAAGATAGAATGAATATTTTTTTGTTGAGGTACTTTATATTTCTCACATAGGTACTTTTCCATGATGGGTGTCGTTTTTGAATTCCCAATTTTTAATTTTGAGTTGAATTGTTTCATTCTGTTTACCTATAGGTAGGTGATCATATGTGAGAAAGCGTCTCACTTAATGCCTGAAATTAAACTTGGAAATTGATCAATTTCTAAAAATATAATTATAATTAAAGAATTTCTGAAAATAGGATACCTAATTTTCTAAATCGAACAAGATTAAAATGAAGGATGATTTTCAAATGATAGAGAATGAGAAATTTTCAATAGAAACTGCAGACAAGAACCAATTGCTCAAGATGATATCCAGACAGACTAAAAATTTCAGTTTTTTTTTCTAGAGGCTGCGAGCTGCGACGCTGACTCAAGACCGAAGGAATGTAGGCATGCTAGGCAACCTATCGTTACTCCGCAGTCAGTTGAGACAGTCATGAAACGTAAATTATGTATCTACACGTGGCTACACTGATTTTTATTGCTGCCATTACGTCATAGGGGCTTTTCCGGAGACGCATTCCGATTCCGATTACTCATTACATTCGACTCCTACATCGCATCGTCAGTAATAATCTGCGTTTCATTTATCAAATAAAAAAATTTGCGTTAAAAATCATCCGCGTAACGTGGTTTCTTTCTAGTATTAGCTTTCTGGTGTTTTGGCTTTTAGTTTTTAAATCATTAATTGCATTTAGAAAATTGATCATGAATCATGAACCGGTTCCAAACGAAGTAAGTCATTTTATTTTGTAAAAGTTTTGTAAATATTGAGCCAACTTTTTGTTAATAATAATTAAAAGCTATGTAATTTTTACCGGTGATGAAAAGGGTTGTAGATTTTAAAGGTACCTTCCTACCTGGTACCTACCCGATGTAACGTCGATAAGAATTTAAAAAAATTGTGAACAAGAGCAATTCACTAGGTATTTTCTTGCTGTGGTTTTATTTTCAATTGTCTTTCAACTATTCAGTCTACTATACCCCTGCTTTTACCCATTTACCCGCGTCCCTGTTGATTTTTCAGGATACTCAAAGGTACCTACCTATCTAAAACTTTTTTCATGAGAAAATAAAATTGTATTATCTTAAATCGTATTTATGTTGTTTGAGTTCCAGGTACGCAAGCCAGAGATCAGGCATATCGAATTGAGAACGTGGAAAGGAGAGAAGGAACAGTGGCAGGTTGAAAGAAAAAATGTGAAATATATAAAAGATATCGGCGAAGGGTACTTTGCCAATGTGTGGTTGGGGAAAATAGAAGGTTTGAATCAACGAGACGACTATGTTGCCATCAAGGAAATGAAAAGTCAGTCTCATTTCCCCGCAGAGATCGAACAAGGTACCTATACTTACTCAATTTTGAAAATTTTTGGGCCACAAATCACCTCTTCGTCGAGCTCTTTCCAAAAATGTTTTCTTTTTTTGCATATGTGATATAATTTTGACGTGATTGCGTTTTGAAAAATTGGCTTCTACACACCTATGTCGTAAGTACATATATCTATTGATATTGATGTTTGCAGACGACCCTAAAGAAGAAGGCAAACAATTGAAGCATTTTGTATCGGAAATTGAAATTATGAAGAGGATGAAAGCGCATCCGCACATCATCAATTTATTGGGAACATGTGTGGACAATGGTCCATTATGGATTGTAATGGAATACGCCCCAAATGGATCTCTGAAAGAATATCTCATAGAACGGAGTGGCTACGGCATGAGAGCACTTCCAGAGAAGACACTCTTGGAATTTGCTCATCAGGTCGCCGATGCGATGAAGTTCTTGTCTTCTGAAAAAGTAAGTACCTATTTATAGTTCTAATCGCTCTCATTCGTTTCATCGTTTTATGCACAAGCAACCCAAGCAATCTATAAACTTGACGATATGAAATTATTTTCAAATTTTAGTTGTTACATCGAGACTTGACCACAAGCAACGTGTTGGTTACAGAAGAAGAGAAAATGAAATTGGCCGATTTCGGTTTTGCCAAATATGCGCCGCAAAATTATTACCGAAAAGAATGCACTAATTATTCACTTCCGTTTAATAAGGTGGCACCCGAAGTGCTCGCCGATGATGGACTTTATTCTATAAAATCGGACGTGTAAGCAACTAACTTTTTTTCTTTTTTAAATTTTTCCTAAAAGTCGACGCTTGAAACTAAAATTATTATCTACCAAAATTGAAAATATAAATCAAAGGTGTCGAAGTTCGCGTTTTTTGACCTTTCCAAATCCAATTTAATTTTCATTAAAAAGAAAATTAAAGAGCTTGAAAGCCAATGAAGACTAGATGAATTTGCCTCAAATCAAAATTTTGATTTTTTTGCAATTCTTCATAATGTACCTAAAGCTGGGATTCTAATCTCTGAGAGAATATTTTTTTGGGGTACCTAGCCTTAGACCAAACGTCAAAACAGCACTCGAACCTGCCTGTTACTTGGAAAAAAGGGGTAGGATCAGGATCAATCATAAACCTTTTGGTGTGAGGTTTATGAGATCAATACAGTAAGTATTTTGTAAAATTTTTTTAAAAAATCTGTACTTTGATGAAATAGGTATTTAAAAAATTCCAACTAAAATGACTAGGTCCATCACTGAAAGGTTTCTTTTATTACTAAACTTATAGGTAGGTACCTACATAGATACTGTTTATCTTGATCAAATTGCTAATGGGTAATTAAATAAGTAAGTGGTTTTATTTTAGTTTCATAAAATCAATGTCATTTATATTATTTGTACTTATAGTTGGGCCTTTGGAATTCTATTGTGGGAGGTTATGACGATGGGCCTTGGTAATCCTTCTTACAGTGAAATCGGGACTCCCGAAGATGTTTTACATCTATTGAAGAATGAAAAGAGACGTTTGCCAAAAGATGAATTATTCTATGAAAGCTCGTAAGAAATAATCATATACGTAATAGAATAGAATATTTTTGTATATTTTTATATTGAATTTCATTTCGTTTCAAATAATCATAATCATACGAGAATTCAACCCTGCAGTTATCCCCTGATGCTGGAATGCTGGCAGGATGACCCCAATGACCGACCTGATTTTCAGACAATTCAGGAGAGATTGAGCGAACTAAAGGAAAAATGTACCGAATCTATTTTATCTGCGTCGTGAAATGTAATCGTAAAATGATTTATGTAATAATGAAGTACTTTTGAAAAATGTAAATGTGATATTTTTTATAAAGATTTGTTTTGTGTTTAAAATTAATAAAATTATAAGTAAATATTTTTTTCAAATTAAGAAGTACATAGGTACCTATTTTGGCTATTTTACTCGTTAATCTTACCTATTATTTTAATTAACTCCTGTTACAGTGATATTCTTATTCTTACGGTAGGTAAAGGTAGGTACCTAGATATTTCTTTCAGTCTCAAAAAAGATGTTGAAATTGAAAATCAAAACTTCGCGTATTGTGATTTTGTTTAGATAAATAATAAAAGCGATAACCACAGGTATAAAACTTTTTTTTCAAGTAAGAATTATAAGACATTTTATGAAATATTGAAAATTAATCATTACAACTACAAGTAAGTTTTAGAAGGCTATTTCTACCCTTTTTGAAAAAAATTTCAATGAAAATTTTCTAAAACTAGTACCCTTTTGATTGAGCGTTTTGCAAAAAAAAATTCGGAAAATGAATTGATAATAGGTATTTTAGGTAACCGATAGGATAAATTTGAAATAGAACAAAAACGAGAATGTGTGTTGATATGTGTGTGTGTGTGTACTGTGTAGCTGCGTACATATGTTTTGATCCCCACTTCCTTCCCCGCCTTCAAGTTTTTTTTTTATCAAAATCAACGTTATCAGTTGCGATGTTGTGATGTTTTTGAAATTATTTGAGTTCGTGATTTTAGAATTCAAAAATTTTTAATATGGTATAATAATGAGCAAAATGTTTGAAAAATATCCAAAATAATTTATTCTGTGTTCGAAATCAAGTGATTTTATAAATTTCTTAAAATCTGCGAATTCATGTGTACTATTGAAGTGATATGACGATAAAAAAATCAACTTTAAATTTAAAACAGGTATTTATAACAACCTTTATTATTTAGAACACGAATTTAAGAAATTCTTTCAATATTACTGTAACGATGATGATTTTCAAAATCATTCTCTGATTCAGTTTATGCTCAGACAAAATGTGCTAGCACTTTACAGAAATATATTAAAAACTGTACGAGAAGTTCCTGGGGAGGAAGATCGAAAATATCTCAGAGAATGGGCTCGAAAAGACTTCAAGAATAATAAAACTGAAACCGATGAAGTAAGCTTGGTATCACAAACCTTATCATTTTCGTACTTTGCTAATCGTTATTACTTCAATGATGTAAATTCAATTCGCAGTATGTTATCAAGTCATATATTAGAACCGGTGAAGCTTTCTTGAACGAGCTGAGGCAAAGCTTGAAAATGAGCTCATGATGGATCACAACCTAATTTATATGAAAATTATGTGTAAGTAGCATGAGAGCGTGACAATTTGATGAAAATTCATTTAAGAAAATAGTTTATTCAGTTTTACTTTCTTTCAGGGATAAAGATGAAGACTTTGAGTTTCAGTGCCAAGATCAAAATATTCATGAGATTTTCCTTCAAAACTTGTACCATTGTTGCTGTTGTTTAAAATGTTTATTAAGTAAATTAATTTTGTTGAACCAAAATTTTTTTTTTTTTTTTAATGACCGTGTTTTCGAGCACTACGCTCGAGTTCATAAAAATGAGATTTTTCTATGTTTCGATATCACCTTCCATGAATATTTTCATGTTCTGAATACGAAGACCAATAATTATTCTGATTTTTTAAAGTGATAGAATTTTGAATGTAGGAAAATAATTACCTATTCACATATCTGTACCTTTTTCTCAGAAATTTCGATAAATTTTCTTTCCATGGTTAATTTCGTTCACTTCAAAATATTCTACGGACATGTACCTACTGAAAATTTTGTTAATTCAGTTTTGTTTCCAAATTCTCGCCGACAATTTTGATTACGATGTTTTGTCACATTTCTATTACAAATTCTTTTCGCCTTAATCAGAATACTTTTTAATACTTCCCTTCTATTAATTTCAATATTTATATAGAACAACTGATATTAAAGAAGATCCGTTTCGTTTAACTTTATGCTCAGAAAAAATACTAGACAGCATTTTTTTTAAAAAAAAACATATATTTCATCTTCAAGTAGGTACCTACAAAATAATAAAAGTACATCGTACATATCACGTAAAGCTTAAAGTAATAAACATCGAATAAAAAGTTAAAAACGTATATATGACTAGCACAAAACTACCTAGAATAGTGAACGAAAGAGACACAGCGAGTTTATTCTTCCTAAATCGTACATTTTTACCAAAACATATATTCACCAACAATCTCGTAATATGCTGGCCATCGAGGAAAAAACACGGTATAAGGTTTAATACTGCTATTCCGGCAGAAAACATGATCAAAAAGTTACAAAATTTAGCTACCATGTTGGGCACAGTCGTCGTAAAATAAGTTGTATTAATGTATTCGGAAATATGAACGTCTCGGAGTATTTCATTAGGATATCCCAGAAATAAAGCTTTATTTTGATCTTTCCTTTCAATTTCAATGAATTTCGTTCCGTTGGCTAATGATGGACGAAAACAATGCAATCCTGAACAGTCGTCAGCCGAGGTGCAGCTTGTTGTAGACTGTTCTACGACGAGGCGAGCTTTCAAACAAGAATATTGGGGTAATTCTAAGGGGTTGTCGCCTTTTTCTAGGTATTCGAAACAGATTTTCGAAAGTGAATCATTTCTGCAGCATTCGACGATATTGTGCAGCTGACGAACTGAAATTTTAAGTATTAAGGAATATTGAAATAAAACTGAAGAATAATTTAAGAAAGTTTTAAACTTGAGAAATACCTCGAACTGATTCGTCGTTTTCGTGGATGAATTCTGAAGTAACGCAGTAGCCTGATACAGGATTTTTAGCTACTTGATGAATGCATTTAACCCAGGTATCTTGGTTCGTAACACGACATTTGTTTATACCCAGAATTATCTCGTCAATTTTAAGACCACCTTCGGCTTGCAGAGGGGAATTCTACAAAAAAAAATTATTCTCCAATCACAATACTCATAAATTTATCAAAATATCGATCGAGTAGACTTTACTTTATGGATAGAAGTGACTTGGACACCGTTACCATATTCGTAGAAAGGATAACTAAACCATGGTAGAAATAACAATATGAGGTACGCATTGAAAGTCAATACGATATTATGCCAAACACCTGCACAACAAACTCGCAATTGTTTGATAGCAGATAAATTTTCAGTCCCTTCCATCTGAACATAAGCTACCGGAAATATAAAGAAAAAGACTAATCCGACGCCGGTGATATGGATTCCTTCTCTGAAAAAAACCAAGAACGATATTAATCGATAGTAGGTACCTTCAGTATGGAAAAATTTGCTTGTTTTACCTAACTGCGGCGATAGCATGTCCCAACTCATGAAAAATGCAACAAACCAGCACCGTAAATATGTAATATCCGACGTCACTGATGGGTAGATCAACACCGGGTACCTAGAAAGAGCCTCATCAGTGATCTCTCAAATAGAATGAGGAAAATGTTCTGAAAACTCACCACTGGTTTCAAAAAAGGCGAAGTTGTTCGTTTCGTTTCTTTCCAAACAATATTTACGAATAAGGCGCAGGTAGATTGTAGAGTCAGGTAGACGGCAAAAGGCAAGCAGAATAACGTAATCCACATTCCTAACGAAAACCAAGTCTTTTGAAATTTTGGACGCCATGTTCCAAACTTCTGAATGCACCGGTTGAAGTACGAGGTGAACCATGTAATCATAAATGGTTTTACACTTATTCCGCAGCTGATCTGCCTCAAAATGTAGGCAGATCCAAACAAATACTGGAAAATAAACACCATTCAAATTAACTTACTAAAAAATTGGGTCAAAAATTAATCCACAATATAGAATACCTTAAGCAGACTATCAATTAGATAGAGAATAGCGTAGAATAAAGCGGTGAAGATGAAAAAATCGTACGATCCGGCAAACATTATGGTAACTACGATCAACTTGGCTCGAGAAATATTTTACAGATGGGAGGTTAACCATAACTTCAGGTTTTTTCAACGTTATGCGTCCGTATGCTTGGCATATTCATAAGGGAAACGTTTCTAGCGTACAGAAAAATTAAAAAATATACAGAAAACTTGCAGAAGATTTTCAATCAGTCAGTTTTGAAATTTTTCACTTCCACCAACGGATATCATTTTCATTTCACACCCGAGAAGTTGAGTCGATCAAATTTGATCTAGATCACCTTTATCGACTTTAATTTACGTCATAACTTCATCAGCAACGAGTAAAATTTGATAATTCCGATAAATTTTTTCAAAAAAAAACTTGAAAATTTAAAAATTTTTTCTTCGAATTTTTTGAAAAAAAAAGTTCCAAACAAAAACAAAACAAACAAAAATTTGATTGGCTTTCAGCTTTGATTCGTCACATGACGTAATCAATTGTACGCAAAATACCGTAATTTCACAGTAATTGCGGTAATTTTGAGTAATTTTACGGTTTTCAGTGAAATTTTGCAAGTTTTTACGTTTTTTCTTTGTTCCTCTTTTCCCCTCCGCTTCTCCTCCCATACTTCCATGACGAGAATTTTGACAGGAATCACGGGTTTATGTAGCAGAACCCTTTATTTCAATTTCCTGTTCTGTCTGTCATCAAAATACTCCGTACTTGGTAATTTTCGCACTAGCTGATAATGAGAAAGAAAAAACTGTCGTCGAATTAGATCGTGAAAGATTTTCTTGTGCGTTTTTTCGTAATCATCATTTGTTAGGCCATTACTCGAGTCGATCGTTCGGTTTTCGGTTTCTGGCAATTTCGAAATTACACTTTTGTTCTTCGCTATCGCAGTCGCAGTTATCAAAGCAAAAATATGGTTGATACGACGGCGGATGCTACCCGAAGATTGAACGTCAAAAAGCAGACATTGGATGACGCCTACGCAGCTCCAGCCAATTTTCTGGAAATCGACGTGATTAATCCGATTACCCATGGAGTCGCCAAAAAACGCTACACAGATTACGAAATCCGAATGAAGGTAAGTACAATTTGCGCCACATCTTGAGAAAATCACGTCTCTTGTCACGGAGATTCGGCGTGTTGGTCTTATCAAACTAGTTTCCGCTTTGTTCAAATGTACCGTGTTATCTTACAGACAAATTTACCAGTTTTCAAAGTGAAAGAATCGAGTGTTCGCCGGAGATATAGCGATTTTGAATGGCTACGATCAGAATTGGAAAGGGACAGTAAAGTGAGTAATCGTTGAACTATTCGTGATCGTAGGATTTTTCCATTCAGAATGGTGAAGTAAACAAGAATCATCTCTTTGTGTAGATCGTTGTGCCACCGTTACCAGGAAAAGCCTGGAAAAGGCAGATGCCATTTAGAGGTGACGATGGAATATTCGAAGAAGACTTTATCGAAGAACGTAGAAAAGGATTAGAAAGTTTCGTTAACAAGTAAATCATTTAATATTTATGTGTTTTTTACACAACCTTACGAAATATCCGAACATCTTGATAACTCTTCTCTGTTACCTTTGCAGAGTCGCCGGACATCCCTTAGCTCAAAACGAAAGATGTCTACATATGTTTCTGCACGAACCAGTTATCGATAAAAATTACGTCCCTGGTAAAATACGAACTACTTCTTAAAACTATCGAATTTAACAGTTTCCCAACCCTTAATAATTTTATATACGTACATTTTCTATCTGTGGATTCTATTCCGAACGCGTTGCAATTGGTTCGAATTTTTCTATTCTTTTCCCCTATGTCAAACATATAAAATTATTCTCACGCTATTTCAAACGTACTGTATCTTATCATTGTGTTAGATAATCTGAAAAAGACGCCTTAGTATTTTGTTGTTTTTTCAATTTATCGTGTTTTTTTTGTATCTGTTTCTGTTTTAATTCTATTTCACATACGCATCCGTTCTAATGATTTGAAAGAGATTCGTATAGCACTTTTTGGGAGGAACGTTTAGCAATTTTGTATGTCGTTTTCATTTATATAAAATTTATTATATGTGATTTTTATTATTATTTTTTCATTCCGTTTTAATACATACATTTTGAAAAAAAAAAAAAAACGATGCGATATTTTAGCCAATTTTTGAGCATTTTTTTTTAACTCGAGAAGAATTTTCATCTTTGTCGTGATAATTGTTTGTGCGCTTGGCGCGTATAGCTGTCTCACGATTGTAATTTTTATTGTTTGCATTAAGAATGCTGTATTTTAATTGTTTTCTTATTATTTATTAATATTTTACTTTATCATTATTTCATTTATTATTTAAATTATCGAAGATAATTATTTTTGTTATGCAGATATTAATTTACCTTGTTATTTTACACGTGTTAGTTGGAATTTTCAATCAGTTCTAGTTTTTGGAATATTACGAAACATATTATTTAATTAGTGTAAAATCACGTCTTACTTGAATACCATTTTAAAAGCCATCTCTAATCGTATACTTTATGACAAAAAATTTGTTTGTAAGTTGTATGAAATCTCATTGTATATTTATTTATGATTACGATTAAGAAGAGTTGAGTAAAAAAAAACAGTAGTTTTTATTTCTTTACTAGAAGATTGAACTATTGAAGACCAGAAAATTTCTTACACAAAGAAATGATTTATTTAAAATATTATAAATAAAATGTGAACATCGATCACCGGAATTGTAAAGATCATGTCGTCAAAAAAGAACCAAAAAATAGGAATCTCTTATTAAGTACAAGCTTAAAAATTATTACGCAGGAAGAATTTGTGATGAGTGAAAATAAACGTAAATTAATAACTAAAGTACTTAGTACCTACAAATATAAACACCATAAACTGAATTTTGGAATCTTAGCAGTAAAATTATGTTTTCAAAATCATAATATTTACATCATTCTACAACACTGTACCAAAATAAATCTTGTAGAAAACAATAACAACAAAAAAAGATATTAAGTATAACCAATCAAAATTATGTATACGAAGCTAAGAAAAAAACAGGCGAGGAGAGGAAAGAGACAAAGGCTTCATAGTTGAATTGTTTACCCTTATTCTAATAAAACTACACGATGACAAAATTGAATAAATTCAACCAACAAAAATTCTCAGTAATCTCCCCTCTAACAACGCTAAAATATAGTTTTAAAAACATCCTACGTAAAAATAAAAATGCAACACGAATAAAATAGCAAATAATACAATCAATTCTCCAAAAATTGGCGTCGTCGAGTGATGATGAAATTTTCCTTAAAACTGTTTTATATTTTTTTTACAATAAATATTAAGTTATTTGATTAAGTGATATTCACATGATTAAGGCACATTATTTGGCCATATCACAACATTCTAAACACAAATAAATACACAAAAATACAATTCATAATTAAGAGGGAGAGAGAAGAGAATTGGAAATATCAAGAACTGCAATCAATTGTTAAGTATGAAAAATATGGACTTTATTCCCCGAGAACTACAAAAATACTAATCGGATTGTGAATCTTGCACCGTAAAATACAAGAAACGTGAAAATTGCTGACTTTTGTTCATTATTATTCGATTGTTCGTTTTCGTTAATCAAGATTGTTATTTCTAAATATAAATGAATAATCATTAGATATTAATATTCGAATAAAATTATCGACTGAAGCTTGAACATTCAGAAAATTTCAAGCAAGACTGACGGATAATTTTGGACGAATATTAAATTTTACGTATGATCTACGTAATATATTTCAACTTTTGGGCTGAATCAAAGTCAACAATTTTCAAGCTCTCACTGAAATGAGAGCTGGTTCTTTATAGCAAATCAAAAATCAAAGACATCAATACTTTGGAAGCTATCTTGAATATTTTTTGGCCTGCCAGCATAAAATAGCATCATTTAGAATTTTAATCCCCTTAATTATGGTCAAGCTAAATTAATACGTTAAAATATAAGAAGGAAAATTAAAATGCAAATGAGATTACGTTCTTCCTTCAGGCATGAACTTCATTAGTAGCCAAGGGATGAATAACAGCACACCACCGACACAATACGTGATTGTCGAACCAAAACTCCAATATGCTGTAAAATGAATTACAAATTTTAATTACAGGTTATTCTTGAAAAAATTTGAATTTATAAAGAACTTTTGGAGGATAGGGGAGTATTGCTGATAGACCACCAGCTCTAAAACTTATCCATATCATTACGCATATGAAATGAAATCAATACCTATCGACGTTACAACCGGACCCAGAGCTCTACCCAACGCTCCTAAAGATCTGAAAATACCCAACACTGTTCCTTTCTGAGAAGCTGTACCATATTTCGACACCAAAGTAGTCATACACGGTACCACAAGCGATGTAGCTGCCAACAGAATAGTCGAGATTTAAATAAACATGGTACATATATATTTCACCATTAACTGAGGCTTATTGATCACTCACCAACTGAATAGAGAAATACTCCAACCAACAACAATTTGATATTTTTCTGCGCCACACCAACGCAGAAGAATGAGGGAATAGTTAATAGCAACCCCTGAAAATAACCAGGTTTAATAATTCGTCCAACTTAACCCGATCAGCAAATAAACTTCACTCACTAGCAACGCAAATTTGCGAGTAGACTCAGCAGAAATTCTTCTAACACCACCTCCCTGCAGAAGAGCCATTGTGATTCCGATACCACAGAAAATATAACCAACATGTTGGGGTTCCATATCGAACTCGTGGTATAACAAGAAAGTCAGAGTGAATTCCAGTCCGGAATAAATAAACAAATACAAGAAGTAGACAACACCCATCGTACGTAAAAATTTCACATCTGAAAGAATAAAAATATGCGTCAAATGACGTTGTGTAAAAAAAAACGTTCAAATGGTTACAAATCTATACCTTTAGCAGGTACTCCTTTTAGAAGACTGAACTGAAATATATCTTTGGGATTTATATAACTGATAGCTTGTCGTAAACTGTCAACGACTGATTTCAATCGTTTTTGCTGAAAAATCAAAAAAAACGAGAATAAAAAGGAAACATCGATCAATATTCAATCAGTTTTCGCTAACCTGGGGTAAAGTTTCTTTAAAGAAGAAGAGCACAAATAGAATATCAGCTACGATAAATCCAAATGCGATAATAGCTGGTTTGAAAAAATACATCTCTTCAGCTTGAAGAGCAGCGGGGCCAGTAAATTTTACTCCAATAATAGGTCCGCATGTAAATCCAATCGAAAATGCGCTTCCAATCAACGCCTAAAACACATCAAATTTTCATATTCAGCATTATTGAACTAATGGTATGATTTTTTTGTAGTAATTTAATACCATTCCGACTCCTCTGTCTTCTGATGAAGAAATATCAGTCATGGCAGCCATCGATAGACTTAGATTTCCTTTACTTAATCCAGCTATTATCCGGGATATAACGAAGAGCAAGAATGTGGTCGATATGGACCACAAGAAATACGAAGTACCTAAGCCAACCTGAAATAAATTAAAAATTTAAGTTATTGGGTGTTTCAAAAACACTCTAGATTAACTAGCTACTCACCAGACATAATAGGATGATGATTTTACGTCCATAAACGTCCGAAAAAGCTCCAACGATTGGTGAAGCGAGAAATTGCAGGAAGGAGAATAAGGAACCGAGTACACCTAAGGTCAAAAAACACACAATAAATCGAAATTTTCCATTACAATTATTAAGAACAGAAGATTTACTACGAACCTCCAAATAATACCACGTTAAACTTCTCCGGAATTCCTGTAACATTCTGGAATCGAAGAACTTTTTCATTCAAAACTGAGTATAACCCTTTTTCGGAATCATTTTCATGATAATAATTCAACAACCGCGGGAAAATGGGTAGAATTATCGTGAATGCGAAGAGATCGAGCAACAGAGATATAAAAATTATCCATTGTGAGTATCCACTACTCGATTTGGTACTTTTAACTTTTTTTGATTTAGAAATTACAGATTTGTTAGTACTATGTAAACTATCATTAACGGTCGTTTCAGAGGTAACTCTTGACGACTTCGAACGTGTAGTAACCATCGCGTTAGATGCACGGGAGATTTTGAAATAGCACAATTACTTGTTAAGAGGACGAAAAGTTGAAACTATATGCAGATAACGATGCATTTTTAAATAAAAAATCCACGTAAATCAATCAGAAACACGTAATTAGGCATTTTTTTTAAATTAAACGCGGTTTCGTGTACTTGTTTACGTTTTTGTGTTTGTAAACTATAACGCGTCATCAACAATTTTTTTGTGGCGTATGAGAAATTGGCTTTAAAATGCAAAAAGTTCATTGGGACCGAGTTTTCAAAGGAGGCGCGCACTGGCGAGCATTCGTGGAACTACCATTTCTCTACTGATAAAAATCGAAAGGGGGATACCTGTTATCAGTTACATGTATTCTTATGGAAAAATCGTCATTTTTGGCAATAAATAATTACATTACCAAGTAAGCTAAAGGGGTGTTTTGAAATAAATAATATTTTATGGACCTTGTAGCACACAAAACAATTCATTTGAGGTGATTACGTATTTATTTTCCCACCTTTTGTACAGCAAAGAAGTCAGGTTTTTTCCATGTCAAAGTAAGTTGATTTCGGACTAAAATTTCAATAAATTTTTGATTTCCATGAAAAACTTGGATTAGAATGTCAGTGTTTAACTAAAAGTGGTTAAAGTATCGAGTTTTAAAGTGATAAATGTCTCATTTGAATAATATAAATTTGTATAACTCTGTATACATATTCCGACTTTTACTTTCACATAAAATAGCACTAAAGAAGAAGAACCATGAAGCAATTTGAAACAAAATCATCTTTGATACACAAAACAACCACTTTTAAATATTTAAAGTAATCATTTTCCTTCAAAATGATGATTTTATTACTCTTTTATGATAACTTCAAGGCAACAGAAAGAGGTCAAGAAAACATCTTTTTTCCAGACTTTAATAGTTACTGAGGAAAAATGAATATTTTTCCCTCATAGTAGAAGGTTCAAATTACAACATTAAAAAAAAATTATCCTCCTAATCATCCAACAGAATTTTTAATTAATTTTCAAAAATGATGATTTTCCCATAAGAATACATGTAACTGATAAGATTATCCCCCTTTCAATTTAGGTAGGTAAAAAACGACACTAGCGCACCATTACCTAACACGTTCCCAATTAGTCAGCATCATTTTTGAGAAAAATCAACAATGTTGCCAAAACTCGTTCAAAACAAAAGCCAAAAAACAATTTTCGATTTTTTGAAAAATGAAAAAATCAACCGAAAAAATTTTAAGTTTGAGAAAAATTTGTAATTTTGTAACATTCTTTTAATATTTATTCGTTTTTAAAAGATTTAATGCCTTCTTGTGATTCCTTTATTATCACATAATCGAATATTCCAGTCAATGTGCCGAATAAGTCCATAATGTTAGGTCGGTTTATCCCGCCGGAAAAATCTTCAACTCAGCAAAATGATAAAGTATTTATTCGAATATTTTCACTAATTTCCTTATTATTTCCAAGAATATCTACTTTAATAGAATATGATCTTATAGTTTCAGAGCTTGGCTTGCTAACCAAAGGGATCTCATTAGAATTCACATCGGTAGCTTGTTTTACAATGAACAATGTAACTGGGATTACGTGATCGATGTTGCCCTATCACCGATTTTCTGGTTCATCGATAACTACGCCGGAAAACTTGGAAAAGTAATCCTTGTTTTGAAATCTTTGCTCAAAATATACCCAAACTAATTTGTTCTTTTATCGATAGAGCTTCGTGGTGTTATGTTGTTTACTGATGAGCTGCATTACAGTAATCAGCTATTGGATCGGATTACCATACTGGTGGGAAAAAAGTCCCACAGCTGCGGTTATATTGTTGATAATTGGGAACTGGTTGATGGTAAATTGTGGCTTTCATTATTATATGGGTATTATTTGTGATCCTGGATACCCCCCTGAGGTATGTGTGGAAATTTCCATCAGAAACACATTTTATATTTAAATATTTCTTTTTGATATAATTCCAACATTTGTTGGTAATTTTGTGGTTTTTGCAGAACACGTTTTTCGAATTCGTCGCCAGCATTTGTAAAAAATGCATCCAACCGAAACCTCACCGCACCCATCACTGTTCCGTTTGTAACCTGTGTATTTTACAAATGGATCATCATTGTCGTATCCTTTGATTTATTTAAATTAATTCCGTCCCCAATTCGAAGAACGACTTTTATTCGTTAATGACTCATCGACTCATCATTCAAACGGTAACTTTCCTTAGCCATTTCCAAAGCTTGGCTCAACAACTGCGTCGGTCACTTCAATCGACGATATTTCTTTATGTTCATGGCATACATCGAACTAAGCGTTTTATTTCTGATCACATTCGGAGTAGAAATCGCCTACAAAGAGGTATGGTTGAATTACATGTCCTCCGGCGAAGATCAAGACCTGTACGGTTATCCGGTCCAAGTGAATACCTCTTTACCCAAAGTAAGTCTTGCGGTTTCGACCATTTCAAGTCTTTGCGGTCACGCTGCTATTTCTAAGCGCATATTTAATTAGTGGAATATTTTCGTTACAGGACAAATGGGTCGTAGAACCTACCCGGGCTGAAAGCGACTCTATAATCTCCGAAGAAAAGTATAAATCGTTGAGACGTCGAGCTATCTTGTTTACTGCGGTTATTTGTCTAGGTTGTTTACATCTTATAAAAAAAATTTCACTTCGCAAGGTCACCAAAAAATCTACGTTAATTTTTATTCCAGGAGTAGCAATAGCCATCGGTACATTATTGGCGAATCATTTCAAAATGATTTCCAAAGGCGAGACCAGCATCGAAAAACATATTAACGAATCCGAACGTAAAAAATACGCTGCTCGGAACCAGGTGAATAATTTTCCTCTTCTCGTGGCGGTCTGCTACGTATCTAACCGAATCTGTAATTTGTTGCAGGTTTATGTAAATCCTTACGATTTCGGAATGTATAAAAATTGGACGATTTTCCTTGGCATTAAGAACGAATCTGGAAGGTGAACAACTATCCGCCGGTTAATTTTATCAACGTGTGTTCTCGAATTATATATTACTTTGTATCCTACAGGTCGTGGAGACACGTTCTGTTCCCCTCAGCCCATCGGCCATTCGGCGACGGTATCATTTGGCCCAATACAAATTCCACCGAATCCGAGTGGAGGAGTTTTTTCCATCCGAAGCATCAGTAATGCTGAGTAAAAATCAGCTACTTAATTGATCTAGTCAAAAAAAAAGGTTGGTTTTATGAAATTTTATTTATTTTTTGTTTTAATTTTTTAATTTATGTAAAAATGGCACGATAAATAAAAATTTGAAATTAACACGTAGAATAATTTAAACAACTAAAGTTAATAATGACTAGCTTTAGTTTTGAAATGCTTTTTAAGTAAACAAATATTAACAACTGATTAAAAATTTACAATTTCGAAAGAAAACGAGGTATTTTAGCGAAGTCTCAATTCCACACGACGCTTTCGATCCAATCGATATATTGCGATACTCTGGTATAAATTCCGGCCGAATTCGGTACCCCACACGATCGTCCAAAAGAAGTAATCCCAATAACGTAATACACACATTTATGAGTCGGCGACGTGATTTGTAACGGACCGCCGGAATCCCCCTGTAAATATTGAAAATATTATTAAATGAAATACCACACCTTGACATATCGTATACTAATAAATTACATACTTGGCACGTATCTCGTTTACCGGATAGCTCTCCGGCGCATACCATATCTTCGGTAATTCCATTCTTGAGCTTGGTATCAGTCCCATACAACGAACTGCATTGTCTATTATCGATTATATTTAAAACTACCTTGAGTAAATCATCGCTGGCCGTTTCGCCTAGATGAAAAAAAAAATAAACATGAATACTCGTAACGTGTGTTGAACGCGTAAACACGTATCATGTCAATGATCACATACCATAATTCGTCGATCCCCATCCGGTTGCTAAGGCTTTTTGCGAGGTGATCTCTTTGACCGGATATAAACAAGCTGGTCTGAGCATTTTATTGAAATAAACTCTGCGACTTAGTTTTATAATGGCTATGTCGTGGTAGAGTTGAGGACTTTTGTAATTAGGATGTACGAATATTTGTGAGACGCCTATTATTTGAGGTTCGGCTCCGTCGTTTTCCTTTTCCAGATTCAAATCGCCCAATTTCACGTGTATTGGGTCTCCTCTGTGAATAAATTCGATTATGGATTTCGAATGAAAAATTATATTATCAACTGGAGATCGAATGAGGATTTATTGTACTTACAATGCACTTTTAATGCAATGAGCGGCTGTTAATACGTGTTCTTCACTGATTAGTGTACCGCCGCAATTGTATTCGATGGCTGAGCCTCTTCTGAAACCCAGAGCAGCCTGAAAATATTCGATGAGATGATTCGTTAGAGAGAGTAAAAATGATAAATTAATTTTTAAGAAAAATTGATTGGAGGTCCTCTCAGAATTTCGAGCCTTTCTAGCTATCACAAGAATAGAGCTAGGGGTCTTGAAAGTGATGCCCCTTGAGAAACCCGTGATTATTTTTTTTCCGAATATTCTAAAATTATCCCAACCATTGTTGCCAACTTTGGAATTTTTCCACTATGAAAAATTATTAAATTTTTTAAAAACTATGTAAAATCGGTGAATTTTAGCAAATTTTTCATGAGAAATTTTAGTTATTTTTTAGGTATTTTCTGATTCCCCCCCCCCCAAAAAAAAAAAAATTAGCAAAATCAAAATTAAACATTGCTTAAGGCTTATTCAGATTTTTTTTAAAAAAAATATAATTTATGTATTTACCATATGAGGAAATTCTCCCAAAGTCGCCGGGATCCCGCCAACGATCAAATCAATAGCTTCGCTGGGACAATCCACCACTTCGACGGTAGAAACTTGAGAATTTATGGAGAGTGGAACGGCAGATACTTTTTGCGTGACGAGTTTCGCATATTCGTTACATTCTGTAAAAATATATGATGGAAAAAATGTAAAACTTTCATATTCAAAAATTATTGCTGTAGCGAATAAAAATTAAAATCATATGAAAATGAGAAAGATATCTAAAATTTTTGTTGAGTAATAGAATAACAGAAATCCTGTCAGGAAGGACGGAAGATTGAAAATGCACAGAAATGTGTTTTAGAATGGAACTAAAAAAATTTATCGTGAATTTTGACAAAAATTGATGAGTTAGAGATTCTACTTTTTGCCTTCAGTCAAGAGGTTGATGGTTAAAAAATCGTATATCGTGAATTCCATTTTTGCAATTCGAATCGCATAGAAAAACTTTTTGAAATCGAGTCAAAAAATATTTTGGTCGCTCAGAATCATTTTTGATTAAAATTTTCAAGCAGGGCTTCCAACTGCATTTTAATTCACACCATTTCTGTAAAATTTCAGTTGGCAGCTCGGATATAAAAAATTTTATAAACATGAATGAGAATTTATTTTAATGGCCAAAAAAATCGTTCTGGCTCTTTTAATTAATCAGTTGAATTCAATGAAAATTGCCTGAATCAAAATATAGTTGGCAACACTACCATGAAACTTTGTTGAAAAATTTCATCAAAAATTTTCTAAATGACACACACATTTTTTGACCAAGTTTTGAAAAGTGCGAGTAAGCGATTTAGGTAAAAATCAAAAATTTTTCATTCGCAATGCGCAACTTTCCAACTCTCCGGAAAAGGGCAAAAAGTGATTTTAAATTTCAAGGCCAATAACTTCCAGGAGGTGTAGAAATTTTATTTGCTAGCCCTATACAAAAATGTGAAAAGTTATTCTTATTGATCGAAATCTTATTCAAAGAAATCCGCAAGGTTTAAATGTGGCATCCTTGTGAATCACGTTTGATTTTTCTCGTATCTCGTTAATTTTAATGTTAAGTATAATTTTTCGGAAGGTGACAAATGAAACACATCTGCAAACACCAGTAGCTTAGCTAAGAGACAGACGACGCGCAAAAAAAGTGAATTTTTCTGGCAATGGCTCAAATACCAACTGAAAATTATCGTATCATGTTACACATCACTCTAGGCAATAAACCACTTGCTCTTAATTATTTTTGCCTCAAAAAAGATTTTGACAGTCCAAGTCTAAATTTATTCTAAATTGAGATTTTTTCAGCACTGTATTTAATTAAGTATACTTTGCAATTATTTCTCTGTCAGTAAAATTTTTCAATTTTTAATCTCCAAGATTTTTCAAATTTTGATTTTTTCGTGTTTTTTCTCGAATTTTATATTTTTCTTACTTACTTTTTAAAATTTATATTTTTATTACCTACTTACTTATTAATTTGGAAGAAAGTTTACAAAACTTAAAGTTGCATTTTTTTAAAAACAATTCCAAATGTTTAAAAAAAATTCATGATTGATAAAAAATGTTGAAATTATTGAAAACAGAAAATATCTAAAAAAAAAAACAAAAACAAAAATGAGAGTCAGAAAAAAAATGGAGAAATCAAAGTTGAGAAATTGATTTTTTTCAACGGTAAACTTTTTCTACCTAAATATTTTTTCTCAGAATTTTGTTACTTCGACTTTCTCATTTTTTTTTTCAAACTTCATATTTTTTACTTTCTTGCAACTCAAAAATCGTTTTCAATGTAACATTAAAATTTCTCTTTACTTAATTATTTTAACCTGTAAATTTTTTCAACTTCGAGGTTTTTATAATTTCTTCTTCTCAAAAATTGCAATAAAAAGATCTAAAGAGCATAAAACCAAAAAAAATCAAAATTATTGAAGAAAGTTTTGAGAAAGTTGAAATTGAAGTTTGGAAAATTTTTATTCTTGGAAAATTTTCCCACCTGGATACAATTTTGAAAAACTTGAAAAAAAATTGAAATAGTCAAGTCTGAATTTGAAAAAATTTGATTTTAGACTGGCGTTTTAAGAGAGTCATTTTTGACCTTTGGTGGAACTTGGTCAAAATTTTTATGCCATTCGAAAATTTTAGAGCTCATTAGCGAATTTTCATTCCACCCATGAAAAGCTAAGGTCCCTAAAATATACGTGATTTCCGAGCTAAAAATTTTCAACCAATTTTTTTCAAATTTGTTTCGTAAGTAGGGGCACTGAAAGGGAGTACCCTGCTCCCTTAACTTTTTTCAGATTCTCCCTGCCGCTGTAATTAGTTTGAATTTGACCTTAAAAATTTCAAATCGCTCTAAAGAATATATACAGATAAAATTCCCTATGTTGGTATTTCCCCGTGCCTTGAAATTTTTTCAGATTTTTTTCTAAATATACAAGTTGGTCAAATATTCTGAATACTGGGGAAAATTGATGATAAGTTATAATTTTAAGGCATAAAAATGATGAATTACATTGGCTAATTAATATTTGACCAACATTCACGTTTAGAAAAAATCTGGAAAATTCTTGGAAGACGTGTGAAAAATGCATTAAATAATACCAAGACATTTTTTATAAATCATTTTTCTGCCCATATCAAAATTGGTTCCCTCGGGACGATTTGAAATATTCAAGGTCATTTTGTGGTTAAAAAATCCGAAAAATTTCAGACTACATATTCTTTTCTGGTATCTCTATCTTAATGCCATGTTTGAGAAAAATCAGTTAAAAACTCGCATAGATGAAATTTTTAGCTTAGAAATCATGTAAGTGTTTTGAGGTTCACGCTCCTCCCTTCTCATTCACCTTTCTCTCCTTCCCCCCTGGATGAGATAGAAATTCGTTCATGCGCGAACCAAAATCATCTTCTACCAAAATCAATGAAGTAGTATAAAATTTCAAGTTCCACCAAAAACCAAAAATGACCTCCTTACCAGAACCCAGGATCCAGAGGAGAGTGGAAAGAGGGTCCCCTCCGAACAATTTTTTCTGAGCGAAAGTCAGAGGCACATTTATGAAAATCGAGAGCCAGAGTCGAAGTTGAAAGCACCTTTTTAAAAATTCTGGAGCCAGAGCTGGGGGCTGAAGGGACCTAAATCCGAAATTTCGAAGCTGGAGCCAGTGATGTCATAACGGAATTTTTTTTTCGTTACGTTATTTCGTTACGTTACAAATTTCTCAATAACGTTATTAGTTCCAGTATGTGTAACGGAAAAATGTTGTAACGCAATTATTCGGAAATAACGTTATTTCCATTTTTTTGTTACCGTTATTTCGTTACGTTATTCCGTTACAGGCAAAAATTCAAAAATATTATGCCCCCATAGCTCCCCCCTTTTTTAGGAACTGCAAAACACAAAATCGGTTGTTTTTTTTATGTCAGACTTTTTTTCATTTTTTAAAGTAATTTTGGTGAACTTGAACTCTTCACAAATTATTTTCAAACGTTGTCGATCCTTATGTCGTTATTTTATTTCATGATTCTTTCATTTCTTTCCCAAGTTTTTCATGAAATAATTGAAATACCTACTTACTATGGTTTTAGATTTCATTCAGATTACAAAAAAAAAAAAAAAAAAAAAAACGGAAAATTTGCCTTGAAATCTGATCTGAGACGTGAGAGTGTGACGGAGGGGTCACTTTAAATTTTTTTAAAAACGATTTTCACCTGGAAATTTTTTTAAAAATTTCATCAACTACATATTTTTCATCCGCAGCACTAAAAAAAATAACGAAAAAAGTAACGAAAAAATAACGTAATTTTTTCGTTATTCGTTACGTTACATTTTTTAAATATATTGTAACGTTATTATTTCGTTACAAGTAAAATTCAGTTACCGTTATTTTTATCGTTACGTGTAACGGAAAAAATTCCGTTATTTTCGTTATTTCGTTACGTTACGTTATTCGTTATGACATCACTGCTGGAGCCAGAGCCGGAGAGAGGAGGGCCCCTCCGGACCCCTGAGTTGACTAGAGATCCGGAGCCAAGCCGGAAGAAGGAAGGCCCTCTTCGGTTGATTTTTTTAGGAGCTGAATTTCGAGCTATAGGGACCGAATCTCCTCTCTCTTGATCTCTAACCACACCAGAATATTTGGATTCAGACTTCCAATTGGCGAAATCCAATTTTCAGCAAAAATAATCAAGAGTCAGTAATTAAATGGAAATCCACCTCTTTCATTGCAATCATGAAACTGAATATAGGATGCCTCACATGTGGATACCTACAATATGAAATCGCCTTGGAAAAATTCACCAGCTTTTCCATCAATCAGCTATATAATTTTGATCAAAACTTGAAACAGGCAGAAGGGGAAGGTTTCTGAATAAAAAACGTCGTAAATACGCTACAATGATCATAAATCGAACAAATTTTCACTCCTTATTCATCATACCTCTACTTGTACCCTACACCTATATTTAAAGTCATGAGCAAAATCGTACCGTAAAACGTAATAATAAAACATAAGTTACAACTTACAAGTAATTCGAATTATAATTTTAATTTACGGTTAAGGTATTGAAAATGAGTCGACAAAACTCCGGATGGTTTAAATTACCACACGGTGAATAATTTTGCAATTTCAACGATGAACAAGGTGAAGGAAGGACGTCTATAAAAATCGAGGAGAATCTATACCCAGTCTACTTCTATGATTTCAGATAGGTAGGACAATTTTTCTACTTTTTTTGGACATCTAAATACTTCAAACCAAGTACAAAAGAATCTTGTACAGGTTCATGAAATGTAAATATGCGTACAGGTGGACGATTATAAAACACCAACGCAGCAATTAGCATATTCAAAGTCAGAAGAAAGCCATCATACCTTGATTCGAACTACGAACGATAGTCGTAGTAGTAAACTAGCAATATCGTCTAATAGCTACTTATTACGTACCATCCGCATTGGCTATATTTATAATATGCTAATAACCGGTTCGAGAGCTCTTTACGAAAACTCGCGCAGCCTAGCACCAGAATCAACTCTAATTATTAATTAATACTTTTCAAAACTCGCCACAATTTATGATACAGGCCAGACGACGGCAATGGTACTTACTTTGTTCGCTGATACGTTTTTGTTGCGTTTGAGGTGGTCGATTGACGTTCTGGTTCTGCTGATTTTGATTACTCTGATTGTTGGGATATCGATTTTGATTATTTTGGTTCTGATTTTGGTTATTGGGGTATTGATTTTGATTATTTGGATATTGATTCTGATTATTTGGATATTGATTCTGATTCTGGTTGTTCTGGTTCTGATTGTTCTGATTTTGATTCTGCGCGGGTCGATAGATATTTTGATTCTGATTCTGATTAGTTTGATATGATTCTGTCGGTCTAGGAGTACGAATTACCCTCGTCGTAGTCGTCGATTCGGGAACTTCTCCCCAAATCGGTTGGATATCCGATCTCCTCGTTGTCTGAGACGTGCCCCAATAATCAGAATTTGGATTATAGCGATTTGTAGCCGTCGATAATCTACTGCTAGCGCTTCCAGTTTGTTTGAAAATCACATTCGTTTGCTGTGCAGTTGGTCTTCGAGTAGTCTGAGACGATTGCCAAGACTGAGGGTTATTGTTCGTTGGCGTAGGTCTACTGGTAGGATTACGTGACGGATTATTGTAGGAATTATAATTGTAATTGTTGAAATTATTATTGCTAGTAGGTTTGTACTGATTGGCAGGTGATTCGTAAGCGAAACTGTTATAGTTTTGAATGTTATTAACGTCGTTGGGTTTTTTGTTTTGATACGAGTAAACGTCGTTGTAGGATATCGGTTCGTATTGAGGGATTACGTTGTAATTGTAGTATTGCCTTTTCCTAGGCCCGTTGAAAAATCTACTTTCGATGTCGCTGGAGTTGGAGGAACCCTGAGAGGAACCGGATGATTCTTGTTCTACGTAGGTGTAGGTGTCGTTATCTTCTGGTTGGAATGGAGTCGAGTCTGCGGTTATGGTGCAGCATACAACTGGTGTGCCGTCGGTATCGATCCGGCATGTTTCTGAAAATAGCTCGACTTTGGAGGAGCTGGCGCTGGATGATTGGGAGGCGAGACATTGTTGTTGGGTTTTGCAGATTCCTGGACGGCCGTTGGATGTGTAGCAGGTGTTATCGGTGCTGACGACTGGAAAAGAAGAGAAGATTTTATTAGGTAGGTTTTGTATTTGAGGGCAGGAGTAGTTTAATTGTATGATATTGAAATGGATTTTGAATAGAATTTTCAAATTGTGAAGATTCTATCCCCGAGGAAACTTCCTTTTTCGTTTTTAACTTTAGCCTTCCATTTTTCAATAAAGGGTTTATGTTTTGAGCTCTCTTTTTTCGTATGGAATTCAATAAGTATATTTTTAAGATACTTCAATATTCTCAAGATCAGTTTTTTCCTTTTTTGGTGATGGGAGGGGGGAAGACGAGGTGATAGTGCAACATTTTCAAATAGGTACCTATTACTTGGAAATTTGAAAAATGACTCAATTTTGATTTTGTAATGAAAAACTTTGGATCTGAGAAATCATGAAATTAATTTTCAACTTCTTCAAGGTAGGGTCCTCACCATTTCTAACCCATGAGTTGGAGCTGGGAAAAATTGAAAAAAATTCATATTTTCTCTCATTTTGAGTATTTGTTTTCTTTTTTCAAGTCAAAATTTTTTTTATAATCATGTTCTCAAATGAGAATTTCCAAATTTTCTCGATTTGTGAAAATTCATCATTTTTTGTAGGTACCTTTTTTTTTTTTTTACCCTACCTAAACCTACTTATTTTTTTTCAAATTGGGAAAGTTGAGCATTTGTTCTTTCTTTTTCCATAGTTTTTTTTAAATGAGAGGTGGTATAGAATTAAACGACCATTTTTTTCCATAAGGCCTTATTCAAAATTTTAGGTGCTAAAGTTCATTTTTGAAATTTAAAATTAGGTACTTCATAATGCCTTACAAAATATGAAAATTTGATCTAGTCAACCAAAAAAAGCTGAAATTTGGTTTATACCCCATTTTTGACCTGCCAAATCGATTGGAAATGGTTTCGAGATGTTTTGAAGCTACCAGAAAAATTTGGTATTTTCCGGTGCTGCGCAGTGGATCAAATGGACGAAATACCTGTTCATCAAATTTTTTTCTTATAGAAAGATCCCAAGAACAGGAAAAAGTTCATAAGCCTATCTTTCCACACTGAATACAAAATTTTCAACATTTTTTCTCTCAATCCTCAAGGAGGGTAATACTGACACCCAATTTGAAAAAAATTGAAGAAATCGACATGGGTGTGAAATTCAAGAGTTATTAGGTCGAGGATTTCGAATTTGGGGTTATTTATTCTCTCATTCCTCGGAGAGGGCAGTACCATGAGAAAAATTGAAAAAAATGCGATATCGGGGGGAGACGTCAATTCTTTTAAAATCTAGTTCAATAGTTCATTCGGAAAATTTTTGTCGTCCACCCCTTCCACCTCCCTCCTTCATCGAGAAAAATCAGATTCTTTTATGCCTGAATAAATTAATTTTCAGTATTTCCAATAACAGGGTATCTAACGGGTAGTGAAAGTAGTGAAAGTAGTGAAAAAGTAGTGATTTGAAAAACCGGTCATGCCGTAGTGGAAAGGTAGTGAATTCAGACGAAAATTTGAAAAAAAAGTGGTGAAAAAAATGAAAAAATTCCAAAGACGCGAAATTTATTTTTTTAAGTTTCAAAAATTGTTCATTTTTCATTTATTACATTTGAAATATCGATTTTTTTCTAATTTCATTAAATTTTTGATATTTTTTTATATGTTGGAAAGAGAGTCGATTTGTGGGGGGGGGGGGGGGGGGGGGAAAAATTGAAATTTTTTTCAAAAAAAAGTAGTTGAAAAAGTAGTGATTTTACAAAAAAAAATCAGTTAGATACCCTGAATAATGGTTGCTGAAGCCTTATGTCTTATTGATGCAGGAATCATATTTGTGTACTTGAGAAAATTGAAAATCTGAGATGGGATTTTCATTGTTTTTTCTCCTCCCCCCTCCCCCTCCTCATCATGAAATGCCCTTTCATTTTTTAAAAGTCATTTCAATCGAATTCAAAAGTCTCTGAACCCTGTAGGAAGTTTCCTCAGAGGTTGAGAGGTTCATGGCTCATTTTGATTAATTTCAAAAATCAAAACTGTCAAATTTCTATTTTTTTTTTAATATGTGAAAATTTTGATTCATTTTGTCCCAAAAATTTTTTTGAAAAAAATCTTAATATCATGAATCTCATTATTTGATGTAAATGCTGAAATCTTGAGAATATTACTTTAGAAAAAAATGAATCGCCCCAAGATCCGGGGTGTGAGCTAGGCTTCTAAAATTCGAAAAAAATTCACTGATCAATGATTTAGTCCAAATTTTATTCAGAGACTTGATCTATAATAAGGAAAGTGTCGATGAATATTCTGTTTTAAAAACCAAAATTTTTCTACTTTTTTGAAAAAATTTGTCTGTTTAAACCAAAATTTTAGGACTTACGGGTCAGGAGAGTTGGACCACCCTTCATTGGTTCTATGCATTCTTTCGTAGGTACAAATAGATAAAATCTTCGTTCGATATTGCTCAAGTGCTAAAATTACTTTCTATAAAGTAAGATTTAAAAAATTCTAAGTATGTGCATCTGCGTAAATAGGTTTTCCCAACTGAATGAGTTCGTATTTTTAAGGATATGAGTAGTTATCAGTTGAATTGTCGTACAAAAATACATTAACAACAATTTTAGAGATAAGAGATGAATGAGTAAACAGTATGAATAAGTTTAAAATTTAGAATCCTGTTTTGATATTGTTTTTGAATCTATCTATATGAATCATAAATTGTACTTCTACCTTTACCTTTAACTTGACACGTGTTTCATCAGTCAAGATCTGCCAAGATTGCAGATAACACAAGAACCGCATTGCTGGGCGGTTTGAATTTAATGCCGGTTTTGAAAATGATCTCGTAAGGATACGGAACGACAGAATAAAGATTTTCAAACGATAAAAAAATTCTATGATCAATTTCAAACAACTACGAGGAAACTTCAAAATAGTTTAAATTTTATTGCAATGAGATTTTCATTTTTCTTACAGCAATAATTTTCAACAATTTTCTCTCGATTTTTTAATCAAAGAATTGCCTTTGAATGATTTTGAAGTTTGATTTTTTTGAATTTTTCAATCAGAATTCAAAATTTTGGTTTTTCTGTCTCAAATTAGGGAAAAATTATATTCCTTGAAATTTTACAATTTTCATGTTTCAATTTTTTCCTATAAATATTGGTAAAAATTTTTTGTGGAAGTCATTTCAAAAATATTTTTTGATATTTGAAATTTATATTTTATCAAATTTTTGTCTTGGTTTTGCTGGAGTCAAATTTCATAGACCAGTTGGAATGCAAGTTTTTGGGGAGAAAAAAGATGGATGAGGCAATTGAAAAACGATTAAAATTAATCAGTTGAAAAAAGAATTTGTGAGTACGAAAGAGGATATTTTTATTCATAGCTTAGAGAAAAAATTCTGCAAAATTTGTTTTAGAAGTCCTGCTTTATCAGAATGAAATCGCCAAAAAAGTGCTTGAAATTTTCTAAAGAAAATAGTTCTTTTTTGAGTGAATTTAAAGCAAAAAAAAAATAGAATGAAAATAGCAAAAAAAAAACCTAGGAAATGGCTAGAATTTTCTTCCTTTTTTTTTTTTTTTTAGACCCAGCAGATACATTGCTTTTTCAAATAGAAGTAAAAACTTGGAATATGAAGTAATTTTATCTATAAAATCAAATAGGTACTTTAAAATCCATATCCTCCTCTTGCTCGTTTCCATATCAAAAATTCACCCATCAATTCCACCTCCTATGATCTCATACCAAAACATATGCCGATAACGTGCAATAACCCATAGCATTGTTTTCAAATGTGTCATTTCGCTGCACAAACAAAAATACTCTGAAAATTCTCGGTATCGAATGATGAACCATGCTTTTCGCTAAAATATCCGAACTCAACTCTCGCGAGCATACTCATATTTGCCAAGCCATTAGGTATAGACAGGTGTAGGTCTAGGTATCTAATATCCATCTATAATTGGATATGCGCCAACAATTCGATAATATGACTCGTCCAAGTCGAAGAATTCTGCTAAATATTATTCACTTATCGATTTTAGAATAAAATAAGGAGAAAAACAGAATGACTCGGTTATATAAAATAAAAATCCTCATTTCATTACATTGGCCAATACTTTTATATGGTTTAGGTGCTATAAGAAAATAAGTAGGTCTCACGTCAGATACTCAGAATGAAGGGAAAATATTGTTTTCTCAATAAACCCATATTATCTAACAAAGCATCGGGTTTTTTGTTTTATGCAAAAACATAGGAAAAAAAGAAAGGAAAAACCCGAGCCGGAAGGAAAAAACGTGTTTTAGAAAATATTCCGAGAGGCTGATATTCTACCTCGTTAAGTTTAAATAGGCTTGGTTGATCGATTCGCAAATTTAGCATTAAGAAAGAAAATAATTCATTTAAAAGTAGGTAGAAGTTCCTGAATTCCATCGCACAGGCAAGTATCCCACATGTACTTACATTTATAAATCATACTCCAAATTTTACGTCGTTGGAAAAATAAAAAATAAATTTTAAAAGTAGGTACCTTGTAATTAGGAGCAGATATTCGTAAATTTCAGTCAAAACTGACGTCAATCGATCTACATCGAACTAATTCAAAAAAAAACCTCGAAACACCACGAACTTACGAAATCCAGGATAGAATCACTTGGTAATACGAACTACGAAGGCCTACGTATATAAAAATTAGCGAACCGTTGAAATTTTCATCCGATAAACACGCTATTTGCTATTTAAAACGATATTGAAATTTATTTATGACTGAATCAAGCGGTATTATTAGATTTTAAAAGTTTATAATCATAAGGTTAAGGCCCACCGTAGAATGAAACCGGTTCTTTACAAGTGTTGATGACTTTTTGGTAGAAGTAGAGTAACGATGGGGTTTTCCTCGAATTCTGCAGAGTTGGGGTAAATATACGATCAAGGATTTATTTTAAATTCCCACGAAGATGAGCTAGGCTCGAAAAATTGGAAAAAATTTAATGTATTTGGTTGCTTTTCTGTCTTCCTTTTTATTTCTAAAGGCATCGTATACTCTGTTGACCTTCGTAAGGCAACTGAATTTTGTCATTAATTTTTACCTAAGGCTTGGGATTATTTACTTTCTAAATATTCGTTCATTTTTCAATTCCTATGGTCAAAGCTGGACAATGAAATGGGCAAGTAGGTATAGAAACGTCAACTTTGCAAGTTTATTTCTGATTAAATTACAAAACAAAAATCACAGAGTTGGCAAGAAAAACCAAAATACTAAGAAAATTGCAAAAAGCAAGAATTTCAAGTAGGTAATTATTTTCATCTTTCTTTGAATTTTATAAGCAAAGGATAAAAAGTTTTTTGGGAGCAAAATTAAAGCAAAAAAATGTCATGAAAATGACAAAAAATAATTTTTTGCAAAAAAAAATGAATTTTGAATATTTTTATCTTTCTTTGAATTATTTGATCAAAAGACGAAAAAGTTTTCTCAAGAAAATTTAATACAAGAAAAATGACATGGAAATTTCTAGAAAAATCTAGAAAATTGTAAGAATTTTGTTCATTTTTTTTTTCAAAGAAAAATCCAGAAAATAGCAAAGGTTTGGTGGTTTTTTCAATAGCCCAGGTTATTTGATGGTTTTTTGTGAAAAATTAGAATTTTCAATACTTTTTCTTTTTCAAAAATTTTTTGATCAAAGAATCAAAAAGATTTTTTTTGAACAAATTTAAAACATGAAAATGGTAAAGAAAATCAAAAAAACAGCAACAATTTTCATTTTTAGATTAACTAGACACTATAAAAATTTCAATTGAAACATATTCTGATCACAATATTTCTTATTTTTATATTTTTCAAAAAAATTATTGAAACTTCATAAGTTTTAATTTTTTTTTTTATTGATTTACCTATTTGTATCTAGATCCTGAATATTTTTGCTACCGAACATCAAGTAGGTAGGTAGCCAAATTGAAATAAATTCAAAATCTGAGATTAATTCTCACTCAAAAAATAAAGTATAAGTATACTTGTTCAATATCACTTTTACACCATATTGTTTCGAAAAATAATCCAGATTTATTGCATTTGCTCCGTTCATTTCGCACGTTGTAATCAAAATAAATAACAATTACCTAACTTATTATAAAACGCACACCCGAAACCTCAACAAAGAAGTATAATTATATAGGTAATTATAAGTGTGGTAGGTAGTAGGATATATATATCTAACCTTGCTGAGACAAAACCAGATGAATACTACTCAGGTACAGAAAACTTCGCGCAAAATAATTCATTTTTTTAAAAATTCGCACTTATCGAATGAATAATTCGGATACATTTACCACCACTTTGCGATCGAATAATTGAAAACGTCTGTAAAGCGATGAAATGCTACTCGTGAATGAAAATATCAACCATACGCGACCATCAATTGCACTGGAATATTAATTCGATGGTTTTTTTTAATAAACAAATGTAGATTATAACAACAAATGACGTAGTAGTCCGGTAAGTTGTCAGAAATTTTCCTTTAAAAACAAGTAGTTCTACATTCTGAGAGTTAAACTGTTTCCTGGCGTACACTCGTGTTACCTACCTACGCTCTCCTACTGACAATATTTCTGGCGATTTTAAATAAAAATTAAATTTCGTATACGGTTCGGTGACCACAGCGGTGATCAAATTTTTTTTGTACCGACTGATTTATTTGGGGAAAGTGTTTGAAGATTTTGGGTGGCTGTTTGCTGTTGCTTTTTTTGTCAATAAATGTGTTTTTTTCAAATACTTACTTAATGCTAATATTGTTAGGTAATTAAATTTAAAATAAAAATCAATTTCTATAAAACCGAGTGATCGTTTAATTTTTTGTTGTTGTTGCTGCCTAATCTCTAGTGATACGCATTGAATTGGTATATATTCTTTAAGATTCATCTTTTGTGATTTCGCATGATTTATTCTCTCCGTTTAATTATATAGTTTTTTAAAAATTACTTTTTCGATCAGTAAGTTTAGGCTTTGGATATTTCAATATTTCATCAAGAACTGCGATAGAAAAGTGCAATGGTGCCTTTACATTACACCTGGGTTTTTCCAAAATTCGTTCGGATTTATTCAGAGGACCAAAGCACTGGAATCTTTTAAAAATGTGAATAGGTTCAAGTTTAAATGCGTAGACGAGCAAAAAAAGTCCTATCAATTTGTGACCAAAATAATACCCACGAAGAATCGAAGAATTTTAAAAAAGAAAAATGGGGAATATAATTTGATGATTTAGATTTCAGTGATGGAAACGTAAAAATTTTTGTTGGAATAAATTTAAAATTTTTCAAATTTGATTTTCAACATTTTTTTGAATAAAAATTGATATTTTTATAATTTTTTAAATCGAAAATTGAAACGATTTTTGATATTTAGAAATTTGAAATTGAATGACTGTGGGAAAGGACAGAGCGAAGTGTTTACTCATTGTATTTTTTTAGAAAGAAAAGAATAAAGAAGGAATATTTTGCTTTAGCGCTCTGAACTCTGGAAGCATTTCTCGGTGTCATTTGTACTGTTTTTTTAAAATGATTTTTCAACTGATTGCTAATTAAGAAAAAAAATTTAAATCATGAGTTACAGCACAGTTCTATTTCCATAATTTTTAAATTAAAACAAATATTAACACCATAGTGAGTTTCTAAAAAAAATGAAAAAAAATCAGAATTATTTCAATTTCAATCATTTTTAAATAATTAGAAAAATTATTGAAATTGAAATAATTCTGATTTATGGTGTATCGTGTATCATCATGATTAAAAATTTTAATTTAATCATGATACACATACACTATTGTTGGAAAATTATTATTTTTGATTTTTATCAAGTAGGTAAGAAAATGAAATGAATCCGCATGAAATCCGTTGAATTACAAGCATTTATATTCGTTTTTAACTTGTCCTCCAATCAGGTGAAACTGCAAAGTTTGCAGTTTTATTATTGGCACCCTCAAAAAAGTAACCAATCAGGCGAAAATAGGGAGTAAAATCAGTAAAATAGCCAAATAGGTACTAGAAGTAATTCTTGTAAATACGATAAGAATTACTCGTCAAATGTGACTACTGTGAAATATCATTGATTGGTAACACTGAATACAAAATGACCAATCACCGTTCGTTATTTTTGAGTAAATGTTACCAATTTTGTTTTTTCGTGCAAAAAGTTAGATAATATTAATATGACTTGAGAAAAATCTACTACTACAACTACATACACACATACACAAACAACACGATCATGCGCTATGTTCGTGTGACCGTTAATCAGTGTTATTGTGGTAGTGTTTTCCCTTATTGAATTGAAAATTGAATTTGAAATAAAATTATGATTTTGAATTTAGAAGACGACCATTTCTTTCTACTCGATCTCTAGACTTAGAAGTCTTATCTTATTTTAATACTTTAACGTGTTGAAATGTTACCTTAACCTTCATTTTAATTCAATCTGCGATTTAATTATCACAAAAGTAAGTTGCACCACACCGTATCAAACAAAAACTCGACATTTTCGCCAGACAACATGTTCTATTTCATTTTGTTATTCAGATGGCTGACGAAGACTTCAATGATTGGGATCCGATGACGGAACATTATAACGATAAGACTGCCAATACGTATGATACCGGAGCCGGAGCAAGGATACCTTTAGAGATGCAGCCGGCCTATCAACAACGGTAAAATTGCTTCAACGTGTGATCACTTTTCATGAATTTTCATTGTAAAAATGATCATTTTGTTCTAATACACTATGTACATGTATTATTTATAGCGGCAGAAAAGAAGAAAATTTGTTCACGTTGTGGGTTAGTCCTCTCGACTCGCGTTATTCTGAAGTTAGTATGACACGAAAGCTACTCGTTGATAGCTGAAATTCAAATTGATGTTATTTTTGTTGTGTGTTTTTGTAGGATTCCTTGAGAAATATTTTCTCTAATTACGGCGAAGTGACTGATGTCAAAATTGTATATCCGAAAGCTGGCTCTACATTTGGTTATGTAACCTACAAGTCTCAAGCGTGAGTAGATTATCTAGTAACATATCCAATGGATTAGAGTGGATTGGTGATAAGAAGTTGATAAAGTTGTTAGATAATGATTACATTGTAATTGTACAGCTGTAGGTTAGAATGACTAAGAACTGTGGCAATGTGTCACTTATGTTTGTACACGTGGTTACGTTCGAGAAAACAGTAATATTTTGTGAAATTGATAGGAGGGAACGGAGAAAAAAACATCGTAGGCAGGGGTGCGGTGAAGGCATATCTGTGACGAGCAACTCGTCGTTGAAAATTTTGGGGGGCCGGCCGTCTTAAATTACCAAAAATGAAAAAATAATAATTTAAAAAATGAATAAAATTTCTAATTTTTGGGAAAATAAATTAAAATAAAAATAAAACTTGTAGAAATTTCATTTAAAAAGTCCTCCTCCCTAATTGAAGAGCCCCCCAAATAATACGTTTTTCAAAAAAATTCGCCCTCGCTTCGCTCGGGCAAGAGAAACTTCAAAAAATCCAAACTTTTCATCAGGTCAAAGATTCGCGTGAAAAATACCTTCTTGCAGCATTAAAAAATTAAATTTTCTTGAAGTTTCGCCCTCGCTTCGCTCGGGCACGAACAAAATCGCAATTCAATATTATGAACCACCTACGTGTATTCATGACAATTATGTAAAAAAGGGCTTCCTTCTGATTTCTAAATCTCCCGATACCAATTTAGCACCCTCCTAGAAAAGTTTTCGACATTATTGCTGCAATTATTTTTAGTTTTCAATGTCAAAATAATTCGTATGAATTATTTGTTCCAAAATCACAATTTTGATCAGTCTTTATCCAGAATAATTTATTCAAATCGCGTATTTTTCCATGAAAATGGTGCGAATTTTGAATTCAAAGTTTTTATAGTAAAAAAATAATTGGGGGAGGTGTAGTTAAACTTGAGATTTTTTCTAAAAAAATTATGAAAGTTCAGACCTCCATGAAAAATTCCTGGCTGTACCAATGTACCATTATTAATGTATGCAATTATTTAGCAATGCTTCAGGCCTTCCTCTAAAATTTTTCTCTACAGGACTTTTTGTGGGAGGGGGGGTTGTACTTAAAATTTTTTCAGGGGGCGAGCTTGGCCAATTTAGGGGGGGCACTCGTCGTTGACTCAGGGGGTTCACCGCACCCCTGATCGTAGGAACTTAGTGTTTTTATTCTCTTTCACTAAAATATCGCTTGTACGTTCGTGCTTGGCGCGCGGCATAGATGTTGTACATCATTTTGATAAGAATAATTATTGAACCGTAGAATTTTAGTGGATGAAGTTGTTTGAAATTATGGTGCAGTATTGGAGAAATTTTCTTGGTTTTTGTATATTGGTTAATTTTGAATCAACATTGGTAATTACATGACAGAAGTTCTTTCCCTATTTTATCCACAGTCATTTCTCATTCTCGTCAATTTAACCAATTTTTGACCTTTGGTCTTGAGATTTTGTTCATTTTTTAAAATGAAGTTCCTCTTTTTCGAAGATGAGCCATTTGTCGGCTTGGTTTTTGATTCTAGCCCTTCTCTGGAGGAGGGGGTGTCAGCTTTTCATTTTATTTTATTATTATTATTTTAAAAGAAAAATAGGACTATTTGATTTTCTGTAAATTTTTTAAAAGCAGTGGTACGATTTATTTTTCCCTTTTTACTTGGGAAACCGTATCGAAATTTTTCACTGCAATGCAGACTTGAAGAAAAATTTCTCAAACTTCGTCCTTCAAACCCAAATTCTAATTTCTAATTTGAAAAATCAGCTCATGCGAATTAAATTCATAAATTGTTGAATCGGTATCGATATTTTCCATTTTATTGGTATCAATACTCCAGTTGAATATTGCCTTTCTTGACTTCGAGGTGAGCTGAAATGAATTGAACTTTTTTTTTGACAAACTTTCGTGTGAAAGCAAAGCGCTGATGCTAATTATAAAACGTGCAATTAGATTGCGAAACGGGCTCTTCAAATAAACATTTTACATCAAGGTGCTAGGGTTCAAAAGATGGAATATTAAAACATTCGGGTTCCAACTCTTGAGTAAATTTTAAATCTTTCGATATTTTTCAGAGGTTTCAAACTGGCTTCAAACGAACACAAAAAATTGAAAATGAATTTCAAATATTGTACTGAGACTTGTGAGTTTACTGCCAGAATGAAATGGTCGATTAAATTAGATTTTCGATTGTCATATCTGCATGAATTTTGTGTCATCGAAACCTTTTGTCGTTACTATCGCATTGAAGTTTGTTTTCCATTCGTTTAGTTGTGACATTTTGAAATTTCCATTGTTCTTCGTTAATTATGTTTTTCGTTTGTAATCTCGTGCTATGAAGTGCGACATAATCCGTATATTTTTGTTACCATAATTATTTTGTTGGAAAGACTTTGATTACACCTTTGAAAATTTGTGGTTACGATTAGATTTACTTGAAGAATGGTGAACGATCGGTAGAATTGAAAAATGATTAATTTTTGAAACGTAGATACCAAACGAAATGTTACTTGAGCTTTTCGATTTTTCTTTTTCTTTTTTTTTTTTAGCCAAAACTATAAAATTTCCATTTTTTACAATTTTGCTCATAATTTTAGGGCACAATGCCCCCTCTTTCCTCCGAAGGTCTTAATCCTATCATGAAAGCCAAGTGTTGAAATAGGTTGAAATGCTATCGAAAATAAATGCGAAGATTTTTTCCCCCATTTTTAAAATGTATTCTCAAACTCTGGTATATAACTGAATACTGAACGGTTTTTTGAAAAGCTCAACATTGATCAAAAAATTGTATATAAGAGAAGGGACTTGAGTGCAACTCTTTTTTAAAATAACCAAGTCCCTGTTAAGTGTTTTCTTTTTCTTCAGTGTAGGAAATTGAGAGAATTTCATACCGTATATACAATGTATTCAATACATTGTATTGAATGACATTTGAAGACCAAAGGTCAATAACGGTTCATTATTTGATATGTATTGGTATTGGGTTTATTTGTACTGAACACGCAAACTTCTGCGACCTGAATGAATTCGTGATTTTCGCATAGTCATCGCTAATGATTTTCTACTGTCTTTGGAAATTTGACGTCGTTACATCTCATGTTACATCCTGTTGCTTAGACCACCTTCTTGCCCTTCCCCTCTCTTCGTGAAAACACCAATCAAATCATAATCGTAATTACCCCTCTCATCACCACTTTGATTGAAAAGCAATAAAACTCATCCTACTTTTAATTTTGTAATCGACGTTTCTTATCTCTGTTTTGATGGGAGGGGTGGTAGTAGGATTTGCGTTTTGTGCCTTTTCTTTTCTGTTCCATCTCGATCTCCTCGATTTTTTTCGCTTTCTCATTTACCATATTACCATGTCTGAAAGATTCTTTGCAGCATTAATTTGTTCTTGACGTTAAATAAGGACTTTGACTTATCGTGTATCGTGTAGCGTTCTAGTACCGCGTACCCGTACCACGCTGTGATTAGTGTTTAGTGAATTTTGATAAATAATTCAGATTTTGAATTTAGTATTTATTGCTTTTGAACTAAGTTTGTCTTTCATTTTATTCAACAGTTCGGCTACTGATGCGATTCGGGGTTTTAACGATAACGAAAAATTCGAATTCAAGTGTCGTTACGCTTACGGCGATTCGAAACGTTCGAGGAATAATCAATCGAATAATTCCAGATTGTAAGCGTACTTTTTCTATCGTTTACTATTTATTAGCCATTAATTTAGTACCACTTGCTCGACTCTTACGCTTGGTTTTTCAATTTCCAGCTCCAAAGATTCAGGTCCGTCGTCCAGAAGATCGGATTATAATCGAAACGAAGAAACCAAAGTTTCGAATTCGTTCAACGAACCTTCTTTGGAATTTACCCAAGTAAAGAGGACCTACGGTGATCGATACTCATCTGATAGTTCCAGATCGCGTGATAATTCTCAATTTCGTTCTCATCCGCCGCCTAACGTGTCTCCTGCCGATAGAAACAGTTCGCCAGCGATGATAAGCAACGTTGAACAGGATAGCTGTTCGTTTGAACCACGTGATAACGCTCTATCGCGTCCGCGACCATCGTCTTTAACATCTGTTGCTTCAACGATGTCGTCTACCAGGTGAATAATGGTTTTTCATGCCCTTGTTTTATGATTTATTTAGTACGTGACGATATGGTTTTAGTATGGTGATATTTCACTAATTAGAACTGCCTTGTGGAATATTCGAGGGGTTGTTTTAAACTTCGGTAGTGTTCGTTAGTGACAAATTAAGCACTTCTGTTGAAGGTTGCCTTTCGTAGTATTTACAGAAGGAATCTATTTTGATTATTGTGAATTGGGATTGCTTCGAGGGATATTCAAGGGTTATTGTTTACTTCGGTAAAATGTTGGTATGGGTGGTCTTGATCTTGAGTTGAATTTACCGATGTGATCTGTGCAAATTGATAACGAATTAGGGGGTGGTCAGAACCAAAAATGTTACGCAATATTTTGAAATTGGGTATAAAATTTGGGAAATATTTATAAAAATTGAAGCATTTTGAAAAACATTGATGAAGGGAGCAGGGGCGCTTAAACACCTCCCCCCCCCCCTCATCATAGTCGTCTAAATTGTGAAAATTTTTTGAATAGTTAGCGAATTGAACTTCAAACTGTTACAAAAAAATGGGGAAAAAAATGAAAAACACAAAATTTGAATTTTTTCATTTTAATAAGTAATGTTGAAAGGTTAAAACATGCTTTTCCGTAAAATTTTTCTATTTTGGTCCTGCGTTAATTCACATAATCGAGTAGTTTGGCAAGTATTTTCATGGATTTAATTTTATCTTTGCCCCATTATCAGTCCCATTTTATCACCTTTTTCTACTTACGTTTCCAATTCCATTTTTTAGATAAGATTGATAGTGTTTTCTGTTTCGTTAGAAAAGATAATATGAAATCTTTGGGTTGAGAAAAAATGAACGTTTGAAACCAACCCTCACTCGAAGCATTTTCAATCACGTACGAAATATTTCGTTCTAAAAATAACGAAACAGCGATTATTTCAGCTTGCAAATGGTTATCTGATATTTTCAGTTCTCGTATTTGGTGAAAGGAATTCGAGATATTTTAGTTACTTTTGTAATGGTCTTGATAATTCCAACAGTTTTGTACCCACATTCTTTTTCTTTCCCCTCCAATTAGGACGAATTATTTCAATCTGAATATTCTCCATTCTCGATTGTTATATTCTTAGTCGTAGTTTAAACTTAGATTTGGCTGCGGAATTTTATTCTTTTTTTTTTTTTTACTGTTCCAGAAACGTTACCGAAGAAATTATGGAGTCGAATAATTTGGATGTTAAAGTAAGTATTTATTCGTTGTAATTTATACCACTGCGAAGATATCCAGTCATTTACATACAGCTGTTTAACCACTTGTTTTATTACTTGGTTTGTTTGTGTTTTTTTTTTTTTTACAGAGAGAACCGGAAGATAAGCCAGATAAACCGACGAAAACATACCTTAGGCAGTCGCCATGTTGCCATTGCAAAGCCCTCACATTTAATGTTTGTAAAGAGTGTGGGAAAAGTTTTTGTCATGCGGAGTGTTCGTTGGACAGTTGGAGGTTCCATGCGACTTCAGATTGTGTTATAGTAGCGTAAGTTGAACACTTTACTTGACGTTATTATTCGAATTTTAAGTGATTTCACGATGATGAAGTAGAGTAAGTGATTGTGTTGATTTTTCGATCGGTTGTTTTATCAAGTTTGAATCTTTTTTGCTAGTTTGGCTTTTTTTGGTGTAATTTATGAAAAAAAGTATGAATTTTTTGAGCCGGTTTTTACTTTTTTAGGGTTAGATATGTGAAATTCATTTTCGTTCGGTGCTTGTGCAATTTTAAAAATCTAACCTTTTTTGTGGGTAAAAATGATGGATTTCTTCTTCTATTCCCGAAATGACCCATTTCACAGCTCAGAATTTTCAAGAAATGAGTTCGTATTTCGATTTTTTGGGATTTTTTTGGAAGAGGAAGAGGAAGGGTAAGGGGAAGGGGTATGAGAAGGCTTTGGTGTTTTTAGCTTCATTATTCGGGTCTTGAGGTTGATGGCTTGATTACATGATATTTTTTTCCCTGTAATCGACTTGAGAAAAATTCTAATGTTACAGCCCAGAATTAAAAATTGTAAAATGTAAATATTTAGAGTGAAAATAATTGGAATAATTGATTCAGTACTCTTGAAAACAACTCATGGGGGAGGAGGGAGTAAATTTAAAAATTTTTCAACGTTACGAGATATCCGAATGTATTTTTTCTGGGTTACTTTTTAAGTAACTTGGTTACTTTTTTCAAGTTTGGTTACTAAAAGTTACTTTTTTCTTTCAGAGGTTACTATTAGTTACTATTTTCAAAATATTTCCTTTAAAAGAAAAAGAAAAAATATTGAGCTGTTGAATGCCTTTTTTTTTTTCAAAAATTTTCGCCCTCGCTTCGCTCGGGCTCAATACATTTACACCATTTCATTTTCAAAATGATTGTACAAAACTTCTTCTTTTCCAACCTAAACAATTATTATTTTCAAGTGAGAAAAATTGTCCCTTCTCATATTTATCTAAAGAACGCGGTAATACTTTTGATAGGAATTTTCAAAAATGTTTCGATTTTTTTAGAAGGAGATCGGGAAATGAGTCAATACATAATCGTTTTTTTAGAAGTCAATACAAACCACGAAGAAAGCACAATTTTGTTTGACCTGATAATAAAATTTCAGATTCTGAGTGCTCATTTTTCAAAAATTTTCGCTTTCGCTGTGCTCGGGCTCAGTCTGAGCTCAATCAGGCCGAGAAGGAAGTACAAAGGAGAATATTTTTGTACCGGGCTCTCATTTTTTCCAATTATGAAGGAGGCAGAATTTTTTTTACTATAAAAAATGTGAAAACGTGTATTTTTTGAAAAAATTTCGCCCTCGCTTCGCTCGGGCGGTTTTTAATTACCTTTCTTTTAAGAATTGATGATTTTTCACAGATCTTTCAGTTAAATATCACTGATTTTCAATAAGAATTTTGACTGAAAGATCAGCGAAAAGTTACAGTTTTGAAATAACATGAAAAATTGGCAGAAAATTCATTCATTTTTTAAAAAATTTTTACCAAAAATTTTCGCCTTGTGTGAGGGGGGGGGGATTTAGAAAAGAGGTCAGTATAAGTCAGTATTTTTGCTCATTATAATTATTCCAAACGTGCAAAAGCTTTCAAATCTTCAAAAATTTCCAAAAATTCAATATCTTCTAAAATTGCCAAAATGTGCGGAAAAAATCAAAATTTTGGTTTTTGCATTCCTCCTCCTCCTCTCCTCCTCCTCCTCCCCCCCCCCCGAGCCCCGATCCTACTGAAACTCCTAAAAATGAACGATTCTGAGGTTACTTTTTGGTTACTATTTTCATGGAAAATGGTTACTAAAGTTACTTTTTTTTTTTTTTAATTTCAGTTTGAGGCCTGCCTTTGTCCATTTTTGGTGTTTCGTTGAAGAAACAAAAACTAGATATGGAAGGGGGAAAGAGGAGTTGGACCAGTAATTTTGGAAAATTTTGAATTTAATGTCAATTTAAGTGATTTTTCGAAATTCTATAATCTATTTTTTTGGTCATTTTACGCGAAAGAATCAAGGGGTATCGAAATCTGTTTTCAATTCATCGAGTTTGTATATGATCTGTTTGAAAACAAAACAACCGAGACAAGAAAGTTGTAAAGAGGATGCATTTTACTCATAATTTAGTTCAAAATTAAATCAAAAAATAAATAGATTTCAGAATTTGAAAAACATGAACTCGGATGATTTATTAGAAATTTTTTAAGATTTTAAAGAATAAAGTCTCATTCTTCTCGATTTTAATGTTTTTTCTCCTCGGTAAAATTACTTCAGAAATGTATTTAGGATTCAAAAAACTTGAAAATTTTATATCTTCTTGGAAATATTGAAAAAGTTTGATTTTTGTTCGACGAATTTTCAAAATCTCTTTCAAAGATCAAAAAATTAGTAAAAGACTTGTATTGTGATAACCAGTTGGAAATTTTTATAAATTTCGAGCGAACTCCGAAGTCTAAACCCTTTGATTTAGTGTTTTTGAAGAATCGAAGCAAGCATATTTTCGAATTATAAGGCGTCTATTGTCCAAAATTCCAGACCAAATTTTTTTCAAAATCAATGTTTTTAACTTTTCTTGATTTCTCCCAGATTTGTGATTTTCATTTTTTTTCAACTTCATGAGCTTCTGAAAATAGAAAAAAGTTTATTTTTCCAATATTTGTCGATCTAATGATTGCTCGCTATTGTTACCACATATTTTAATACTAATCGTTTTGTTACAGAGAAATAGTTAAACAGGGTTCCGTGAGTATCGTGCCATCCGGAAATAACGCTAGTTTCACCGGCGAACGTGACAGCAAAAACGTCAGCGTTGTCAGCGAACCAGATCTGAGCAGCAGCAACGAGTCCGACATGAAGAACGCCAGCTTAACTAATGGTGGTTTCCGAAAATACGCCGGCGATCACAACTCGCCAGCCACGGAATACAGAGATTTTTCGAATTTGGCTCGAGATTACGTCGCAAACGTTACCAAAAGCTCAAAACCCGCCTCGCCTCAATACTCAAAGTCGAATGTTGATTACGACAGTAATACGTCCAAGATGGATACGTCTTACGGCGCTCAACAACCTGAGCAGCCCCAGCCTGTGCCATATTCTCCGCCTGAAGCATCGAAATTCCAACAAGAAGGTCTCAACAGCTATGACCGCAACTTTGGCCGAAATAACGAAAACGACCGTGGTCAAGGCAGAAATTTCCAACGAGGAGGCTCGAACGAGTATGGTCGTGGCGGCGGTAGAAGAGATGGAGCCAGCGAGAACAACCGTTACTCCGGCGGTGGCAGAAGAGATGGTAATCAGAGGCAGAACGATAGCAGCGACGGAGCTGGCGAAAACGAACAAAGCGGTGGTCGAAATTACCAGAATAACCGAGGCGGACGTGCGGGAGTCGATCGTAGGAGAAATTTCAACGAAAAGAAACAGGGCGATGAAGTCGATAATTCCGATTTCGGGACTACAAAACCGCCTCGCGTCAGTTTCCAAATGGATAGAAATGATCAGAGCGACCGTAGAGCTAATTTCGATGAATCTCGCGGCGGTTATCAGAAAAGAACTGCTCAAAGTAGAATCGGTGGGTATTCAAATAACGCCGATACCGGAAGGGTAAGTTGTATTTAAAACGGTGATCGAATCAGGGATCTTCGTTGGTTTCATATTTTCTTATATTTTCAGTTGAATGGGGTTTCGAACGAAAATAGAGATTCGAGGAGATCAGGTCGACAACCGGAACCAAAATATTTGGAAATGAACCAAACTGTTGAAGTGAGTATCGTATGTGATGAATTTTGATTTTTTTTTCGACGTGAAATGTGGATATTTAATGTGATTTTTTTTCTCGATTGCAGGTAACGATTGTATCGATAGAACCCAATAGCAGTAAATGTTTTGTACGACTTGCCGAAAACGAAGGCATCTTCCAAGATCTGCTGAAAACTATTAAGGACATTCCGTTACCGCCGCTGGAAAGAAGACCAAAATTGACTAATACTAAATGCATCGCATTGTTGAATGATGAATGGTAATGGATGATTTTCATGCTTTGTGTTGAAATCGTCCCAAAAGGACATCAGATTTCTCTTATTTGAAATTTGAATTTTTTTAAAAGTTGATTGGCCCGCAAGAGGAAAGAACAGGGTTTAAATTAGTAGCATGATTTTTATGCACCAATTTTTCTTAAATTCAAACCCTAAAAAAATGATCATTTTCCAACCATTTAAATCTTCGTAGAAATCTGCTGAATGTTCTCTGAAAATTTCATGTCGAATAGAAGGGAATTTTCTTCTTTTTTTAGTCTGGAGTGTAAAATTTGACTGAAAATCATCAGTTTTAAATTTATTGCCTTTCGCATCGCTTGTCAAGTCACCAATTTTGGTCTAATATTGTTTTTGATTGAGGCATTGGAATCCTAACGTTGAGAGAGCTATCAAAGTTTTTCATTCTCTTTGAAGAAGCGGTTGAATGAGATAATTTGATTCTTCCCGGAGACCCCCTTTTCCAGATCAATATTTTGGTTGAAATTTCAAAAAATTCCGACATCTGTATCGTTTGTAATTTTTTCAAGGTTGTTGAGTTCAAATTTCGACTCGGTTTTTAAAATTAGATCCCGACTGGTTCGTAATTTTTTTCGAGAGTGCTGAGTTCTAATTTCCGCCCAGTTAAATAATCGAGTCCCCTCGATCTCTTTCAGCTCTCTCCATTCTCCAACGCTTTCAAATTTTATTCGAAATTTGAAAAAAAAATTCTAGAGGTCACTGAGTTCGAATTTCTGCTCAATTTTATGATTGAATCCCCTCAACCCTTTTCAGCTCCCTCCAACGCTTTAAAATTTTATTCTCAATTTAAAAAAAATTCTAGCCATGTGATTTGACGTTTGTTTTGATTGGTTTTGAGGTCACTGAGTTCGAATATCCGCCCAGTTTTATGATTTGATCTACCCCTTCCCTACCCTCCTTTCATCTTCATTCATTTTCAGCCAATTGACTTCCAAAAAAATTGAATCTAAGGATTTCGGTGTTGTTCTGCTGTCATTTTAGGACGCTCTTTGTATTCATATTTAATTGAAACATAATTTAATGATCGTATCATGTTTTTTTTTCAGGCAACGAGGTCTCATCAAGACAGATTTTCCGATTAAAGTTTTATTCGTCGATGCTGGAATCGTAGCTGAAGTCGATCTTCAAAATATTCGAGAAGTTCCAAAACATATCGCCGACTGTCGCCCATTTGTAAGTATTCGTCGTATAATTTCTACCACCAAATCAATGTACGTACATTGAACGTTGTTTTCTTGTTACAGGCCTATAGAGTAGAATTATCGAATGCATCTCGCAACGAAATATCGAAATGGTTCACTGAAAACGAAGTTATTTCTATTAAAGCCACGTCCCAAAAGAAAGTAAGTTGTTACGAACCTTAATTCTACATTATTGAATTTCGATCGCTTCTAAAATCGAAAATTTTCTCGCAGGATGATCGGAACTTTTATGCTGCCGAAGTAATATCTTTCAAGGAGCAATTGATCGATGCGAGAGAAGATAACAATCGTGATGTGCAACGACCACCGGCACCTGCACCGACACCATCAATTCCACCGGCTCCAGCAGCCGTCGTTGAACCGCAGTCGAGTGTTGCTTGTAAACAGTCCCTGCAGCTGCGGAGCAAAAAATCAGTCGAAGTGAGCATCTTATTCGCCTGTTGCTGGTGCTTGAAACATCGTGTAATTTTGTCTATGTGGTTTTTTTTTTCGCAGATTTATGTATCGTATCTTGAACCTGGAAACGATAAAGAATTCTACGTTGGGTTCGCGGAATCTATCATCGATTTAAGTAAACAAATAGCAGTGGAAAATGTAGATTCGTTGTCGACGATGATTGACATACAAGAAGGTTGTTTAGCTCTTGCCCAGTATTCTGGCGAGTGGTGAGTTGAAAATGAGATTTGATTTTAACGTCGCGTCGTACTTTCCCTATGAGCATTTTTTTTTTAAATTTTCGTTCGATTTATAGGTGTCGAGTTGAAATCGTCAACATCGATCCGTTGCAAGTCAAGTTTATCGATTACGGTAACGTGGAGCCTTGCGAAGCTAAAACATTGAAAATGATACCATCTTCGTTGATGAATATACCGCCTTTGGTGAGAATATTTTGGAGTAATTTGTACCATTCCTCTGCGACGTGATTTTATTTCGGCTTTTTTCGCTGTCGCAGGCTATCAAAGTGAAACTTCTCGCCGGAACGGTCGCTGAGCACAATATCACTCAAGATAGTTCCCTTGTAATTACGCCAATCACGAAGGAGGCCAACAATACTTGGTTGGTGGTCAAAGGAGATAAATCGGAGGCCGAATGCGAAGCGCTATTGCAGCAGGTGCAGGCGTCCACTCCTCAGCCAGCTAAATCCAAGCCCAAAGTTGCTCTAGATTTCTCAGTTACGTTCGCTGAATCAAAACGATTGATTTATGGTGTCCAAAAACCCGACACGGCGGCTTTCCAGGCATTAAACGATAAAATCAACTCTGGAGCTACTTTTGAACCTGTCGCCAGCCCTCTCCAAAAAGATAAAATTTACGCGAAACTGTTCGACGGCTGTTGGTAAGTTGATCTGCGAAATTTTCGAAATTGTATGTCTCGTTTTTTCCCATCGATTCGATGGAGACGAGATGAGAGGAGGAGAGGGGCGTTTTCACGAATTTCGTGTAATTTTGGTTGAAATTTATTCCCAACGTTGTGGTTTGACTCGTATGGTGACCGGAAAAAGGTCTATGGTTTTTGTTGAATGGTGATATGGTGTGATTTTGATCCTATTTTTTGTAATCTTGCTTTGAATTGATGTCTGTGGTTTCTTTCTTTTTTCTTTTATCAAAAAAAAAATCTGTCTGCTAAATTCTTATTTCAGAAAAATAATATTGATCTTTTTTGTTCCACCGTTGAAATTTCATTATCTTTGAATAATTTTTTTTTATACAAATTCCTTGATCGAGGAGGTGTTGTCATCACTGAAAAATGAAGAAAAATTTACCATTTGTATTCATTTTGTTTACAGGTGTCGAGCTCGTCTAATCAGCATCCAACCGGTTGAAATTTATTTTATCGATTTTGGTAACACTGAAGTATGCCAAAAAGAAGATTTATTCGAATTGCCGGACGATTTGCAAAAGAATCCGCCGCCCATGGTCAGCTTTCTTTTACACTCATCTTGGCATTTTTCTATGACAATTACTTAATGTTTGTTCCGTCTCGTTTTACAGTCTGTTAGAATGGTCTTGGAAAACGAATCCAAGGGGATACTAGAATTCGGCGAATACGTCAGCGTATTGTGGGTAAGTTGAAGTGCTAACGACTAACTCGTCTTATGCTTGAAATTTCAACTCGATTTTAACCCTTATTCGTATTGTTCTCATCTTCAAATAGGATATGGAAAAGGACACGTATTTATTGACGCATGATCCCACCGATCCTGACTCGATAAAAGCATCAAACAAAAGTGTAAGTTAAGCTTTGACAAAAAAGAAAAAAAAACGTAAAAATTCGAAAGACTTGATTATAACCGTATTATCGTTGTTATTCATTTTTTTTTTAAACAAATGAATCTCTGATTTTTTTTTGCATGACTCTTTTCGTTTTCTCTCTCATTTTTTTTGTAAGACGAAGTTGCATTTTTTGAATACAGTTTATTTTTATAAAAATGTTTTTTTTGAACGATTATGTTGTAATTTATCTGTGATGAAAGTTGGTTCGATATTCATGTTTTTTAATTTATTTAAATATGTGAGTTAGATAAGTTTTTGAACATTTTTAAAAATTATTTTGAGGTGGTTCTTTGAGTTACGTTGCGATTATTCGATGACCGATGCTGAATGATACCGCTATTGAATTTTTTTCGGGATTGGAAGTAATTAGCTAGTAGAAAATTGAATTCTGTGTTTTTAGTAAATTTAATTTATCGAATTGAAGTACTGAAAGGTTGAGTAACCCTAGGTTTAGAATTTTCGGTGTATTTTTGACGAGATCAAGGAGTTAAATTTGTGATTTTTTTTTTGTATTTAACGAATTCTAAATTTCTTGTTAACAAGATGATCCTTCGAAGTATTTTTTGAAATCTTGAGTTTTTCGCCCTCAAAATTATCGATATTTTTAAAATACCTCAAAATTTTCAAAATTTCAAAAATGGATTTTTTAGAGCGGTTTACAGCATCCAAAATGTCACAAATTTGGTCCAATAGTTTTCGAGAAAACTTTTAGAAAACAGTACAAATCTCTATTTTTGAACCATCTAAAAACACAGCAAAAATTCCAAACGTTGAGTTATTTTATTCCTTTCAACTCTTTTATTCGATCAATCAGATCTATACTATGAGCCTCTTGTTCAATTTTTTCTCTCTCCATAACTTCCAAATTCGAAAACAGAGATTAGTGGCAGTATCACTTCTCCAATTTAAAATTCATTGATATTCTGATTTGCAAGTTACAATTTTTTTTGAATATCTCACCTTTCTTTAATTTTCTTGAACATTTTTCAATTTTGATAATTTTTCTTTCAATTACTAGAGTGGAAACATATTGAAAAAACAAAATCAGCAAAAAATTACGATGTTCAAATTGGTTTAAAAATTTAGAAAAAAATGTTAAATTATAAAAAATCAAAAATTTAAAAATATTGATAATTTTAATTTGAAAAAATTTACTAGTGGAAACATTTTTTCAGATTCTTTTTTTCTATTTTCAAATTTTTTCCTCAATTCTTTTCGACTTTGAATTTTTTTTACAAAAAATCTAATTTCGTGGTTTTTCAAATTCCTTCCAACTCAATTTGGAAAAATTAGGGAAAAACCACAGGATTCGAAGAACCACCTTAAAATATGTGCCAGGGCGGGAGGGAAATGCTCCGTAGTTAGTTTAGTTGAAAGGGAGTTTCAGAAGGTTATTCCTTGAAAAGTAGTAAAAATTGAGGACATCAGTACGACTACGAATTACCCTTCGTACGACTTATTCACTGATAAAAATGACCTATCGGTTTATTGTTTGGTATAGGTGAACGTTGTATCCATGTTAGGGGATTCAAATTACGCGGTTATTTTAGAAGAAAACCGTTCGGTGTACAAGTATATCTATGAGGAGATTAACTCCAACGTTGATCAATTAGGAAAACCGAAAAAAATCGAGATTAACGGTTTATGTCTGGCACTATACGAAGATGAAAATTGGTGAGTACATGGCACTGGTGATGCGACAGCACGGTTTCTCTTCATTCTCTAACGTTGCTTCGGCCACGATGTATTTGCATCGGGCTGGTGTGGTTTTGGTGCTTCGCTAAGTTATTTAAAAAAAAATTTTTTTTTGATTGGAGGGAATCGTAGTATGAAAGAAAAGGGAGCTTTGAATTTTGGTGGTATCACGTAGTTGAAGTAGATGTAGTTGTGCTTTGTTTTTTATTTCTCCGCAGTAGTTTTGTTTGTTTTTTTTTTCGTAAATAGTTAAGTTTGCACTTAACGAAAGCATTTTGCCAGTTGGGCGGATGTTTGATTTTTGAAATGGTGGCCGGTTTATTTTCTCGTAGAATTTGAAATATTCTATGAAATTGAAATGATATGTATCAATTTTTTTGGTTGTTATTTGACTGAAAAAATATTGTTTACAATTTTTATTACGTTCGTATCAGAATTTCGAAAAAAAAATACGATCAGTTACAATTTTCGAATTGAATGAACGAAATAAAAATTACATTAGGTAAGTGCAAGTAGATTGATTTTTAAATTAGTTGTTGGGTCAGTAAGACTTTCCTTCGTTTCTTTCTTTCTGTTTTTTTTTTCATGTCGAAATTTATCGAATTTCAAATTCCTGGTTTCCTGATTACAAAAAATTTTCCATCATTTTCCCATAAGTTTTCAGTTTTTTAAAAATTGTCTAAAAATCGGAAATATTTTTTTTAAAAATTGAAAAAAATTGCAAGTTTACTATTTCTTTAGATTATAATTCTGCTAAAAAAAATTTTAATTTTCGAAAAATCAACAATTTTTTTACAATTTCTACAATTTTCAATTTTTAAAAATTTGACTAATTTTTTGAAAAATTTTATTGACTTACTGAAAATTTGTTGGTTTTTCAAAATGTTTTAATTGTCTTGAAATTGACAATTTTTTAATAGTTTTATTTTTTCAAGTTTTCAGTTTCTTAGATAATTAGATATTTTCAATTTTTCGAACATTTATCAAATTTTTTATATACGGTTCATATTTTGAGAATTGTATATTGTCGAAACACATTTTTATTTTCGAAAATTTGTGCGAGTTATTTTTCTAAATATTGTAATTTTTTGATCAGGTTTTTTTATTTTTGAAGGCTTTTCCAACCAACAAAATTGTGGGATTCAAAAAATGTTTTAAAAAATGACATTTTTTGAAAAAATTTTCGAAGATTTAATTTTCTGAAAATTGAAATTTTTAAATGAAAGTATGATTTTTAATGTTCTACAAATTTCTAGTTTTTATTCAAAAAAATTAAATCTTCCAAGAAACTTCTGATTGATATAGATAAAATGAATTTCCATGTTTTTGGCTTCAGGGTTTTTTACTTATTTCTCTAAACTTGACTTGTTTTCTGCAGTTGGTTCAATTTTTTTGAAGTTTTTAGTTATGTTTGATTTTTTTTTGACAATTTTTTTGTATTTTAAATTTCGAAATTTACTATTCTATTTTCCGTAAGTTTTTCCCATTTTCTAAACGTTTTTAGTCCTTTTTTTTCATCAATTTTCTAAAAATCATTTTGTTTTAAAAAAATTGAATTTACGAAAGGCCAACTTTTAGAAGTTTTCCACTGTTCATATATTTTCAAATTTCCAATTTTCCAATTTTTTATTTTTCGAAAAACTGTAATTTTTTTACAAATTTATAATTTTTAAAATTAAGCTTTGATTTTCTCATTTTCTTAACATTTTTCATTTTCCTCAAATTTTCAATTTTTTCCTATTCTGAAATTTTTTAAAATTTGAATAAATTTTTATTATTGATGAAAAATATTAATTTCAAAATGAAATTGTGCTCTAAAAAGTTCGGAATTTTTTATGATTCAAGTTTTCTGTCAGCATTGAAAAAAATTTCCATTTTTCAACAATGTTGAAACAATATTTTCCAACTTTTAAAAATATTCTGAATTAAAAAAAAAAATTGTAATGAATTTTTAAACTATTTTTTTCAATTTTTTTTTTAAATTATCACATTTATTCTTTTTCCTTGACTCGTAAAACATCAGAAAACTGCATCAACTTTTCAATTCTCTTTTTCTACTGTTTTTGAGGTTCATTTCTGTCATCAGTTCCTTTTTTTAAATGTTTTTTTTTTTTTTATTATTACGGATTCATTCTCCTCTTTTTGCGATCTGAAAACTCAAATTTATGGGGTAGATGGAAAACTGCCATCAGCCGAAATAATTTTTCGTTGAATAAAAATTACTAGAAAAAAAAGCTAAAGTAGTCTGCCATTATCTGATCGCTCATTCGCACTGCAAAAAGCTTCGTCACAACCAACGATCAAATTAGTTAATCGATTCGAACATGGTTTTGTTTAGGCATCGAGCAAAAATAGTAAAAAAATCACCACTGAGCGTATATTTTCTGGATTTCGCCAATGAAATGGCTTGCAATTTTAGTCAATTGAAAAGAATACCTTTGGAAATAGCTGGTATACCGCCATTGGTAAGTATTTCTTGGACAAATCTCGGACTGAAAAAAATATCTAGGTATTGAATGATGAATTGACTATTCTCGATTTATAGGCTTTCAAAGTAAAAACCGAAGATTTCATCGAATTAGAAGAAGGAAGCGAGGTGAAAATCACCTTAATCGAAGAGGTTCGTAAAATAGTTTATTTTTCAATCGTCTCGGCTTGCGTTTAAATTATTTCTCCGCTGTCTATACGCAGTTAGAATACAATCATTGGAAAGTAGCCACTATCAAAGAAAAAGATCGTCGAGTAGGTTCTAAATGTATAGAAATTATTTCGGATCCTAAACATATATCGAAAACCACTAAAAAAGGAGCCAAAGCGCCGGCTACCAACAGTAGGACAGTTACAGCCTCGAAGCCTGAAGTAACAGAGTGAATTTTATTTTTCAAACATTTTAATCATATTTGCGTATTTTCTACGAAATACGATGTTTTATATTAGGATGTGATCGAGATCGACGACGATGATGACGTTGTCGAGGTAAAAATACCGGAGAAGAAAGAAAAAGAGAATAGAGGTACCGCCGAAATTTCCAAAGCCGTCCCACCGAAGGGTAGAAGTCTCATAAAGCCTTTCGACGAGACGAGTTTGGTTCTCACAAGGTTAGCCCATAAACCCAAAAATTATCCCAGAAGTGCCAAAACGATTACCAATGGTGTGGAAGAACTGTCGTTGATTGAACCTCAACGTAATTCTACGTTTTACGAGTACGTAAAATTGAATGTTATCTATGTGATAAGATTTATATGTAGATGGTGAAATTGTTGGAAGAGCAATATTTTATATTTTCAGGGTCATTAAAGTGGTTGGAAAAATCTGAAGTATTGCACCTATGACTAAATCTACACGAAAGAGGCTTCAGGCACGAAATTAAAAATACCCTGCGAACGACTGAATCGTTTTTTTCAACTGTATGATTCAAGTGGTCCACTTGCTTTTTTCCAAGTTCGAAATTTTTAAATTTTTTTTCAGATTTCAAATTTTTTCTCAACCACTTTTTCTCAAAATTAAAATTTTTTCAGAGTTCAAAGTTTTTCTCGACCATTTTTTTTCAAAATTAAAATTTTTTTCAGAGTTCGAATTTTTTCTCGATTAAGTATTTTTTTCAAATTAAAATTTTTTTCCAGAGTTTGAATTTTTTCATTTTTTTCTCCATCATTTATTGATTTTCCGAGTTCGAAATTTTTTTTTCAGAGTTCAAATTTTTTTCTTCACTACTTTTTCTTAAAATTAAACTTCGATCTCGGAAAAAATTCTAATTTGGAAAAAAATAATCGAGAAAAATTCAAACTCTGAAAAAAATTCGAACTTAAAAAAAGCAAGTGGATCACTTGAATCATACGGTTGAAAAAAAATGATTCAGTCGTTCGCAGGGTATTTTTAATTTCGTGCCTGAAGCCTCTTTCGTGTAGATTTAGTCATCGGTAAAAATTGCAGTGTACTTCCCTCTAGTACCTCTACCTGCTTGCCAAATTTGAAAAAAAAATGGTTAAAATTTCGTGGAGATGGAATTTTTAGCTTGGAAATTAGGTATTTTGGGACCCCTGTCCTTCAGGGGTGAGATGAAAATTTGCTCATGCGCTCTAAAATCATATTTTACCAAGACAAATCGAAAATTTTGAGCAAATCTCATCAAAGGCCGAATGACTCCCCTTACCATATCAAATCCTTTAAAGATTCAAATTGACCTACAGTGACCCCTTCAAAGTACCCCAAAGGCAACTTGAGTTACACTTTACATACTTCAGATTACCAGGACACCCTGTATAATACACTTAGTTCGATTTAGATATCCCAAACTTCGATTAATTAATCCAATTGTTGTAATTTCAGCATCAACGTACCTATTTCCAGACACCTGATGGATATGCTCGATCATGGCGACAGTTGTGTCCTTATCATATACGATTCGCTTTCCGACGACGAATACACCGGAATGCTGTTGAGTAAAAAATTCGGACCTTTGGTCGACGTCCTCGATCGAATCGAAGAAAGCGTCAACAATGCCGAAAGTATCTCGTAAGTATTGAAAAATTCAGCTAGATCTCGATCTGCGAAAATTTGTGCTACTCCATTCTATAAATTTTCCAGTGCCAAACGTGGCGATTTAGTGGCCACATTTGTCAACGGTATCAATAATTGGCATCGTGGATACGTTGTCAACGAACCCTCCAACGTCGACCCGTACTACTTGTTGATTCTATTCGACGCCGGAAGATTGTACAGAACGGATCTCGTGTATCGTTTGGATGAAGCATTTCGACCCGTGCCTCAATTAGCCGTCAGGATAAATGTCACCCATTTCCAACCGGTTCCCGATGATATTGCGCGATTAGAGGTATTTTCGGTTTTATTCTCTAGTACATTGGCCCGTACTGATGATTTTTCTTCATTTTTGGACGTCGACGTCGATGAATATTTTTTCCAATTTTTATAAAATTGATTAGGCGATTGAGTTCTATAAAAATACTCTATGGTAAGTGGCTGGATGCAGATCGTGGATTTATTTCTAGAGTATTATTCTACTCTTTATGGATAACCGGTGGCAGTTTTTTATGGGCCCAGTGATAACACGATGTACTCAACCAGGATTTGTTTTAATGTAGTGTAATTTCTCTTCAGGTCGTACCGATGAATGTAAATTTAATTGAGGGAGATACCTACCAATTTGATAAGAGTGTAAGTTACTTCGTTGATTTCTAAGCACCTAACTTTGCTTTGTTTAAGGGGTCTTGCGGTCACCTCTATATGCTCGTAGCACGCATGTGTCGAGTTTTAAGTACCTATGTATTACACAACGTATCCTTAATTCCTTATGCAAAGGATTTTAATTACCCGTACCTACAAATGTCATGTTTCATTCGGCTTTTTTTTTCGTTAGCCTTTTAAAGGCTGTTGCAATCATTCATCGCATGTTTTTTAAATATCTGTTCATTGTGTGAATACTCCCGTACTCGTATGTAGATATTTTCGTCATTGTCCAAGTGAATTTTTGGAAAAAAAATTCTTCGATTTCGCCTATTTTTTGATCTGTGATCTGGTTGGTTCTTGGTTGGTTGAGTTGAAACTTTCCCGGAAGATTTTTTTAGTCCGATGTGATGCCTGAGGTTGGAAGGTCTCAATGTAGAGCTAATTTGGAAAAAAATCTGCTTTTCGAATTTACCGCCCCTCTTGTCACCTTTGTCTAAAATCATAAATTTTTTGATGATTTGTAATTTTGTTTGTAACAAAAAGTCACATTTTTCAATTGTCAGCGTAACGAAAAAAAAACGAGTAAATTTTTTAGAAATCTCCCGATTTTTGAAAAATTATAGAATTTTGAAAATTCTGCAAAATTGTTCAACATTTTGGATAGGTGTCTATTTTTTCTAATTTCAAATGATTTTTCTGCTAATTTTTTTTAAAAATGGTAAAATTCTGGAAAAAATTGTTAAAATTTTTTTTCGAAATTGAATTTTTAATGAAATTTTTTACGTGTTTTATTTGACATTTCCTTTCAGTTGACCAATATTTTTGAAAATTGTTCAAATTTTGAATGAAAATTTTAAATTTTTAAAATGCATTGTCCATGTATTTGAAAAATTACTCGATTTTTAAATAAACTTGTCCCTTTTTTGTAAAGTTTTCCAATCCAAATCTTGGAAAATTGAGCAATTTTTTGGCAGGGCTGGTAACCCGAAGTGGTATTTTTACGAAATTTTGAAAAATTTTAGCGAATAATTTTCATAAATTTTTCAACTTCTGATCAATTGTTTAATTTCTAATAAATTCTGATAAATTTTCCAAATTTTGATAATTTTTGATACTTACATAATTTTCCAATTTCTGATAATTTCTGATGAATTTTTCATTTTTTGATCATTTCTGATAAATTTTTCATTTTTTAATGATTTCTGATCAATTGATCATGTTTCAATTGCTGATAATTACTGAACGACAATATTGCTCGAAGTCTTGAAATTATTTTTTCGGGGGGAGGGGGAGGGGGGATGAAAATGAATAAAAATCGAATGTGTCAAATTATCTAGGAAGGGAGGCGGGGTAAAAGTTCAACACGAAATACTTTTTTTTAAAAGAATAGTTTCACTTTGGAATCCCTAGCTCAGCTCCAGATATCTTGAAGGACTTAATTTTTTGAGGAAATTTCAGTTCAACTCAACTACCTGCATAATATAATTATCTTTTATCGAAAATTTGGTGGAATCGAAAATTTTTCCAAGCTATCCTGATGTTGATATCTGCCTATCAATCTGCACAACACCTAAGTATTCACGTTTCCAAAGGTAGGATCAATATTTCTAGATTTGATGTAGATATTTGCTTTTGTGTCTTTTGGATACATTTATATAGATTGTAGAGTCCAGTTTCTTTTCTGTTTTGATCCACTTGAACTATTTCATCTCGACGAATTAGCCAGTGTGTTGATTAAATTTCCCATATTTAACGAAATCGAGTTCCTATTCCAATCCCCTAGGTATACTACTAATTAATTTCCTTTGGAGTTGTTTTCGTATTCACGATACCTACTATTACCTTTTTCATGCTCAAATGATTGATATCGTACCGGGTTTCAATTACCAAACGTGAAATATTTGTCTCATCGTTCAGATAAATGATTCAATTATTAGTTCATTTTTTAACAAATTTGTATTGGTCGGGAATAGATTATGAGCATTTTGTGTTTGACCGTTTTTCGATAAAAAGAGGCAGTTTTATTTTTTAAAAATTGAGAGGCTAATTTGCAATAATTTGGAATTTGACACCAGAAGATTTGCTGTTTTCGATATTCTCTCACTTCATTCAATTCTTATGTACGAATTGTATTCCTCTTAATGTGGTTGATTTTTCGTATTCTTGTCTACATAAGTAGGTAATACATATTTCGCGAATAATGGGTAGCTACTCACTAATTAATTTAGATCATGAGCTTGCTCAATGTTTATTATACATAATTTTAAAATTGAAAATAGACTCTTGTTTATTCCTCAATTTTTTCGAACTGATAATAAGATAACGGTTATGGCTGGAAATAATGGACACTTTGGTTATGGTTGGTGGCTTGTTCACTTTTAGGTTAGAAATCAAAAGATTAAATTTTTGAATAAGGTACTTTATTTCCGAATTTTGGAAAAATATAAGTTGAAAAAATTTAAATGAGAAAACAGAGTAAAATAATGATTTTTTTTGGAATCAGCAATCACTCCTTTAATTTTTAAGATGGGCAACGTGTTCATAAAGTTTTTTTTTTCAAAGTACCCCGGGGCAAACCACTCTCGAAACATCTTGTTTTATAATCCGAAAAAAATCGAAGAATAAAGCTGTTAAAAGCTGGCTTTGGATTTTTGTTTAGTAGACTATTTTCAACTTTTGGCTAGATTTGAACTTCTGGAGTTTTGACAACACCACCGGTGGTGTGGTTTTGAACTTGTTACATTTTCAATGTAAATCAAAATTTTTGATACCCCATTGTCCATTTTTGCAAAATCTTGACTGAATTTCGCAAAAGTAATTTACCTCTCCTCGAGTGGCAACACTGCTTAACGTATGCAAAATGCAACATATGTTTTCAAAATCCAATGAACTTTACTTTTTGTGATCATCTGATCGGGAAAAGGGAAATTCGGGAATGATCCTGTGATTGTTTAATCGTTGCTCGTGCTCATCTGTCATTTCTTAGTACGAAATTTTGTTTCAATTTTCGATAATTTTATAAGATCGACGCAGATTTTCTTAGTGAACAAGTCGCCGTTATTTTTAAGTAATCATCTCTAACTTATGTGAGCAAAATTAACTCGTGCATGTGTGGTGTTTCCTACGGAACGATTACTTGAATGTCGAGGTACGGTATTTTTTATGAATTGATGGATTGATGACTGAAGAGCAATGAGCATGTAGAAAATGCATCAGTTGAAATACTTCCATTTGTGTACATATTTCCCTGTTCTGCTCACGCACTGTAAAATTCCAACAGACAACCGAAGTCCAACTGCGTGTTTGATTTTCAAAATCGTTTTCGTATTTCGAATTTTCCTCTTCCTCAGCATCATTATCAACCACCATTATCGCCTCATCGCCTTAATCTTCATCTCGTCATTTTTCTACAGATTTATCGCGTAGAATTAACGAAAAAATCGGAAGACGGTTTCGAAGCGATGCTCATGTCGCAATTCTGCCGGGAAAGCGTTTCGCATACGATAACTGTCACGAGATGGCGACCAACTCGAGAAGAAATTGGTATAAAGCACGTGCCGGTGATGACCGGTGATTTGGTGAAAATCGGAGATATTTGTCAGACTAACAAATGTCATGTAATACCGGTCGACGACGCTATCAACGAGCAACGTATGGAATTTTTGGGTCGAGTTGCAATGCATTGTAAAAGGGGTGAGTAATGGATTTGAAATCAATGTTATTGCTTGTTCGGAGATGGAAATTTTATTCGTACGGTTTTTTTTTTTCAGCTAAATCTATCGAAAGTGAATTAAAACTGAATGAGATTGTCGGCGTTCCTCATCTCTCGTCATATTATAGAGCTCAGATAATAGAAAGGAAAAAAGATTCGTATATGGTTCGAATTCTCGATACCGGAGAAGAAACTAAAATAATCAAGAGTAATATTAAACCGTTACCTGATGCTTTGAAATTTGTTAGTAATTTATTCGTCTGTTTATCAAAATATCATTTTTTGCCCTCGTTCGTTAATGACCGTTTTTTGCTGTTTCAGGCCGACTGCTTTGCGATTTCTATCCAGCTTCATAATGTACCGTGTACGGATTTTAATCAATTGGCTTGCAGTTTGGTGAAATATGTCGTACTTAATGATTGTTGTTTCACAATGGTACGTCTAAGATGAGAATGTTTTTTTTTAAAACGAAGTAATTCGAGTGCTCAAAATTGTTGTTTGTTTTTTTTCGTTTATTACAGGAAATCAACGAAAGCTCTCGTCTGATTGAATTAATATCAAACGACGAATATGAAAAAGTCGATTTGAAAAAAGGATCGAGCTTCAATTACCTTCTTAGCCAACACCTCGTACCACTTTGGAAAATTCAAGAGTTAGATTTCAGTAAGAAAATTGCCACCTATGCTCATTTTTTTTCACTCCATTAATTTGTTCGTGTCCTTTTTCTCTCTCCTTAGATGCTCGTTATTACTTGATGCAGATGAAATTCGAAGAATGGGTTATTGGTAGCGAATTATCCCTTCATTTTGCGGAATCCCTGGACGAAAAATCCGGTTTAATGATTAATCGATATGGTGAAACTTATTTCAATATATTTCGAGTGAATTTGCATCAACGACTGAAAGACTATGCCATAGAAACCCCCGAACAGTCATACGTGCCTATTAAGGAAGAACTCTGCGTGGCTAGATTCGGTTAGTTTTTTAAAAAATTTTTGGTCTGAGGGAAATGTTATGTAAATTCGACTATTTTTTCACCTTGAGTCTTCGGATTTTGCTCGTCATTTTTTACTCAGGTTCTTCATTTCTGATAATGGGATTACTACCGTTGGTTTAGTTGCTGGTCTTCCCTCAGGGAGGCTCGAGGGGGATTCTGTTATCTCCAAAATAATTTTCAATTATTTAATTAACAATTTTAATATAATTAAAAATTGATCTATTTGATTTACCTCAAATGAATACAAAATTTTTGGGGTATTTTTGTCTTTTATAATTGTTTCACATTTCTAATTAAATTCAAATCAGAACATCGCTAGTTTTCTACCATTTCGAATGGCAGAACCTTAAAAAAAAATTTAAGCGAAATCTGAGGACTTGAGGCAAAAAAAAAAAATGTTGAATTGACACATAAAACTCTCAAATGATTCGCGTGTATGTGTTAATATTTTATACTAATGGAAAATTTTACTGTTTCTTTGCAGAGGATAATTGGTTTAGAGCTGTTTGCACTCACGCCGATCCTGGCAAGCCAATCGAGCTTCAGTTTATCGATATCGGGTACAGGCGTACTGTACCTCATACAGATATACGTCGTATGCACTCAGATTTCCTGAAGCATCCAGCTGCTGCTATATTCTGTAACGTAGTCAGTAAGTATATTTGGCTGGTCAACTACTACTTTGATATATTTCCACATTCTAACTCTTTTTTCTTTGTTTAGATTACCAAGATTGCCGTTCTTTGCCCGAACTCATGGGCAGAGTGTTGAAAAGATGCAGAGTGCTGCGTAAAATCGAAGAAGGCGGATACGACATCCAAGTCGTCAATTTGAGAGCTTTTCAGTGAAGATATAATACTCAACAAGATCTTTGATACCGTTCAAGTGACTGATCCCAAATGTTTTTGTATTTTTAGACTAATTTTTTTTAATTTGAGACTTCCACGAAGAATTATAAGTGGCGGATTTGATATTAGTGTGATTCATTTTGAGAAATTAATTATTTTGTAATGTTCTAAAAAATTAATCTCAGGTACACGAATATCTGAATGGCTGCTGCTGCAAACGTGTTCGTAGTTCTAGAATTCGTTATACAGTTTGTGTTTTGTTAAAGTTTTTTTTTTGTTTATGATTCAATAAAGTTTGCATTTTTTTTATTTTTGAAAATTCGAGTTTCTTTTTAATTATGAAAATAGAACATTGAAACGAGATTATTGTCATTTTTTAATCTTGATTTTAAGAGAAATAATAATGATTCCTTGATATCTTGACATTTGATAATTAAATTGTGGAAATGATTTGGCTCAAGATTGTTTTTATCTGAAAAAATGTCGACTCGAGGAGAAAACACCATTAGTCATCACCTCATCAGTCATAACTTTACCCCTTATCCAGTAGTCATACTCCAATCAATCAGTAAAAATTTGTATATTACGTAAAATATCACAGGTATGCGAATTTACAGATTTCATTCGAGTTATTTATAAAACTTACAAGCCAATTTGGTATTAGTAATACTATTAGAAATCGATTATAAATTTAACGAAAAAAAAAAACAAATAAAAAACGAACAAGAAAAATCCTCGTTTGTGAAAATTTTTGATTAGATCAGAAAAAAATTACGTATCTTCCAAAATAGATAAATAATCGGTTTTAGAATATTTTTTACCAATTTTAAACGATTTTTTCAAAACATTTTCACAATCGAGGGGAAAGAAAAATAGTACCTACATCGCAAAAGAAAACTCAAACGAATACGAAAAAAAGCATCAATATAATAAGCAAGAACTTTTTTTCCTAATTCGTTTAAATCAGGATCACGAACAGATACTTCTCGTCACGCTCTAGAATCTGCTACACAGAGAAGAGACTTGGTTGATTAAATTATTCAACTGCTTCATATCCATAACCACTTCGCATGGTTCACGAGTAGCCTTTTCTGGACTGCAAGGTAGAATGAGTTTTCCAATAATCTCGCATTGGTCAGGGGTGTTCAAAATCTGAATATAAAATTATAATGAGCAAAATAGTAATAAAATAATACTTTTGAAAGTGATTTGTAATTCTATATTATTCATATCGATTTTACCTTTTTAGCTCCTGGGGCTGGGAATGTAGCAAAATCTGTTTTTATTGCGAGCGAAGGATTTTTCTTCAGGGCCAACTGATGATAACGTTCCTGAAATGAAATTATTCTCGATTAAAATTGCAATATTACTCAAAAAAATTTACGTCAATGCAAAAATTACGTCATGTCATAATGGAACGAATTTTATTTGTCACAATTTTATTGAAATACTATGTTCATAAAATACCAACCCAGAGTTTTGCAGTGCGATGCTCGATTGACTTAGTTTTCTGTACTTCTTCAAATAGGAACATGGCTGGATCATCTTTCAGAGAAGTAGGTAAAGTACCAGGAACTCGTTTGCTCAAGTCTACGACTCTAGGAAGAGATACAAACGTAGTGATATCCTGAAAAAATTTCAAAATGAATAATTGATGAAAATCGATCTAAAACCATTTCTCTCATTTTTGAAGTAAAAAAAAGCAGTATTCGGATAACAAAGCTCGAAAGTTCTAAATTGACGACGGATTCGGAATTTACCAGGAATTGAGAAAAATAAACAAAAATCGAGAATTCTCTGTATCATTTTTTTCGACCTCAATCGACGTATTAAGAGTCGAAAAGAGAGAATTAAACAATGAAATGACGAATCCAACTGCAAACAATTTTTGAGACTACGTATTTAAAAAAAAAAAATCAATTTAGAGGTGAAATCGGGCCTACACTTTTGAGAACAACGTCAAAATTGAAATTCGAATTCAAGTTCCACATACTTAAAATATTTCAAAAATGGCCAAAAATTGGAAAAAAAACATTCAACTGACGCTTGGACTCGAAGAATACAATTTTGTTGTATTTAATGATTCCGTGTCAAAATTGCAATCGATTGGCAATTTTGAAAGGTGTCGGCTGAGAAAATGACAATTTTTGAGCAACACGTGTCTACAATTTCGGAACTTGAAGGATTTTCAGGAAAAAAAATTCAACCAACTGTTCTCCCTCAAAACCGGATTTCTAGCCGAAAATTGACCAAATGTCGAGAACGAAACGCAAGTACATGGAACTGAAGCCGAATTTCGATACTAGAATTCCATTTCAATATTATTTACTCACATGCATCAATTTTTTAGTATCATTTTCCAATTCAATGATTTCTTTGTCAATTTCAGAATCTTTCTTGAAAATCTGTAATTAAAAAATGAAATAATAAAAATCATATCATCGACGATATGAAAAAAAATCTATAACTCGATCTACCGGAATTGGTTCCAATTTACGTAACATGTTCTTCAAACGATCAGTTTCGAGCTCAGATCGACGTTGTTTTTCGCGAGCCAACTCTCCTCTCAGCCAACGAATCTCATTAATGAGGAACGGATCGGACGTAGCGAACCCAGGAGCCGACGTAGGTGAGCCAAGACCCATACTGGTATGACCTGAACAAAAAATATCAGATTGTTACAATCAACAAACAAAAATACTTTTTCGAGCCTAAATCAACCGTAAAATTACCAGATACGCCCGAAGTAGCAGCATTTTTGGCGATTCCTTCGATCAGTACTTTTTTTGAATACGTCTTCAATTTATCCTTTAATTCGCCTTTTTCGCTTTCCAACGAATCGATATCAGCTTGCAAATGATCCATGGTCTCCTCGAATTCGGTCTCTTTTCGTTTCATAAGCTGATTGGCTTCTTCGAGTTTACGCTACAAAACGAATTTAATCAAAATCTATTCACGAGCCGACATACCAAGTAAAATTTCCATACTTGGAATTACAAATCTACCCACCTGCAGTTTTTGTATATTCATTTCGTAATCTCGAACAGTATTGGCGAATTTACCATCACTATTGGCCAGCTTCTTTTCGGCGATATCTTTTCTAATAGTGAGCTCGCCAATTTCTTCTTGTTTGTTTCGAAGAGCCATTTTTAATTCTTTTATATCGTTGTCTTTACCGTCGAGTTTCTGTTTTAGAGCTTTCGCCTGTTCTAGCTCATTTTTCACTTGGGCAGCTCGCAATAGAATCGGAGGCGGTACTGGTTTATCTCCTTTATCAGCAGCGATTGCGCCGGATCCCAGTTGAGATTCCACGTCCTGCATGGCTTGAGCAATATTGGCGATTTCGTTGGCGAAATAATTCATCGAATTTTTCAAACATCCGATGGCGCTTTGACCGGTCGACGATTCGTCCCAGATTTTATCGCAGGAGGCGTTCGCTATTTCCAAGAGTTTCTCCGGCGAGAGGTAAATTTCATCTGGAAAAATAAGACGGAGATTACGAGTAATTAACAGAGGAAAAATGACGATGAATTATTAAATGTGAGAATATTATCAAAAATGTTTCGCCTCGGATTGAGAATGAGTATTCATCGAGTTGAATAAATTCTCACCAAGAGAACGATAAAGTTTAATTTACTTCCGATGCGACGACCTCGAGAATAAATTTGGATAAAAACGAGGTGCTTGAAGGAAGTGATTAAATAATTCGATCTATAAAACGATTTTTTCAGAAAAAAAAGACTAGAGGAATTTCATTTCACAAAAAATGACTCATTTTCAAAAGTTTTTGGGCATGTTCAAAAATTTCAAATTTGATCAGAGCTAAAAAATATATTGAAAAATTGTATAGTAAGTATATTCACGAATTTATAACAGCAATTACAAAAAAAGAGAATTCGTGCTGAGAATAAAATTTCTTTGTTTCGTTTTTTTTTCTACTATTCGTGATTTTTTTTCATAATCGATTTTGGTGAAAATTTAACAAAAAATTCAAGAAGATTAATCTGAAGGTCATACTATGCCTTTAAATATTCTCAAGGGCCCAAACTCAGAAATCATGATGTCTACTAGATCTGAAAAACAAAAATTCATGCTATTTCCATAATTTTTCTAGGTATTTTCACGTAATTGTTTCTCACTTTAATTTCGCTCAAAAAATATATTTTTTTTTTAAATTTAGAAATTTCTTGCTTTCTGCTGTAAAATTATTCAAATTTTTGTATTTTCTGATTTTCTTGCCCCGGAGATGAAAATTTTTTCATTTCTTAGTTTTTCTTGGTTTTTTTTTCTTGCCAGTAGGTAGACATCACGAAAACTTGACATTATTGATTTTTTTTTAAATTTCGATCTGTCTAAAATTTCAGAAAAATAGAAAAATTGATTAATAGCCATATCAGGCACCTAAGTGCAACAAAAAGTGTCCCCAGTTCAGAACATTGGAAAATTTTTGAAAAAAGAAAATCATATCATACATTTCAAGGGTTCAAAGCCCTATTTAGAGCATTTAAAAGATTGGTAGAGCCATAAGATTGCCTTTTTTAATCACTTATAGGAAAAAAAATACACTTAAACTTGATTTCGTTCAAAATAGAATCGTTGTTTCGCCTCGGATTGAGAAAAATACACATTGCAAGCGTACATTCTCACCAAGAGAACGAAAATTGATCTACTTCCATTGCGACGACCTCGTTCACGAATTCAAACGAAAAACGAGGTGCTTACAGGAAGAAAAATGGAATTTAATTAAATTTCGTTCAAAATAGAACCCTGTTTCGTCTCGGATTGAGAAAAATACACATTCAAGCGTACATTCTCACCTAGAGAACGAAAATGAATCTACTTCCATTGCGACAACCTCATTCACGAATTCAAACGAAAAATGAGGTGCTTATAGGAAGAAAAATGCAATTCAAATTGAATTTTGTTCAAAATGGAACTCTGTTTCGTCTCGGATTGAGAAAAATTACGCATTCAAAGCGTACATTCTCACCTAGAGAACGAAAATTAATCTACTTCCATTGCGACGACCTCGTTAACGAATTTAAAACAAAAAACGAGATGCTTATAGGAAGAAATCACGAGATTAAAATGTCAAATCGGCCCAACAACTTCTGTATCGCCTCGGATTGAGAATTAATACGCATACAGAGCATATATTCTCACCTAGAGAACGAAATCTTGATTTACTTCCCTTGCGACGACCTCGTTCACCAACTTCGACGTAAAACAAGGTGCTTTTTTAGGAAGAAAACAGTAAAAATAGTTTCAATCGATGTTTCGTCTCGGATTGAGAATAACTACACATTTAAAGTGTATATTCTCACCTAGAGAACGAAAATTAATCTATTTCCATTGCGACGACCTCGTTAACGAATTTAAAACAAAAAACGAGATGCTTATAGGAAGAAATTCCGAGATTAAAATGTCAAATCGGCCCAACAACTTCTGTATCGCCTCGGATTGAGAATTAATACGCATCCAGAGCATATATTCTCACCTAGAGAACGAAATCTTAATTTACTTCCCTTGCGACGACCTCGTTCACCAACTTCGACGTAAAACAAGGTGCTTTTTTAGGAAGAAAATAGTAAAAATGGTTTCAATACATGTTTCGCCTCGGATTGAGAATAAATACGTATCATCGACGTATATTCTCACCAAGAGAACGAAAATTTACTTTACTTCCGTTGCGACAACCTTCGAAAGAAATCACATCTATCGTAGGTGCTTTTAGGAAGACTTATAATATTCCACGTCGATCTCCAACCATCGAACACAATATCGATGTTTTCAACGAACCTGTGGTTAAAGCAATCTGACTAAAAGCTGTTTTCGCAATATCACGCAATGCTCTGGTCAATTTACTAGCACAAATACTAGTTTTGAGTAAATTCGTAGCTAAATCTGCGATCGGTAAATTGGCTACGTCCGATACAGCAGATATACGTCTTCGAATTTGTTTCAGATGCTGTTGCATTACTTCGGCAACAGTAGACAGATGCTGGCACAAAGGCGACATATCGCTCGTATCATTGGTCTACAGAAAAAATCGAAAGAGTAAAAATTAGACAATCGATGAAATCATACTTCGAGACAAAAAAAAATACCATACGAACTTGTATGAGAGCTTGAACGATAGCAACATCCGTACGAATACTATCACAGGCTGTGGAGAATGCGATCGTGTGATCGAGAAGCAACTTGGTCTGATGGAGAGTTGTATCGCCAGATGAGAGCAGCAGCAACGTGTGCATTGTGTTGAAATAGTTGACACATTTTTCCAAATTTTCGCTTCGGACATTTTCATCCAGCTGCGTTCAAAAATACCAAAATTAGGAATCTTTTGATCAATATAGAAAATTGTTTTACAAATCATTCGTTTTTCATTACCTGATCGGTTTTTAATAATTCGATATAACTGTCCAAGATTTTTTCTTGCTGACTCATCTCTGGATAGGAAGCACCAGCTTTCATCAATGTTTCCGGAGTACACGTATTTAATCCATACGTGAACTGATGCAACACAGCCTAAAAATTGTAATAAAAATGGTTTTGAAAAATGAATAAAATTACGAAATAAAATAATCCATACGAAAAATTATAGTATCAAACCTGTAGCAAATGCAAATGATACGAAATTCGACACCTCGAAGCGAATTGTTCAGCGGTATGACCTTTGACCAGTTCACCTTTATTGGATAACTCGACCGATGGGAATTTATCACGAAGCTGCGACAACAATATTTCACTTTTCCATCTTAGACGAGTGATTAGCACTAGCATAAGTAAGGCGTCGTTATCTCCTGCAAAATGAATAAGAATTATTTAAAAAATCAGTTCAAAAGAAGATGGCACGTAAACAACTTTAAATTACCTCCTCTGGTCATGAACGAATCCGGCATGTAAGCGATCAGATATTGAATATGTTGCTGACCCTGCTGAACTTCCATTCTACGAAGTTCCAAATCGATTGCTCTAGCTTGAGCTTTCGTCTCGGCGAACATTTTCTGCAAAAAAAATCATCACAATTTTAGCCATCGTTCGTTGAACGAAAGATACAAATTATCAAACGAATTTGAAGTTACTTTAAAGTCGAGCATATCAGGTATGGACATTTTCATCGAGTCGTGGTAGATGGATTCCTTTTGCAGCTGGGTTTGTAGCTCTTGACATTGATCTTGTAATTTTTGAACGAGTTCTCTAAACTTGACGATGGTCAATTCGCGATCGGCTAAGGCTTCTAAAGCATTTTCTTTTTCTCGCAGAGCCTGTAAAAAATTATAAATAATAATTCAAGAGGATCTACGAAGATAAACGTTTCGATGAGAAACAAAATAGATACCTCTCGAGTAGCTACATTGGCCAAATCGACTTCTTCTCTTAGCTGTAACTCTAGTTCTCTGCTGTCTTCTTGCAGCTGATCGTTAATATCCTGTAATTCTTCTAAATCGGCCACAGCTTCTTGTAATTCTTTAATTTTATCTTCCAAGCCGAGCTTTTGTAATCCTAACTGTTCGACCATTTCCTCAGCTCCCAAGGCAGCATCGACCTGGAACCCAAATTCAATTTTTTACCAAGTCGATTATTACTCTGAAAGAATTATTAAGTCGAATATTTCTCGAAAAATCACCTGTTCGTGTAATTCAGCGATGGTGTTCTCTAATTCTGCAATCTTGGCTTGATATTTTTCACTAGTCTTACGTAACTCGGTGTTTTCATTCTTCTTATCGTCCAAATCTTTCTGCAATTTTTGTGTTTCGTGTTTTTCATGGGCAGATAAGTCGCGCATTCTAAAAAATCAAACACAAGGTAATTATTTTCAATCCTGTATAAACTATTAGAGCTGAATTCGATTGCTGCACCTGACGAGAGTATCACGTAAACGAAGATTTTGCTGTTCGAGTTGTTTCATTTGATAGGAACTAGCTGCAGCACCGATTTCATCGCTTTCACCCGAAGAAGCTCCGATTTTATCGAATTCTGCTTTTAATATTTCAAAATCTAACGTAAGCTCTTCAATTTTCTCTTTCGCTTCGGTCAATTCTAATTGTAAAGTTTCAGCCTGAATAAAAAATGAAAATTTTAGAACAAAATAACGAGTTGTTTCGAGCTAATTAGAGATATTACCTTTTCTTCGGCCATTTCTTTGTCAAGAGTGGCCATCTCCAATGCATCAGCGATATCGGATAAATCTTCGTGAGCCTGAACAGCCTCCTCTTTCTCTTTTTTAATCTGCTCAAGTTCTTTTTTCAGCGCAGCTTGAGATTCCATAATTTTAATTTTAAATTCCGCGGCTTGATCTAGCTTCAATTTCAACGAATCATTTTCGTATACTTTTTCTTTATGTTTAACTGTAAAATTATTAAAAATTAGAAATAATACGAAATGAAATTCAGAAACTTGAAAAAAATGATACAAACCTCTGAGAGTTTCCAATTTCTCACTGAGATCTTGAATCTGTGCTTTCAAACCTTCGTGTTCGATCGGATCGATGAAGGCAGCTTGAGGAGTTCGTTGGGTCTGAACGACTGGCGACGTTATCACTTGTCCTGGAGTAAACTGCGGCTTTAAGGTTTCAACAAAACCAGTCTATAAAATTATTAATTCGATTATTCTTTCATTTAAAAAATTCAACCATCACCACGGGTTAGTAAACATATTCGCAAGTCAGAATAATCTAGCTTTTGTAACGATAGCGAACGTTATCAAAAATTAAACTTTTTCGCACCAAATGTTAGTAAATAAGCTGATAAATACACAGGCAAGCGAAGAACGACCATTTTTACACAAATAGCGCGTGAGATTACAGGGTTACAACGTGTTCCAATATTACAAGTACGGATTATCGGAGGGATAAGTTCCTTCGGATGAAAATCGCTTGAATCACAACGATATAGATTAATTCTGGTCACAAAATTCTGTTCGTATTCAAAAAAAAAAAAAAAAAGGCAAAATGCAATTCAATTAACACACGTGACAAGCTCAGCAATAATACACTCGCATCACCTACACCTATACGGTGAAAATTTTTTAAAAAATCGATTCCAGTTAGACTAATTTCACTCAAGTGTTATTAATAGTACACGATTATACGAGAAACATACAAAGCCGCGATTATTATAGCACAAGAGAATAACGAAAATAATTTACAGGTAAAAAATTAAAACAATAAACAAAACAACAACAAAAAAAAGAACTGAATTCTTGATAATTTACTTGTTCGTTATTTGCGGGATCATCTTTATCATCACCCGTTAAAGATTTGGTAATAGGTATACGCGACTTGGATTTCAGGACCGGAGTAGAAAGACTGAGTCTCGATTTCGGCGCACCTTTTGTGTTGGAAGACGAAGACTGAAAAAAAATTAGCCAAGGAATACAGGATAGGCTAATGTAACATTCAACAATTAAAAACCGATACGAGGAAATCGAACACGACGCTATCAGGTTGACTAAAGTATTCTTAAAATGATTTCTCAAGCTTATTAAAAAGCCAATACTTCCACCGGTACGCCCGCGTCCCTCATATCACCGTTCATTCGTAAAATGATAAGTTAATTCATGCTAAAAATCGAATTTCTATCTACGATTCCCTTTTCCCCATCATTTTCAGTTCAGGTAAAATAATTCTCAAGTTGGAAAAAATATACGTAGGCGAATCGACGTGACAGCTGCCAACTACTTATCTATTTTCAAAGCAAGCAAATCAATAAAGAAAAACGTCTACTAATTTTCATATCGTATTCACCATCTACGTCTTCAAATACGTGCCTCGACAAAATGATAAAAATATGAGACGAAACGAAGGATAAACAATGCTAACAAAAATAACAAAATTTAACGAAGGAAAGTGAACAGCGAAAAAAGCACTCGTTCGATCATTCCAATAACTTACCTCTACAAAAGAAGCTCGTTTTAATAGAGATTCTCCGGGCACAGGTGGAGCGGTATGTAATCCACGTACATCTTCTCTGCTTCGAGAAGACGCTGGTGTCGTGGGAGTTCTTCCAGTAAAGGATAACTGCGAGCTGGAGAAAAAACACCGGATTAAAATGAAGTCACATCGAATCAATTCAACAATGCGATGTACCTGCTGTATCGACTTTTTAATCCCGAACGCGTTGAATCGTCGAGGACCTTTGATTTAGATAAATCTACTTTATTACCGGATTCGTCGATCAATGACAGATGAGACACGCGGACAAAAATCCCATGATTGTCTTCGCACTGCGATCGAATTATTAGGAGTAAAGAATACGATCGAATAGTTTATGGCGAACGCAACGATAAATACCTCGAAATAAGTCCTGCCTTGAACGGTGCCATTATTTTTTCCCTTCGATTCGTCGAGAATAACGCCGACCCATTTACCAGGAGCGAATGAAGTTGTACCGATGAATGCGACGGTGCCTTTGGTATCTTTACCGGTCACCTCGACCTTACTGCCAACTTGTAAAGTGGCCATCTGGCTTTCAAAAATCAAGAAATACGATATAAATAATGCTTAATAATGTCTGAAAGTAGTGAAACTATGCCGTAAATGTAAACTTTACCTTAACGAAGATGCAGCGTGTGATGTTATAGGCGATGTGATTTGTCCATAACACAAGATTTTTAGAGATTTTTCATGATGAGATTTACTTTGAAGCAAAAGTATTAAAATCAAGGTTTAAGCGCATAATATGAACAATTTTCTTTTAAAACTAGAAAAGAGATCCAAAAGGAACAGAAGGATAGTAAAATAAATTGAATTTTTTATTTTTGTCAAGTCGTCAAGTCAAGTTCGTTCATTTTGTTATACATGATACCTGGTTCAACTTTTCAGCCGTGTTTTTTGAAATATTTTCAGAAGTTGCAAATAAACAACTACAGGAGCGCTAACTACTACTTACTGAAGTTTTTTTTTAAAAAAATAAATTTAAAAAAATATTGTGTTGAAGTTGATTAAATTTGAAAGTTGAAAATTTATTTAAAGCAGCATTCAAAGTTTTAAAAACATTACAAAAATTTCGAGAAAATAAATATAAAATTTTAATTTTTAATTACCAACTTTTTCACAATTGCGAATTGCTTTCTCCAAAACTTTTATCTTTATTTTTTAAAAATTTCTTCAAAATTGAAACCTTTCCCACTAAAAAGACAGTTCTTAAATTTTTTCTGAACTTGAAAAAAAAAATCAAATTTATGTTTTCATTTTCTTTTTCCTTAAAAAAAATCTAAAAAAAAAAACGAAATTAAAGCTGAAAAAATTTTGAGGCAAATTGCATTTTAAAAAATTATATTGATACTTGATAGAGATCGATGATTGATAGAATGATAGAAACATTTTTATTTTAAAATAGGATATACCTAGACCTACTCAGCTTTGATAAAAATTTTGGATTAAGAAATCAAGAAAATTATGGTTGAAAAATTCTGAATTTGGATTGCTAATCAAGATCGATAATGTGTTAAGTAATGTAATTCCCATTAAGCAATTAAGCATACCTACTTACCTACACCTGGGTATTTCATACACACAATTTTTTTAAAATTAAATTCAATATAGCTGCATATTTTTTTCGATGATTATTCAATTCAAGATACCTATTTCTTCTTTCCCTCACATCATTTTGATTTTAATTTGCTCTCCACTGTTCTCTTAAATTTTTTACCCTACCTACCTACGCGTTAGGCCAATGTAGGTAGGTAAGTAGTAGGTACGGATTTTTAAATGTAGAGAGTAGAGACGCTAGAGACCCAGATTCAAATCCTAGGTAGAGTGAAAAATTTAAGAGAACAGTAGTGAACAAATTAAAATCAAAATGATGTGAGGGAAAGAAGAAATAGGTATCTTGAATTGAATTATCAATTATTTATCATCGAAGAAAATATTCAGCTATTGAATTTCATTTTTAAAAAATTGTTTAAATTTTATTATATTAACCTCCTTAAAGTTATAGCTAATCATTTTATTTAGAAAAAAATTATAAAATTTAGTCTCGGTTTCTGAAATTTTACCTTTGCCAACCTCAACCTTGAAAGAAAATATTTTTTCAATCATTAGGTATTGCTGGAATGAAATGAAGAACGAATTTCAACATTTTTCTTTACTTAGGTACACTTAGATATTTTGCAAAACATCTTCATCTTCATTTTATGGCTAATTCTAACTAAACATAATCGTATAAATTATATAAACATTGCTAAAAGACTGATAATTTTTGTGTTTTTGTGATGAAGTAAGCATTTTTACTTCCTCCAGCTTCCAGCTTTGAAAAATAAACATGAAAATGGCTCACATGTATTTTAGATCGACTGTATCATTGGTAGATATATCTGAGCTTTCGATCGAGCTACTACGTTTATCTATCAAAGCCTGGCGTCTCAATCTTTCTCTATATTCGCGATAAAAATTCCTTTTAACGACACCATCGACGATAAATTTACCATCTCTAAGGTGGACCCGTTTACCTTCTTTTCTTAATCGTTTCGCTTCTGGAACGAATTTCTGTTGTTCCAACATTACTTCTCTTGGTATAAAACTTTCGACTTTGTAACTTCCGCACCTATGAATTTTTCTTCTTCTTAATACCTCCTTCTTAAATGCGTACGTCTTAAAGGTAATTATGACAGGACGTTTCCAAGTTGGATCGCTACCTATCTTCGTTACAGCATCGATTTCCTTGTATGTAACATGTATACCGAGATAATCTTTCAAAATGAGATCGTATACTTTTTTCACTATGTCTAAGTTGTCGTTTATATCTGGATCGAAATTGTAAATGATAATGTCACGGTTTTCTTCGTCGCTCTCGCTTCTAAAAAAAAAATGAAAAAAAGGGCAAAAAATGACCATATTTATAAATATTTTATTGCAAAATTGAAACAAATAACCTACTGATGGGATTTATAGGTACATATAGGTATTTCAAAAAAAATGTACATTGTAATTTATTTTGAAAAAAAAAATTAATTAAGAAATAGCAATACTGATAATGAGAAATTTGTCATACACTGAGGAATCTTTTTTACTGTATGTATAAGTACAATTTTAGATGCATGCTCCTTGCCTTTTGGTTTATTGGGCTACATATGCATACCTATTACCTACTTACTACAGATTACAGACATTAAAGAATTCGCCAACTTGATCACAAAATTTCTACGCGTACAAATACTGAGGCCCGCTAAAATCACCAAATGCTCTCCGCTCGTCCTTCATTTTGTTTTTATTGAAATAAGAGTCATACTTGCCACTTTTCTGCTTCTTACGATTATTGAAGTTGTTCGCCGGCAGCCGAAACTTCCTCGTTTTATACGTATCCATACGAGTTGCTCTAAATTGCTCGAAAAACACTTGAAAATTTTCCAGATTCGCGTCTATCTTCACTCGACCATTCACAATTAATTTCGCATCCTGAATAATGGCGTGATGTCCTTTACTCCTGAATTCTCGCATCAGTGGGAAAAGTAACTGTTGCCGATCTCGGAGCTTTTTCGATAAATAAGTCTCAATCGTGTAAGGACGACCTCGTAAATTACCCCTCACTTTAAGTATATCTTGCTTCGTCTCAGGCGATTTCAATTTTACGGAAATTGGCGACTTGGCCGACTTCAGTCCGTTCAACGCTCTTGATCTCAGTCTAATTATGGTCGAAACGTCATTGTTACTCAAGTTTAAATGCAAATCATTCAACAAGTTTAGAAAACTTCGCCTCAGTTCACTTCCTTCCAAGCTCGCATTAAACCCGTACACGATTAAGAGATTTCTTGTTCTATAAAAATAAAACAAATCGTGAATTATGCTTATTCAGCTAACTAACTTTTTTTTACCTATCAAGCTCATTTTTCAGTAGTGACTTGCTCAGCATTATCTATTCCTTCAGTTTGCCTGTAGACATTCAGTTCTCCTGATGCTGATGTAGGTATCTACTTAGTTCTTGGCCCTCTGAACTATTTTTTTTTTTTTGACAATAGGATGAAATTGAATTAAATTCTGGGTTCCAAATGAGTGTCATTATTTTATCTGAAGGATTCAAATTTTAAGGAGGTGCAATTTTTCAGTTTTGATAAATTGGGAGATTAGATAAATTACATATCCAACCTACCTACTGGCGTTTTGATTTTTGAAAATGATTTTTTCTAACCCCTGAGTAAGCCAAAATTTCAACTTCTTGAGTTGATAGGTAGGTATTTCGATTTGTGATGAATTTTGAAAACATGAAAAAAATCAGCAGAAATGATATTTTTGAAAAAAAAAAACGATTTTTCATCTAAATTTTTAAGAAAAATTATATCTTTATCAAAAAAGTCTACCGGCTGAACTCGAATTTGACCTATTTTCAGATTTTCTGGAGGCTCCAGCGCTATTTCAATTTTCTCCAGTATTTTTCAGTTTCTCCAAATGAGGCGCATGACCAGTTAAAAATCAAGTTATTTGCTTCGTTTCAACTAGTACGACGAAAATTACTCCCAACTCAATTTCTAGACAAATTAAATAGGTAAGTACCTAAAATGTTTATTTTTACGTGCTTTTAAATCGGAAAAATCCAAAAATCATTGAAATCAGTGAAATTATCAAGCCCACCAATCTCGTCTCTGAGAATGAACTTTACCTGTCGTATTTGACCCCTCCCCTCAATTGAAATTCGACCATTTCCAGCTATTCTGGAGCTTCCAACGCAATTTTGACTTTTTCTAGAATTTGTGAATCTCAATTTGGCAGCTAAAACATGAATTCTTCCCACCAATGATCGAAAAACGATATGATTTTTGTATTTAAAAAAAAAAGGTACTTACTACCTACATATTCGAAATCCTTCCTGGTTAAAATTTCAGCTATCTGTTGGTCTCACGATTTTTGGGAAATTTTTGAAAATTCAAATGAAAGTTTTTTTTTTAGCGAAAAATCGAGTTCTGAAAAAATACTGTCTTTTGGATAAATTCAAAAATAGGTACTGCAGAAAATCAAAACTCCGCTGAAAGCTCCTGAATATAGGTAGTCAAATTCACGTTTGGCAAATCAATGTTTAATATCGAATCTTTTCATCAAGTTCGATAAAAAAATACTCATTTTAAATCTTTTTTCTTTTTTCTATTGAAAATCCCGTTTTTACACACATCAAAAATTCGCCAAAAACCGAGATAATCACAACTTAGGTTATTTCAATTTTAGTTGCCCTTTTTGAATTTTTTTTAAAAATATTGCAGCCCCTTCCAATTGGAGACAAACAGTTCAAATTTGTTTCTTTGCAAGTACCTAATGCACAAAATTTCATACCTTTGGCATATAAAAATAATTCTCCATCTCCCAAAATTTAGATTATGTTTGGTATTTCTTCATATTGTCAAAAAAAACCACAATATGTTCATAGATAGAAATCTACCCCAATACCAAACCTATCTCTGTTAGTTACAGCACTTAAACTCGCATAAAGCAATTACTTTTGATCCACGTTTCACTTCTTTCATACAATACAATTATCTTATCACAATAATTACATACCTATTTATAATTAAAAATGTTATTTTTAGCTTTACCTAAGCAAAACTGTAAGCAAAAATTTTCATGGAAGCCTTCTTGCCTGACAATTTAGTAAAAAAAAATCCAATTGAGAAATAAGGGACAGAAGATGTCACTCAAAGCAAGTGTGTGTTTTTTTAAAATAAAAATGATGAAATAAAATCATCTAGGTAAGTAGCTATCAAAATCGCCAAAAATTGAACAGATTTTGAAATCAGAAATGAAAATAGGTAAGTAGGCTGCTACTTCACTAAATAAAGTACCTACCTAAATACCCTGATCTGTTTAATGGAAAATACCCGTTACATTGGTACTTTCTACCGAAGATGTCTTCTTAGTAACGGTGTAATTACCACTTCGCAAAAGCTTAAGACGTTGAATCAGGTAATCAACGTTTTCGATAATTTTACCATTAACTATCAACATGCCCTCCCTTATAATGGCATACTTGCCCATTTTCCTATAAAATTTCATAACCGGTATAATATCTTTTTGCTTGAGAAGCGATTCTCTAGATAGATAGTTTTCGATTTTATATCGAAGACCGCGCAATCGTCTTCTATGGAATAGGATTTCGTCTTTGATTTGTCGACTGCGTAATTTGACCAAGACTGGTCGTTTATAATCGATGTCGTTTCCCATTTTTTCGACAAAAGTAATATCTTCGTGTTTCACTTTAAGACCCATGATATTCTTAAATATGGTAAAAGCACAATCTTTGATGTCGGCCACGTCGTTTATTTGCGGATCGAAGCCGAAGATTAATACCCCGTGTATCATACTGCGGGCAAAAATAAAAATAAATCATTTATTGTGGAAATTTGCATTAATAAAAGCGATACCTACTTAGCTAATGATGTATAAATAAGCCCAAGTGAAAATAGTCATAAATGATTTTGTGAGAGATGGTGCATGAGTAGGTGTTAGGTAAAGGTAGAATTTTTAAAACATTGGTTGATGAATTTTTGAATTGTTAAAAAGCTGATTAAATTTTATTAAAATTCAGAAAATTTAACGAACGATTTGATTTCAAAAATGTTGATAATTTTTTAACCCCTATGAGTTTCACTGATCGAATTAAAATTTGGCATAATTATTTGAAAATTTTATTGAAAAAAATTGATAAATTTTTGAAAAATGAAATGACAAATTTTCGAAATATTGTTCAAATTTCATCAAAACTTCGACAAATTAAAAAAAAAAAATAGCATTGTAGCATTGAAATTAAAATTTACATACTCACGTTATAATTATTTTAAAAAAGAGCAAATTTTGTTTCAATTGAAAATTGATTTTCTAGAAATTGTGAAAAATTTTTGTTTTCGAAAAAGCTCAAGAAAATATTGGATTTTTGAAAAAATGTACCTATGAAACTTTTCATTTACAATGATCGAAGATAAATTTTATTCTGAATTATAAAAGAAGCAATTTTTTATTTAAAAAAACCAGACTGAAAATTTCTCGGAGAACTTGTCGAATACCTATTTACAATTTTACATGTTATAGAACGAAGAGCTAAAGGTATCTGCATAGAAACATCGAGTTTCTTGGGTAAATTTTTACCATACGTGTTCAGCTATATTCACCTACCTCAGATTGAATTCAGAAATTTAAGCACATTGCTCCACTAGACGAAATGCTGACAGATTTCAAAAACAGAGACAGTAGGTAATTTTGTGCATAATAAACCAGTTTTTTTCAATTTTTTTAGTTTTTATTTTTTTTTTAAATTTTTACCTACGAATTTTTAAGTAATTTTTTGATTTCAATTTTTACTATAAAAGAGAGGAAGGAAAAATACCGTCCATTTACGTACCCTGATGAAAAATGCATTTTGATACAGAAGCTATTGAAGTAGAAATTGTCCTGAGTAAGCAAGCTTAATGTTTTTTATTCTTGATGGTTGATGAAGTTGGTTCCCTACAACAGTTAGGTACCAGATAAAAAGATTTAGAAAATGTTACCTACCGATCTTCTTCTTCTTCAGCTTCGTGATACGATTGATTCAAAACTGGTACTCTGCATAGAAAAATAAATCATTGTCAAAAATTCAAATATTTGGTGAGGCAAAATAACTTCTATTTATAATAAATTGGAAGATAATCAACTGGATAGGTAGTTAGGTACCTCGCTGACAAAATAGGCAAATCTAGATACTTACGCGTATGGTGTCGTTTCATAAGTCGGGTCAGCCTTTTTCACAATACGTATTTCGTCAAATACTCTACAATGAAATTCAAAACACATTTAATAGGTACCTATTTGTGAGAGAAGCGAGATTGCTAGGAATTAATAATGCTGATCAGATTTTGCTTACCGTTCACTTTCATCGTCATCTTTATACAAAGAACCAGGTTGACATTTACAAAATATATTCATTACGTTGAAACCGTTGAAATTTGCAAAAATATGACAAAATAGTAAAAATTTATAGTACTTCATGGTTCTACCCGAAAAATGAATGTAACGAATGGAAAATGCAGAATGGAAATGATAAATCCGAATTAATTATTTTTATATTGATAAGTATTCGATTGCGCAGATTAACGAAATTTTCAGATATCAAAATAAAAATTCCTGAGTATTTAGGTAGGTTTTCGTCAAATGTTGTAATTGATCTAATTTTACTTAATGGAATTGATTATTTAATTTTTCAATTAATGGGACAAGGTTAGATCATTGCGCAATACAAAGTAAAAAATTGCAAGAATTGAGAGTTGTGGAATTTCTGTAAAATAAAATGAAAATTTATTCAATTCACTATGCATAAATTTGCCTCTACTACCTATTTTTATGAGAAAATACAAATGCGAGTTATACGTTGGAAAAAATTTGTATATTCACGAGTAAAAATAATATGAGTATACGAGCAGATTTGTACATACAAAAAAAAAAAAAAAAACTACAAAATACCAAATTTATAATTACCTACTTGCAAATCAAATTTCATTGAATAAAGTTTTTGGCATATAAGGAAATAATTTTATTAAATTATTCTTACTAGTATTCACGAGTACATGATCGACGAACAATAATTCATCTTTAACGACAGAAAAGTGTCCAGCTTGACGCAAACCTTTCGCAATTTTTACCAGTTTTCCTATTTTAATCATATCCTCTCTTTGCAGAAAATTCTCAACTTTGATATTAGACAATTTTATGAATCTTCGATGAGCCAGCACGGTTTCTTTTATTTCGAACGATTTCATGGTCAATTGTACAGGTTTACAGGTTTCAGAACCTCGCATCCTTTTCACTGAAATTATATCGGAGGCAGCTAATGTGGCTATTTTCATAGACTCCCTCAGAAATTTCAGTATCCATTGCGAAAGTTCGACTTCGTCTTCGATTGCAGCTGGTACACCATACATGACGATACTGTATCTGTGTTTCACTTCGGTTCCTTTGTTTATACCTTCTAGAAATTCTTCTTCTAATGCCCTAAAATCGATTGAGAAGTTACCCTTTTTTAATTGAATATCAGTGGTAACTTGATTATAATTTTTTATGAATAAAAACTTACGCTTCGGCAGGATCGGTTGCTGTACATTTCGGTGGTAAATTTATAACTATGAAATCATTCAAGTAACATGCTAAAATTATCGAAAAAAATGAACTTAAGAGAAAGTTCATCGCAAAAAAAGTATTGTTTCAAGAATTATTCAATTTCTACCACATATTTTGCAAAAAAGTAAAATATAAAACATGATACATCGGCTCGAATACCTATAGCTCATAGCTGTAATATGCTTCCTAAAAACTGATATTTTTTGATAAGCTTTTAAATGTGATAGGAAGCTTGGTTTAAAAAGCTTCATTTCCGTTTTCCCAGCGTCGAAAGACGCAAAGGTATTCCTTGTGTACCTCGTATAATTTCATTCTCATATGTATAAAGATACATAGTTACATTTTATTTCATATAGGTACCTACTTCTCCCGTCCCAAAATGAATACACATTTGATTGAGTATAAGTTACATAGGTAGTTATTTTAATTTTTTTTTCAAGTATCAATATCAATATACCATCGGTAACGACTAGACGCATTCATAAGTATTTAGATAATGATTTATCAAAAATACTTGGAGTACTAAGTATCTTTATCAGATTTAGAATCAGTAATGAAAAATATGATTCATAATCATTCTTTCATCGCTCATTTCAATTCCAAGTACAGAGGTATCCCCAAACATCACATGGTGAAATTTTGAACACTAAAGATCATTTCTAGAATTTTAAGGAATTTTTAAAGAAAACGAAATCATTTAATTGGCCTGTAATAATCAGTAAAAATAAAAATAGGTAGGTACCTAAAAGTAGACTCAGACAAGCGACTTCAACTGATGATAATATGTCAAGTTTTTCAAAAAGGGAGTAGGTGTAGGTAGGTACCTATGTAGCTGAAAAATGGAAGATCTTTCAAAACGTGACCAATTTTCTAGAAATTAAATGACTTGAAATAAATCGAAGGATACCTACCTGTATGTAGGCCGGTATGTAGGTTTAAGTACTCCTTGGTACTTGAGTAATGTTTATGAATACGGGGCTTAAAAACTTGGTATTTTTTTTCCACAAATTGGGAATTTTTCCATAACTTGAGCGATTTTTCTGGAACTGAAGCATCTTTTTACATAGGTCGAACAATTCTCCGTTATCTAAGAATTGAAGAATTTTCTAAGATCTGAACAATCTTTCAAAAATTACGCAATTTTCTAAAAATTGAAAAATCTTTTAAAATCGAATTTTTTTCAAAAAGTAGAATTTTGTACTGAACAAAAAACATTTAATAGTCGAAAACATTTAAAAAAATTGAAGAATATTTTCCAAAAGTTGAAATAAAATTTTTAGAAATTTGACAATCATGAATGTACTTATATGTATAATGTATTTTCTGAAACTTGGCACATTTTTTAACAAATTCCAAAATTTGAAAAGTTTCTTAAAATTAAAACATTGTATAATTTTGAAAATTTGGTCTTGGTCAATTAAATTAAAAATTTTGAGGAATTGAACAGCGTTTTTATTTTAAAATTTAAATACAAAATTTTTTCTATTCTTTTCAAATTTTGTATTATTTTTCAGCAGATCAGCATTCAGCACTCGAAAGATTTTCCTTTTCCACGATCATCGATTTCAATTCCCAATAACTTTGACGTTTGACGTCTTACGTCTTTGACCATATTTTTTTAAACTAAAAAAAATTGTTCAAAAAATGCTGAAAAAAAAAATAAAAATTGTAAATTGAATTTCCTAAACTTATTTCAGTTTTCCAAAAATTGACAAATTATTCAATTATTGAGTAATTTAAGAATTTTAAAAATTTAATGTATTTTTTTCAAAATCACTAAAATGTAAAATCAGCAATCTTTAAATTAAATTTGAAAAAAAAATTTAAAATTTAAATTAGGTAATTAAGGAAAAATTTAGAAAAATTTAAAAAATTATGATCGAAAAATATGAATCACCCGTTGACCCGTTCATTTGGTTCATTTCATATGAACGACTGATTCGTTTATTTTGGCAACACTGAAAACTGACTTTCAGCAAATTTTTAAATCGAAAATAAATTATCAACACTGAAATCAAATTTGTTTTTTTTCTTGTTTTGATTTTGAATTTTTGATTTCAAATTCATAAATTCGGAATAATTCGGAATTTTGTTTCAAAATTTTTTATTTTGTTCGCCACCGAAAAAGTTGCGTATTAATGTTTTTCGTTGTCAACAGTATCTGTTCAGCACCGTTGAAAAATTCATCTTTACATCTTTATCCGGTTCGTAACACCCAATGAAGAATCTTTATCATTAGATACAAACAAAATGTAAGTTCATTCCGAAATCATACAGAAAAGTAAAATTATCTCACTAATTCCATGTATTTTATTCATTTCAGCATATGGATCAAGTTCGTAATTGAATTAATTAAATCGCCGTACCAAGTATTCTACATGAGCCATGTCCCACGTTCAGTATATCGACGAATTAGTCCGAGAATATCTGTTGTTTCGAGGGTTCACAGCTACTTTGAAATCCTTCGATAATGAATTGAAAGTTGACAAGGATAAAGGTTTTAGAGTAAGCTGATAAATGTAGTACATATTATTAACATCGTAGTCATTATTTTTCGACTTGTTCATTTTCGAATTCTATCCACATTTTCCTGTAGGTCGACCGAATCGTGGATAACCTATTACAGCTGATTTATTCTTACGATTTAGCAAGCTTGAAAGAATTATGGAGTCACTTCGATCAACGAATGTTTTCAAAATTGGAACAAGAATTTCTACCAGGTTCGTACGAAAACTAATCAAATTGATAATTCGGCGGGTGTTCGATTTAACTCATTTTGTTTGTGGTTATAGTCGTGAAGAAGCTGGAATGCGCTGTACTTAAGTTTTATGTTATTAACGCCGTATCGAATAATAAAGTCGATAAAGTAAATGAATTTTTAGCTAAGATGACTAATGAAATACAGGGCCAGCCAGAATGGAAAGATTGGTATGGTATGTATCCTTTTACCAAATTTGTTGATCGATTTAGTTTAGATTTTTTCAACAATGTCACCTATGCTCTGTTTATATTTGCTTAGTTTTGCCTTATATCAAAAATCCCGAAGATAATCAAAATTTTTCAATGTATTTTACGAGACAATGGCAAGATACGTTATTGGTTACGTTGCATAATTTTCTATCATTAGTATATCAGGTTAGTATTCTGTTTTACTGATTTTTTCTTCTCTTGTTCATTCTGTATATTAATTTTGTTGCATTTCAATTTTTTAGTCGATGCCTCAACCTGTATTGACAAACTATGAAAAAGAAGCTTTCAAAATTCGTCAACTTCAAGAAGAAAACGAAACGTTGAAACAAAAACTTGCAACTTTCATCGAATATAAGCAACAACAGCAGAGATTCGCCAATAGCCAAGATAATTCTCACGTACCTCCTGATATCATCGATGATTTTTACGTCATTGCTGCGTGAGTATTTTGTAGTGCTGCCAACGATTCTGTGTCGTGAAATTAACATTTGGTTGTAATTTTCTGCGCAGTGAGACACCGTCGGTGAATAATACCGAAAATACGGTCAAATCTTTGAAAAATTTAATTCGGACGATCGGAGTTGGATTACCAACCAGTCCATTGTTGGGAAGAAAACCAGGTGCATATTTTAAACGTAAATTTCAGTATAGTTTTATGGATCTCTCATAATAATTCGATTGTGATAAATTCCAGCGAACGTGGTCAGTAGTAACGTGAACGTGGAAACCGGTCGAACTACCTCCCAAGAAGGAGGTGGAGGTCGTAGAAAACACACAAAGCAGCGTTTAGGATCGACTCCGGGCTGTAATTCGGTACTGAAGCAATCCAAGTAAGCTGCCAATGAGCTGTTTTCCCTCCGATTAGTTCTATTTTTTAATACCGATATCTGTTGAACTCAGCGATGAAAGTGGCGGTGGAATGGCAGTTGCCAAGCGTTCCATTTCCTTGGATCGTGAAAATAATAAGACGAGAACGAGCAATCGAGATAGTTCGTTAGATAATGCTGACAGACGAAATGCGCGACCGACGGTGTCTAGTAAAATCCCTCCATTTTTATTACTTAGCCAGGTTGGAAACGAATACAGATCAAGTTGATAGGATAATTTTTGTCAGAGTAGCTGATTATGGTCTGATTTGTTTTTAGGACTCATTTGATGGACACCGAGCAAGCGTCACTCAGTGTAAATTTAATAAATGCGGATCGACTGTCGCCAGCACGGATGCAGATGGTGTTGTGAAAATTTGGTCACCTGCTCCATCTCCTGTGTAAGTTCGACTCGTTTCGCTAATTTCATTTCTTGTATTGGAATATTAATTCTATGTGGTTATTTTTCAATAGGCTTATGGGAACGTCCACGTTTAAAACCACCATACGATGTTTGGATTGGGTGAATAAGAACGAACGATTCATTGTGTTCGGTAGTGAAGAAGGTGTCATCAATTTGTACGATACCAAAGATTTCAAAAGCGTTTGGGAAACTGGAGTTGAGAATAATAGCCCTCTTCGAGACTCGAAGTAAATTAGTTGTAAAATACGATAATTGTCGTATTTTTCAATTAATTTCATTCGGCACCAATTCGTATATTTTTCTGTCTCCAGAGTGGTCAGTGTTTCGTCCAGTCCTACAGACTCATCATTCGTATGCTCAGCAGTTTCTAACAAAAGCGAGCATAAACTTTTACTGTACGATATCAAAGCGAAAAAATTAGAAGTTAGTATCTCGTTATTTTTCTCCAGAGATAATATTCATTTATTTGCAACCTGATTGTAATTTTCACAGCGTTCGTTGAGTTTGGACTGCGATCCCTCTGTGAATGTGACTTGCTGCACTCATAATCACAACGGACAACTTTTAATTGCTGGTTGCTCAGATGGCACTGTACGTACTTACGATCTACGCCATGCTGAATGCGTGGACCAGTGGCAAGCTCACAAAGATTCCATATTAGGTTTACAGCTGTCCGCTGATCATACAGCTTGCTATACGTTAGGAGCAGATAATAAGGTATTTTTTTGTTTCGCATAAGAAACGAATAAATTCTGAACGATTGAATATTTTCTCCTGTTTTTATTTTTAGTTATGTCGACGAAGTTTGAATAGTAATAATCAAGGGCCTACTTGGGATGCCACCTTATCAGCTGATCCATTGCCGAATCATCCTGGGCATAAATTCACTTTGGATCAGGCTGGAAAACATATTCTATTGTGTTACGGTCAACCTTGTGGTGGAACTATATTCAAGGTTTGTTGAAAAGTCGAAAAAATGTCCTTCCATTGCCTTCCCATCAAAAATTTTGATACTATTTTTTTTTTTTAATTTTCAGATTACGAATATAGGGTTAACTTCTGTATTGGCATTGAAAGGACATAAAACCATAACAACAGCTTGTGATTGGGCTACTGCTAATCAATGTTGCACCTGCGTTACCGCATCTACAGATGGAAAAATTTGTGTTTCTACTTTGTTGATGCCTTGAAAAGAATTCCATTTTATCAAAGTTCTAAATCTTTCTCTTTTTCTAGTCACCGGGCGAGGGCTTATGTTTTTTAGTTTGTATCAATTTTTTTCTTAATCGTTATTTCTAGAAATATTTTTGTTCGTATTATCAATCGATTGTATTAATTTGGTTTTTTTAAAGCAATCTTATAGAGTATTTTTTACTGGTATTATTCCTATCATGTACACTTTTGTTATTTATCAGTGGTAGTTAGAAATAAATTCAGTTTTAAAATTCATTTTGGTAGTTTTAATAATATGACGAAGTTGGACAGGATCGACATTTTTTTCATTAACAAAATGAATACCGCACAACAAAATTAATTAACAATGTAATAAAAAATTACAAAAACTGATCGTGAGATCAGATCTTGTTTTCGTTTTTAAATTACATATAATACACGGAGTATCCAAGAAAGTGTAAATCAGTAGCCATATTTATCATTCAGACTAGTACGTCCATCTCCAGTTTGATTTGCAGGTGGAGCCCATTCGATATTATTGAAATCTTCTTGATGTTTATTAACAAATTTCGTCACCTATTAAAGAAAAAAAATGTACAATTTAGTTGAACGATTTTTCTTAAATTAAAATTAAAAATATAAGAATTAGGTACATACTTTTTTAGGTTGAGATGACTTGGATTGTTCTAGTAGCTTGCGTTTGAGTTGAGCTGGCGAAATAAATTCTTCTAAAAAAAAATTGAAGTATTGATTTATAATTCGTTGAAAAAAAATCGTTTGATTAATATGGTTTAATCAACGCACCTGGTTTTTTAGGTTTCTGTTCCGGTTGTTTTTCACAGCCAACTGGTTTAGGAGGTTCTTTTGGTTTTGGTGGCTGAATTTCATTACTTGACTCTGGTTCTGATTCTGTAATCTGTTCGACCTCTGGTCGAGGTTGGTCCATCATTGGCTGGGGCTGATATTTCGGTAACTCAACTGGTTCTGGTAGTTGAATCGGTTTTACAAAATTAATCAGTTTTCGCAAACGGTCTTCATCTTTTTTCAGATTTAACAAAGTACTCTACAAAAAAATCATAAAATTTTAAAAATTGACATTTAATAACAGATGTGCTTTGTAGAAGATAATTCTGTACTAACTCGATATTTGCGTGTTTCTAATTTATCAACATTTTCGCTGACTATCGTAGACATGTACGAATCCAAAGCATCGTCAGAATTTTCATTTTGACGTTTAGTATTATCTAGAGTAGTTTGTAATTTCTTTTCCACGGTTTCTATTTCCTGCAAAACGTTCTTGTGTTTCTCCATCTGAAAAAAGTACCATTATGGAGATGTGCCGATCAGAAAAATATGAAAAATATTCAGCATAAATTAAACGTACAAGTGTTTCATAAGTATCAACTGTAGGTTGTGTTTTATGAACTTGATTCATTCTTTGTTTTCTTTTCACTTCCAAATCTCCAGTACGGTCGAAGAAACTGTCTTCGTCACTGTCGTAGTAGTCGTCCTCTTCCCAATTTTTCAGTTTCTTCTTTCTACTCTCTGCAAGAGAAAAAAAATCTGAATTCATGATTCTGACGAGATAAATACGTTTCAATTCGAGTGACTTACCTTGATTAGTTTGTTTTAATAGACCAGCTCGATCGAGCATTCGGCAAGCTTCCAATGCACACTGATAAACGGCTTCTTTTTTCTTGCCTGATACTGTAGCTTCGGCGACCATATCGGTTCCATTTGGATTTTCAATAGGTAACCTGATCAATCAAACAATAAGTTCAAAACACAAAATTTCACACTCGAATAAAATTGAAATAAATCATAAAAACGTACGTACTCTATGGAGCAATGAAATTTGCCAAATCCTTTTTCGTTTACATTATATCGCAATTCTTCTCCTTCTCTTTCGAACCAATTACGTAATACTTTTTTCGGATCGTCTATGTATAATTCTTCATTCGTCGTGATCGCAAATGGGTTCTCCGTGAGATCTGTTTCTTCGTCAGCGTCCTCACCTGAAAAATTAATACAAAAATACTTATGTAATTATTTGTCAAATTATGCTGATTAAATCTTTGAAAAACATCGACCACATACCCATTCCCCAATCAATTCCTCTGGCTTCTTCTTCTTTTTCACGTTCTTCGAGTTCTTTCTGCAATCTAGCTTGATCTTCCAAGAATGCATTCTGACGTCGTTCTATTTCTTTATCACGTAATTCCTTCAATTCCGTGTACGAATATTTAGATTCTTCTTCTTGATCTTCATCCGGTCCGTGCAATAGGAAAAATCTCGTGCTGCTTCCGAACTTTATAATATGGCCTACCTAAAAAAAATTCGCAAATGAGTCCATACTTATGAAAATAAAAACTTGAAATTCTAATTGGATACATACTTGAATTTTAACGTATATTTTAGGTTTGATTCTTTCTTTATTCAAAAACGTTCCGTGGGTACTGCCCAAATCGTACAAATAAAATCCTCGCTTATCGTCACTTTCAGAAAAGGTAGCCCGATACTGCAGAATTGCGTGATGACGAGATATCGTCGGATGAGCCATAACTACGTGACAATTTTCCATTCTACCAAAACAATAAAATGATCTCTGGTCTAAAGTAATCGTGCGTATGGACACACCAGCTTTCATTTCCTAATTAAGGCAAAAATTTGCATTAGTATATATGATAACGTCGAGAATTCTGATGAAATGAAGTAATAACTTACTTCCAAACTGTACAACACGTCTGGTCGACCTCCCCATGAAGGTTCGGTGTATGGTATAGGTGTAGTAATAGTCTTCTGTGGAGGAGGTTTTTTCGGAGGCTCCGGCTCTGGTTCCGGTGGTGGGTTTTCTTCCGTTTCTTTTTTCTCAGTAACTGTCTCGCTGTTCTCAGCCGGTGTTGCTTTACTTGAGCTGGGGGCCGGTAAGAAGGCCGGTTTTTTGAATCCTTCGTCATCGATATTCGTATCTTCCATGTTGATATTCTATACTATTGCATAATATGAAAGAAAAAAACTAAGAACCTACGGTGGATTGATCTATAATTCCGAACTTCTGATCGCTATAATTTTACTGCGAGAAAAGTGTAATAATCGTCAAAATTGTTTATGATTGTATAATCGACACAGTTTTCCGTTATACGTGAATTCGAACAGATTATTAATTAAAGATTACGATTACGAAAAATTCTACAAAAACGTAGGAAAATATCCGAAAAATTTTGAAAATTGTTATCAAAAAAATTTCGAAGTGTTTATTTTGAAAATGGCTTTCGGCAGCGAATAAAAAAAATGAAAAAAAAATTTTGTCAGTGTTGCCGTTTTCAAGTTACAAAAACTTCAACTTTTTGTGCAAAATGTTAAAAATATGATTTTTTTAAATTACGAGCACTACATTGATTAATTTTACATTTGAATTTGTATAAATTTACTTTTCTCAATCAATTTTACTATTTTTAATCCAGAAATCTCAAATAAATGAAAACAAATTTTCACAAACGAAAGAATTTTTATTCCACGTGGTCGACTTATCGTCATCACGTTATCATCATCATATTGTAAAAAATGTCGCACTATGAACCCAATATCATAAATTTGTGTCAAATTTTATTTAGAAACATCAAAGCATGATGTAACGTTAGTCATTTAAAATTTAAAAATTGCATTGTTGTACATATTTATGTATATGTCCCGTGCGGATACGTCCAACGAATAGAAAATGGCAACTTCCGAAGACGGTGTGATTTCCAAAAAGTGAGTAATCGTTTCCATTACCGCGCTTAATTCTTTTGTTTTGTTTTGTCCACTCATCAAACATCACATTTCCTCCATCAGTTCAGTACCAAAATTCTCCGTGATTCCCTCTATCATCCTTCATAATTCAACATTATGATGAAATCATACCCTCTATTTCTCGTGCCAGTGTATTAATTTCCTTTGTGTGTTCTAATGGGTCCTTTTGGTGTGTTTCTACAGCGAATTGAAACGGCGTTTAAAAGCTGAGAAAAAGGCTAAAGAAAAAGCCGAAAAAGATAAAAATGACGAACTCAAACCGAAACCAGGCACTGCTGCTAAATCGGCCACAGAGGAGGAAATCAGCCCTAACGTAATGATTCCATTTACACATGTGTATTATAATCTGTTCATATTTTGTACTTACATTTGAACGAATTATGTTACAGGAATTCCATAAATTGCGTATGCAAACGTTATCGCAATGGAAACAGAATAATATAAACCCTTATCCTCATAAGTATTTCGTTTCCATATCACTGGAAGATTATATTGAAAAATATGGCAGTTTGCAAGATGCTGAAGTTTTAAACGATGTCACCGTGTCTGTGGCTGGTACGTGATGAGAAATTATACCAAAATCGGTCATCTTCATTGTACTCATCTTGTGATGGAATTATTTTGGCAGGTCGTGTACACGCCATTCGTAATTCGGGTCCTAAACTTATATTTTACGATCTACGAGGAGAAGGAGTCAAATTGCAAGTAATGGCGAACGCTAAAGTATATTCGTCCAATAAAGAATTCGAAGAAGATACAGATAAAATAAGAAGAGGTGACATCATTGGAGTAGAAGGCAACCCTGGTAAAACTAAAAAAGGAGAATTATCAATTATACCTAAAAAAATCACTTTGCTGTCTCCGTGTCTCCATATGTTACCTCATCTGCATTACGGTATTAAAGATAAAGTACGTACCCCGATGAATCATCATTTTTTGCTCGAACGTATTGCTGACGTGATGAAATTTTTTCGCAGGAAACGAGATATCGTCAAAGATACCTCGATTTGATAATCAACGAAAGGACCCGTCAAAAATTCATCGTTAGAGCTAAAATAATATCGTATATTCGTGGATTTTTGGATTCGTTGGGATTTTTAGAAGTCGAAACACCGATGATGAATATGATAGCCGGAGGAGCAACAGCTAAACCTTTTGTAACACATCATAATGATTTAGACTTGGATCTGTTCATGAGGATAGCACCGGAATTATATCATAAAGTGAATTGAACTTGGATTTTTGGATAAAGGCCATCATTCGTGTATATTTCATGAGATTTTCTTTGTACAGATGTTAGTAGTTGGTGGTATCGATAGGGTTTATGAAATAGGTCGACAGTTCCGTAACGAAGGTATCGATTTAACGCATAATCCAGAATTTACGACTTGCGAATTCTATATGGCATATGCGGATTATAACGATCTCATGTGCATCACTGAAGACTTATTATCAGGTGACTAATCCCCACTTGTGATTATTAATTTTCGAGGAATCGAGTTTTAATGCATATTTCATATTTTAGGAATGGTTAAAAGTATTCACGGTTCCTACAAAGTAGCGTACCATCCAGACGGCGTCGAAAATGCTGACAGCGAACCTGTTATTATTGATTTTACGCCGCCATTCAAACGAGTCTACATGTTTCCCGCTTTGGAAGAAGCGCTCAAAGTTAAATTACCTGATCCTGTTGAGTTAGCTACCCCAGCTGCTAATAAATTCCTCAGTGATTTATGCGAAAAACATGGTGTCGAGTGCCCACCTCCTCGAACTTCATCTAGATTATTAGATAAGGTATTGATAATTAGGTCTTGTCACTTTTTTTCATTTATAGAACCGAATTGAATTTATCTTTTTATTTCAGTTGGTAGGAGAATTTTTAGAAGAAAAATGTATAAATCCGACGTTTATTTGCGATCATCCGCAAGTAATGTCTCCGTTAGCAAAATGGCATCGTTCTGTTCCCGGTCTAACGGAACGTTTCGAAGTGTTCGTCATGAAAAAAGAAATCTGTAACGCGTACACCGAATTGAATGATCCGGCTATTCAAAGAGAACGCTTTGAACAACAAGCCAAGGTTGGTGAAATGAGTTTTTTTTCCACTAAATGGTTGGTGTAATTAACGACGATTGTTTTTCGCAGGATAAACAAGCAGGCGATGACGAAGCTCAGTTGGTCGACGAGAATTTCTGTACCGCTTTGGAGTACGGATTGCCACCCACAGCTGGTTGGGGTTTGGGTGTCGATAGACTCACCATGTTCCTAACGGATTCAAACAATATTAAAGTGAGTGTCAAATTTTTGTCTCTGTTCGGTTTTTAAATCGCATTCGTAATTTGGATTCCGGTTTTGTTCGCAGGAAGTATTATTTTTCCCGGCCATGAAACCCGATGATTCGGACCGGCCGAAGGAAACAAATGACAAGAATTTATTGAACGGCGAATGATATAGTATTTTTCGATTTATACACGGTGTTTCAAGCCGCTTAAATCTTAAGTAATTTATTTAATTCTTTCTTTTTTTTGTTTATCTTCGATTGTGTTTTATTACTAATAAAATCCTCGAGCCTGGCAACGTGTTTCGTACGTGCTTGAAAAGAGAGGGCAAAATTACGAAATCTTATTGACGTAGGTATTCGAATTTGTACTTTTGTATATTTAATGACGTATCTATCGCGTGAGGGGAGGGATAGTCTGAGATTGTTTCATCGTTAATGAATAATTAACAGGAAAAACTTCAGTAGAGAAGTCGGTTATCGGCGTAAATTAAAGCGTCCCCGGTAATAATGAAGCACGTGTACTTATTCCATTAATATTGCACATTTCTTTATAAATTCATAATTATTCGTATCTGATACCGATAAGTTATCAATTTGACTTATATTTAGAGAAAAACAGAGAGCAATTTGAAGTATAAAAAACTAATTAATCGTGTTTACGGTCGAATAGTGAAATGTAGCAGATAAACGATGATTAGGAACAAAGGTACGCTGGATTGAGTATAAGATGCGGCGGAAATGCCGGGTAAATTGAAAGAGTCGACGACGTGGATTTTCCATCCTGTATTCGCTCTGGTGAAACTATTGTAATAGACGATATCAGGCCAGGATGAATTGGGCGTAATGTCGAGTATAGCTGCGTCACCTGCATTGAAATGAAATTGTAAAAAACGAATTCAAAATAGGTCTTAAACTGCAAGTCACATTTTGATTTCAATCACATAGGTACCTAATTTGTAAAAAAAAAAAATGGTTTTCTAGAAATAATTTATTGTTTTTCAGTTTATGTAATTTTTGAATTCGAAGTCATGGTTGGAAAATTTCCATTTCCATAAAAATTCAAGATGGCTTAAATATTTGATAATTGTCAAATTTTGAAATGAACTTGAAAATTGAACTTTGAAAAAATGTAGGCAATTTTTGAAAAAGGGTCTTGGTGACTTGAAGTTAGGTACTTGATTTGAAGATCAGTTGAAGCAAATTGATATCTTTTGCAAAATTGAGGCTAAGATTGAAAATTATCATAGGGAAGAAAGAAACACCAAGCCATCAAAAAATGCAGCTGTTAAATTAATTAATTCGGCTGAATCCGATCCGGTGAATGTGCAAATAGCCTCAAATAGGTAACTTACCAGATTCGCAGGAATACGTTAAAGTACGATTGAACTTTTTAAATGTAGGGTATTGATCATCTAAACGCATATCAGTTCCTTTTCGTTTGGCCAAACATAATGGTCCAACTGAAAATAATACAATAAATATAAGTTGTACAATGGATTACAAAAACAACCCTTAGGTATCAAATTACGAAATAAAGATACCTACCCGCAGTTGGTCGAGCTTGTCCACGTAAAGTGAACTGAACACCTGCTAAAACTTTAACATGTTTTTGGGCATGTTCGGATAATCGTTCGTAGCCTCCATGTGGCTCATCAGTGATAATTAAAGGATTATAATATTCAGCGCTATGTGGATTATTACCACCATGAACGTAAATCGAATATGTTAGACCTCTCCTCATCCAAATTTCGGGTGAAAATTTGCCATCAATGTACCACACAAGACCACTCGAAGGCATATCTTCGCAAAAGAAAACAAAAGGTTTTGAAACAGTACATCAATATAAGTAGATAACCAGTTACTCACTCGTTAATCCTTCGTATCCTTTTTTACCACCGGATGGTCCTAATGTAGCTGTAATGGTTCGTAAAGATTTTTCTATAATCCTAGTTCGTTCCCATACATCGATTCTATTAGCAAAAAATAAAATTGAAGAAGATGAAAATCAAATCTCGGTTACATTAAATTACTACTAATTTAAATGATGGAAAATTATGAGTGAAACTTGCTTTGGTTTGGAAAATCCTTTAACAAATGGGAAACACGTATTGATGGGTTCTTTCTTGTGAAGCTCGACGTTAAGAGGTCCTCTGGGATATACAGAGTGCACAGCCGGTTCTTTATCGTGAAATAATTTTCCGATCGCCCATATTAATTGACTAGAGCCTTCCATTTTATATTCTTTGTCTCCACTATCGGCTGTAAAATAAAATGAACAAGTAGGTAAGCAATGCTTGTAAGTGATCTCATGACCTGCGTACGTAACGATTTAACGATTAAAATCAAAACAATTAATTTGATTACCTATTGATAATTGAAACGATAAATCGATAAATGAGATATTATTATAGTTCTTGGAGATGAGTTTTTGATAATTTAATTTTAAAAAAGTGTAAATAATGTAAATATAAAATTCTTGACGTTTTCATTTTTCTTTTTTTTTAAAAAATAATAGTATAATACGCTACAAGGGACTAAAATGCGTTGTTTCAAAACGAGTGCGGTGGTTACAGCGCGAGCCGCAGGCGAGTGCTGTAATAGCACGAGTTTTGAAACAACATGCATTTTAGCCCGTTGTGGCGTATGATACTTTTTATAATACTTACACGTAACGAGTATCATTTCGTTGTTGTTTTGGGTGTAAAATTATGATTCTGACTGAAAGACTGAGAGCGGGTCAGTTTACAATTATTGTATGGCAACTGTGCAAATGTATTTTACAATAATTATCACTTCGTTGATAATCATTTACATTATTTTCATACTTTTAATATCTGTTTATTAGACGTATCGGTACTTCGGTAGACGTACACATACAATTGAAAAAACACACTTGTCAATAAAATAACCGGAACATTCACAATATCAAATATTCTTATACAAATTCGAACAGTAAATTCAGAATTCAATTCATAACAAGCAACAAGCTGCTACAAGATCACCGGCTAATGAATATGTTTTGAATTTTGATAAAATAATCGGCACAATCCAAATCAAATAAATAGCGCTGCTGTCAACGAGAAATTTATTTTACTCCCTGTAAATTGTTTTACTCCCTGTAAATATGTTTTACTCCCTGTAAAATAAGTCGCCGCAAAACATTCATTTTACACCCTCAAAACAACAACGAAATGATACTAGTTACGTGTAAGTATTATAAAAAAAAAATTATTATTATTGATTAGTGTGGCGCGAATATTCTAGTATTCGAATAGTATTCGAATATCGGGAGTGCGAATATCGAATATTCGATTATTCGAATAGTATTCGAATATCGGATGAAAAAATATTCAAAAACATTAAAACGCGTTAAAATTCTGCGAAACATTGAAAAAGTAGTTCTTTTGGTCGCTTAGAAACATAATTGAACGCTTAGTAGCTGTAATATTCCAAAATTTAAATTTAATTTTCGTTTTTTTAAAAAAATAATTTTTTTTAAATGCTAGCTTTACATACTTTACTGAAATCCAAACAATTGAAATGTTTACAATTTGAAACATTCGAATACTATTCGAATAATCGAATATCTCATCGAATAGATATTCGAATAGCGAATATTCGATATTCGCACCACACTATTATTGATGAATTAGAAATTGATCAGCGCATGCGTTAAAATTGAAAGCAAAAAAACTTCAGCCAATAGAAAACTGGATCATGTCATGTCAACTTTTTTTGAAAAAAAAAAAAAAACGAAAAAGCGGATGTGTGCGTTTGGCATATTTATTTAATTTTGATTGAAAAAATAATTATCAAAAATTTTGATTTTTTGATGAGCGATTGTTGCTCTTTGTTCTTTTTGAATTCTGCGGGCTGCGGGGTTCTATCAATTTTAGTGCAGTTGCAGTCAATGATCATTGATCACCAACTTTTCAAGTTCTAAATCACCATGGAAAAGACATCTTTAAAATTACATCGCCTTCTAGCTTCAATTTTCGATCCTCATGAGGTAAGATCTCAATGACTTAGATGTTTTTATTCTAATGAAGTAATGATTGAAAGCGAGATCTGTCTATATTGATGGATCTCAAATCTTACGTGAAATTAACGTCCTCCTGTATGTGATAATATTGATACCACCCTCTCTAACAGCAGTATGAAGTTGGTTATTATCCTGACCACCGACTAGCTCATCTCTACATACTCCTTTATACTGTCCCAAAACTTTAATACAAGGAGATTCGGCCGTAATATTGTAATCATTGGCATATCCTCGGTGACCATCTATATAAGCTATCGTTACATCGCTGCCCAACATTTGAGGCTTATCATTTGCTCCACTCATTCCAAAAGCCATGTATTCGTCTTCCTCTAAACATACAGAATGAAAAGAGATTGTGATTTGTGAACTAAATTGTGGTTTTTTCCAAGTTTTTAAACCGTTTGAATTAATTATCGTGACATACCAACTAAACCAGCTAATTGTATAGTGATTTGTGGTCCAAAGATTTCCCATCCAACTTGCATACGTTTGTGAAGTTGTATACAATTCGGTAATGTAGTCTTGTGAGCCTTCAACAAATACCAGGTAAGTGATTATTATTGATATTTTAATAAAATATGGATATTCTGTTTATTTAAATAAAATTATGAGAACTTGTTTAGGAAACTTACATCAATTTTTGATAACGATGGAGGAACATTTGGCTCGTCCGGAATAATCACATAGCCCAAGTTCTGTTTGCTGGCCACATCGTAAATACTCAACCAATCGATGTCGAAGATGGTCAAATCACCTGGTAACTCCAAAGTCACTGTTTCTTCTGTGTAAACCCGAAGAGGATCTAAACTATAAACACGATGATTGATTACTCATCTCTACTCATTTTTGTACCAATTTGAGTAAGTATTACGTGAGAAAACTTACTATCCATTTTCATCTGGTACTTTGTAACCTTTTGTGGAAGGTTGAGGACCGAGACCAACCCAGAAGTACGTATCTAGACAGTATTTTAATCATGAGCATTGAATACTTTCGATATGAACTTATCTTTAATAGATGGTATTACCTTGGCCAGCTCCGTTATATGTGAATTGAGGTATCGTGATTGTTTTAGCATCTAGGATTTCAATTGGCCCAGAAGAAACTCCATGAGATCTACCGGTCAATTGAGAAATGGTTTGAGTCACCGGTGGTTCGAATTCTTCTGGTATGTAAACGTCTCCAAATGCACTCTGAAAGCAAATCAGTCGAAGAAGAATAAGTTATGTCTGAATAGTAAATTTATTCGAGAATCCTAAAGAATACCTGTCGTGTAAGATCATACACAGCGAACCATTTAATATCGGTGATTTTTTTTCGATCTGGTAACGTTATTCTGATATCTTTATTCAGATATGGCCTCAAAACATCCGTTCTACGAATTTGAAGAAAAATGATAATGAAAGCACATTGCCCATTTTAATTCGAAGTAGTAAATTTTTACCAACTTTCCATATTCATTTGGTACAATGAAACCCTGTGGTCCTGGCCTCGTCGATGCTCCAGCCCAAAAGAAAGTATCGGCTCCGGTACCATCATAGGTGAAGCTAGCCAAAAGCAAAGTATAATCGTCGATAGCGAAAACATCAGCTGAAACTTGATGATGATAAGAATTCAGTTTCCCCAAAGGATTTCCACGATATTGTTGAGCAGCAGCTGCCTCATCAATCAGTACGATACCTATTCAAACAAAAATTCAACTTGACTCTATACCATCGTTGAAATCTCCGAAATTCTATCCGCTAACAACGTGCTAAGTGTAAATACGTACTTGGATTTTCAAGTACGATAAACGTTTACGAAAATTAATGAATTTCATTTTCAATTACCTGATATCGATAATAATAAAAAAGATAGAAACATATTCGAATCCGGGCCTGTTTTTTTTTCTTTTTTTCATGTCAGCATGTCGATTTCATTCTTTTAAATTGTATTCGCAATTAAACTTGAGATTTTTTATACTTGAATACGACACGTTTCCGAAGTTACGCGCCTACGATAACATATTGTCCAGATTTCTGTGCTAATGTATTATTCACCAAATTTAAACTATTCGCTGACTAAGTGATTAGTGATAGCTTGAATTGTGATAATGACGCGATACTGTGTACGTTGCAGTAGCTCTACATATTTAAAACGTATGTATTAGTAAGTAGCATGACTGTATTGTTGAATGTGGTATGAGATTCCATTCCAGACTCTCACTTTCTTACTTTTACGTGCAAGTTTCAAGAATCAAGATTACGAGCAATGTTAACCTGCTAGAGTTCCCTTTCGTCTCACCGCCGGTTTGAATTAGTCACGGGTTTCCGCTCGCCAGGTATAGACTCCCACTTCTTTTTGAATGTCGATCGGCCACCGCGGGTGGGTGTGAAGGTACAAGACAGTATCAAGTATGCGTGTTTTTGCATTTCCCGGGTGTCCGATCATTTTAGGTGTCTTAACGTTTTATATGTGAAGCGTGAAATATGAAATATTATTTTTATTTATACTGATTATTACTAGTTGACTTTTGTTTCAAAATTTGACTTGTTGGTGATGTTTCTTATTTTTTTGGGATTTAACAAAATTAATCCATTCGTATAAAGAGAAAATTGATCGAGATCAAATTAAGCTGCAATTTAACGCGTACAATGACCTGACTCCTAATTTAATATTTTCCGCCAAAGCTTTATACGCTTCAGCCACCGCAGGTCCAATGTTTTACCTATTTTTTCACTAGCCCAAGGCCGCGGTCGCAGTGATACATGAATTAATATCATGCTAAGTAGACCTACCTAACGATAAATTTATTCTAAATTTTACCCACAAAAAACCGCAATTTTATACGATTTTAATAGAGAAACTAGGTCCGGATAGATTTTTGCTCGAGGGAGGGGGGAGGGGGCCTGAAAGAGAGAAAATATGATCGAAGAAAACGAAAAATAGCTTTTCCTCTATTCTCGTTTTTGAAATGTTTTTGTCTTGACAGTAAGAAAACAATTTTTTTGAACAATTATGAATTTGAAGTTTGAAAAAATTCAATTCATTTTTACTAGCATTTCAACCAAAATTGTCCAAATGCAAAAAAAATTTGAATACTTTCGCAATTTTACAGAATTTAGAATACAGATGTGCTCAAAAATTTACTTATTAGATTTGAAATTTGAAATTTCACCATTTTCACTGTTTTTTTTTCAAGTTTGAAGTTTCTCAAAATTTTCGAATTTAGGTGAACGTTCAACATGGTTTTAACACCTTTTCACTGGATTTGATATTTAAAATTTTTTATTTTTAAAAATTTTTAGAATTCCAAATTTTTTTATCATTTTTTGAAATTATCTTTATTTTTGACAAAGTGTAAAAAATAAAATTCTAATTTTCCACTGAATTTAAAATTTGAAATTTTTCATGATTTTCTCAATACTGAGTTTTGAAATTTAGTGATTAAAAATTTTCAATTTTTACTGAATTTAGAATTCAAAAATTTCAATTTTTATTTCCATATGATTTTTTCAATTTTTTTTTAAAATTTGAAATAAAAGATTTTTCCAATACTTGCCTACCTATCCGAATTTTTATAGTGAATTAATTAAGACTTGAAATTTCTTGATTTTTGAGTGCGTTTAAAATTTGATTTTTTTAATCAATATTTTATTTTATATTTACCTATGTAAATTTTCAAAATAAACTTTTAATTTTTTTAATTTTTGAAAAAGAAATTTTCTAAATTTTTTATCTTATCTAATATTTTAAATTCTTCGATTTAACATTTTTTTTTTTTTTTAATCGAAAGCTGAAATTCGTTTAAAAATGTTATCGAATTTTGAATTTTTCAACTTAGAGGTTTCACTTTTAATCTGAATTTTTCATTTTTTGAGCTCAAGAGTTCGAATATTCCTACTCAATTTTTTTTTACCAGATTCAAAGTTGGGAGTTTTCGAATCCTTTGCTAAAAAATTTGATGTTTGAACTTACAGATTTTTTTTATTGTCTTTAAAAGTTGAGAATTATCAAATTAAAATTTTTTTTTTTGTAATCTAGTATTATAAACTTCAGATATTAGTTTCGTTATCAAATGTGAAATTTCCCCCTTTTTTTTAATCAAAACTTTTTTCAGTTTTTCTGAACAAATTGTTCTGCGTTTGGATTTGAAATTACTTGAATTCGATGTGTGAAATCTGAAATCTCTGAACCTTTTTTATGAGATTTATGCGTATGACTGAAAGTGGTTCACCATTCCTCCCTCACCACTCTTTATAGCATTAGCTCTCTTATGTATTTTCATTAAGATGAGAAATAATATTTCTGATTGCTTGACTAAACATTAGTACGTATCGTTTTAAAAATGTATCGAACGATATCTTTCGAATCATCATAAAAGGCTTCCAAAGCTCGAATTCCCTAATCCCTCCTCCCATCCTTTTTCTTTAAACCGTCTCAATGTACAAATCAACAAACTAATTAATAAACAATATAGTAATAGGCAACTTGTTTTGATGTTGAGCTTAAAAGGACGTTTGGTTTGCCTACGAATAAAAATCAATGATGCGATAATGAAATTAAAATCGAGCTTTGAGGTTGCGAATCCTTTCAAGTACTCGATTGTCGTCTTATGATATCGTCTTTTCTGTCATTTTTTCATTAGATCCTTACTCGTAAATGTCTAGTCAAGGACGGAAAATGTACGCGTGCGTGCCTGCATGCGTATTACGTAGGCTTACGTTGGTTTTTTGATTTTGGTTTTACATGCTTTTTTTTTTGGTCTCGTTTTAGTTTTTTTTGGCCATTTTTTTGTTCCTTTTTTTGTCGCGTGTGTGTGTTTATGTGTTTTTTTCTAATATTTTTAATTACGAAATGATATTGTATAGCTATATTTGTGTTCAAGGAGAGTGATATTGTGATAGTATATACCTATTTAATTAGGTTCGACCTGTGATTGTAGGTCAGACTGATTAATTTGTAGATATGCGTGAATTATCACCGTTCATATCATGGCTGTCGCCAGGTAATCTTAAAGTATCATTTGCGATGTAATTACCTTCAATTCTGCAATTTTCCATCGAAACAGGCTGTGGCTGGTCGATTGGGCCCCTCCTCATATTTTGTTCTCGTCATGAAAGTTGAGCTTTCAAGTCAGTTCAACCACTTTTTGACCTTAGGTCCCTTGGTTTTTTCAAGAAATGTTTTATGAAGAAGTTCCTTCTAAAAAATTGAAAGACTGACGTTGTTTGGGTCCAGCTCCCTCTGAAGAGCCCTGAACAGAGTATTTTTTTGCATTTGAGGTTATTGAAAAAAAAACATCTTCGATGATCCTGTCTGTATTTGAACCCATTACTTTAAATAATTAAAATGGCGTGTGGCATATCGATTGTCACTGATTTGAGGGCGTAGACTTAGAATATGGACTTATTTTTCGATTTTATCCCGTTCCTCGTGTTCTAAAAGTCTTCCTCCCGAATTAATCTTAGGTACATATCTTTCGGTCAGAGCAGGGGGAAAATGGTAAAATCAAAAAGTGCGCCCATATTCGAATTCTACGCCCTCAAATTAGTGACAATTGATGTGTCACACGCTATTTCAAATTTTTAACATAATTTTCCCCAAAATGGGGGGGGCTAGGGGGACACTGGAAAGTCAAATCCAAAAAATAAGCAAATATTCGAACTCAGTGCCCTCAAATACCTAACAATCGACAGGTCACACGTTATTTTTCATTTTTTCAAATTTTGACCCTCTCAAGGGGCGGGGGGGTTAGAGGGGTGGAATGAAAAAACCAAGTACATATTCGAAATCAGCGACTTCGAATTAGTTGAAATCAATGTGCAACTTCACTTTTTCGATTTTTTTTTTGAATTTTGGTCAAAATTTTGGACCCCTGTACCCCCAGGGATCTGGAGATCACATTTTGAAAATTTATTGGTTGAAAATAGGGTAAAAAGGGCTACTGACTGTAATTTTTTAAATTTTCAAATGGTAGCTTATATCTTGTTCTCATCATGAAAGTTGAGATTTCACCACCAAAGGTTCAACTTTGAGCTTTTCAAAATCTGATTATCAATTTTGAATCTTCTATCAGTTCTCTTTCAAACCCCGGAAAAAGTTTACCTCCAGATACGACCTATCTCGAGTTACTATGAGCCTTCAAAGTTGGGCAATTTTGCTAGTAAATGTCGTAATTACATAAAAATTTGGAGGCCGCGTTTCCTTGAGGGCTAAAAAAATTATTGTGGTTTTGTGAATAGACCACCAGAGGAAACTCGTAAAAAAAATTCAGCGAAATCGGAAGACCCGACTTTATTTTGTCCTGCTTTAGTATGAAATAGTCCCATGATCATTTTCGAGAAGAGATCTTGACGATCAGGAAGGAGAAGGGTATGATAGGTATCCAAAATCTTGATGGAGAACGAGATCCTAAGTGTTTTATAAAAAAAAATAGAGACCCATTGGTATTCGAACTCGGCAATTCAAAAAACCTTACGACCGACCTTGATATTTTCATGAACAAAGAATTCAAATATGGTGGGGTACGAAGAGACAGTGGAGCGTCAAAACTGAAAAATTAACATAATTTTTGAGTTCAACATCGAAAGAAACACACAAAAAAACGTGATTCTCAAGTTTTTAGTTTTTTTCCCCCATTTTTTGGACCAAATTTGTGGAGCTCTCGAGCTCAAGAAACCAAAATTGATTTTCGAATTTAGCAAATTTTGACTTTGCTGTTTTCATTTTTCCAACTACCCAAGTCCAATTTCTTCAAGTATCGCCGCTTTTGAAATACAAAACATCGAATTTGAATATTTTTAAAGAAGAATCGCAGAAATAAAAAACAATAATGTTCTTTCGGAACTCTCATGGAAATTGGAACTAAAAATAATGACCAATCTGTAAGACTTTTTTTTGAGAAAGAATTTCTTGAGAGCCTTTTTGACAGAAATTTTGAATGCCTTCGTAGGTTTCGTAATTTCATTTCTCGAATCTTTGGACCCTATTTCAAACAACTTTGGTTTTCAAATCTTTAGAATGGAAGAACCTCGTTCCAATTTTTTTTTTGAATAATGTACAAATCAAAGGTCAAAACGTAGTTGAATTGACATAGATTGGCCAAATTCCCTAGTCCCAAACTCCTTCATCCCTCCCTCCCTCTCCGTTCTTCCATCAGAATAAAGCATCCTCAGCAATATCAGTCAAATATGGAATTTTTTCATTTTGATTCAGGAGGCTACAGCCGAAGCTGTTACACTCTGGTGTTATTCCTGCTACGCTTCACTCCTTCTTTTACCATTTCAAATTGTGTAACCAGCAGTGAATTGAAAAACAATGTTATTGTCACGAGTTTACTGAATTTACACGATGAATCGACCAATTGTGCCAGAGTCAATTTGCGAGCTTTACAACAACGTGCCATAATTGAGAAAACAGTCTCCGAAATCAACTCAAATCTCATGTTTAGCGAAGCTATGCGTTTATGTAAGCTGATTTCAGATTATTTTTGTCATCCTATCTTTATAAATCTTTGGTCAAAAAATCACCATCAAATTATTTCCTCAACTTTTTAATTTAGCTGCCAATGTCGTGGATACCTGCTCGTCTCAAGATCAAGGCTTAAACGCTGCCCTGAAGAGTTTACTCACGACGAACCAGACTTGCGTCAATGCTCCATTATTATTAGGTGAAGTAGAGCTTGGCAAATAGATGTAAATAGATTTGCTAGCTCTGTGGTTTGAAGGAGCATAAGCATAACTATGCTCTTTTAATGCACTGCTTATATTTCACCGAAACCTAATTCACAACTTTGTAAATTTAGTGAAGTCCAGTTTGAGGAAATGGAATAATTTTTTTCCGACGTTCTTTACGTAAAAAACGACCCAAGAACCATTAATTACCAAGCAACTTAATTTTTTTTCCAATTCCGTGTCATTTTCAAATATTTTTCAATCCTCCAATTTTTCTATTTTGAATAAATTTTTTTCGTAACGCTAGAATTTCTCCTCTCAATTTTTTCTCAGGTCTAAATTTTTTTTAATTGTGCTACCTTTTTTTCCAAAATATGTAGATAAGTTTACGTACACATTTTTCAAATTCAAACTTTTTTCAATTTACCTGGGGAAAAAATTGAACAAAAGAATTTTAATGCTGAGAAAAAATTTTATTCAAAATGAAGAAATTATACCCGTAGATCTCAGAAAAAAATTGGGTGGAGAAATTTCAGTGTTGTGAAAAAAAATTATTCCAAATGAAAAAATTTTAGACCTTGGTAAAAATTGGTAGGTGAAAATTCAATGTAGAGAAAAAAAATGATTCGAAATGAAAAAAATTTAGAAAGAAAAAATTGGAGGTGAAAATTTCAATGCTGAGAAAAAATTTTATTAAGATTAAAAAATTTTAGGCTTCGGAAAAAAATTGGATGGAGAAATTTAATTGTTGAGAAGCAGTTTGTTTTCAAAATAAACAATTTTTAGATCCGAGAAAAAAAATTGAAAGCAAGAAATTTTAATTTTGGGGAAAAATTACTCGAAATTCGAAATGAAAAATTTTAGGGTTTTACATATATTTTAAAAATGATATGAGAACTTTGAGAAAAATCGAGTTTCTTGGTAATATTGATGATTTGACAAGTCGAGCAAGAAAAATTCAGCCGTTTTCAACCTAAAATATAAAGGAAAACGGGGAAAAACATGCCATTTCCATTTTTTTCATCGTATGTTCAGAAACTATAGACTCTCTTGTAGAACTTTCATCCTAAGAATTCGTCAAATCCCAAAATCACGATTTATTTTCTCCTACCACAGGATTCATTGGTCCTGAAAACATAAACCAACTAATGACCGTCCAACAAGTAACCTCAAGCTTGCAAAAATTTCACGTGCTACCATTTACGCTCAATTCGAACTCTGGCAACGACGACGATGGCAGAGATATCCCATCATCTGATTCGTCCTCTGTCCTATACATTGGTAATTCCAGAACATCAATACGAAGTAAAGTACGTAGTACGTACGCGGTAGTTTTCAATTTCTTTTCCAATCCGAAGAATGGTTGTTGTATTCAATAATATTTATTTGTACCTAGCGTAGATCATATTGGCGGTTTTGAATCAAATGAGGTGGAAATCTGTGTACGCGGTGGTTGGTGAAGATAGTCCAAACACGATGGTCACTTTGAGATATTTATTAACTGAGACAGATCGTTTGTGTGTCACTGGTCTAACCAAAATACCCAGACAATTATCAAAAATGGACGATGCTGATCGTATTTTTTACAATGAGTTGATTCGAGGTGGGTACTGGGATTAGGAGTGATCGTTTTGCACTTTTTTTTTTGGGGGGGGGGGAGTTGAAGAGAGGAAAGAATTACTTAAAGGGGAAGAAAACTGGAATTTTTCTGTCACTTGGGTTCGTTTCTATGGTTGAAAATCTTTCAAAAAGTCAATAAAAAATAATCCATTGTTAGTCAAATTTATTTCATTACCTACCAAATTTATAAAATCAAAATTGAAAAAAAATGTAGGTGGAGCAGTTCTGCTTTGATCTTGAAATCCCCTGATTCCACATTTATTCCTTCATACTACGCCTTACAATTTGACCATTTTCAAAAAAAAAATTGAAATTAAAAAAATTTTCAAATGTTATCAAGTTTTAAAATTTTTTAAACTATGTCAGATTTTTATGCTCGGATGGAAGAGTTGTCGTTTTCAAGTTTAAGCCTAATTTTCTCTCTCCTTCTTGCCCCTCAACTTCCAAAAATAATTGCAGAACGATCACCTCTGGTGAAAACTTTATTATTCCATATTTGAGCCTGGATCTAGAAACCTCCCTTAGACGTTAAAAATTGTTTTTCGAATTTATCTTTATATCATTTCTATCGAAAAATTGATCGAAATTTTTATTCTTGTTGAAAATTTGTCACCTTACAGAGTATCGAGGCAGTGGAGCTGAAGGGTTACTGATTTTGGCCGATGCTGTCGCCGATGTGATGCCTTTACTCAATATAATGAGAGACTCTTCTCTGCTCATTTCGAATGACTTTCCTAATCCATCCATTTTACTGTACCTGAACAAAATCGGATTAAAATCGTGGGAATTGCCTTTAAATTACAGCATTTTATCCTTAATTGAGAGTAGGTACGTACACATAGTCTATCTAGTCAGGGGGATGAATGGACTCGATATGTGTTGAACTGGGTTCTGTGAAATGTTTCAGCGAAATGTTGGGCGTGAATTCGCGCGATTTATTGATGCAGTCGTCGTCCTCGCGTCAGAATAATGCTCTGACGAAAAAATACTTCGAACAGTATGAAGTAGATTTCAAACGAGTGAGTAATTCGATTCAATATTTTCTGAAAATTTTCCAAATCAAATTATTGTTCCTAATCCAGGTTAAAATTTGTTTTCTTTTGCTACCCAATTTCTGAAATTACATATTTTGACCTTGGATTTACAAGTCAATTCTCAAAGGAACCCAAATCCAGAAATTTTTTGATCTATCGAGTGAGGTATCGAAGTCAATTGGTTTTTTAACCCTGTCTCCCCTCTCTTGGTGGATTTTTTTCTGAGAGTTCCCATGGGCTTGTGGAATCTGGGATTATCACCAAATTTTTTTTAGAACATCTAAAATTGTCGACATTTCTTGATGAAATGGAAAAAAATTTATTGTCAAAAATATGAAAATTATTTGAACCGAAAAATTTTCTATTTTGAATCTTTTTTTTCTAAAAATACCTTATTTGGTTCTTCCTCGTCTCCCTAATAATTAATTAAAACACTCTAGAAAAAGTGCCAGGAGACTAAAAAAAGTTTCGAAGAGGGGAGTAAGAAGTGAGGAACTCCAGTTCATTCCAATTCTTTCCATGAAAAATTTACCTACATACGACATGAGAAAAACCTCCCATAACTATTTTCCTCATTTTTTAGATCAAACTCCAAAAATTCTCACTTTTCCCCACCTCTTCTTAATTCCTATAAGATTCCCCTCCTCCCATATGGGAAAATTCCTTCAAATTTCCAACCGTTTTTAATGTGATTTCACTGAGAAAAAATCAAAATCAATTTATGAGGGTATAAAATTTTGAAAAATTTAAATCTGGCCATCAAAGTGCATAGTTTTTGACCTGAGAAATCCATTTCTTCACTCTTTTGGTAAGTATTTTAGGGCAGTTTTTAGATGAGGTGGTGAGGAGTTACAATCATTCCAGAAATAGGTCCGTAGACTTCAAAAACCAGCTTGCGTCCATTTGAAATTTTCTTTGTAATTTTTCTCGGGTATTGTGAAAGTTTTTTTTTATTTTGATGAATTTCAGTTAAAAAATTGTTATGAAGTAATGAGAAAAAGATGTGATGTTTGGATTTTTTGCTTACCTCTCCTCCCTCGATAAAAATCTCCAAAAATTGTTTTTTTTTTGCTTCTTCGATTGACAGTTGTATTATTATCATGAAAGAAAGAAGAAATTCCCCATTTTGAAAATTTTTTTTCCGAGTATCTCTACAGGATTTTTGTTTATGATTGAAAAATACTCCCCCCTCACAACGCCGTTTCATTTTTTGAAAATTCAAAATTTTCTTGAAGAATTGAAATCATTAAACAACATTATTTCACAGCAATTGAAGACCTCTGAAAAAAAATCAGAACAAGAAAATCGAAATTTTCGATCTTTGGGCACAAAATTTTTAATAAATGTTTTTGAAGTCATTTGTTACTTTTTTTTTTTTTAGAAAAATTATCAAAATTCATTGGTATATTCGGTATATTGAAAAAATATTATAGGTACCTAATATTTTAATCGGTGACTATTTTGACAGGATGCATTCGTGGATATCCTGGATTCCAGCGTCATAGCTTTACAATATGCCATAAAATTATTCTGGAACGCCGCCAAATACGCCAGAAATATCAAATGTAGACTTGGCTACTTGACGTTGAGCGCAGATGGTGGCATTTGCTCTGAAATGTACAACACCACAATTACCGAATGGAAATCATACTTGTACAAAGCTACATTTCACGATGTTACCACCATGAGAAAAGTTTCCCTTCGCATGAATATTCCAGTACAAGTGAGAATGTACATGACAGACGCCATAGTAAACTCACCTCGACTGGTACGGAATATTTATCAACTTTTGAGAAATTATTTTTTCCCAAAAAATGACTTTCGACGATTTAAGGTTGAATTTTTTTGATTTGGTTGAATTTTTTTGATTTGGTTTTTCTTAAATTTAAAAAAAATTTCAATAAAATTTTCCAACCGTAAATTCTTAATTTAAATTTTTTCAAATTTTTGTGTTTTTAAATTTTTAAAAATTTTTAAAAATTGTTGAGCTGGAAAAAATTGGGAAAACGTGAATTCGATTTTTAAAAAAATAAGGTTGAAAAAAATTGAAAAAAATTTTCAAGACAAAAAAATTTTAAAAATCAATTTTGATAAGATTTTGAGAAAATTTAAAAAATTTAGAAAATTACAGTTGTAAAGTATATTTTGAAATTTGAAAAATTCAGTATACCTAATTTCCATTCAATTTCTTTTCATTTCAAATTTTTTGAAATTTTTTCCTACAAGAAAATTTTTTTACTTACCTACTTATTTTGAAAAATTCCTAAACATGTTTCTAACTTTGAATTTAAAAAATTTCAACTTGATCTTTTTCAAAATTTCTTTCAGTTATTTGAAAAATTCCTAAAAAATTTTCCAACTTTGAATTTTAAAAATTTCAACTTGATCTTTTTCAAAATTTTTGTCAACTCAATGAGTACCTATTCAGAGAAAAATGGAAAAAAATACGATTAAAAAAAATTGGAAAATCAAGATCAAAAAAATATTTTTGAAAAAATTTGAGTCAAAACATTTTTTTGAATTGAATCCATTTTTCTAAAAAAAAAATTGAATTAAAAATTTTTAAAAAATGTAGAATTGAAAAAGTTGAAACTCAAATCGTCAAATTTTCATTTTCGGAAAAAATTACGTTGTACAGGTTGGACGAATCACCGACATGGGCATCACCGAACTACACGTAAACTTGGCAAACACATTCTCGAAACCTTTCGAATTAGAAGGTCGCCTTCAGTACCCAAAAAGATGCCTGTCTCCAACTGTCGCCGGCGGTAATCGCGTTCCTCCTGAAATTCGACAACCAGACGACTCAATGGATTATGGATTCAGACCCGGTCGCGAAACCAACTTACTAGCGAATATTATGGCTTATGGACGAAGTCTTTTCCACTTGGACGAATCAGTTTTACAAAAAACTCCCTACATTAACCTGGTGGTAATATGCAGCGTGGCAGTGGTGGTTTTTCTCACTTGTCTAACTTTGGTTGTGAAATGCGTTTATAAAACGTTCAAAGTGGAATCTAACGAAGAACGAGAGCAATCGATAACCAGAAAATATGGTGCTAGGAATCTTAGCACTGTCAGCACGTAAATCACTTAATCCCATTCCTTCAAATTTTCGTCAATGGTGTCGATATATAAAGGTTGAGTAGATCGAATGTAGATGTAGAGATGTATATAAGTAATTGGGTTTAGATAGTCGTAGGTCGTAGTAGATGCGAAAATTACATAAAATGCTACACTTTGTGACGTAGGAAGGAGCTGATTCGAGTATTTGTTGACTCGAAAGGTGAAAAGTTATGAATCAGAGAAACAGTTATTGGAATTTGTTTATTTCATTAACACCGTGATATAATAAGCTCATATTGCATTCGATGGCCTTGGATTTACGGGTTCAAATCTACGATTCTGCGGGTATATAGATGACGGGAACCTCCTACCTTCCCCATAGGTCAGCTTATGGTTCAAAATGCCAACTGCAACAAATCCTCTGTGGCGTATACCTGAGTCATCGCCATTCTGATAGGACCTCAGGCGTGTTACGATTAAATTGGGTCAAAGTCTTTCGAGAGAAACAATTCGAATTTTTCTCATTTTTTTTTTTGGTCAGAAAATGATTTGGGATAAGTTTTTGTTACTACGTTGTGATTTTATGATCGAGTAATTATAATTTGTATCGAATAAGAATGGATATCCTACGCATGGGTGATTTACCCGTGTAGGTATATTAGTTTGTTCTCTCTTCCTTGCCTTATTCCTCCAACGTATTATGTTTAATTTGATGTTTATTGTTTTTATTATAAAATGGATAAATCGTTTTATTGTTTTTATTATTTTTTTTTTTTACTTTTACCAATGATTATGGGGTTGTGTAATAACTGGTCGATTATGATTGATCCGGGTTGATTTTTTTTATACGATAAATTGGAGGTTTTGGTGTGGGATGATTGCGGTTCTTTGAGAATATGACTGAGGCGAGAATATCAATACATTTATTATGAGTAAGTAGGCATTGTTTCATTTTTCATCTGCGTATTTTTTAAAAAAAAATTGGAAGAAAATGTGTACAAAAATGACAATAAAGAATGAAATTTTTTGTGTGGTGGATGTAATTTATTGCAGAATTTGAGAAACGATCTTGGAGTTGAAAAAAATTAGAAAATATGCATTTTTAAAAAAATATTGAAATTATTTGAATTTGAGACAAAAGTGGAGTTGCTGTTTTTTCAGTTTTTGTGACAGATGCTGGTCGAAAAAAAATTAAAGTGTCGAGTTTTTGGTAAATTATTGTGTTCTGAGTAAATGGAATTTTTGAATAAAAATCCAAAGTGTCCAAATATATTTTTATTGTCTTTTCAAGGATAAAAAATATTCGATTTTTTTGACCAATGGAAACTGGAAAATAAATATGGGATAGTCCCTCCCAATTTATGGGAAAATTTACTTCTGAATTTCGCAAATTTGGATCACTTCGTTTCCAGGTAGAATTTGTAGTAAGAATCGATGAGGTCAAGTACCTTCTACCTACCTAAGTTTTCATTCAAAAAACCAGAAGAGTAGCCAGAAACGTCTCAAGGGAGGGGGATGTCAGGACTTTCATAATTGGATTTTTATGTCCAAAAAATACATTTTTCTCAAAAATTCTTCATTTCATGGGGGTAATCCGAACCCTTCCATGGCTACGCCCGCCCCTGCAAAAAACTAAAAATATTGACAGATTTTAGCCCTTGAAAACGCCTTGTTGACGAATATTGAACCAAAAAGTCAAAAATCTTCCGAACAAAATTCCATATTTTTTTTTTATAGGAAATTGAAAACCAGTCATTTAATCATTTTGTTGAACATGAAAAAAGCAAAAACTTGCAATTTTTCAAAAAGATGTTTCCAAGTAAGTTTCCAAAGCTCGACAAAAAGTCATCATAATTCATATCTAAAGATCAAAATTTAATAGGTAGATATTTCTTTGTTTTTTTATTGTTGGACGAGGTATATATCAAAAAGTTGCAGAAATTTCAAATGGATACTGAATAATTTTATTTTGATTTGAAAAAAATTTCGAAAAATTATTGCGAAATTGATAATAATTTTGACGAATATCTAGATTCAATGACTTTTTGTTACCTTGAAAAAAAATTGGAAACATTTTTGAATAAAGTTCAATTATTTTTAAATCTGAAACATAGAGGAGGGAAAGGAAGGGGAAGGGTAATTATTTTTTGCTCCTCAAATATATAAAATTTTCAAAGCTTTTCTAAAATCTGAAATTTTTCTCAAAATTTTTAATAAATGATTTTTTGAAATTTTCTTTTCTGTTGGTCTTTTTTAATACCTATCTAATTTTGCATTTTCTTGGATTTTTCCGATTTTATCTTTTTCTAGATTATTTTCTCGAAAGTCTTTTCAACTAAGATTTTTTTAATCATTTCCAAATACTGAAAAATTTTAAAGACATTTTTATTTTTTTTTTCAAGTCCTATGTTTTTCAGAAAGAAAAAAGTTTGTAAAAATTTTGAAAAGTTTTGAGGTAGAAAAAATTTCCAAGTAGAAAAAAATCCGAGCAAATTTGGTTGGGTAAAATTTTTGAGAGAGAAAAAATTACGAGTTTAAATAAATTTTGACTTTTTGAAACACAGTTTTTGAATTATTTAAATCGGTAATTTCGAAAAAAAAAAACAGAAATAAATCTAAAAAATTTAAAGAAATGACTCGCTTAAAAGAATTTAGGAAAAGTTGGAGGAAAAAATTCAAGTTGAAAAAACTGTTGGATATTTAAAGAAATCCATTAAAAAATTAGAGTTGGAACATTGAACATTTTTTGCAAAAAATTCATAATTCAAAATTTTTAGACTGAAAAGGACTAAAAAACAATTTTGGCGTAAAAAAATTCAGAGTTGAAAATAATTCATCAAGAAACTGCATGTTCCTCTTGAGGAGTAGTGGTCTAAAAACAATTTTGTCTCGTTGAAATTACCCAATTTGAATACAGGTACTTTTACGAATTTGTGTAAAGTTCAGCTTCTGTTTCAGGAGGGGTGGACTCAGCAGATCTCGCAAAAAAGCTGGGTTTTCAGAACATTTGATTTTTTATCTCTACTCTCGTAGCATTTTTGTTGAGTACAAAATTACCAGTTCCATGTCTCACTGGCTCTTCATTATTTTTGTCGAAAGTTCAAGGATCTGACAGTAGGAAAGTAAGTTCAAATTGTTTGAAATTGAAATTTTTTCAATTTCTTTGGATCTATTTTTTTCAGTTTCCTATTTAAAAATATTTTTTTAATTGAAATTTTCTAAAAAAATTTCGAACTTCATAACTTTCAAATTTTACATATTTAGCTAGTTAGCTACACATTTCTGAAAATTTCTTCCAGCTCAATTTTTTTCAAATTTCAATTTTTCTAAAAAAAATCGGTTTTGTGTTTTTTAAAATTTCTTCCCATTTTATACCTAATCAAAAAATAATAATTATAAAAATATAAAATTTTAAAAAAATGTTAATAAAAACTCCAAAAATTTCTAAAAAATTTGAAAAATTTTCAATTTTGAATAAATTTGGACATAGATTGTCGAAATATAATTTTTATAAAACCTAATTACGCTGAAGCTAATCACATTACAGTCATTTTCGATCATCCGATGTAATTTCCTATACACCCCGATTTCTCAAAACTTCAACTATGATCCGAAGTCCCACAAAAACAGTACCCACATTTCGAGTAAAATGCTCAAATGCAAAACCTAGGAAAGATTTGAAAAACAATACATTTCATAAGGAATAAGGATATGCTGGCTTAATGATGTAAACATATAAGTAAGCTTATAATTGGATTTAGGATTGTTTTTCATTGATTTATTACGAATTACGACATCACAGAAGAGCGACCTACGCATACAGACCCATTGGCCCACAGACCATCGGCTAATTTAATCGGCTCAATTGCTCCACAATGGTACTTTTTTAATTGCTGTTTCCATCGTCAATCGAAATCAACTTAATTTCATTCAAACGTTTAAAACATAACAGAGTACTCGTAATTCGTACAAATAACCGTTTAATTATTCCATTTCCGATACTCCGGATTGCGAATACTGCTGGTCTCACATGTGCTCGTACGTAGGTAAACGTGAACTTGAGCTTGTCAAGCTTCAAAAAAGATACCTACATTCTTTAAATTACCTATAAAAATTATTATAGCGTAATCGTGAATTATTATACCTGATATCTATAGCTATACATTGTAGATACAAACTTTATTACTAATTACTCACTACTGGATAATTATAATAATAAAAAAAATAAACGTGACGATGTTACATAATCGGATTTTGGCCTCTCGCTGATATTTAACCTCGTACAAAACTCAAATCAGTGGTCCCCTTCAATGAGCTAGCTACCAACTAGTAACCTATCGCTATCAGCTACTGGGTAGTAGGTACCTAGACCTACCTAAACCATCTCAGACTCGGTCATCTACTCGGTAACCATAATACCAGCTCTGACAAGCGCCAAGTAGCAAGGTCTGTGCGCCGTTTGAATGAATTAATTATAAAAGAAAAAAAAAATCGAGTTTATTCTTTTCCGCATTTCTACGAATGAACGGTATACGACTTTAGTACCTATCTACTATCTACTTCCTTCTTATACTGTATGCCAGATAGATTTGTTTACCAATTACCACAAATTGATCGTATTATTCGCAGGGTACCTAGGCTACCTACGCTATGCTTATGTACTCGATTGATATCGTTATACGAATCACGTACGTTTAATTTCCAATTATCATAGAGGTTTGTGTCAATCAAGGGTTTGGTTGGGTGTAGTGGTAAAAGTGTGCAGTGACGGTTATTCTTTGTTCGATTGTGTTTCTGTTGAGTTTTCATGGCTTATTGTAGAAAAGTAGGATTTAATTTTGAGGCTGTAGAGAAATATTAAACTATGCAGTTGGAGAAAAAAAAATTAAAATTGAGTCCTTGAAGGTTCAATGGAAAAGTGAAATTGTTGAATTTGGACAATTGAAATTTTCCAATTTTTAAAAATTAAAAAATTGAAAAAATTATTGTTTTTTTACTGAAATAAAATTCCAGAATTTCAGAAATACATTTTCAAATGAATAAATCGTAGTTTGACCTTTTTATGAAGTTTTGGGTTCTCAAATGAGAAGAGAAAAGATTTATTCTTTGTTCAACTTTAGTTTTCCAATACTTATGATTTTTTTTTAAAATTTTGACCGTGAACTTTTTTAAAACCTGTGGGATTTCGACTCTTATGGTTGTACCTACAGGCATAAAGGTCATAAAACTGTGGTCAATTTTATGGATAATAATTATCCATGCATTTCACCACAAATGAAAATGCTCGGTCCGAATTTTATGGATAATAATTATCCATATGTATTTCACGACAAATGCAAAAGGTTTGAACATGTGGCAAGTTTTGTGGATAGGAATTTTCCATCAAAATTACCAATTCTAGAGTTCGGAAAAACCCATAAAACTGTGGTCAATTTTATGGATAATAATTATCCATGCATTTCACCACAAATGAAAAATGTTTGAACATGTGGCAAATTTTGTGGATAGGAATTATCCATCAAAATTACCAATTCTAGAGTTTAGGAAACCCATAAAACTGTGGTAAATTTTATGGATAATAATTATCCATGAATTTCACCACAAATGAAAAATGTATGGACATGTGGCAAATTTTGTGGATGGGAATTTTCCATCAAAATTACCGTTTGTAAAGGTTGGGGAAACCCATAAAACTGTGGTAAATTTTATGGATAATAATTATCCATGAATTTCACCACAAATGAAAAATGTTTGAACATGTGGCAAATTTTGTGGATAATAATTATCCATCAAAATTACCAATTCTAGAGTTTGGGAAACCCATAAAACTGTAGTCAGTTTTATGGATAATAATTATCCATGCATTTCACCACAAATGAAAAATGTTTGAATTTGTGGCAAGTTTTGTGGATAGGAATTTTCCATCAAAATTACCGTTTTCAGAGGTTGGGGAAACCCATAAAACTGTGGTAAATTTTATGGAAAATAATTATCCATGAATTTCACCACAAATGAAAAATGTTTGAACATGTGGCAAATTTTGTGGATGGGAATTTTCCATCAAAATCACCGTTTGTAAAGGTTGGGGAAACCCTTAAAACTGTGGTCAGTTTTATGGATAATAATTATCCATGCATTTCACCACGAATGAAAAATGTTTGAACATGTGGTAAGTTTTGTGGATAGGAATTATCCATCAAAATTACCAATTCTAGAGTTGGGGAACCCCATAAAACTGTGGTAAATTTTATGGATAATAATTATCCATGAATTTCACCACAAATGAAAAATGTATGAACATGTGGCAAATTTTGTGGATGGGAATTTTCCATCAAAATTACCGTTTGTAAAGGTTGGGGAAACCCATAAAACTGTGGTAAATTTCATGGATAATAATTATCCATGAATTTCACCACAAATGAAAAATGATTGAACATGTGGCAAATTTTGTGGATAATAATTATCCATCAAAATTACCAATTCTAGAGTTTGGGAAACCCATAAAACTGTGGTCAGTTTTATAGATAATAATTATCCATGAATTTCACCACAAATGAAAAATGTTTGAACATGTGGCAAATTTTGTGGATGGGAATTTTCCATCAAAATTACCAATTCTAGAGTTGAGGAAACCCATAAAACTGTGGTCAATTTTATGGATAATAAGTATCCATGAATTTCACCACAAATGAAAAATGTTTGAACATGTGGGCAAATTTTGTGGATGGGAATTTTCCATCAAAATTACCAATTCTAGAGTTTAGGAAACCCATAAAACTGTGGTAAATTTTATGGATAATAAGTATCCATGAATTTCACCACAAATGAAAAATGTTTGAACATGTGGCAAATTTTGTGGATGGGAATTTTCCATCAAAATTACCGTTCGTAAAGGTTGGGGAAACCCTTAAAACTGTGGTAAATTTTATGGATAATAATTATCCATGAATTTCACCGCATATGAAAAATGTTTGAACATGTGGCAAGTTTTGTGGATAGGAATTTTCCGTCAAAATTACAGTTTGTAGAGGTTGGGGAAACCCATAAAACTGTGGTCAGTTTTATGGATAATAATAATCCATGCATTTGACCACAAATGTAAAAGGTTTGAACATGTGGCAACTTTTTGCCAAAGTTAAGGGCATGAATCTGATGGATTACTCGGCTTGGAATTTTGATACAATTTTTTCCAGAATCTGATGGTATGTTCCATTTTGAATTTTCAAAGATTTTTGTCAAAGTTTCTAGCTCGAATCTAACGAGATATTTTATGACACAGTTCCGGGTATCAATCTAAGCGATTTTTATATTTTAAAGAAGTGATGCATTGTGGTTTTTTTTGAAAAAGGAATCTACGATTTAAAAAGAAGTTCACGGTAGCCAGTCCGGAACGGACGGGTTAAACGGCTAGTTAATAATAAACGAATTTCCAGTCTAATCTATCACTTGAGTTACTTGAGGGCTACTCCCTGCCTCCAGGTTTGGCCCTGATAACACAACAATAAATTCTTCAGCTTTTGTGGAATAAGTCAAAAAATATGATACATCAGCAATTCAGCATCACTGAGCACAAAATCTTAAGCAAAAAGTAAGTATTGGGTAACGTTCAAAGTACGAGATACGTACAAGTTGAAATAACCTAGTCCTAGATTTTCGGGTTACGCTTTGTCGAGCAGCGAATTTATGTTCGTATACCACCATTGTACGTATAGTACGTGTATTTCATAATTCATCGTACCTACATCAATTATGAACTGCGGTTAACGCGCTGTATGCTTACAGCTCACTTTCGCATTTGTTTTCTTCCATAGGTGTATCTTGTGTGTACAAGGCCTAGGATATACGAAGCTATGCTATACCTAAGTATGTTTAATTGTCTACTATACGTACAAAACAACATCTTTCATTGATGGAACGGCATGGCTTGCCCCGTATAAATATACTATGTGCTATGTGTATTGTATTGTACCTACTGCTCTATAATGCATAGGTAGTTAGGTACTTCGCAGCAGTCTCTATGCAGTCTGCCGTTCTTGATACGCCAACGGTCAACGTACAGAACCTTGACATATACATGTGTATTATGTTTATCTTTACGTGGATAGAGATAAGTGCAGTCTACAAAGCAGACGTAGACATCTCCGGCATGCACCTAAGATCTTATCTGCATAAATATATAATTATGTATTCTCAACAACCATTAACGGACCGAATTTAGTCTGAAAAAAATTCGGTCAGGTCTCAATTTCATAAAAAAAATTCAAGATCGATTGATGAGCTGGACGTTTGAAAAAAAATAGCCTGAATACCTTTTTTCCTCCTGCTCCTGCTCCTGCTCCTTTTTTCAAGAATCGCACTTCCTATTTTGAAGACTCATTTCCAAGGAATGAAAAATTGACAAATCACTGAAAAAAAATCAAAATTGCAGAATTGAAAAAAATGAGCAGAATTTTTTAATTTTCAGCAAATTTTCAGAAAATTTCACTGATTTTTCAGCAAATTTTACTAGATAAATGGCTCTTGACTCAAATGTTGTCGAAATTGATCCGAAATGTTACTTCACGTATAAAACTATCCAAATAGAATTTTTAACCTCAACTCCCCTTCCTTCTGGAATTATCGCATCCCTAAATTGCCGAAAATTCAACATGAGATATCTCTGGAAGAAGTGAATAAAATTTTTTGAAATTTTTACAGATTATACTTACGTCTTGGCCAATAGCCAGTGCGAAAATTTTTTGAAACTTTTCGGTTCATATTTTTAACAATTTAAAAAAAATGGAGGAGCGGGTCCTTTGGCTGGCGAAAATTTTCCATTGATTTTGTCAAGTTGCCATCTAATTCTAACAACAAAAACACGTAGGTATTTTTCAATAATTTTTTTTAGGTAATCAACGAGGAAGGTATCTCAACCTCAACTCAAAGTAAAATTTTCAGGAGAAACAAAAATAAACTGGAAACACATCATAAAAGAACCCCATATCCAAAAAAGGTGCTTTAGTGGATTTCTAGAATTTTGGCGAATTTTTAATATTTCAAAATTATCTCATGCATCTGCAGGGGTTATTCTAAAGTAATTTTAGAACTACCGAGATTTAAACCTTGAATTTAAAAAATTTGAAACGGCAATTTTTTGTAAGAATACCTATCCAGTTGGAGGAGGAAAAACTATTATTGAATCAATTAAAGACCATAATTCCAAAACGGGGTAAGTTCAAAAGCTGTATATGAGAAAAGGAGCTTGAGTGAATTTTTTTCAGCTTTTTGACCGGAAATTTTTTTTGATGAGAATTCTTTTTCTTATGTACGAATTTTGGACTTACGCTTCAATGGAAGACCATTCAGTAGCGTCGTAAGCATTTTGACTTTTTGAGTTGTATGGTGACTTACGAATACGAAAAGGATTCCAGGGGAAAGGCGAAAAAGGAAGCCTATTTTTGCAATGTTGTCTCAAATCTTTAGTTCAAGTATTTAATAACGAGTTTTGAAGAAATTGGATTTTCAATGCCCAAGAAAGGCATTTTTTGTTTTGATACTTTATTGAATATCATTGAAAAAATTAAAGAAAAATTTTAGTGGTGAAAAAATGTTTTGAAAATAGGTAGGTACCTATCTATAGAGTTGAAAAAAATTTAAAAATTGAAATTGGAAAATTTTTTAATACTTACTATGTTTTTCCTACTGTGAATTTTGTTTATAGATTTTGATTTTTTTCAAACTTCATCCAACTGGATTGCAATTATTTGAAAAAAAATTCTCATTTTTTTTCAATCAAATTCCAATATTTTTAGAGAAAATTTTGATTTCATATTTTTCAATATTTTTTTTTTTAGCTCCCAAACTCAATTTGGTACTGTAGAAATTTTACTGTTGGATACAATTTTTAAAGAATTTAGAAATAAAGAAACTGGAAAAATGTAGACTTGAAAAATTTGTACTTAGAATAAAATAATATGGATGTCGATCGTCAAAACCCAAGAAGCTAGTTCATTGCCAAGCAATTTTGGAACTACCATAAACAAGCAGGAACTACCGCTTAGAATAACCCCTGATGCATCGTCCTGCAAAATATTAAAATTTGATTTGAACCCAGTGGCGCATCCAGAAATTAATTAAGGGAGGGGCTGAGAATTTTAGAAAAATCGGAGGAGGGGTCAGATTTCTAATTAATCAGTTCTTTACTGATCTTTCAGTCAAAAATCAATAAATCATTAATTTTTTCCGACAAATTGGGAATTTATTCAGGAATCGGTGATTTTTGACTCGAACATTGGTCAAAAAGTATTTTTAACATAAACAAATTTAAATACTGCCCAAACGAAGCGAGAGCGAAAATTTTTTGAAAAAATACTGTTCAAGAAAATAAAAAAAATGCACTTTTTAAAATATTTTTGCAATAAAAAAAATCTTTTTTCCAAGCTTAAGGAAATTAGGGGCCTTCAAAGTTGGGAAATTCGAAAACTAAATGTAATTGAAAATGTTTTCATTCATTCAAGATGACATCACAACCAAAAATAATTGAATATTGATCATTTTGTCTGTCGAGAATCCTAGTTCTAGG